>OU342513.1:4800000-6000000 GCA_910589525.2 Ennomos quercinarius | reverse complement strand
GTCACCCATTCAAGTAATGACGCAGCAACCGTCGCTTGGCTTCACAATCTAGTCTAGCTTTGCTATGAGCGCCACTAGTCTCTCCGTAAACCCTACTGAAGATTTATGATTCATACCTAACTGTATCGCCTGCTTAACGTAATCAATATATTAACTTTTAATGTTACTGTTATGGATTTTTTAGATCAAAACTAAAACCTTACAAACTGAATTGTACCTAGTGGCGGGAATCCTAATACATTGTACCTCTTTGCTATGAAACGTTTTACCAAACTGTCTTGCATTTTTATACTCAGCAACAAGATCGAGTCCAATGTCACAAAGCCGTTGTTTAATCGCTGACAGGCCCGACCCCGACCTTTATTGTTAATTCGATAGCTTAACGTTTTGCAATTATCTCGGGCTTAATTTACGTAATGTGTTAGCCGAGCCGATAGCCGATTGTAACTCGAATGGCCTCTGACCCTTTCGTTGACCTACTTTGTTGATGTTCATGTACTCTGGTACTACGATGAAGAGGACATTCACTAGTGGTTGGGTTGGGAGTAGGTTTATAAATAGATCAGTGAGGGAACTGATAGAGGTTGTTACTTCAAGTGTAGTAGGCGTATCGTAGGGTAGCTCCCAAGTCCCAATGGATACCACAAAACGGATACTATTCAAAAATTGACATCCGATCCAAAATATCAATTAACCACAGTCCCATCTATCCCATCATCATCAGCCTTGAGCGGCTCCTCGCCTCCTGCATCCATCGGCTCCCCGCGTCTTTCACCAGATCGTTGGTCCACCTAGTGGAGGGCCGGCCTACGCTGCGTCTTCCGGTTCGCAGTCGCCACTCGAAAACCTTTCTTCTCCATCGGTTGTCAGTTCTGCGATGTGGTCTGCCTATTGCCATTTCAACTTGCTAATTCTAAGAGCTTTAGCGGTCACTTTAGTCCTCCTGCGGATCTCCTCGTTCCGGATGTTATCCCGCAGGGAAACACCGAGCGTATCTGTCTAACAGTCCTGAATAAATGTATTTTTATTATTTTTCCTTTCTTTCATCGGATCCTACACCACGCTCGACGTAAGTGCTGACTAAACTTGTTATGAAAAGCAGTATGAAAATAATTAAACTTCAAAATTCAAATTAGGATTCATACATTCGGTTACAGTTCAGATTTCGCAATCGCAATCAAATACATAGTCGTATTGAACATGTCTTACCTATCCATTTTTAAAAATATTGCATTTTTTACAGCTGCTGCATATAGCCTTGTCGACTACAATATCCAATATCACAAGTCTGCCGTTTAATTACAGATTGCAGAAAGCCCACGACCTTTACCTTAAATCATAGCTTTACAGTTCTGTAATTAACTCTTACTTTGCGTAATGTTTTGCCGATTGTTTCGCCAATGACCTGACACTTACGTTGACCTACAGTTTATAGATATATCTTGTAGTTTAATGTTAAAAATACGTAATATATGGAAATCACTTGAATGTTGACGAATGTTAAGAAAAGAAAGTTTAATGGCCTAATGTTTTTGGCCTCTTCCTTCTTGGCTTCATACAGCATATTGCATAAAAGGTTTAGCCGACCAGCTGTCAAAAGTGGCAATTAGCTCAAAGGTGCCCTGGGATGCGGGACTTCTCCCTCTACAGTGTGCCGTTTGCCCCTATGGTAAATTCTACCTACCTAATTTAGTAGGAAGAATAAAAGAAAAAAAAACCAAGGTATACCGCAACAATATTATATAATTAGAAGAAAAGTTAGACCGGCAAGTTCAACGGAGGGCACATAAATTTATAGGGTCGTGGGTTTGGGCACTTTAACCAGTTCCTACGCTTCAACGCACTACCGCGGGAAAAGTACTCTCCTGAACTGATGTTGATGGGGGGCCCTATGGATGGTGGGTGGCCCCAAGTTTACGGCAGCAGGCGAAGACACAGCAGGAGTTCCCGTAGATGTCAGAAGCGGTGACAGTAAAAAAAAAATCCGATGGAGATTTTTTTTTCCGTAAGTAGGAAGTTTACGGCGGTTCTTCTTATGTCGCCATTTCTTCCTTTTTGTTGTGATGTTTTTGTTGTAGGGTTATTGTTGATGGGTGGAAGTTGTTCCTGTAAGCGATAAAATTCCTCTATATTAATATAGGAATTTATCTAACTTCCGTTCTGGGGGGCCCTACCAACGGCTACAGGATCAGGAAGAAATACTTACGCGCAGTGTAGTGTTGCCGTGGTGGTACAACCAGAACGGAGTTCACAATAAATTATTAATTAAACACAAGGCTATCGTTCAAAAGCAAAAGGCAATGAAATTAAAAAAAAAGGAAATGAATTTTAATTGCATAAATTTAGCGTCTGGTGAAATATTTAGCAAAAAGTGAAAATGTTAAGGTAGGCAAAAAAAAGAAAAGATGATGCAATTTAACGTATGAAAACATGAGCATGATTTAGCAATTTTGCAAGTGAATAATCTACAATTTGGATACTGGAAGATAAAATATCATTAGTACAATAAAAAGAATAACGGTTATTAGAAATACAGTTGGATTTTTTTTATGTGCCATTTAAAACTTACCCTATATCGGGAACACACTAAAAACTATTATAACGTGTTTAGAAGACACTATCAAATTTATATAAAATACGTATAGAAAATAATTATTAATTTCAATTTTAATTGCACAGTCGGCTAGGGCGCTCGGAACTGGCAAAGTGATACGGTTCTGCTCACAAACAAGTCTAGTGACGACTGTCAGCGGTGCCGGCGGTCGTGGCCCAGCTCGACCACCACTTCCCCAGTACATACCCCGCGGAGATCTTGTGAACCGGTCGGACGTAATCAGGACGCGTTGATCTAGTAAGCGCTAAGAAACAGGTGCCGCACTTAGGATCTAGGATTACGTCGTAGCTATTTAATATACATTTATTAGAAAATAAGTTAGGATTAGATTGTACATATTTTTATTAGTTTTAATTTTTAAGTAGGTTTAAATTGTGTGTAATTATGTTTATTTAAATAGAAATTAATATTAAATGAGTAACGTTCCGTTACATTACCCGCTCGTCCCTCATAAGGATTTTATTTTAAAAATAAAATCTGCATTAACTACTCTGAACAAAATTTCTTACAATTACCTATCACACTACCATTCATGACATTCAATCCTCACGTTCATACTGACTTTCAGAAAAGCATCTAATAATATTATAAAATTATGAGACGCACCTTTCATAACCAAAATCTTATGCCATTTTTATATGTTCGACATAAAACTCTTTGCAAGATATGATTATGATTAGATATGTAAAAATGATTTTAATGGACTTGGTAACACAACAGAACTCAATTACAATATTTACCATAAATTTTCAAATCTTTTATATGCCAAGTGCCCAAGTTCTTACCCGACATGTCTTCTAAAACGTAAACAAGTGGCGAGCGTTTTTCAGTAACTCGGCATTTTAAGTATTTTGGGGCAAGTTTTTTACTAAAGAACTTGTCCTTGTCGCTCAATACGTAAGCGCGCTTGTAGACGATATCACCTACATTAAATTCAAATGGCTTGCGTCTCAAGTTGTACTGAGATGTGTTCTTAACGTGAGCGTGATATAGTGACTTCTGAACCTGATCAAAAACATTACTTAAGCAACCGAGGTTTTCCGCATAAACTTCGCGGGGCATAAACAAAACCTCATCACCTAAGTCTATATCAGCATAGTGCGAGCCGCATAGTACTACTTCCCTGCCGAACACAAGAAAGGATGGGGTAAATCCAGTGGCTTCGTTCACCGAATTATTGATCGCAAACTGGACCTTTGGTATGAAAAGATCCCATGTCCTGTGATCGCCTTCGACAAAGGTGGAAATACAAGTAATTATAGTTTTGTTGTACCGCTCAACTAAGTTCACCTGAGGTGTATATTTAGGCGTGAAAAATACGTTAGGAATGCGGTATTTTTGGAAGAAATCGTTGGTCTGCCCACTAATAAACTGACTTCCATTGTCCATAAGTATGGTCTGTGGAACGCCGTGAACTAAGAAAACCTGTTCCTCTAAAATTTTAATTATGATATCAGAAGTTGCCTTTTTAATAGGGAAAATATGGCAAAATTTAGAAAAGCAGCATGTCACTACTAGAATATAGCTATTCTGCTTTCGTGTGACCGGAAGAGGTCCCATTAAATCGATGGATATCATTTGGTAAGGACGTGAACACTGTTTTGGCCGACCCATAGTACCAAGAGTAGCGTGATTTTGGCTTTTGTACTGCAGACATACAGAGCATGAACCTACGTATTTTGCCACATCCTGATACATTCCTGGCCAGTAGTATCGAAGTGCAATGCGTCTGTACGTCTTAAAGATGCCAAGGTGACCAGCAGTCGGCTCATCATGGTATTCCGCAATAACGCCATTCCGAAGTTCCTGTGGAACGACTTCTTTCCAAGAGAACTCATTTGTCAGGTGACACTTATTTTTACTGAGGCGGAAAAGAGAATCATTCTGTATTCGGAAATTTGGAACGTGTACCGGATTATTAAGGCAGTTATTGTAAATGTTTTTATACCAGTCATCACTAGTAGTCGCAAATGACTTGGAAGTAACAATCGATGCAACTGGAACAGCTCTAGACAATGCGTCAGGAATGATGTTGTCTACACCACGACGGTGTTTGATTTCAAAATCAAACGACGACAAACGAACACCCCAACGTGCGAGTCGTCCAGTGGGATTGTTTAATGATAAGAACCATTTCAGAGCGCTATGGTCTGTATAAACCGTGAAAGTTCTACCATTTTCGACGTAACATCGCCAATGTTCTAATGCTACCAGAACAGCAAGAGTCTCCCGTTCCGTAATGCTGTAGTTCTTTTCAGCCGTAGTGAGAGATCGGCTCATGTACGCAACGGGATGCTCCTTACCATCAACTGTCTGAGTAAGCATTGCACCTACTCCGTAATTACTGGCGTCCGTGTGTACCTCGAACGGCAGATTATAATTTGGACAAGAAAGTACCGGAGCGGAAACTAAACACTCTTTTAGCTTTTTAAAGGCAGCATCAGCTTCATCAGTCCATTGGAAAGGTGGAGTATTTTTCTTATTTGAAGTAAGCTTGTTTAGCGGACCTGCGATCGTGCTAAAGTTGGGAACGAACCTACGATACCAAGTGGCTGTGCCTAAAAAACGCTTAAGCTCCTTGCGACTAGTAGGAGTCGCGTAGTTGAGGATGGCTTCAACCTTACCTGGGTCGGTTCGCAGTCCATTCGCATCGACCACATATCCCAGATACTTGAGCTCACTTCTGAAGAACTCACACTTCTCTAGGTTGACGGTGAGATTCGCCTTACGCAGCCTGTCTAAAACGCGAAGCAGGAGAGAGACGTGATCATCAAAAGAGCTGGATACAATGACAATATCATCAAGATAGGCAAAAATTCGATGATCTACGTCACTTAGCAACGCATCAACCAAACGTTGTTGCGTAGCGGGAGCATTTGTAAGTCCAAAGGGTGTGGTCTTGAATCGGAACGTTCCGCGGCCTGGGACGTAAAATGCCGTCTTGTCACGGTCCTCCTCAGAAATTGGCACCTGCCAAAAAGCTTTGGATAAATCAAGGCTAGTAAGAAAATGTGCGTCGCGCAAGTTATCCAAAATCTCAGAAATATAAGGCAAGTTGTAAGCGTCTCGCTTCGTAACTGAGTTGAGTTTACGGCTATCTAAACAGAAACGAGGCTGGCCATTTTTCTTCGTAACTATAAGAACCGGAGACTGCCATGCGCTTTCGCACGGTTCCACCACATCAAGACTAAGCATTTCATCTACCTGTTCGACAAGTGTTTTCTGTTTCTCTGGTGAAAGTCGGTAGTACCTTTGTCGAACAGGAGGTGAATCACCAGTATCAATGCGGTGGGATATCAAATGCGTTCGACCTAATCCCTTATGCTCGAAAGAAATATCTTTAAATTGATCGACTATATTATCCGCAATAGCTTTCTGCGAATCGTCTAAATTATCATAGGAATTGATAAAAGTTTGCTGGCTATTTGCATTTAAATCCATTATCGGGACGCGTGACAGTTGTAGCGAGCCTAAATATTTAGGACACAAATGAAAAGCGCGCCAAAAGTCAATTCCTAGAATCAGAGAAGACTTAACTTCAGGAACAACGTAAGCTTTTACAATATGAAATTTATCCTCAAAATGTATAGGTAAATTAATATAACCTAGACTATCAAAAGACTGTCCACCTGCAGCAACTATTGACACGTTATCATCAGTACAAACCTTGAGACCTCGGTTAACTAAAGTGTGGTGCGCATTATTACCTAAAATGGAGACAGCTGCACCCGAGTCAAGTAGACCTGAGACTGTTATGTCATTTACCATAATATTCACGTACGGTCGTGTATCATCTAAAGGCTTATCTTGCAGAATTGTAGCAATGTTGTAACTATTGAAAAACATTCGTACTGTTTTCAACCATTCATTCCATTCTTCAACACTAAAACGACCTTCTGTTGAAGATGAATCGCTGCAATTCTGAGAATCTAGTTTTTTTGAATTCGGATTACACTTAGGGCACTCAGGTTTCTTAACACCCTTAAAACCACACTTGAAGCACATAATTTCAGTATTCTGGCAGTTGCTCAAGCTATGTGAGTTATTACGACAGCGAGGACAGTAAGGTAGTTTCCTGTCAGAATCAGAATCACCTTTGTGTATAGCATGTAAATATTTTTCATTAACATTATTATTATTAGCATTAGGTTTCATATTATATGTATTTTGTTGTTTGTTTTTAAAATCATTGTAGTTTGTATTATTTGTTGAATTAAAGTTTGGTTTTGATTTATTAAATGTAGTTGTTTCTTGTTTATAAGAAAATTCAGGTGCTACAGTATCAGACGTTGCAGCTGGAGGTTCACGAAAATGTACCAAACGTGATTGAACATTTTCAAAGTTCCTACATAGGGTTCGCAACTGGCCAATAGTTTTAATTTCAGTCGCTGAAGCTAAAGTGCTTGCATAGCACGGTCTGATATTGTGCAAGATGATTTCAAGCTTGTCTTCCTCTAGCAAGGGCTTCGACAAACGTGCAAACATGCTTGACAAAATTGACAAATAAATTGTTATGTTCTCTAATTCACCCTGAGTTCTAGATCGAATCTCAGAGAGTAATCGATAGTCATAATCAGTTTTATCGAAGTCCTGCTTTAAGAGAACGACAAGGTCCTCCCAAGTCGATACCTGTTCCTTAACACTTCTAAACCAATGTAGTGCGTCATCTACAAAAATTTCGGTAGCATATGAAAAAAGTTTTGATCCAGAAATATTGCGCGCTTCACTAAATTCGTTAGCTCGTTGGATGAAAGAGCGTACGCAAGACTTCCCATCAAACTTCAGCCTGCCCAATTCAGAAGTTCTAGTACCACTATCGCATGTTACCGAAACATGAATTGGTACGGCGCTTTGAGTTTGCGACTCAGAGCTCGATCCGGGCAAAGACAGTGGATCAACACTCTTCTTCTTCAACACTAGGAAGCTTTCATAAAACTGTTTGAAAAGTGTACTACATTCAGCATGTTGTTGAGAAGTTTTTTCATCTGTGTTTATCCTATTCAATCTGTGGTAAAGATGGTGAAACATATTTTCAGTACGAGTTAAAATATTTTTATCGGTAACCCCTTCATCTATGATCGCCTTAACCTTCTCCAATAGTTCTAAGGAACTGCTTAAATCGACCAATGCATCCAGATGCGAGTACATGATGTCTTCTGAAGGAAAACATTGACTCAGCTTGATGATTTGTTTCCTAAGATCCGCAACAGTAGAACCAGGAGTCTCTCCACGAACACCAACCTCGTATTCTAATTCTGATTTTTGCAAAGACAAAAATTTAATAGGGTACGACATTGTAGTTGTAAATGGCACACAAAAGGAAATTTGATCAATGATGTAAATACTCCGTTCTGTTACAATCAGCTTTTAACAGAACGCTATGGTTTGATGATGATGAATGATTGTACCTAGATGAAAAAATAAACAAGAAAAAAAATTGCAACCAAAAATAAAAAAAGCGTTGATAAAAAATTTGTAACTGGTGTGAGTACAGCTTAACAAAAACAAAGGTTTATTCTCCGTTAGCATACGGATAAAAAATTTAGCAGCAGTTAAAAAAAAAGGCAACACCAAAAAAAAAAATTCGCAATACAGTATCGAGTATCGAGATCGACCATAAAATGGAAACACTATACTCACCTCAGCTACTGCAAACCAAAAAAGAAATAGCGTTTTACAAAAAAACCACACACCGTGCAAAACTAACTACGTGCAGAAGAAGGTAGAAATTGGTTAAACCCACGTAAGAGGGCGCCAATGTGCCGTTTGCCCCTATGGTAAATTCTACCTACCTAATTTAGTAGGAAGAATAAAAGAAAAAAAAACCAAGGTATACCGCAACAATATTATATAATTAGAAGAAAAGTTAGACCGGCAAGTTCAACGGAGGGCACATAAATTTATAGGGTCGTGGGTTTGGGCACTTTAACCAGTTCCTACGCTTCAACGCACTACCGCGGGAAAAGTACTCTCCTGAACTGATGTTGATGGGGGGCCCTATGGATGGTGGGTGGCCCCAAGTTTACGGCAGCAGGCGAAGACACAGCAGGAGTTCCCGTAGATGTCAGAAGCGGTGACAGTAAAAAAAAAATCCGATGGAGATTTTTTTTTCCGTAAGTAGGAAGTTTACGGCGGTTCTTCTTATGTCGCCATTTCTTCCTTTTTGTTGTGATGTTTTTGTTGTAGGGTTATTGTTGATGGGTGGAAGTTGTTCCTGTAAGCGATAAAATTCCTCTATATTAATATAGGAATTTATCTAACTTCCGTTCTGGGGGGCCCTACCAACGGCTACAGGATCAGGAAGAAATACTTACGCGCAGTGTAGTGTTGCCGTGGTGGTACAACCAGAACGGAGTTCACAATAAATTATTAATTAAACACAAGGCTATCGTTCAAAAGCAAAAGGCAATGAAATTAAAAAAAAAGGAAATGAATTTTAATTGCATAAATTTAGCGTCTGGTGAAATATTTAGCAAAAAGTGAAAATGTTAAGGTAGGCAAAAAAAAGAAAAGATGATGCAATTTAACGTATGAAAACATGAGCATGATTTAGCAATTTTGCAAGTGAATAATCTACAATTTGGATACTGGAAGATAAAATATCATTAGTACAATAAAAAGAATAACGGTTATTAGAAATACAGTTGGATTTTTTTTATGTGCCATTTAAAACTTACCCTATATCGGGAACACACTAAAAACTATTATAACGTGTTTAGAAGACACTATCAAATTTATATAAAATACGTATAGAAAATAATTATTAATTTCAATTTTAATTGCACAGTCGGCTAGGGCGCTCGGAACTGGCAAAGTGATACGGTTCTGCTCACAAACAAGTCTAGTGACGACTGTCAGCGGTGCCGGCGGTCGTGGCCCAGCTCGACCACCACTTCCCCAGTACATACCCCGCGGAGATCTTGTGAACCGGTCGGACGTAATCAGGACGCGTTGATCTAGTAAGCGCTAAGAAACAGGTGCCGCACTTAGGATCTAGGATTACGTCGTAGCTATTTAATATACATTTATTAGAAAATAAGTTAGGATTAGATTGTACATATTTTTATTAGTTTTAATTTTTAAGTAGGTTTAAATTGTGTGTAATTATGTTTATTTAAATAGAAATTAATATTAAATGAGTAACGTTCCGTTACATTACCCGCTCGTCCCTCATAAGGATTTTATTTTAAAAATAAAATCTGCATTAACTACTCTGAACAAAATTTCTTACAATTACCTATCACACTACCATTCATGACATTCAATCCTCACGTTCATACTGACTTTCAGAAAAGCATCTAATAATATTATAAAATTATGAGACGCACCTTTCATAACCAAAATCTTATGCCATTTTTATATGTTCGACATAAAACTCTTTGCAAGATATGTAAAAATGATTTTAATGGACTTGGTAACACAACAGAACTCAATTACAATATTTACCATAAATTTTCAAATCTTTTATATGCCAAGTGCCCAAGTTCTTACCCGACATGTCTTCTAAAACGTAAACAAGTGGCGAGCGTTTTTCAGTAACTCGGCATTTTAAGTATTTTGGGGCAAGTTTTTTACTAAAGAACTTGTCCTTGTCGCTCAATACGTAAGCGCGCTTGTAGACGATATCACCTACATTAAATTCAAATGGCTTGCGTCTCAAGTTGTACTGAGATGTGTTCTTAACGTGAGCGTGATATAGTGACTTCTGAACCTGATCAAAAACATTACTTAAGCAACCGAGGTTTTCCGCATAAACTTCGCGGGGCATAAACAAAACCTCATCACCTAAGTCTATATCAGCATAGTGCGAGCCGCATAGTACTACTTCCCTGCCGAACACAAGAAAGGATGGGGTAAATCCAGTGGCTTCGTTCACCGAATTATTGATCGCAAACTGGACCTTTGGTATGAAAAGATCCCATGTCCTGTGATCGCCTTCGACAAAGGTGGAAATACAAGTAATTATAGTTTTGTTGTACCGCTCAACTAAGTTCACCTGAGGTGTATATTTAGGCGTGAAAAATACGTTAGGAATGCGGTATTTTTGGAAGAAATCGTTGGTCTGCCCACTAATAAACTGACTTCCATTGTCCATAAGTATGGTCTGTGGAACGCCGTGAACTAAGAAAACCTGTTCCTCTAAAATTTTAATTATGATATCAGAAGTTGCCTTTTTAATAGGGAAAATATGGCAAAATTTAGAAAAGCAGCATGTCACTACTAGAATATAGCTATTCTGCTTTCGTGTGACCGGAAGAGGTCCCATTAAATCGATGGATATCATTTGGTAAGGACGTGAACACTGTTTTGGCCGACCCATAGTACCAAGAGTAGCGTGATTTTGGCTTTTGTACTGCAGACATACAGAGCATGAACCTACGTATTTTGCCACATCCTGATACATTCCTGGCCAGTAGTATCGAAGTGCAATGCGTCTGTACGTCTTAAAGATGCCAAGGTGACCAGCAGTCGGCTCATCATGGTATTCCGCAATAACGCCATTCCGAAGTTCCTGTGGAACGACTTCTTTCCAAGAGAACTCATTTGTCAGGTGACACTTATTTTTACTGAGGCGGAAAAGAGAATCATTCTGTATTCGGAAATTTGGAACGTGTACCGGATTATTAAGGCAGTTATTGTAAATGTTTTTATACCAGTCATCACTAGTAGTCGCAAATGACTTGGAAGTAACAATCGATGCAACTGGAACAGCTCTAGACAATGCGTCAGGAATGATGTTGTCTACACCACGACGGTGTTTGATTTCAAAATCAAACGACGACAAACGAACACCCCAACGTGCGAGTCGTCCAGTGGGATTGTTTAATGATAAGAACCATTTCAGAGCGCTATGGTCTGTATAAACCGTGAAAGTTCTACCATTTTCGACGTAACATCGCCAATGTTCTAATGCTACCAGAACAGCAAGAGTCTCCCGTTCCGTAATGCTGTAGTTCTTTTCAGCCGTAGTGAGAGATCGGCTCATGTACGCAACGGGATGCTCCTTACCATCAACTGTCTGAGTAAGCATTGCACCTACTCCGTAATTACTGGCGTCCGTGTGTACCTCGAACGGCAGATTATAATTTGGACAAGAAAGTACCGGAGCGGAAACTAAACACTCTTTTAGCTTTTTAAAGGCAGCATCAGCTTCATCAGTCCATTGGAAAGGTGGAGTATTTTTCTTATTTGAAGTAAGCTTGTTTAGCGGACCTGCGATCGTGCTAAAGTTGGGAACGAACCTACGATACCAAGTGGCTGTGCCTAAAAAACGCTTAAGCTCCTTGCGACTAGTAGGAGTCGCGTAGTTGAGGATGGCTTCAACCTTACCTGGGTCGGTTCGCAGTCCATTCGCATCGACCACATATCCCAGATACTTGAGCTCACTTCTGAAGAACTCACACTTCTCTAGGTTGACGGTGAGATTCGCCTTACGCAGCCTGTCTAAAACGCGAAGCAGGAGAGAGACGTGATCATCAAAAGAGCTGGATACAATGACAATATCATCAAGATAGGCAAAAATTCGATGATCTACGTCACTTAGCAACGCATCAACCAAACGTTGTTGCGTAGCGGGAGCATTTGTAAGTCCAAAGGGTGTGGTCTTGAATCGGAACGTTCCGCGGCCTGGGACGTAAAATGCCGTCTTGTCACGGTCCTCCTCAGAAATTGGCACCTGCCAAAAAGCTTTGGATAAATCAAGGCTAGTAAGAAAATGTGCGTCGCGCAAGTTATCCAAAATCTCAGAAATATAAGGCAAGTTGTAAGCGTCTCGCTTCGTAACTGAGTTGAGTTTACGGCTATCTAAACAGAAACGAGGCTGGCCATTTTTCTTCGTAACTATAAGAACCGGAGACTGCCATGCGCTTTCGCACGGTTCCACCACATCAAGACTAAGCATTTCATCTACCTGTTCGACAAGTGTTTTCTGTTTCTCTGGTGAAAGTCGGTAGTACCTTTGTCGAACAGGAGGTGAATCACCAGTATCAATGCGGTGGGATATCAAATGCGTTCGACCTAATCCCTTATGCTCGAAAGAAATATCTTTAAATTGATCGACTATATTATCCGCAATAGCTTTCTGCGAATCGTCTAAATTATCATAGGAATTGATAAAAGTTTGCTGGCTATTTGCATTTAAATCCATTATCGGGACGCGTGACAGTTGTAGCGAGCCTAAATATTTAGGACACAAATGAAAAGCGCGCCAAAAGTCGATTCCTAGAATCAGAGAAGACTTAACTTCAGGAACAACGTAAGCTTTTACAATATGAAATTTATCCTCAAAATGTATAGGTAAATTAATATAACCTAGACTATCAAAAGACTGTCCACCTGCAGCAACTATTGACACGTTATCATCAGTACAAACCTTGAGACCTCGGTTAACTAAAGTGTGGTGCGCATTATTACCTAAAATGGAGACAGCTGCACCCGAGTCAAGTAGACCTGAGACTGTTATGTCATTTACCATAATATTCACGTACGGTCGTGTATCATCTAAAGGCTTATCTTGCAGAATTGTAGCAATGTTGTAACTATTGAAAAACATTCGTACTGTTTTCAACCATTCATTCCATTCTTCAACACTAAAACGACCTTCTGTTGAAGATGAATCGCTGCAATTCTGAGAATCTAGTTTTTTTGAATTCGGATTACACTTAGGGCACTCAGGTTTCTTAACACCCTTAAAACCACACTTGAAGCACATAATTTCAGTATTCTGGCAGTTGCTCAAGCTATGTGAGTTATTACGACAGCGAGGACAGTAAGGTAGTTTCCTGTCAGAATCAGAATCACCTTTGTGTATAGCATGTAAATATTTTTCATTAACATTATTATTATTAGCATTAGGTTTCATATTATATGTATTTTGTTGTTTGTTTTTAAAATCATTGTAGTTTGTATTATTTGTTGAATTAAAGTTTGGTTTTGATTTATTAAATGTAGTTGTTTCTTGTTTATAAGAAAATTCAGGTGCTACAGTATCAGACGTTGCAGCTGGAGGTTCACGAAAATGTACCAAACGTGATTGAACATTTTCAAAGTTCCTACATAGGGTTCGCAACTGGCCAATAGTTTTAATTTCAGTCGCTGAAGCTAAAGTGCTTGCATAGCACGGTCTGATATTGTGCAAGATGATTTCAAGCTTGTCTTCCTCTAGCAAGGGCTTCGACAAACGTGCAAACATGCTTGACAAAATTGACAAATAAATTGTTATGTTCTCTAATTCACCCTGAGTTCTAGATCGAATCTCAGAGAGTAATCGATAGTCATAATCAGTTTTATCGAAGTCCTGCTTTAAGAGAACGACAAGGTCCTCCCAAGTCGATACCTGTTCCTTAACACTTCTAAACCAATGTAGTGCGTCATCTACAAAAATTTCGGTAGCATATGAAAAAAGTTTTGATCCAGAAATATTGCGCGCTTCACTAAATTCGTTAGCTCGTTGGATGAAAGAGCGTACGCAAGACTTCCCATCAAACTTCAGCCTGCCCAATTCAGAAGTTCTAGTACCACTATCGCATGTTACCGAAACATGAATTGGTACGGCGCTTTGAGTTTGCGACTCAGAGCTCGATCCGGGCAAAGACAGTGGATCAACACTCTTCTTCTTCAACACTAGGAAGCTTTCATAAAACTGTTTGAAAAGT
Source organism: Ennomos quercinarius (assembly GCA_910589525.2). Classification (NCBI taxonomy): domain Eukaryota; kingdom Metazoa; phylum Arthropoda; class Insecta; order Lepidoptera; family Geometridae; genus Ennomos; species Ennomos quercinarius. The sequence continues at coordinate 5,985,732 of OU342513.1, read as the reverse complement.
GTACTACATTCAGCATGTTGTTGAGAAGTTTTTTCATCTGTGTTTATCCTATTCAATCTGTGGTAAAGATGGTGAAACATATTTTCAGTACGAGTTAAAATATTTTTATCGGTAACCCCTTCATCTATGATCGCCTTAACCTTCTCCAATAGTTCTAAGGAACTGCTTAAATCGACCAATGCATCCAGATGCGAGTACATGATGTCTTCTGAAGGAAAACATTGACTCAGCTTGATGATTTGTTTCCTAAGATCCGCAACAGTAGAACCAGGAGTCTCTCCACGAACACCAACCTCGTATTCTAATTCTGATTTTTGCAAAGACAAAAATTTAATAGGGTACGACATTGTAGTTGTAAATGGCACACAAAAGGAAATTTGATCAATGATGTAAATACTCCGTTCTGTTACAATCAGCTTTTAACAGAACGCTATGGTTTGATGATGATGAATGATTGTACCTAGATGAAAAAATAAACAAGAAAAAAAATTGCAACCAAAAATAAAAAAAGCGTTGATAAAAAATTTGTAACTGGTGTGAGTACAGCTTAACAAAAACAAAGGTTTATTCTCCGTTAGCATACGGATAAAAAATTTAGCAGCAGTTAAAAAAAAAGGCAACACCAAAAAAAAAAATTCGCAATACAGTATCGAGTATCGAGATCGACCATAAAATGGAAACACTATACTCACCTCAGCTACTGCAAACCAAAAAAGAAATAGCGTTTTACAAAAAAACCACACACCGTGCAAAACTAACTACGTGCAGAAGAAGGTAGAAATTGGTTAAACCCACGTAAGAGGGCGCCAATGTGCCGTTTGCCCCTATGGTAAATTCTACCTACCTAATTTAGTAGGAAGAATAAAAGAAAAAAAAACCAAGGTATACCGCAACAATATTATATAATTAGAAGAAAAGTTAGACCGGCAAGTTCAACGGAGGGCACATAAATTTATAGGGTCGTGGGTTTGGGCACTTTAACCAGTTCCTACGCTTCAACGCACTACCGCGGGAAAAGTACTCTCCTGAACTGATGTTGATGGGGGGCCCTATGGATGGTGGGTGGCCCCAAGTTTACGGCAGCAGGCGAAGACACAGCAGGAGTTCCCGTAGATGTCAGAAGCGGTGACAGTAAAAAAAAAATCCGATGGAGATTTTTTTTTCCGTAAGTAGGAAGTTTACGGCGGTTCTTCTTATGTCGCCATTTCTTCCTTTTTGTTGTGATGTTTTTGTTGTAGGGTTATTGTTGATGGGTGGAAGTTGTTCCTGTAAGCGATAAAATTCCTCTATATTAATATAGGAATTTATCTAACTTCCGTTCTGGGGGGCCCTACCAACGGCTACAGGATCAGGAAGAAATACTTACGCGCAGTGTAGTGTTGCCGTGGTGGTACAACCAGAACGGAGTTCACAATAAATTATTAATTAAACACAAGGCTATCGTTCAAAAGCAAAAGGCAATGAAATTAAAAAAAAAGGAAATGAATTTTAATTGCATAAATTTAGCGTCTGGTGAAATATTTAGCAAAAAGTGAAAATGTTAAGGTAGGCAAAAAAAAGAAAAGATGATGCAATTTAACGTATGAAAACATGAGCATGATTTAGCAATTTTGCAAGTGAATAATCTACAATTTGGATACTGGAAGATAAAATATCATTAGTACAATAAAAAGAATAACGGTTATTAGAAATACAGTTGGATTTTTTTTATGTGCCATTTAAAACTTACCCTATATCGGGAACACACTAAAAACTATTATAACGTGTTTAGAAGACACTATCAAATTTATATAAAATACGTATAGAAAATAATTATTAATTTCAATTTTAATTGCACAGTCGGCTAGGGCGCTCGGAACTGGCAAAGTGATACGGTTCTGCTCACAAACAAGTCTAGTGACGACTGTCAGCGGTGCCGGCGGTCGTGGCCCAGCTCGACCACCACTTCCCCAGTACATACCCCGCGGAGATCTTGTGAACCGGTCGGACGTAATCAGGACGCGTTGATCTAGTAAGCGCTAAGAAACAGGTGCCGCACTTAGGATCTAGGATTACGTCGTAGCTATTTAATATACATTTATTAGAAAATAAGTTAGGATTAGATTGTACATATTTTTATTAGTTTTAATTTTTAAGTAGGTTTAAATTGTGTGTAATTATGTTTATTTAAATAGAAATTAATATTAAATGAGTAACGTTCCGTTACAACAGGTCGCATTTGTCAACTGATTATAGTGAAATCATCATCAACAGCCGAAAGACGTTCACTACTGAACATAGGCTTCCCCATAGAACGCCACTTTGACCGACTATTTGTCTCTTGCATCCAGTGGCTTCTCGCGGTTTTGACCGATCGACGGTCCATCTAGTGGGGAGGCGGCCTACGCTGCATCTTCTGATTCGTGGTTGCCACTCGAGAACCTATCCTCCCCATATTTTGTCGGTTTTGTGAACGATGTGGCCTGCCCATTGCCATTTCAATTTGTTAATTTTGATAGCTCACCGGTGACTTGACTTTAGTTCTTCTATAAGTTCTTTTGTATATTACCATAACTTCAACGCCCTCCGTATCTGGGTCACATTCTCGAAACGCTCGAGCCTGAAGTATTTAGGGCTTATACTAGCTCGATTGAATTTAATGCTAACGGAGTATCGACATGCAATCGTATTACCCTATTACCCTGTCGCTTGTAACACAGGTATAGGTCAGGCCATTAGGTGAAACTGCCGGAATTGTCTTTTAGTTTTTTCACTATGGGAAATTTTTACTTTTTGCGTATACAGGGCCTCGTTTTACAAAACATTGCCATAGTTACCTATGTTCCAATGAAAATGAAAAATGAAAATGAAAATGAAAATTTATTGAGGCATAAAAATATAGAATGGTTCAATATAGTATCAATATAGAATGGTTGTCCAAAAAAAAAACAATTTCTGCCGCTTGGTCCCGCCGTAAGAATAGGATCACCCATATTTTCCCGTGGGTGCAGGTTGAGGCAGTATCCAGGGAACTGAGCATTGGGCAGCAGTATTCTCCTCGGTCTGCCATATTATCTACTGCAATCACCAAGATGCCTGCCAAGCGTGGTGATCATTGCAAAGCCCGTCCCAATGGGCGAGGCCTATGTTTAGCTGTGGACGCTAAAAGGCTGGATATGTGATGTGTGTATGGAGTATTGATAAACTTGCCTAACAGAGCCTTGAACTTAAACTTGCCTAGCTTAACCTCTACATAGCTTACCATATATAAACTTTGATTTATCGTCCGTCGTAACAGCCAATCAGCTGTAGGTGTGACCGATTAACGTGCTGACCCGTCATGTGTGCTAATCTTGGATTAACCGATAGTGGGCAGCTTGACCGATTGATTAAGGTTTAGCTAATTGGAAATTAAGAAATTAAGCTCTATCGCTTTTAATTGCTTAAGCTTTTAAGTTTTTTAAGGTCGAAGTAATAGTAATGAAAGATTTTAAAATATTTAGTAATTTAATGTTACTTCTATTACGCTATATAAGTACAAAATGCAAAAGGTAATCCAAGAAAAAAAGATATTGTATAATATAGGATAAGCGTGCATAAAAAGTGTCCGCAACGTGAAAAAAACATTTAGTCCTCGTCCTTGACAACTGCTTTGACTTTCTGAAAACGTCTACTCTCATCACTCAGTCTTAGCTCTTCGTGGCCGCGCGGATCATTATAACTTCTTCACATGCCTGCTACACTTTCGACCACATCGTCGCTTCCCATCATGTGAAATCGTGACCAAAAGCTTGCCTAGTTCGTTAATAATAAGCCATTGTTATTCTTGTAATTCTAAGGCCTAAAATGGCTTGTATATAGAATGTGACTTTGAAGGTAACCAGGCGTGTGCCAAATGCTCTACCACCAAGTTGAGGTTGCAACACGAAGTTTTCTTCCTCTGAAAACTTAACTCGTAGATTTTCCAACCTCTGGTCTTTGCACAGTCATATGTATACCTCTCCAGCTAATATAAAATAGTCCACAAGCGGTTGTTTCATTTTAATAATTAACCATAGCACCCTGTAATAGCTCACTTTTATTAAGCGCGGCCACACGGCACTGAGAGCAAATACAAGGCATATGCCTTGTTTAAACGGTGCCGTTTTCGAGGTGGCGCTCGTGGAACTACCTTATATTTCATCGTAGTCGATCCCAAATCCTTTTTTACCTATGCTTTGAAAATTCTTTCACCCACACTTTCACCCAATAAATTCAATCACTCCATTAACTTATCAACAAGTCTATTTCCTTTAACTTCAAAATACCCGATTTACATTATGCATGTTCAGTTGTTAACGGGGAATTCTGCATATCATTACCCCACATATACACCCTTCGACCTCCTTCAATGCAATCTCTTTATTCGTGTTGCTCGTGATTTGGGTAAATACTACAGTTAACGCTTTCATAGACAATTAGACATAGACGCAATATGCATATTCATCGAAATCATCGCGATAATGCGATAATTGATTTCTTTGTTATGTAGGACATCGCGTGTAGTCAATCAAACAAAGCGGTGATGATTTTTAAATCGCGATAAAATTATCACAGCCGTAATATTGCGTTGCGAATCAGTCAAATCGCGTCACAGTTTTAATTTGACAATTCTGATTCTGTGCTTTTATACTAACCGGCGGAATAATGACAAGCTACTTAGGGCGCAATAATAATGATATAATATTTTGTACTATTTTTAAGACTTACAGATCCGAAAAGAGGAGATCCGCAGGAGAACTATAGTCACCGAAATAGCTTTTAGAATTAGCAAGCTGAAGTGGCAGTGGGCAGGCCACATCGCATGTACATGTGTGGGAACCGAGCCGCTCAAGGTGGCGCTCTATGGGAGAGGTCTATGTTCACCAGTGGACGTCTTCAGGCTAATGATGATGATTCGGGGACAGAAAATGTATTGGTCACCAGTAGGTTGGTTAGGTTGACATTTGACATGCAAGAAACCAGAGAAAATCATACATAAAGCAGAATCGTGCAACTGACGTTCAAGTTACTTCCGTATTCTGTGAATTCTATTTTTTTTTTCTCCTCCTATATGTTTAGTTATAGCGTGCATATTCTCTAGTCCCAATTTAGTTTTATGGTGAGTCTAGTATCCAACCACTAAATCATCGTCTATTGAAGAACGGGTGATCGCCTTTTACCGAAAAGGAGTCCGGTCTCCGGTCTTGTCCAGAAAGCAACATCAGGGCCCTATGAAAGTTTGTATGATTTCATTATTTTTTTATCTTATTTATTCGTGATCGCATAAAATTTGAATTTACAAAGGAAAATGCTGCTGCCCATTCCCTGGATTTTCCCTTAGCTGGCTCTTACAGCACCTACGGGAACAGATGAGGTGGTCCTATTCGCAAACCGGGGTCACACGGCTAATTTTTGTTATTTTACTTATATTTTACAGGATATCGTTTGACCATGTAACGTGGCTCGTTAATTATTCGTGAAGATAAGAATGTGAAGTTTGTTTGAAATGTTGTAAAAAAGCACGATATTATTTAAAAACAGTAGTTAAAATAGTAGTTTATTTAAAACTTCAAATAAAACTATAGTTTCCTAGAAACGAATTCCAAACTACAACAATGTTTACTAACCAATGTCGCTTATGAGCAGTATCTTTAGGTTTAGCCTAAACAAATCTTCAATCTATGCCACGTTTCGAGTAATCTGATCTATGATCATTTGTGTACGATTGTGGATAAAACCTGATGCAATCGTTTTACAATATTTTTTTCTTTCCTTATTGCTCGGTCATTGAACATTTACCGAGTACTTTTTTTATTGTTATGGCCGATTGTATGGCCACATTTTAAAAAGATATCATTTAGACTGGTGAGTGTACCTACTACCATTTTAATGCGTCAAGTCATTCGTAACATTCTTACATACTTTTCTCAATACACATTTAGTTTTGGAAAATGGTTTGTTTCTAATTTTATTATTTCTGTGATGCAGCGTCTCTAAAGTAGTGGTCGAAGTTGCGTGGAACACTTTCGTGCGTCTATATCCAATTATCAATAATAGGTAGGTATACTCATAGATACAGATTAATAAGCCATTAATCTCACCATATAATAACGTAAAATAATAACCGACCAAGTGCGAGCCGGACTCGCGCACGAAAGCTTCCATACCATTATCTATAAAACGAGCAAAAAAAAATACGTTTGTTGTATGGGAGCCCCATTAAATATTTATTTTATTTTGTTTTTTTTTTAGTATTTGCTGTTATAGCGGCAACAGAAATACATCATCTGTGAAAATATCAACTGTCTAACTATCACGGTTCATGAGATACAGCCTGACGGACGGACAGACAGACATACAGCGGAGCCATAGTAATAGGGTCGGTTTTACCCTTTGGGTACGGAACCCTAAAAACGTTACACAAATTATCATTCACTCCCGCATATACCACATACACAATGGGTTTGTTATCAGAAAGTTTCGCAACTATATACCATTTACCATTATTAACAGTAAGATCACATGTCTAATTGTCTACGACATGCGGGCCCACTGTCTTTGAACTTGGCATTATTTTATCCAATGACTCTGAGTTGAGAACATAGAGTTATTTTATTGCAAGAGTTTTCTGCAATAAATTTTGAATACCAACGAATTTTCTTATGCACTCTGTCAATCAGTCTCGAGTCCTGAGTCTTGACCTGTCCGACTTTTCTTTTAGCTATGAAAAATAACATGCTTTTGTAAACTAAAAGTTATATCAATTTACAGTTTTTCTTAAAAGTAAAGGAAGTGGGACTAAGGACTGTAAAGAAATAAAACGCCATAATATATATTTATACAATATTATAAAAATGAATTTATTGTGTCTTAATTCTTAATATTATTCATATTGTTTATTTAACACATAATTGTTACATTAAACAATTAATTTTTTAATAATTATAATTATTTTGTATGTAGTCGATACATAAAAACAAGCTTGAAAACGAATACCGGAAAGGATTACCATAAAATATGAACTGACTGTATTTACATAAAAAAAATATTTTCGATTGTGGGTTTCTAATATGTATTATTTATACGAGTAGAATTACAAATGCTGAAACTCCTCTCTTACTCCAAAGTTTTGACACATTGCTAGGTTAGATTAATTAGATTGATATTATTGTCCAAGTAATTAATTATATAATCCTATTTATACTATAAAAGAAAAGTAATAAACAATTAACTATGATATTGGTATGTCAAACAAAGCTTAACTAATACTAAGTACTTCTACTCTACGTTATCTTACCTATTAGGAATGGAATATTTTTATAATACATTGAAGTTTTACGGTGTTTTATTGGCACACTTAAAATATATATACAAGCAATCAATTTATATTAATTACAAATATAAATAGTTACTTTTGTAATAAATATATAGGTATATTAAGCAGCACACGTTTGTTAATGGTTTACATTGAGTAATAGATTTTATATTACCATTTGGAAATATAAAACATTGCGACAGTAAAATATAACAATATAAATTGCTTCAAAGATGAATTATGTTATTAATTTATATTCAAAATTTCAAATATAAAAAATAACGAAATACAAAATAACTTGAGTAGTAACCTATGATATGCATAATTTCAATAGCTCGTAAAGATTCTTCGATATACAGAATAAACAGAGCATATTATATTGCAACATAGTTAAATGCATAAAAGTCTAGCTGACCTATGATCATAATTATACAAAATTATTAGTAATATATTTATTCAATCCAATATTCAAGGAGAGAATATGATGAATAATGTTATTACAGTGCGGCTGCATTTTTTAACCTATTCACGACACATTTAAATGTATTCAAATGGACAGAATTAAATTTATCTCATTTTGTATTCTTGTGTAAATGCAGCAGTTGTAAATATTTATTTATTACTAATATCAATTTCATGTAACTATCAAATTCCTTTATATTTACTACTGTAAACATAAATATTTGTTTAACATTACTTTCTCTGATATAACCTTGCACAGTTTTCAAGATATAGTACGACAAGCCATACAATATTGAAACAGCAAAGGACTTAATACAAAACACTAACCAAAAAAACTTAATTAAGCACACTAGTATCACAAAATTATGTCTAGCAATTACAAAATACAAATACTGAAAATTTTATAAAAAAAGCTTCTTAACTAACGAATACACTCTATAAATCCTCAGATCGAATTGATATTTTTGGACCAGAGTTGGGCTAACCAATGTACCCAATAATTTTGACTAGAACTTGGCAATTACAATTCTGATTCCATCACAAGTGTAATCGTTGCCAATCTCACAAATGCATTGAATTGAGCAAATTTCACCCATAATACTACATACTATGTTTAACTCTTGGATCCAAAAATATTGAGGAACTTGGTTTTGATATTGAGCAGCGTCGTGAAAGATCTCTTAACTTTCTTCTTGGGCATCGCTTCCTGCCTCAAGAATGGTTCCGAGTACGACTTCTGAAGAGGGGCGTGACTCGGTGACACCTGCTCCTTGGGCAACTGATACTTGTATTCCTTCACCACCTTCTCTTCAGCTGGATCGTATCTGTACAGCACGGAGTACGTACGCTTCACTTTCTTAGGGATCTTGGTACCATTCGCGGTCCTATCGCTCTTGCATCGCTTTACTGTGTTCCTTCCATAGTAATCTTGATAAGTCTCAGCGTCGACATAAATTATCCTCTTGCCTAGGGCCTGCTCCCGCTCCTTCTTCAGACTCTTCCAAGAAGCGATGACAGACTCCCGGCGGAATGTCTTGTTAGGATTGTGGCGGCTGATGTAGTAAGCCTGGTCCTCTTGGAGGTTAGAAGTGTCTTTCAATGGGGACCCTCTTGGGCTCGGGGTGTAGTCGACCTCGTAGTCATCCCTCGACACCTGAAATGAGACAAACATATAACTTTAGTTGTTTGTTTGTACAGCTAGTTAATCTTCCATCCCATCTCATAAATAACGCCTGACTGCGACTAAACCAGCGGATTATTTAAAGTACAACAACATAAATTCATTACGTGACTGCGTGGCTGTGGACGCGAGTGTCTGAGCACAGGGCTTGTGTGTCCTTTCTATCGACGATAGATTGGTGTTCTATCTCATTTTATATTCCGTCACCCGCCCGAGCCGTTCGTGCGGTGCCTACATGTCTGACAGCACCTGTCTCATACCCGCCATGTGCTCCATTATGCTTGTTGACAGAAGATCATTTTCTATAAATTTTAGCCGTGAACCGTCAAGGAAGTTTGTATCGAGCGAAAGAATAATCTCATACAATAATTTTACGTAATCACCGACAAAGTTAATACGGCTCATATCACGAGTAAAATAAACAAAGGTTCAGAAGGGTTAGCGCGTAAAATTAGAATTTATTAACTCGTCCTTCGGCAAATGTTTTGTTTATGTATAAGTCTTAAAAGCTTTGCAGTTTAACGACTTTCGGTTGAATAACTGTTGCACAACTCCTGAGTGGTTGATTTTTTTCTCTCGTCCATTTGTTATGTGGCGTTTAATTTAGTCGTTTGATATTGTGCAATGTTTTATGGGTGTTTCTTGAAATTCAACGTTATGACGTCGCCAGCCACTGGTCAAATAATGGGTCACGCAGAAATAGACGGTTTATTATTGGCGCTCATTAGAACATGGTGCAGATCTGGTGTAAGAGTTATGTGGATATAACTTGTTTTTTTTTATGATGCAAATCGCTGATACAATTTATGTTTACCTTTTATCGAATAACAAATTAAACCAATTCATTAAAGTTTCATATGCATAACATTTTGGTTTGAATAGATTATTAGATGTCCGAATGATTTGTCGTCGACTTTAAAAATGCTGCATTTCTCCTAAGTCATCTATAAAAATGTCAGTGTTATTTTGTCCTGATTTCATGATAGGTGATACGACTTAAGAAAGCAAAATAAATTGTAATGTCTACACTTTTGACACGACAAATCTGCTTGACTTTGCTTCTTGACAGTTCGTCGTGTTGTGTAACATTTTTTTTAATGGGCTGGTGTGAAAAAACGTTGCACTGACTGTTGCGAATTCAGGTCGCAACAGTAAATGGGTCAAATTTAAATAGTTGTTCTATTAGTGGCCTTCGTTAACACGGTCTAATTAAAAAAGTGTAAATTAACGAATGTAGGGTAAAACTTATTTTTTTTCATAACCTTGTGTGTTTTGTTTTCAGGTAATATTTCATCCGTCGTATTAGTCATGACCGTCGACGGGCTGCGTTGGTGAGTTATGACGTGTGACTTGTCCACACTATACTTTGGGCGGTTCCAGTGTCCCATTTCATACTCCCGTGTTGAAAATGTTGTAATGTGTTGTTGGAAACGCATATAGTATTTCTGTAGACGTGCACAGTTATTTCTGCACGTTATTATAAGATTGAAGGTGATAACACTAAAAGGCACGGCTAAATTTGTCACAGGCTATTTTGGACAGTGAGAATGTTCAATGCAACGTCTATTATTGTATATTCCATTGCATGAGTGGTGTCTGTGGTTACGTGAACTGGGCTGTTTTTGGAACACACTCTATATTTATCTTGTTGATTATTTACGCAAAGATATAGACTTTTAGGTCTTTAGTTTTGGTGTTTGACGGGTTAGGGTATAACTCTTTATGGCTGTAGAATATGAAAATGAATAACATCTGCCTGAACACAGCCTTACGCTTTGAAATTAATTAGTTGCTGAATTGTTAGCAATTTTGCACCCACAAACGTCAACGTAAATTTAACTCTACCCATTGTAACTATAGATTAGAAATCTGAGAGGTTTTTTTTACTGAATGTGCCGTTAGGTCCGCATGTGCAAATGACCGTGCGAAATTATTACCTCTTGACACACATTTTTTTTTAATTTACAGCTACAGTCTTGCGTCCTCTTCAATTCAGAGCTAGAATTTCGCGAGCTGAAATTTATGGTGCTTCGTGTTTCAGATAACTGTTTTTGCAGTTTTACGTTCTCACTTTTTAATTATTAATAACTTATTTAAATACAGTTACAACCTAAAAGTGTTATTTATTCCGTCTGCTACTTTGTTAAGAAGGTAAAGAGTTTAAATAATTTTAACGTTTACTCGTTCTACATATAAAAAGTTACGTGTGAAAACGGCGTTGTTTGCAAAATATAAAACTACGTAACAGCTATTTTGACTGCTATTTTCGTTATTTAACTGTAGCAGTACGTAAGCATTGGCACATTATTTTTACGACATAATATAAACAATCACAAGGCGCCCTAATTTTACGCGGTTTTGCAGCACCGAAATACTCTTCGATGAGTACTTATACTTAAAGATTGTCTATTTCAGTCGATTCAAGTGTAGAATATATATTCCTGGAATAACGCTTGCTAATAACGCTTGCTACCATAAGTTATACATGAATTTGATGTTTAAACTAGAAGCTGTAAAATAAGCTATAAAGATTTGATCATTTTTCTTTTAGGTTTTGCTCTCCTACTTGTATGTAATTTTTTTATTCGTTTTTGTCGCATGATTGAATAGTAAAACAAAAGTAAATTTACGTAAGTGGTCAATAGCTTGAATTAACGACATTTTATTGGGCTTTATCTTGTAGGTATCTTATCTTATCTCATAAATATTTATCGAAAAAAAAACGATATTGACGAGACAATTAAAAATAAAATGTGACGATACTATCTGAGTAACTGTGGATGCCCACGCGCATTTTTTCACGGCACGTTAAATTTTCAATGAGTAATACATTTTTTTCATATTGCACCATTCCAATAAATAAGATACCCGGTCATGTTTCGAAGATAATGACCTCAAGTCAAGTTTAATGACTTTATGGCACAGTTGCACAATCTGTCAAAACATTGAGATAGTGTGGGTGTAACAAAAAATGTTTACTCTACTCTATGGTCGTACTGAAGATGTATTGATTCTTTTAGCGCGAGATTACTCTGGAGCTCTAAAGCTAACATTAATCATTAATTTATACTACTTTAACAGTATGACCTTAAACATAGACTTTGCACGCACTTGTTAAAAAATACAACGGCATTATACCTTGTCCATTTTATGATTGGTTTTTTGACAGTTCACGCCCATGAAGTTTCGTATTGTTTGTGATAAAATTTCATACAAATAATATTGTACTTCATGGAATTCATCAAAACTAAATCAAAATGTGCATGTTTATCGTATCGATTATTACGTTTATGTACCTAATTCGATTAATGATAATAGTACAATCGGAATGGTATCACATTCGAGAATCCTTAGAACATCACTAATTTGTCCGTCGCCGAACTGTCAAAAAACCATTAATAAAATGGACAAGGTATAATAAGCAGTTCCTTTGATATCCAAACGGTATCGGCGCAGCCAGGAAAAAAACAATTGCGCTTTGTCTATGGAAAGTCACACGGGCGGTACCTATTGTTTTGAAAATGGAACTGTCTTGATATGATCAGTTTCTTTATCGTATTGCTCGTTGCATCAATTATTGTAGTGCATTTTGCCTTGAAGACACTCAGGTTATACGGATGTCTAGATGGATTCTTTTTATTTTATTAGGCTGGTGAGTTACATTCATCTCAACTTGGAGTGTTATTTTATGGAGAATTGTAGGCACAGATATTTTTAGTCGAGGCATTTTTTATGGCAATACATACAGATATTCTTAGTCGAGCGAGGCGCAGACTAAATTTCGCGGTATTTGTAGTTTCGCAATCAGCCACCATTTAACCCAAACTCGTCTGTGCAGTTGCTAAACCCTAAACGCCGTTTCGAATATTAGAAAGTGTTGTGTCAAACAAAGAGCTGTCACTAACGTCAATGTGATTTAGGAGACAAACCAGTCTATCTCGTATCTGATGTATCTAATTCGCGGACCGGTCTCGCGAATTGTGTCCTAACACTTTCACAGCTTAACTTTTAACAGTCGAAAATTGAAACTAACATACTTACTGATAAATTATAGGCTATTTGTTACAGCTTACGTAATTGTTTGGTGTTTTAACTGTCGTTCTGTCAAGTACACGGTAGTTGATGTGGTAGCTTGTGTGGCGTAGCTGTCATTCCGCTCGATGATTTCGAAAGCTTGGAACTGGCTAGCGAGATTATTGATAAACGATCTCATGATTAAAAATGTTATAGATGATGTATTATTATTATGTTACAATAATAAAATGTTACAATTAATTAAATAATAATGGTTTAAATCTCGTATATTTCAAGATTATAACATTTAAGTTGCGTACCAAAGAATATTGGTTTTAATGAAGCTCTAAGATTTAAGAGTTATTTACCTATACTCAAAGTATATTAATAATGGATATTTAGACATTTTGAAACAAAGAATTAAATAATATTTTACAAGAAACCGAAACAAGCCAGAGTTGCATTGCATTATCCAAAAACTAGTTTTCGATAACCTTTACCGAACCGTATAGAATCGGTTCTGATGGAAGCAATCTCTTTGATTAATCTGATACATTTTAATCTACCACACGAGATCGAGTTTTGTCATTGATTTATTTATTCAACGCTCGGATGTGTCCGTGAGGCGAGCACAACCGGCAATGTCAAGAGCTTTAAAGTAAAAAAAAGAATGTTATTCCATATTCAGATGCCGGCCACGCACGCGCCGCGGTTCAATGACAGAGACCATAGACAAGTCATTTGCCTTTTAAGCGCATTAAAACGGCCGTGCACTTTGCGTAATAGTTAATGCCCACAATTCCGTAATCCGGACGCGTGCGCACAGCGACCAACGCTTTTCCCACGAAGTTCGTAAAAGAAAATACTTACAACACTTTCCCAACTGCCTCCGATGATGGTTTTGTCCAACATTTTGGTTTTATTCAATCACAGAACTGTCACTAAATTTTTAAACACTCAAATCCTTGATTGTTGTAGTTTTAAAAATTGAGACGCGATTGCGATCACGTTGTCACTCGGGAACGGCGAGATTTGGCACAGTGCTCCCCTCGGGCTTTCCTGAACGACTGAAGCGGTGTACGCTTCAGCATCATATTTATAGTAGTAGCGTGTCGGAAAGAGGGCGGGTTTCAGGAAGACGCTTCCACTTAACACATAGTCACCGCCTTCGTATTTTAGGCTACATATACGTAATATAGTTCGGGGAAGCCCGTCTATATCCGTTCGGGGAGAAAAGGGTGGATTTTGCATATTTTTTTAACCTCGTATCTGGAAACCAGGATGAAGCGCGGTTTCTTAGAAGGATGCAAAGTTGGGAGATTTTCGTTTGAAATCTATCGAAACTATTACAAGGTGCAAGAGCTTAGATGAGTATTAATGAAGCCAAAACACATTAGTCTATTTTCTGTTGCTAGTCAGTATAGAAGCTTTTCCTGTTTCAAAGGCCTGAAAAGGTTAAAGATGGGGAACGACTAATGCTCATCCTATTCCTAGTACGGAGAAGTTTTTACCCGTAGCGAAGATCCGACCCGCAACCCTTCACGTTCAGTCTTGAAGTCCATTGACCTAACACCAGCGCGACTGGGGTTTTATTGCGTCCAGGTGAACTCCACTCGCATATCTCTCCAACTTGCTGGTAAGACGACGCAGACGTCTGCCTTTGACCTTAAGGCTCGTTAAATATGACCACTTTCCAAAACGACAACATATTCATTTTTTCAACCATATTTCCCATAATGACGACTTTCGAAATTGATGCGTTATAACTAAAAACGAATGCTGTGTTGCACCTATAGATTTAACCGAAGCTCAAAATAACCTGCTCAGTCCGTCCACTTGTGTTCAGTTTGGTTTTACAACCTGTTTTACTTGCTCGTTTTAGTGGCGGTTGATCGTTAGGGCTCTCTTTAGCCGGATGCACTCTGTATTGACGTCATAGGCCGGTTCGGGATGTGAAGAGCCAACAGATCTGGCTAAGGGATGGTTTATTTGGAGAGGTGTGGTCGGCTGATGACGTCTGGAGCGAGGAATGATCTGTCGCAGCGCAGTGGTTTCGGATAACTCTTCCAGTGTAACTAATTCTGATACGTTTGTGATGCAGTATGTCTTGGGATCCGAACCGAGAGTGCCATTCAGGTATTAAGCGTCACGCAGCTCATAACAGATTGCATAGATCCTTATTCCTGAGTAACTCTTGTTAACATAATTTAAAAATTTAAAGTTTTAATTTTAAGGTCCAATCTGACGACTGCATCTCTTTAGCAGTCGGCACGCCTGTCTTAATGATTATAAAAACAAGGGAGAATTTGAAATCCATGGTTTCTTCCACATCTAAAATGTATGGATAAGTACCTACCCTATGCTTAATAAAAACCTTAATGACCCCTGTTCACGCTGCGCTGTACGACATTTACCGACCACTATACGTCAAAAGAGTAAAATAAGTACTAATATAAATCTATTAATATTTTTACCATAGCTATAACAAAAATTTAACCTTTTCGCCCTTTCAATATTAAACCTAAACCAAGATGTTTATCACAGTTAATGTATCCAGAGTTGTATTTATCAAGATCTGAGGAGTTTGTATCAAGATGGAAATGCTCCATGAACGGAGGTCGGTTAACTTCGGTATGAAACGATCAAAGTGGAATCGAAGGTCTCTGACCGGCTTCTATACTGTATGAGCTATTTATTCCTGAATGACAAGTGGCCACGAGATTTATGATGAAATTTCTTAAACAGGTTTGATTTAAAATGCTGGAATGCAACGCTGCTCTCCATCAATCCTATTTTCAGTTTGATTTTCCTATTTGGTAAGCACTCATCCAAAAATTTTAAAATATCACTGGTAAGAGCAAGTTGCGCGCATTCTGCATTGTTCACATAAGTTCAAGTCTCATTTTGTGTTAATTTTGATAAATCCATTATTTAGTCTGTACCTACTGCTGTCCACTTTTTTTATTTATTTTTTTATTGTTTGATAGGCCTGCGCTTGACCACTATCTCACCTGATGTTAAGTGTTGATGCGGTCTAGGATGTAACGCGCTTACCTAGAAGACACCTGTTCACTCTCGATTTGAAGACCCCAAGATTGTAGTTCTCGGGGAATACAGACTTAAATTCTGATGTACCTTGGCAACGGAACCTTTCCTTCTACGCTTTTTCAATACGCCTTCTGCAGTATCGTACCGTTAATTCGGAAAATTTAACACGTCGTCTTCCTTCAGAGCTTGATCTATAATCTACAGTCTCTCGTTGAGGCTGTACTTCTAATGAATAATATCTTCTTAGCAACATGTTCGTCGATGCTAATCATGCACCTGACGTACATATGTATTGATGCACAAATCGATTTAGTCGGTTATTATTCGCTACCTCACGGAACTAGCAACCTCGGCCTATATTCATATTTTTATGACTGGCCTTTACCTCAGATTGTGTATGCAACGTATGCAGTACCAGCCTTAACCTATGACTACGAGGAATCCGAGGCCTGATCAATTTCCGCTAATACCCATTTCTTTACGTAATTACCGTGATTGTTGACCTTCGGTTTAATTGCAGATAATTTGTCTGATCTTGACACGGTAAATTAAAAATTTGACGTTGTTAATTGTTAGCCCTTTTGTCATAATTATCGATGTGTCGTAAACAAATCCAGTGTCTTTTATTAAAACAATAGTTTCACTATAATTAGTAATCATTGAACTTCCAAGGTCAAGATTCGATTCCATGTCAAGCCTCCATATTGGTAGAACAGGGGGCGTACTGTGAGCTCTTAGCGCGATTCAAAACAGAGCCTATACTGGATCGCTTGTCAAAATCCCCATACAAAAAAACAAAGCGATCCAATATAGGCTCAGTTTTGAATCGCGCTAAGAGCTCACAGTACGCCCCCAGTACCTAACTAATAACAACTCATTCGCAAGACAACAACCCCTTTATAATTAACAACAGTTTATCCAATTTGTTAATCAAATCGTGCAATTTATTATCTTAACTTCATAAAAACGCAAACATTATGAAAAAATGGCACAAAATGAGTTTTGCATCTAACAATTAACTCCTCACAAAGGATGATTTATAGGTTCATAAAGCAGTTCTTTGTGCCCGTCGCTTGGAATAAGTCCAATACCACCACTGTTGCGTAATTTCAGTTTTTTATGTAAGAGGACAGTGGCATTGTCTGTAGTAAGCAAAGATTATTGTAAGGATTCTCTGGCTGCATGAGCATCATCCAGTGTACTCTGTGACTTTGTTTCACATTACTTTGGTAACACATGAGTGCGTAGCGTCCTGGGTACAGTACAGTGTGCTTCAGACTATACTTCAACTCTCTATCATATCTGTAGCCGCATGGAAATTAGTTTTGTATGTTTTCCTTTGTTTCTCTATAACAAATTACACCAAGGAAAGCGCCTTGCTAGGTTTTGGAGATAAAAGCTTCAAGAGCCATGATGCCATCAATTTTCAATTTGAATGCTAAATTCTTTCTTCTATTAGAATTAGAAAGGTTTTGGTTATATAACTTGGTCCTCTGATTAATTGAAAATGTGATGTTGTGATTTGAGGCTCGTAACTTATGGTTGACTTCTTGATTGGTTGCTGATGGAAAGCAACGATAATGTAAATAAACGGTGAACCCGTACCACGTCTGTTACGCTGCATGTCACAGTAACGCGTTGCGCTTTGTTTACAAGCATTACCGGCTGCTTGCTGACGTGCCGGCTATTAATAATGTATCGACCTACTTGTCCCGCTGACTGCGGTAACCGAACTGTGGACATCTGGACACTCTGTTTCATTAGGGAGATTATAAACGGCTTACCGAGATCAGATGGATTCTTTTGCTCGTTGCATTATGTGCGTGATCAATCTTCGACGCTACGTTGCGTGCGCAAGCGGAGCACGAAAGAAACCATTGACATTGTTTTGATATTTCTGCTTCCAGAATTAAACGAACAACTATGTCTTCCAGGTGCTACATAATTTATCATTAGTTCTGTATTATAAAATAAGACGGTGATAAAATTGCGCAATTACTGAAGGGTAGAAAACCGTTGAAGAAGGTGGTATACTCTAGTCCAAAACATTATTCACTTGTGGTTAAACTTCCATTTGCTAGAATCACTTGCATAGTAGTAAGTATAACCAGTAACCCGGGGCCGGGCAATAACCATGAAGTCCAATGAAACGTTCGGGTGGTCTATTACCGATCACTTTGGATTCTTGGTGAATGCGTTTCATTTTATGGCTCCACATTCTCCGTTAGAGTCGAAGTACTTTGCTGAGAACCCGAGAACAGTAACGGCTAAGCAGATGCGAGGTAAGCGAACTAAGTACCAATACACTCCTGCGCTATTTGCTTTGCCAAATCGAAAAGGATTGAAGTAAGCTGCAATGGATGCATTCTTTGTTTTAAAAAGTCGATTGTAATTGTATTTAACTTCATCCGGTACTTTAAGTACAGCAGCGGTCTGAAAGTTTGTATGGTTTTTTTCTTATGTTTTAGAATTACTTTTTTGTTCAAATCTCAGAATATCGTACTCTTATTATTAGGTGAGACTTTTGACAACACCCATCTACACTAAAGTTTGACAGCTCCTAATTACACATATTCCTCTATGACGTAACTACTGAAACACATTTGGATATGTCCTAGAGAGATAAGTATAAGAACTATGAGCGGGCAAACTTTAGTGCAGACGGGCATTAGGCTTGTAAAAGTGCCAAAGGTTTACTGCTCATTTTCATAATAGTGAGCTGTCAGTTTTTTTGCGCTTCAGTTGAGTGCATGTGGTGTAGTAGCGGCATCAGGGTCAACCTTCAGCTTTCCTCGAATCGTTGCTATGGTTCATATGTTTCGGTGAATATTGCAGGTAATAAAACACACTCGATTACGATTTCCTGTGTTGGAGCGACATGAAACTTTTCAAAGTTTACGCTCCAATTCAGCTTGCACTGTGTGCGGTATGTTCTCAAATATTCATGTTTTTCAAATTATTTTGATGATCATTTTCAGTGAAATATTCCACATAACCAAAAATGTTTATTGTTGAAGATATTCAGAACATGGCTTTTAATTTATTCGTGTGCCAGTGTGTGGGGTTGCGTTTTGCAGGTGTTCGGTCGGAGATAATTGGCTTTCCCGGAATATAACGCAAATCTAATTATTAGACTTCCGGCAAAATTTTGATAACACAATAATATTTTTTTATTTTTTTTGTGAATGTGGGTAATTAATTACCAAGCTATTTTTAAACCTCTACGTAAAACTAAATACTGAGTTTCCATGAAACGTCGGTAGCTACCCAAAGACCTACCAAGCCAGGTCACCGCCAGCGCCAGCTTCGCTGACCCATATTTGCTGGACCAACACGACAAGTTCATTACACATTATTAATATTAATCCCTTCTCAGAATTTTTCCGCTCTATTTATTTTTCATACGTAAAACTAATTCGTTGAACATCATTTTCGCGCACATTTTTGGCTCGTTACTTTAATGCTTTATAGGTGGATGTGGCAGCCAACCGGCTGCTGGACCAAACATTCGCCATGTTGCAAATATTTGATGATTTGGTAACTACGAAGGCGGAATGGTCTGTAAGAGCCAAATTTATAAAAGGAGTATGAATGGCAGTTTATGCTAAAGATCGTGCCATTTGTCATTTTATTAAAAGAGAGCAGCGAGTTGTCACACTCACAGAATTCAGGATAAATGTTTTCCTTGAACTTTATCACATAAAGAGCGCTGCCTTAGTTTTAAAAAGAAAACAATTTTATTAACAGTATTTTACAAAAAATTGCAGACGCAATAAAATTTTCATAAATTTGCCAGATACCAGATATTAACATTGGATCTTATATGGGATCGAATGACATGTCTAATGTGGTATATGATTATAGTGTTATGAAAAATAGCCGTGTAGTCTTTAGACTCCTCTTGAACTTGCCCAGGAAACTCGCCTTGAAATAAATATTTACGGACGTACCTCAACTTTCGATCGCGCAGCCATCATCATGTCGATGCGAGACAGTCACGCTCTCTTCTCGCCACTCGCCAATTAACTTGTTTAATAGTTGCAACCCATATAAACACCACTTTGTAACAGAGTTAGTAATGACTGGTATACACAGTGCAAGTTACTGGTGTGGTAGTAGCTGTCTTTGTTATCGTCTTTCAAGTTTACAGTTCCAAGTTCTGACATGACAGATCTATACAAATGGCTTTAATTATCATCATTCTCAGTTGATTTACAAGTAGACTTTAGGTACACAAGATCCGATCCTGTTGCAGCTCAGTCCTGTTATAGAACTGCGATTATCATTTTCGATTTTATGATAACGTTTTTTTTTTTTTTTTTTTAAACATATTAACCGTACCTCGAGCTAGTAGCGGATGTTTCAAGCCAGTGCACAAACGGCTGCTGGATAGTAACTCGTTAGTAACCAGCATTGGTGTAAACCAACCTTTATTCTTCGAGGTTTTGATTCCAAGTGGCCCGATCACACTTTCCCTGCGTTTGTGATAAACGGTAGCGCGGAAGTTCTCTATTCAATTAGAAATTTGGCAGTCGACGTGTTTCTCTTTTCAAGTTTGTATTTTTATGCGTGGTCAGTTTTAAATAAAAACTTGTCTCCTTCAGATTTACATGTCAACCTATGGCAAATAAATTATTACCTGACCTTTCGACCGCTTGAGACTTGTGACCATTGTCGACACAGCGTCTCATTACGACATTCACAGTCAGAATTAATAAAAAACGGTATCTGATCCTGAAACGTTTGAGAATGAATAATTATGTGATGTTTTAACTCTGTCATAATTCATCGAGCTGTCAGTTAAAACGAAAAAATATGCTCGTCCAGGCAATATATTTTTTTAATATTTCATTTTTCGTGGAAATTTATGGCCAGTCATAATGTACGGACGGGCTTTTGAAATGTTATCTCGTTGGTCTGGTACAACCTTTTTACTAGATCTTTAAGGTTTTCTTGGAACAGCCGCGTTGGATGACATGGAGCTATGGTTACACAAAGACTGACCAAATCCAGGGTTTTAAAAAGGTTGGGTCCGTCTTTTTTGCTTTTCCTGCTGAAAATTACTTCGCTGTGGGGTTAACTTTCTTCGAGTCGCATGCTCAGGGTCGTAAGTGCATGGGTATTCCGATATTTCCGATGATAGATAATGTTGGCAACGGTTTCATTTAAGTCCGCAGTGTCATATTCTCGCAATCCGAATAGGAAAAAGTCTGACAAGACGCACATTAAAAATCCAATTTTTTTTCTACATTTTCAAACTTCTGTATTTCCCTTTTGAATTACTTGCATGATCATGTTTCACATTTGCGGAAATCTTTTTTACATATTTCCTTATTTTGTCTTTTTGTTCATCTGTACTCACTTATCTTTGTGGTTTAATGATTTTATTAATGTTAGTATTAAATCCTAACGTTTCATTTGGTTTTTGGACATTAAGTATACAATAAAAGGCAGTCTCGTTTCTGAAATCTGAATTTCGATATTGCAGTCGACAATAAGCAGAAAATTATTCTGTTGGTAACCGAGAGACGAGAGAATAATTTTCTGCTTATTGTCGACTGCAACGGCGTGGAAGTAATGCTTTTTGACCTATGTCAAAAAGCATTACTTCCACTCTGCTATCATTGTTAGTTAGTTACTCCCAGCGATACAGTGGAATTACGCTGACCGCGTATCACGATCGCCCATCATTTTATTCACGATTAACTTTTTTTCATTACACTCCGTGCCAAAAGTGTTCAATGACGTCATTTGATTACTACTGAGTGAGATACGAGTGAGGCGCGGCTAAGAAAATTTTAAATTCAATTAGAATTTGGCAGATGGTTATTTATGATAGCGAACACATTAATATTGATGTTTTTATTAATTCGCTAGGAAGGTTATGAGTTAGCAAAATTAAATAAATCATTTGAGAAAAGGCAACACAAAGTTTAATAAATCCAAAGAGAAAGTGAAGACATATCCTGATATATAATAGCACTGAAAAGTATGATATTAAATTTGTATGTAACACACGGACACGTGAACGGTCGTTCGAACACGTAACAGACAATGATGGAGATCATGACGATAATGTACATACGATAAAATTGTACCAACGCCACGAATAAGAAATGGCATATTGAATTTTATGACCATGTTTACAGCTGATATTAATCTAAAGCGAAAATATTTGGTACGAAGGTCGAGTTTCCTTCAGACTTCATAAGCACCCAACAACCTTTTGTTCGGCATCAACGACGTTAGATGTTCGCAGTACAGCAATCAATCACGGATTATACGGAGATTAGACGTTCGCAGAAAACATTATGTTTTTGTAGCAAATTGTTGCCAAGTTATAATAATTGGATTAAATGGTCCGTGTCAAGGAACTTTCCTTCAATCTGGTATGAGCCAGTGCAGCTAGTTTTTGATCGAATAATCTTGCAACAGAGGAGACACTTGCGAGGTTGAGCCAAATACGGCGAGGTACTCCCAAAAACCCACCAATTTAGCTTCTGTAAGTGTTCTAACAAGACCGCACCAATCATTTTTTTACATTTCACACAGCGCCATCTAGCCTAGCCCCAAACTAAGCATAGCTTTTACTATGGAAACCAGATGACTGATATAATACTTAGATACTTGTTGTTTGTAAATACATAGGTACATAGAATACAATATAACACCCGGACGCAGAACAAACACCAATGTTCATCACACAAATGTTTATCCTAGGTGTGAATCGAACCCACAATCTATAGTTCAGAAGGCAGAGCTACTACCAACTGAGCTATCAGGCCAGTCGAATTTTGATTGTGATTTTGGCATGAGACACATACTTACTTAGTTAAAAAGGTCCGTAATGCGTATACATGGTGAGTTGGAGACAAAGAAAAAGGACATGAACGAGCTAGCAACTATGGATTTTTGAAATGAAATCTTCACTAGTTTGCGGGGGATCACTGTTAGCTACTGTTTACTCAGTGACTACTACCATAACCTATACAATGGCTCATAAAAACCCATGTGATCTGACACAGCTTTTTCGGGTATATCTTAAAAGACCTTTTCAACACATTTGCTCAAAAAATGCATTTACAAAGCCTGTATACATTGTTCGAAAGTTAAACATTACGCACCATACAACGGAGCGTGCGGTAAAATAGGTACTCTCACCTAAGTACCTATTTTACCGCATCCTTCGTTGTATAGCACCGTGCGTAACCTTTACGGTTTTTTTAAATTTCCTTAGAAAATATATAAGAATTACACCAAAGAGTTTCACATAGCGAGAGTAAATAAGCTGAAGGATCGAAACTCCTTGGAAGCGTTTTTGCTTAATAAGTTTGTCTCACTTTAATACTAAAGAGAAAATGAAACTGAAGATGTAGTTCTAATTTTCACCACACGCACGTGGCGCCATTTGAATAGTAAATGCGCGCCATTTTAGCCCATTTTCATATTAGATTAGAAACATCAAAGATTGTTTGTTGCGACTTTCCCACTAATAAACAAAAGTTTGTTTCAATACCTATTGTACTGTTTTCTCGCAAATGTGTTGAAAAACGTTGTATGTTACACGTGCGGAAATTGGTTTCTACAAACTCGTGACTAGCTAAGCCCTCGACTTCGTCTCGGGCTTACATTTGTCTACACGTTTGTATGAACCAACTTACCGCCCTAATATAATAAATAACTAATATATCTCAAACAAAAGAATCACACGTTATCACAAAGACATTGTTTTCATCTGCACATACCACTCGGTCGTTATTCAAAACCAGCACCAAATAAAGACAGTCTTAGGAAAAGACACTGGCAGCTTTTACAATACAATATTATAATTTAAATGATTCCTTTTATAGACTGTGCCCTCTGGAAGATCCGTGACGCACCGGATACGGACTATGGCGCCTTTCGATAGCATCACACGCATACAAAAGTCATAATTACACAGAAAATATATTAACCACGTGCCATTTTGAATTTTACGGCTTTGGAAATAAGGTGTGGCGTGATATAAAACTGCGAGAGAAAAAACAGCGCAGTTGCCAGCCCGAAAATAATGGGTAATAAGCAAGGTGGATAAAGCCGTAACAATGTCGTTTTCCCCCAGATTTAGAAATGTAGAGAAAGTCACAATTTATAATGATGTTCTTATGTTGTAAAAAGTTAGACCAAGGGTAGCCTAGTAGCAAACAACATGAAAATCTTAATAAACTTTGATGTACTTTTATTTTCCAAGTTAAATACTTCGCTATCACTAAGGCCCTATTTCACCAACGTTTATTCCAAGTATACGCCTATTCCTTAGTCCTGGATACAGCTAATTGACAATGATATAATTAAGGGCTATATTCGCATAACTCGGCTGTTCTCGGAAAGTTATACCTGGAATAAAATTTATTCTAGTTTGGTGAAATCGGGCCTAAATCTTACTTATGTCCGCGTCCTCTCTCGTTTGCTATTTTCATCCTCCATAATATCAGTATTAAAGACAATGTGGTTTTCGTTGCTGAAAAAAAACAATCATAACATTTTACTATTGTTTTACCCTAGATTTCTCCACAGAACAATGAAACCGGCGCCTAACACATAATATATTATTTCTGCAGCCACATAATAGCCCAGCTTTTAAACAAAAATACGCTTGACTGTTTTTCTAACTGATTCTCAAATCGTCGGTCGTCTAGAATATCGTATGTAATATCGGCCGCTTGCTTTAACTTCGGGTCAAGGCTGGGACTGAAATATTCGGGCTTTCTAGCAATCGCAATAAATAAAGGTGGGAATAAAATATTCGTTGAAAATTTTGCTATGTTATTGGGAAATACTTGTAGCGCTCTTCGTTTTTTGTTTCACTATACTGTTAAATAAAATAGCACAAGGCCTTGGTTAACGTACTCTTTTACCTTTATGGTGGAATATTTCGTCATCTGATTCCAGCAAGTTATGGAATCGGATAGGGCTCACTCTCACTCACTCAGGGCTCTCTCTTCTCTCAGGGCTCTCTCTGTTCATGGGTTGAGCTGGTTGGCCGAAGCATGGCCCATATCCTTGCTTCTGAGTCTACGTTAGGAAAACCATGAAATAAATTGAGTTTTAATAAAACGCACGCCGATGTCCGTCGTATTTAAAACGCAATTAGTCGTATACGAAATTCTACTTTATGTAAAGGTGCCTTTTGATTGTGATTGTATTTGTGTCTAAGACTAGCTTTTCTCAAAGATGACATAAGCATGACGCATCTCGTTTCCATATTTCAGAAATATCTATATCTATCCAGCGCCAGTCAGTCTGTGTTTTCCGACTGTAAACTATCCCCAAGATTAACGAGTTCCAAGCAAACGTTCCCGATGTCACGATTCATTGCATTCCTGGTTCCAGGTGGTATCACACCAATATATCTCCATTATTCCGGGGAAAAATATCTAACGTTTTCATGAGGGAAACAAACTGTTAGCACACCCACTCATCGGTTGCGATCTTGCGACACTTTCCTTATACATTTTTTGTACAATAATACGAACCGATCTGGCAGACAGCCCAGCTGATTGCAAGCGGTCACGGCTTGCAATTAATGCGTGTTATTGATTTCGTTATGACATGCCTGACATGATGCGCTTTAGGCTTGAGCTAATCACATTCATTTACGATGCTTCAGTTGGGTTTTTAATAGTTTTTATTAAAAGTGCTTGTGCTCTCTAAACTGCTCGTCTACATTATCTAGCTACTATTCTGTCGGATATCAAGTATCCGTGAGCAGATGACTTATTTCAATGGTCCCATAGGGCAGCGTTTAAATGTTCTGATGCTACGTAATGATACTAATGGTAAAATAGGAATTTGGTTTTCAGCTAAACCGCCATTTCCTTTTAAAACGTACTACGACTGAAAAAGCCAAGTAATTAGCGAGGATACTCTTCCGTGAAATGCGTAATTCCAGAGGCTGATTTACGACACGTTGAGTAGAGTTATAAAAACCTGATGGAGCTGGTAAATTAGGTTCCAAAGATTTAATCGTGGAGTAGATAGAACATGAATGTATAACACTTTAGCAACCGTGTGGCGTTTCTTACGTTAGCCAGATATTTTAGTACAAAACGCAATCAACGTCTCAAAGGATCGAAATTGAGTGCGTATTAATAAAGTCAAAATGCGACCAAAAATATTCACCAAAATTCAAAAAACCAGTTTCTTTATCATCACTGTCTTTAACAACGATTGATGATAAAAACATGTTAAAACTTCAAATGTCACAAAGTCACACATGCCTTCTTCGCAATGAGTGCAG
Source organism: Ennomos quercinarius (assembly GCA_910589525.2). Classification (NCBI taxonomy): domain Eukaryota; kingdom Metazoa; phylum Arthropoda; class Insecta; order Lepidoptera; family Geometridae; genus Ennomos; species Ennomos quercinarius. The sequence continues at coordinate 5,959,434 of OU342513.1, read as the reverse complement.
GCAACATTAATGGCGCTCCATTTATTTAGTTGGCAACCCTTAAAGAAGAGGCTATTCACACGGATTCCGGGCCGCCGGAGTTCCTGCAGAGCATCAGAGCGTACAGTCAGTTCGACTTACTCTCAAATGATGCTACTGCTATCACTTTATGGGTAAACACATATTCCGAAAGATCTTGCGGCGAATATTTGGTGAAGTACTAGACGGTGATTACTGGCGGACTAGAGACAACCACGAACTTTACAAATTCTTTGGCGAACCGACTGTAGTGAAGTCGCCTTCGCTGGTTGGCTCATGTGATATGGAAAGCGCAAGGAAGAGACGCGAACACCCAAACGTCGGCGTCGCTTTGAGGCAAAACCAGATGGTCGCAGAAGTTGTGGTAGACCAAAGCACCGCTGGGTGAACGGCGGTGGCGGTCATCGGTGTTAGGAGCTGGAAACAAAAAGCAAGAAACCGACTCTGACGTCTGGAGAGATGTTCTTGACCAGGCCAAGGCACAGCCCGGGCTGTAGCCTTTGATGATGATGACGATGGTGAGTTTTACCTGATAACATCGTACACCTCCGCATTTTTGCAAGATAATAAAAATATTCAACATGGCTGCCCATAACCTTCGCGTGAGCATGAATTACTATTGGCATTTTATTCGAAATCAATTATCTACAACCAGAACTGCCAGAACGTGACTTAAATTTTCCGGATCATCAACCTGCGAACTTCTTCGAAATCAACTGATTCATAAATATGACAAATACATAATTTTATAAAATAATATTTATTTTTTGGTCCCTTTTATTCTGTCATGTTGGTATTCCTGTAATCGGAGATTCCCTTATGCGGCTAAGTGCACAATGTTTGTACTATTGCATAAAAAAACATAACATTATGGAAAGCTTTTACAGTTGGTTAATTTTAACTTGACTGAGACCGTTTGGGAAACAAAAGCTGGGGCAGTGCAATTACTTGAGCTGGATGTAAAATTAGACACAATGCGAAACTAACCTAACCTGTGGGCTGATCTACCGGGCGCTCACGTTTTGAGTGATTTTTATTTTGCTATATGGTTGTTAGAACACTTGGATAGACCAGGTAGTCTTGGGCTTGGTTGTCTTGGGGGCTTGGTAGGTAAGCAGTTTGGTGGTCTTGCTTTACTTTCTGCTGTTAGAACAGAAGTAAGTAGGCAAATGAGACTTCAATACCGCTTACTATCAGACCCAGTTCATCTTGCCACTACCAACGCCAAATGGCAAAATGAAGATTCTTCTAAACCTTTACTCGAAGTATTATGAAATCTTTCGTATTCTACGCCCTATATTTGTTGTCGTCGTTGCAGTTATAAAAATTAATTTCATAATATCAATTAGCAGGAAAACTAATGAACCCAAATATTAAGACACTTTTTATGGCAAACGCAATAAACTCGCATCCTTACGACGCTTGTATCTGAGAAAGCGTTTTATTAGGGTTAGCTGAAGATACGTAATGCCGCATAACCGCAGTGATGCTGTAAAAACGTTCTTTATGGACGCAGAACCACACACTGCCACTTTTTGACGGCTTCGGCTGAAGATGTAAACATTTCCGTTTTATCTTCTTTGCTTTGTGGAAATAGAAATAAGGTTCAGTGTTGACTGGCTATGCTTCAAGCTGTTTAAACTCAAATGATTTAGGATCATAACACCAGGTGGTAGCGTTCAAGTGTGTACTTTAGTCAATCATCTAGATTTCACTTGTTTCCGACGTAATCTATCAACTTCGTGTCAACTGCTTTCTCTATATTCCAAATCATTGAAATACCCGAGGCTAAATCCCGAGGAAGCTGATCCACCGATGGTGAAGATGTTTTATTCATTCCCTTATATTTCTCGGCTGCCACCATCGTAGTGATTTATATCTACGTCCTTACACGAAACGGGAGTGTCCAGAAACATCACGTCTTATCCCGGGCCAATGCCGTTTTTTATAACCCACTAAATTGATTCAAAGCATTCTCCAAGATCAATAGAGCTAGTGCTTTTAGAGAGCAAAATATTTACATTGCCACTACTACGTTGGAAAAATAAAAACTACGTTACCTATAGCACGTAGTCGAACCATTTGAGACGCTATTGGTCAGATTGAAATTCGAAATCATTAAACGAAACCATACGACCTCCTGATTCAAAGGAAGTATATAACCCAGTCTCGCATACAACAGGCATGTTTTTCATCCACAATCAAAATGTTGTTCATGATGTTCGGGCCTCACAGCTTCCCTTATATGTATTGATCACATTAACACCCACAGGCTATAGTTTTCCCTCTTGAGAGGCTGTTGTTATCTATAGTGTTTTTTTAATAGCACAGACAGACAAACAAGCTGACGGCCCGCCGTATGGTAAGCAGTTACCGTCGCCTATTGACACCTGCAACACCAGGGCGTTGCCTATGTGTTGCATACCTTTTAAGACTATTTGCATGTGAGGTACATCCTATTTAAATTATTGTGTACACTGCATGTGTATGTGCCTACCTCAATGGCACTCCACTATTATACACTACTTTATAGAGGCATACCTCCGGTAAAGGGATAAGGTTGTAATCTTTTAATTACAGTTGTAAACGAAAACACGTCGTATATCAGTTGTATGCTTCCATTCGTATTATTTGTTTGTACGCGCCCTTGCTTCGGGACTTTTATTTTAGAATCATTCATTAATCAAATTCGATCGCCGAGTGTGCTTTGATTTTATTAGACTTTCCATCACTGTTTGTTGTTTGTGGCACTTTAATTGTCGTCTGATTTTCCTCGAAATGCTCCGGAATTTCCAACTTTTCTCTTTGATTAATGTACCTACGTAATTGATCGAAGACTTCTTAATCTGTTTACTAGGTTTTTACGAATAAACGCGTCTAAAGTTTTCTTTGTCAGTTATCGAGACAAAATGTCTAATTCCTTATCTTTGAACTTTTCTTGTATCTAAGTGATGGAAGGTTGCCTTGTTTGGAATTATGTAGTTTTCTAAGATTTCAATTTTATTATAATATTGACCAGATATCGGTCTTGAACCGGCTGTACGAAATACGAGTGTAGTGTTGTTTGCCTTCTTGCTCATTGAAAATATTCCAATTGATCCTAACTTTTACTTACTTTACGAAATTCTCAAGAAATACTATGATAATGATGATATAATTAGGTACTTAAATGTAAATCTAATGTGTGAGTCACAACAACAACTTCTATTGAACGCAGTGTCCACTGTCCATGGGTGACACACAATGAATCTTCGCAGAGAGATTAGACTGCACCTAGACTACATAAAATCATAACTATGTACAGAACATCTCTGTTACTATGTGGAAGACTGATTTGTTCAACTCATTAACCGTTATTCAGGCACTACTGATTTCTACCAAGACACTACTTTAAGTATAATCCCACAAATTAGGTCACAACTCGTGTGCGTAATACTACATATTAGAACATTGTTAATACGCGTAATCGCACAGATTAGCCTGTAGTTAATAGCGTGTAATCCCGCAGATTAGTCAACAGTCGCCTGCGCAGCACGTGCCTCTTATCGGGTCGCGTTTATAAACAATCGTTTACGCTGTAGCACAGATTAAATAATAGAACCACTGTAGTGGCAGAGTTTGTTATTGTTCCTTAGTCGTAATAACGTAGGTAATTGTTTGAGTTTGTGATAATTTGATAACCCCAACCCACAAAAAGTGGACCTCTAATATCTATTCTGTGACTAAACAAGTTGGCTGTTCTTTTACCCCGGACAGGCGTCTTGTTCTTTTGCTCCAGGCCACCAGTTTACTTGAACATTTTCATGATATTGACGTAGGTAGAGAAAGTGTAGAAATATTAAGAGTTTTTGTAAATACGATTTTATTTTTCATAAAAATTTACGTATTTAAAAAATAATAATTTGCATCCTGGTCGACTCAAAAAGATTTTATAAATATGGGGTGTCAGTCAATTCGACACCTGATATTCGTAAAAACATCTAAGCCCCAGTTTTTACGCAATTTTCCTAGAATCACGGAATGCTCTCGAGTTTAATTAATCTATTGCAACATTTTCATTTAAAGAAACCGGGTCAAGAAAATGTAAAACCGCAGAAAAACAATTCAAGCCTAACCTTCAAGACATAATGTTGCGTAAAGTGGATACGAACAAAACATTCGATTTGTTGTATCATTTTCAAGTATCATCGTGTTCTCAAAGTCTAGAATGCTTTGAAAGTAATATTATGTCAGTTCTCAGCGGACAGATGTGGGCTACGTTCTACTGGCGTCCTGCACACGGTCCGCAATTAACGCGAAAAAAATTAAAAAGTTAGTTCCGCACGTTTTAGCGGGAAAGCGATTTTGAATAATGTGGAATTCTGCGAATCCCGCGCTCTCCTCACGCTTGTACAGAAATGGCGGGAACAGAATCTAGAAATTGGGGGAATGGGGGAAAGTGTGTTGTTGGACAGTTGCCCGAGGGTGGGCAAGTGGACATTCAGCCAGAGACGGTGATTTGTTGCGACCGTTCACGTAAGAGCGATGCCGATGAACGGGTCTTTTGAGGTCGCTTAGTGTGAAGTGAACATTCATTCCGCAACAAGTGAAATAAATTAGGACTCCTTTCCTTGTTAAGGAAGCCGTCAAATAGGTAATTGACGTTTCCAGAAGCTCGGTTTCTTTGAAGGATTTGCCAATTAGTCTCCACGCTTTAGAAATTTTAAGAAAATTTTCTTTGAAGTAAGTAAATTGTACTTGCTTTGCACAGTCAGCTTTTTCTTTCCCCGTAACCATTGAAAATCTTGGATTTAACTATACTACACACGATCAATTAAATTAAAAATCAGGCTGAAGCTCAATGAACTCAGGAATGTAAAAGCTGTCGATTGGATTCCCTAATATGTCCAGTCCAGTAACACTATTGTTTCATTTCATTTAATACAAGAGATGAATACAAAAACACGTATTATTTTCTAATACAAAGGATTCATGTCTCTTGCGATTCCATTTTATATTTTGATCAAACCTTTGAGCAAGGAGTAACATGACATACTATAACGTTAAGAAAATTAGATCCTTCGCCCCTACATTACGTGTGCTATCCATTACACACAAGAAGGTCACACACACCACAATAATTTCATCTAATGACTAATTAATTGGTATGGGATACAATAACTAAGGCTGCGATCATCACGCGATACTGAGCAAGTAGGTTGCTGAAGTATGTATCAAGGATGAAAATATAAAAGGATATATTAGTATATGACAGTACTCTGCACTTCTGCAGGGACTAAGTATTTCTTTAGTAGTAGGTGACGAATTTAATAGGTATACATAACACTTTTCACCAAGATGTAATACAATAAAAAAGGTATGACATATGACAATGACATATCTAGATGTCGATGCTGTTAGTAATTAGATTGATGATGATGGTGATTCCTGATGATAGATGCCGCAAGCCCACTGAAAATGCTGAGTATATGATTTAAAAGCTGAGCAAAAAAATAATGTAGCCTGTATTGGGTTTATTATTTATCGTAATTTCACAACAAAATATTACGCGCGTTAATATCTTTCAAAACAAGGTTCAGTAAACTACATTTTTCGAGATGCGAAAAAAACAATTATTTACTATTTTCGTCTTCGAATATCTCATTTCCACGGAACATCTTCATTGCGAGTGTCCCTATGAAAAGGCCCTATTGATTACACAAGTCTCTAGTAAACAACGTGTATAATTATCCCTTGGAAGATTCTCTGAAACAGTGGCGAAGGTACGATGCTATTATTACTCCGGCGGTGTCGGATGGATCATCATGGCGATGGCGCTAAAAATATGGTTCTTCCGAAAACCATTTAGCGTTCAGCTCACCTACTTTGGAGAACATCGTGTGAGGTCTTGTTTCTGAGAAACGAAGTTGTCAGATGTTTGAGCTTCTTATGTGCGTATATTGAAGACCTTCTGAGTGGGGGCGATAAAGGCTTGCACTGACGTCCCGCTTGGGGTGTTTTGTGCATATTTGAAGACTTAATTGATATTCATTCTCGCTGATGAAACAATAGCCTTAGTGTCAGCAGTCAGCGCGAGACCCTTTCCTAGTAGACAGATTACTATTGTGTTCTATTTTGAATTGGATTTAAATATGTGTAGAATCATTTGCTTATCTTTCAGCGTTGTTTTAACGCATTTCTAAAAACTGAACACAACCTAATCTCATTGCGATTGGTTTAACGTAAAACTAAAGAGGAACTATTGAAATAAGCCAGAATTCTGTGATAGCGTTTACTTGAACTAACAGCTGTTTTAATATATCCGCTACATCTAATGTACCTATTCACTGGAAATGTTTGTTTTCCATAACAATGAGATTTCCTAAAATCATAAATCTTAACCAAAGTAAGTTGTACGTTAAACATGATTGACGCTACCATAAATTCTGAAAACTTCTGGTAGTAACGCGAATACCTTGTAGCTTTGTAAAAGTAGGAGGAAAATGCAGTTCTCTTTTATACCGAATAATACCAATAGAGCTTTAGATTTCCTTAATTTTTAATGCAGATTGAACCGCCCACTCTTTCTTGCTGCTACATTTTTTCGGAGTAAAGGCAAAAATTGGTCTGACAAGTCGTTCGTATATATTTTAATTGAAATTGAATAAGCTCGAATCCTTTCTCTACTTTTTCCTGTCCCTAAATAGGTTATTTGTTTGCAGCAGCTAGCTGGTTTATATTGTCTATTATTACTCGGACTGCTTTTCCAATAACAGTTTTAGCCAACCGAGGAAAGCTAAGACTAAATCGTATCACGATTTCATGACTAAAATGGAAACTGTGCAGTAACGGTAATAGAAGCAGCGTTGCCGGGTAGTGGTCGGCAACAGGTTTCAAAATACATAAGTAATAATATATTAGTTTACTAACACATTGTAAAATTATAATATGTTTTAACATCTTACATTTACTGACGTACGTTTTGTTTAATCTAATGTTTATCAACACGTGCACGTTGCGTCGAACGCGTTTCCTCGAAACACGGGACTCCGTGACGTCAATATGTACCGTGTTGTGACACTTACCAGATTTGTGGACCCTTTATTACGAACAAATCGAACAACCACGTCTCCACGCTAGCCGTTGCGAGTACGGTTCAGCCGTGCTGGGTTGCATGTTGTACGTGCCAAATCGAACCATTTGCATACGGCATGTGTACATTTTTGAATGGAATATGTTTGATAACAAAACACAACATTAGATCCTTTATGACCCTTGTCATGCTTGCTGTCTTTCCTACTCGCCCCGTGATGTGACGTATCAGCGCCTGAAAGACGCTTTTCAGCTTTGTCGTCGGTCACAAATCCACGAGTTATTCCATAGTCAAAAAAGAACTTCCTCTTTATCTAACATCTTATCATCATCATCATCATCATCATCAGTGGATAAACGACCAAGCGGTCCACTATTACAAACATACTCACACATAATAACTCAGCATATTAGATAGAATAGCGTCTGCATTTGGCATTACCATCTGCACATACCGGTTATATCGTTTCAACTCGTTCGAGGAGTCTTGCGCTTCGTCTTCCTGCAATGCATCTTCTTCCCCAACCGATGCTGTTTTTGTGAGTCACTACTACATTCTATCTTCTGGATCACTCTTCTTCAACCTTTTTTGGAAACTATTCACAAGTTCACAAGTCGTTCACACCTGTTCATATTATCATATGATTTGCCGATTTAAGAATAGAGCTAGCAACTAGTTATTCCCAAATTTTCGGTTGCTATATCTGCCGTGCTTCGTAGTCTTCATGCCGTGACTGCCTGTCATAACAATCACAATGATTGTGTAAATGATTGTAGCTTGATATAGAAGTTGTAGCGTAGCCTAATTGAAACGTCACGGAGAAACTGTTCTGTGTAATAACATCACATTCTGCATGGGATTTTCTCTACTAAATCTTTAATTTATTTGGTGAATACATCGATAGATTGACACCGGTCTCACGTAGGTATTTTTTTTGGCTTAGTAATTGGCAAAATATATCGAACTGTTTTATAGAAATCGAGCTTAGAGTTTATTCTTTTATTTAATCAGCTTAAGATAGAGGACATTTATATTAAGCAGAGCTAATATTATTTGTTCTACAACTAAAAACCAATCTTTTGAAACAAGGAATTGTAATTCCATTGTATAACATATGCAGTGAAAAATATTCCCACTCGTAAAGAAGTAGCGTCATATTTCAATTTCAATGAATAAATTTTGGTAGAGGAACAGCAAGCGGAGAACCAATCGATATCTACTGTCTTACTGTCTTGTGAATCAAACGATATTGTTTCTGGAGCTTTGTTTATATTTCTACATCAACTCAATCTTCCTAGAACGGTGGGCCTGTCTTTCAAACTGTATCACACACTAATCAGCGTCTTGCGAAAATGTGCCAAAAGTAAAAAAAATGTCTGGCATATGGGCGTTGGTAAACATTGGAAGAGAACTTTTGCAAACATTGGTCGAACGTTTGGATAAAGTTTTATTTTAATTTTGTCTCATCGCTGACTGAATTACCTAATGATAACTACCTGTGTTATATAAAATACATAGCTACTACTAGTACATAACTATAGGGATTTATGAACTTTCTATCTATTTACTCCAATCAGTAAAGCTAAATTCCTACTTGAAAATAACTTAACATAATCGGTACTATATTATATTTCCTTTCGAAAATACATAATAAACATCATAGTATTATGAGTGGCATATAACCACATTAGCGATTAGGTTCTTTAAGCCAGTTTAAATATAACAGATATGAAATTACGATGAATTTAGTACCCACTGAAGTGTTCGTGCATAAACATTATCTTGAATCAAAAGACGAGTTGTGATCAGATCGTATCTTTCGATGAATACGTAACACGTTATCCATTAAATATATTGATCCAAAGCAGAGTTCTTCAGTGAACGGCAACCATTCATTGATACAAACGATGGAGTAATCTGCAGATACGTTCGCTTTCGCTATACAGCTATAAGTGTAAGTCTTAAACTATCCTATCTACCTCGACTCGACCTCAGAAAACATATAGAGTACCTACTTGCGCACTTACCTCAAGCCTTGTGAGGGCATATTCTGGCATTTATTTTCCAACTATGTGATAATAAGCCTATCGATTGGTGAAAATTACAAGTATATTAAAACAGACAATACATTTTTGAAATAAACACAAACAGAAACATGATACAAAACATTGAAACTTTTTTTATGACTCTAATAAGTATCTACTTATTCCACTTAGTGATGATAGGCGTTTCGACGCATAGTACCAGATTCTCATCTGACCACGCAAATTTAAACACATAAACAGCCGAAAGACGTCCACTGCTGAACATAGGTCCCCCCATAAAACGTTACTTTAGACGCTTGTCATTGGGGTGTTTGCCATAATCACTACGCTTGGCAGGCCGCTTGGTGATTACAGAAGATTCTATTGTACCGAGGAGAATGCTGCTGCCCATTCCCTGGACATTTCCGTAGCCGGCTTTTACGGCACTCACGGGAAGAGATGGGATGGTCTTATTCTCACACCGCCGGGACCACATGGCAAGTTTAATATAGTTCTGTAACTGAACTTAATGTTTCAGTCAGTTCGGTTGCAGAACTAAGTCAAATGGCTTTACTACGAAAACAACGTCTCCTCGCTACTCCCTCTTCGAATAAAATGAAAAACAAACCTGCGTGTAAGCAATCCCGCGAGGAATAAATATACAGAGGGCAGTTTGAGTGCACGAGTGTATCATACACTTGCAACAACCAAAACATAACTGTCTACTCATCGTGACATAAAGTCAAGACGAAATGTCATATGTTTGCTGAAGATATGTTAGGGTTAGGATATGAACATTATATTTTTTGGAGGTACCGAAAATCGAAATCTATTTTGAGATTACCCTCTAAAGTCTAAAGAGCCCATATAATATGTCAGATTTTTATAATGACTACTGTAAATATTTTTTTTAAATTAGTTAAGTACCTATTAATGTCCTCCTCTCCTCTAACATAATATTGTTGTGCCCAACAGGGTCCATAATGATCTTAACCCTTATATACACCTACATCTTTTGTAACATTGTGGAACGCAATAAACATTTGAATTTGAATTATATTCAGTATTTCTCAAGTTGTTGTTAAAAAAACAAAGTGAGACTAAATGGTAAATGTTTGAAGCCTAATTTATGCCAATGACTGTCATAAAAAAAGACTTCGATACAAAGGCGTTGAATTTTTTTTTCCTTCTGGCTTCTAGCTAAAATCTTCATTAAGCATCACGTTGACCAAATCTTTAAATATTGTATCGAAAACAAAACAAAAAATACGTCTATAATAGTCTGTATTTTTCAACTAAATTTAAATCTATAATGTTGTTTGTATTGTATTGTGTATGTTTTTCTAATTCGGATACTTTGCTTTTAATATACTAGTATCTGAGGTCAGCACTCACCATGTCAGCAGTGAAATCCCTGTGTCGTATATTTTGCACTCCAATTTAATCAATACTGTGTTGAGTGTTCTTTAATTCAGTTGCGTTAAATTGGTTAGAAAGGTCACGAGTGTGTTTTCCGATTTTTTCGATACACAGACACGCCTTAATTGTTGTCGTCTGCCCCAACAAAACAGTGATACACCGATGATTAAGTCATTGGATGGTTGCCAATGTGACGCTTCGTGGAAGACGTCTACCGCTCCAATACTGTCATCAGACGATTTCTACGGAATATGTCACCGCAATTATGCTTAGCGGAATTGCAGCACGGTTCATTGACATAAGAGGAAAGTAGGAATAGGTCGTGTTAATCTAAGATTTTGAGGGGGGAGGGGGAGGAAGGACTGGTCTCTCATTGTTTATTGTAATGCTGTAACTACTATTCCATTTTCTGTTTAGTAATTGAGTCATCTTCCTAATAAAGGCGAAAGGAGTGCGATTTACATTTTAAAATCCATTCCATGAAAGCAAAGAATGATATTGTAGTCCTTAAAATTTTAGCAACCATAGGATTTGAACCCGCGCCTTTCAACTCACCGGATTAGATTTAAAAATCCATTCCCTGAAACCGAAAGAAGTTTAAAAGCATTTCTTTGCTCTTTTTTGTCGACCTAAGCCCAAATTGGCGAATAATGGAAGCGCGTATATCTGGCTCGAAGGACCAAAAATAATATGTGGGGTGGGGTGCATGGCGAGGTTGCAGTGAAGTTAAAATATAAATGTTTATTTACTATTTTGAAGATTATAATGTGAATGTTAAATGTTTTGAATGCCCTCGGTCGCTGCTAATCGAACGCTGTGCGGCGACACTTAGGTCAACGCTATGTCACCGTTTACCTGAAGGTGTTCGATAACAATTGTCTCGAACACAGTGGTAGATATTAATTCCACTTCAGATTATTTTGGACACAGAATCTGTATTTATTGAGTAGTTCTATTAACATGTACCTATGCATAGTGTAGTCTCGGATGAGTTTGTTCTGTGTGTGTAGTGTAACGTATAATGTAGTTATCACCTTTATAGATAGCTTTTATTTTATTAGTTAAACCTTAGTACCTTCGATAACTGTACTATCATGTATTCTGTGGCAAGAACTAGTCTGCACAATAAGAAGATCAAGTACTTGGCATTGTAGACAATGGGCCATTCGGCTGGCGCACGCAATGATTGACGCACGCGCTTCTCAATACGACCTGCGCCGGCTCAAGTGCGTGAGTCTAACTGACTACCTTTGTTGGCGTTCTCAGTTCCATTGTCATAATGTTTTCTTTTATCTAGTATATTGTTTTGTTAAACATTTTCAAAATAATTTATTAGCTTGCGTGATTTTGAACACATTAAGATCAAGACACAAAGCTTTAAAAAAAAGATCAGTCTACGTTCGTTTTTTTTTCGTGTAGGCATAGTGGTAGAATTTTTAGGATGCCCGAAGGCTTTTGACTTGTTCAACGACGGTAAAGTCTATTTTAACCAGTTAACCATAGTTAGATACCAAAGAAATATTCAGAAATAAAGTATACCCATACCACAGATAATATAATACTATAACCCATACTAAACGCAGAAGTACCGAAGTATATCTAGTTAACGTTGATTCATGTTCATCGTGGAAACGTGGAACAAAGAAAGTATTCATTTCTCTCAGACCAACTAACCTTAATACAAATATAAATTGTAATAAGAAACCATATTCAAAGATCAGGTCAGTGGAGTGGCCGCATATTTAATCTTCAGTACCTATATAAGAGTTTTCAAAGTAAACATATCGAGCCACATATGACCTGTTTCCCATAATATAATCCGACGTAGTAAGCCAAATCTGATTTTTCATAACATAAATATTATTATTCATAACAAAAACTAAGTAATTGCAAAAGAACAGACAAATGGTCGATCTTTTGACAGTTCATCTACATAATAAAGTTTGGTAAACATGATGATTATTCTAAAGCTGTTTCACGTGTAACATGAAAACAAGGAAGTCCATGCACAGTTATATAGTGCAAATGTTTGTTTAAACTAAATTGTAATTTCTTCTGGAGCTTCTGAGGAGCACGTTGTAAACAAAATGGGGTAAAAAAAAAGCGGTGCACAGTATTTCTGCTTCACTTTTTACAATTTCGTTGATGCTATTCAATGTAAAACTAAGCAAATTTCTAAGTAAATTGCTGCTGTAAACCATACCAATCATTTTAGAAGACAGCACAACAAACGCATGTTATTTACTCCAACGCTCTTTATTCTTTTGCGATTCCCTGATGCTTGACAATTGCCATGATCTAAAGAAAAGTCACAGCCTAACAGCAGGATAGGAAATAAAATTATTGTGTCCTTGTATCCTTCACTTCAGTGGTAATGATCATTGTGCATCGTGCATTTCACATTTTTGATCAATCTGGTTTCATCTCTGGATCAATTCTTGCACAGCTTTAACATGCTGCTCGCAATTGCGTTCGTCTGTTTTGTATTGTTTCCTAGATTTATTTACTTGCTTTACATTTTTCTCATACACTAAAACCTACTCTCCCCTTTCCAGGTGATAGACTTCGGCAGCTCATGCTACGAGCACCAGCGGGTCTACACGTACATCCAGTCGAGGTTCTACCGAGCCCCCGAGGTGATGATGGGAGCGCGGTACGGCATGCCCATCGATATGTGGTCTCTGGGGTGCATATTGGCGGAACTGCTCACTGGTAAGGATATTTGAGAAGACGGAACCTTGAGTTATTGGAACTGCATTTTTAATCAGTCGACTGGCGACCACAAACCATATAACTTAACTTAGCTATTTGACAACTAGGTTAGCTTTATGGTGTGCCTCTATTTAGATCGGGTTCAGAGAGTTGAAGTCGAAATAGGTCGTATCTTTCATCAACCTTTCGGCTGCATCGGCAACTGAATTTTGCAATCAGTTGTAGTAGTCTTTCGTCTTTCTTGGCAACTAGCTGCGTTGCGGTTGCGATATAATAGTGTTTACCAGTTGCTAGCCAGAAATTTCTTCCAAAATTTTAATCCAATCACGGAAGAGGTTCTTAGTTCTCGTATCCAATAGGCAAGTGGCTACACGCAAGATAGAGGTGGAAACAGGAACTGGGGTTTCGAAACATCTCTTGGTCACTCTTATCTATGACAAATGACGAAGGATCTCTTATCTATTGAACTGGAAAATCCATAATCATAAATTAATTTAACAACTTTAAAGTAAACCTTTATTCTGCCACCAACACTTTCAGACTTTATTGTCATTTTATGCAACACAATTTTAAAATCCCGTGTGTTCCTAACAAATTCTTCCTAACTTTTTTGTCATTCAACAATTTTCTTCATAAATGCGCTGCTAAAGCAATAAGAAACGTCTAGGAACTTTATGTTGGGCTTAAATCCTTCAACATGGCATGTTTAAGTTCTCAGACGGGGAAAAAACTTGAAGCTATTATGTCTGGTAGACCGACAAGCAGACAGCTTAAATGCCGCTATGAGTCAACCTAACCTCTGAGTTTTAGTCGTTTTTGGGTGCAAGCTCAGTCTTTGATGTGTGCTTTGCAATGTGGCATCTTATTTTTACTGTATAATTTACTTTTAAACGTGTGAACTTGCAAATGCAAGTTGCAAATGCAGAATGAATATCTCTACACTAACACGATATTAATAGGTCCCATTTCCATTCGTGTTTGCGTTAAATGAGATCTTGCGTCAAATGTTACTCTTTGCCTTCTAGTTTTTAACGATGATGATGATATATCGGATGGTCATCACCATCAGTCTTCCTTAACCAACATAAAGAACTAAAATTGTAATATGTATTAACGGAAAGGACAGTTGTTAATTCTCAGTTTTGTTTGATTTATCGGGGGCCTGACAAATTAATGTGGAAAAGCGATATGCTCGAGCAGTCACTTATTCTATTTTGGCAGCATCCATGATCACAATCATGTTATACCTGATCACCGCTCCACAAAGGCAATTAACCAAGAGTTGAAGCTGACCAGTGATCAGGATCATCAAAACGCATTGGCATTGGCAACACCCATCTTATTGCACATGTCACATAAACATAAAATTACTTATATCTCTCAATAAATTAGTTTTATCAATTCTTCCAGGTTTCCCACTACTCCCTGGCGAGGACGAGGCGGACCAGATGGCGTGTATAGTGGAGCTACTGGGAATGCCGCCGCAGAAGCTCATAGAGCAGGGCAAGAGGTCGAAGAACTTCATTAGCAGTAAAGGACTGCCTCGGTACTGCACTGCGACCACACTGGCTGACGGCACTACCGTGCTTAGTGGAGGTAGGGGTCTTATACTCTTTTCAACTTACATTTTTGTATGTAGTGGCAAATGGCAAGGCCTTGATGTAAATCCACAACCAGTAAAAGTTGTGGGTTCGGTCCTGGCAATATAATATGCACAGAATATCACTTTCTTATTGCCTGTGTGTAAGCAAGCATTGTATTGTGTGCAAGCATTTTCTTATTGTCTGTGTGTAAGGCATAGACATGTAAATTTTTGTTAAGAAGTGAGGACGATCAATCTTACTAAGGGGTCATTGACTCTATTGCTTTCTTTCAAAGATACTTTGCACGCGTGTGAAGGTAATGTCACTTCATTCCATCCTCACGTATCTCTTTCGCTCCATTTAACATCCCTACATCAATCTTTTCGTATACCAGATGGTTACGTGTACTTTTAATACGTCGCTGATTTTAATCTGCCAAAATCACCTCCGCTTTTCAAAACATCAACATTAGCCGTGACTTCCTGCTTCTTATTTGTTTACGCTCATCCCAGACTAATAAAATAAAACGGGGCAATTACGAAACAGAAATTAAACACCGGTCATTTACAAATTACGTTAACGCCTCATAAAAAGGCTAGTGATATGAACAAATCGGCAAGACAAACAAGATAGGAGGTATATACGAGATGTTACACACCGCTTTTGGCACAAAATCAAAAAGATCAGACAGTACCAACACTACCATCTGTTACTGCTATTAATCTATGATTCACCGTGTCACCTATTTCATTTAACCCAAGTGACTCGGTAAAGATGTGACGAAAAGAAAGGTTAGGATTCACAAATTCCAGTCTTATGTGTCAACACAAATATTAGTTTTGGAATTTCTGAATCAACTTCCATTGCGCAAGTGACGTGCTGGGGAAGGAAAGTCAATGTTGTGACGGTTCTGCTATTTTTGGTATATTATTCATTAATGGTGTATCAGAAAAAAACAATATACAAATTACGTTTAACTCGAAATTTAAAATAAATGGTTCACAGCTGTTAAAAACGGATGATTATTATTGTATTTATTTTTGTTACAAATTCAACCAAAATTGAGCACGATATACATTTGTATTTACCTACTCCACACAATTCTATGCAGTTAGAGTTATAATAAACAGAAATTATAAAGGAAAATTTTAAGTTTCCAAAACGAACATTTCTTTGGATTTCTGTACTAAATTGTCCTCCATGGCTTCCAAGAAGTTTCAAGTTTCCTTAAATCCGAAACCGATACAAGTGTGTACTAAGTAGGCCAAAAGCATTCACCGCCTCTCTCCCGTTAAGTCACCTGCTATATTTCGAAGTGGCGCCTCGCTTCCCAGACTACTGAATCACCGTGAACTTGCCTGCCGCGTGTCATCGCGGAAGGCCGAGCGTGAACTGCTAAACGTGTGAATAACCGTTACACCAAGTTTCTGTGAACTGCTTCTCTATTAATAAATGTTAGGTAAGGTTTTCATCGCTGGAAGAATATATCAAATTGGATTGAGACGTCAGGTGAATATGAGTCAAAGTTAACTGACTCAAGATGATGTAACAATATGGCTTTTTGGGACTGACTGAAAACCTAAGCAGAGTGTTGCCATCTCTATAAGTTGTATGGGCTTCACAATCACATTTAGGCCCTATTGAAACCGGCGTGGTATTCGTACCGCGGTGGGTAGCGGTATTTTGTACTGAAGTTCCGCGGCTAGCGCGAAACTTGAGCGAAACTTCATACATAATACTCGGGTGTAATCCCGCGCGGGATACCGCTACCCACCGCGGTATGAATACCGCGCCGGCTTAAATAGGGCTTTAGAATGCAATATTGCTTGTGGCTGTCAGGTGTTCGTTGTCTGAACATTTATATGGATTTTGGCTAATTTTGAATACACCAATAACTCACATATGTTCTACAGTTGGACATAGTCACGCGAAGGTTTAGTATTTCATGTTATCTGCATGGCTGCATATCACATTTGTTTCCATATATGCCTATTAAGCATATTTAAGGATGATTTACTTACTTGGCATGACACTAGACGATATTTCGACTACGACAGATCACGCGACCAATTCTTAAAAATCACACAAAACAAATAGAATTGTGTGGTGTATGATCGAAACTGTGTTGTTTCTCAAAACTTAGCAATATAATAGAATCGTATAATGTACTTAAAGTTCTCCTTAAATGGGTAATAACCTCATTTTAGAAGTCTGTCAATTGCCACTGGTCATTCAACCTTTGACAAACTGTAGTATTCGAGCATCATGTGGAGCAGTTTTATTAAGTTTTCTGGCCATCATCCCCAATGGAGCTTTATAAGGATTATAGTGCTTAGGGACAAATATCTGCAAATATTTATAGATGCACTGTGGGAAGCTTCAACTAAAAAAGTTCCCTCTAAGGGTAGGCAACGCACCGGCAATGCCCTCGGTGTTACAGGTGTCCACAGGCGGCGGTGACCACTTACCATAGGTAGGCTACCTGCTTGACAAATCTCATTAAAAAAGCACAGTTCAGATCTTTCTACAATAGAAAATATGTAATGTTCTTGTGTTACGTCTTCCAGGTATGTCGAGGAGAGGCAAGCCCAGAGGCACGCCCGGTTCGAAGAGCTTCGTCACGGCCCTCAAGGGCTGCCAGGACAAATTCTTTATCGATTTTATTAGAAGGTAAGAATTCTTATGATGCACGAGGTCACATCGATGGGGAACAAAAGTTTCTCGAGTGGAGACCACTAACCGGGATTGGTTGTGGTAATATTGGCTGTATCATTGGCATATTAACTGTAGAAATCTTCTGGCTGATGATAATGAGCTCTTTCTGGAGCTTAAACTATAAAATGCTTTGTATTCAGTCCAGTACTTAGCAGTTAGTTTTAGGAATTAGAAGATTGTTTACTGGTTATCGAGATATTTTTAGTTTTGCCAATACTGCATCAGATTTTAAATTGCACATGATTTCTTTGATTCAGAAGTTGAGAAGCAAAACATCAAGTCTCACTGAGTTTGTTTCTTTGATGGTTTCTACAAATCGACGGCCGATAAAATAGTAAAACCACCTGTTTTTGTTTAACAAATATCCGCACAATATACATATTTTTCCTGTGAATGAATTTTATTTCTAGTCTGTTTGGATTTAGGAGCACACCGGGGTCGCAAGCTTTACATTATTTATGAATGCTAACAAAACGTAAAGCCATGGAAAATTTATATTTTCCGTTCACGTGAGAACTTCTCTATTATGTATTTTGTGTTGTACTATTGTGTTTTATTATACGACTGATTTTAAAACAAACTCGTTGCTTTGGTTTCTAATGTTATGAGTCATTTTTATATTAGCTTGAGTCATGGGATTTCATCAGTCCTTTGTACCGTGTGTTTTAGATGTGAAGAAATACTTATGTATTGCAACATCTAATTAAAACTTTTCACTATTGGTTTCACAGGATTTATGTTTAAAATGTTATGCTCGTTTGTATTTAGGAGGTACTTTACCGTACATGTAGTTTCCTACTAATTCCATCCCCCCTAAAAGCAGTCTTCCGCCGAGGTGGGGCGAGGTGGAGTCCCGCTAACATTCCGCCATCTCGCCTCGGTGGTAGACCCGTTTGGGCTTTTTTGAGCCCGTGGATGGGTGACCTGGCTCACCAAGGTCACCCGCCAGACTTTAGGTGCCGTGCAATACGGCTGGGGGCCCCCTGACTCTCCGCCCGTGGTCACACTATTGAGGAAACCTCTCCTCCCTCCCTCCCGTTCATCTACGTTGGAGCGTGTCAGCTCCCGCGGCATCCTCTCTGACCTGCTCTGGGGTTGTCTTCGCAGAAAGAGACCACCTGTAGGTCAAGTTCTCAAGTCAGACATCCGCTACTAACACACAACCCCATTCCAGATGCCTAGAATGGGACCCGGAGAAGCGGCTGACGCCGGCGCAGGCGCTGCGCCACGCGTGGTTGCGCCGGCGCCTCCCCCGCCCGCCCCACGACGACGAGCCAACGCCGCCCAACCACGTTAGTATCGCGCTCGCGAAGCGCGTGCAACCCAAATGCATTGACAAATAGGTTTGTTTTTTGTTGCTTTTTTATTTTATTTAACTTTTGGTTATGGTGGTGGGGATTTGCAACTTTGTAGCTAATCCGATTGGGCGTTGGGTTAGGACGAGAATGAAGAAAATTCGATCAAAACGTGTAGATATTTGATCGAAGTCTTCATTTTATTTGGTTTTGTTGGTGGGGTTTTGCAACTTTGTAGCTAATCCAATGGGACGTTGGGACGTTACGCGAATCCAGAAACTTGAATCGAAAGGTACATAATTATATAGAATTGAAGTTCAGAAATCAGTCTTCAGATGTCTTTGTTTTCCATAAAGGGCCCGTTTTTCACCAGTGATGTGTGAGGTAACTAAGCGATGTGCAAAGAAAAATGCACCAATCTATGTTTTTGCAGATAAAGACTGTAATAAAAAGCTAATAGATACATTATGAGCGCCTAAACGATCTTCAGATTGTTGTCTAAAATAGACAAAATATCGGATGTCATAAGATATCGGATGCAGATCCATTTAAGATCGACTGCATAGATAGAGATTCAAAAGGGACAATATATTCAGCTATATTTACGATCCAGGTACATTCAATTCTAAATTGGGTAATGTAATCTAAACCACCACTGTTTTACTTTGTTTTACGTTTACTGTTTTATTTCTTTACCATTTATTTTATTTTTACACTCGCAAAATATTGGTTGGAAATTTGCAATAGTAAATTGGTTGTAATGGAGATGCATGCTTCTGTTTAGATTAGTCATTAGAAATAGATTGTATGTAATACTTCTTGGTAATTTAAATATACTGTAGCTTGGAAGACAGCACTGTTATAATTATAAATGTGTTAGAAGTTGGTTGTTTTTTTTGTGTTTGCATTTTTATTTATTTATGTATCTACTAGCAAGTGAGCGGTTATAAATTGTAAAACATTATGTTGTTATGACGTCACAAACGTGCTACAATGCATGCGGCAAAGTAAACTTTTCTTGAACATTTCGTGATTTCAATGAGCAGTTTTTCCTAATGTAATTTTAGCATTCTAACCACACTACAGTGCCACCAACTTATCTGTTGTTGAATACTCTGCCGTCTCTTTTAAATGAGGCCGTTCCCTGCACCTGTTAGAAAGAGATGACGAAAAATCGACCGGAACAGATAAATTGGTGGCACAGTAATTGCAGGTGGGGGTGGTAAGGCCTGCACTGGCATCCCGCTTGGGTGTGCATTTTATTTAGCATTATTTATCTTTCGCTAGATGGTATTACACACACAGTTCTAGACCCATTAGTATGACTAAGAAGTTTATATCCTCTCAGTATGGCATTCTGCGTTCATGATAACATCTCTTGACGATGAAAGAACTAAATTGACAATCCCCAAAAGAAATCTCTTCATTCTTATTAAAATTTAGTTGATAATTTTAGTTTCCATAGTTAAAAGCATTGCTTAGTTTGCGCACATTGCGACCTGGGGGCTGCCCATAACAGTAATTGCAGTGCCACTCGGAACTCTTAAGGCCGGATTTCCAAACTTTTTCGCAATACAAAGTGTTTGATCGTTTATCAGACTGTAGCTTGCAAGTGTAAACTATTGCAGTTTACATTATTTTCTTAACATTTACGTTTTCGTGCTCTGTCCTTTTCTATTTCCTAGGATCTTCATTTCCCAGAGCGAGAATGATGGTGGATGATGGTGGAATGGTGGCGCTGCTCTGTCGGTAGCACTGTCTTTCTAGCTTTAAGAAATGACGATCCCGAGCGATGGATAAGGACAGAGCACAAAAAAATACGATTCCATGCTCACAGACGCGGCTCAACCCTATGGCGATTGAAGTCCGTAACCCCCTTTTTTTTAAAGGATACTATCGCACAAAACTAATGAAGTATGCGTGTTTATTGTGTTTCCAGCAAACAAGCGTATGTAGCGGGAGCGGGGGAGGAGCGGGGGGTGGCGCGGGGAGCGGCGGGCGGGGCGGCTCGCTGCGCACTCCGCTCGCTCGCACTCCCGTCACCTTCACCGCGTCGCAAGTCGCCAGTGAGTGTTGCTGTCCCTCTCTGTACTGACAAACAAGGGGAGCGCCGGGCGGGCCGGATCGCTGCCCACTTCCAGTCCATCGTCTTAAACATAACTTGGAATGTCGTACGTTTCCAGAAGCGAAACATCTCCAAGCGGCGATGTCCGAGGAGAGCGGGTCGCACCGGTACTGGCCGCCGGCGGGCGCCAAGCTGCCGCACCTGCCCGCGCCCTCCTAGCCGCCGCCGCGCCGCCTCGCTAAGGTAACCACACTACGTTGGTCTCCGCACCTGTGCAATGTGTGAGGAGAGCGGGTCGCACCGGTACTGGCCAATATCCATATCTTTGAGTTACCGTCACATCAAAAGGTGCAGCATCAAAAGTGGAGAAAACTATCTCTTATATTTTCGAGGCGGCATTTTCAAAATATACCCCATTGTTTAGCTTTGAGATACATGACACAGCCCCGTGCCATTGGTAGTACTCTTCATAGAGAGAGAGTGTATAGGCCATTACCCCGCATTTGCACAAGGTTGCGTTGACTTGGTGGAGACTACCATTCTTTGTACTACGTTACTTGCATTATACGAGGAGATCCGCAGGAGAACTAATGTGACCGATATAACTCTTAGAATTAGCAAGTTGAAATGGCAATGGGCAGGCCACATCGCTCGTAAAACTGACAACCGATGGGGAATAAAGGACACGAACCGGATGACGCAGCGTAGGCCGGGCCCCCACTAGGTAAACCAACGATCTGGTTTGGGGAGCCGATGAATGCAGGAGGTAAACAGCCGCTCAAAGTGGCGCTCTGTGGGAAGGCCTATGTTCACCAGTCGACGTCCACTTTGGAGTATTTTAGTATTGTGATTGTATTGAAGGAGGATTATCGATGATACTAAGTGCAGTGCCCGTTCCCCAGGTGTCGTCCCTGGAGGCGCCGGCGCGGCGCGCGGCGGGCTCGCGCGCCGACGTGGAGCGCCGCTCGCTCGACCTGGAGCGCGAGCTGCGCGCCGCACGCGGCTCCGACCCCTCGCTCCACGACCGGGACCATCTCGTCTGAACACAGCGCCATCTCCACACCGCACGGGGCAGCTCTCCGCTCGACACATGTTGGCTCCACAGGGCAGGTTGTAGTTCACTTGTTAGGTAATACACGAATAGGGGTAGTCTGGGGAAAAACTAAATGAAGATAGCGATCAGCTTATAGTTATTTCTTTACCACAGAAACATTTTTATTGCATTGGCCATGGTCGCGAGTAGTAGCAGATTATATGTACAAATCGCGAAGATTTTATAATAAATAACACCAGCAATTCTGATTTGCGATTTAAAATATTTTTGTGGACATTTTATAACAGCGCCATCTAGCCCCAAACTGTGCAAGGCTTGTACTATGAACCAAAAAAGTAATAAAATAAAATCTTTTTGTTTGCAAATACATCCAGACACAAAAACGTCGATGTTCATCACGTGGATTTTTGCCTTGGGTGAGAATAAAATCTATAACTTACAGCACAGAAGGCAACTAAAAATCACTTATCGAAAAGGCTGTCAATTTATTGAAAATTGTAATTCAACGCATTTATATTCATGCCTAAATAATCATTTATATCATCTACTATTGTAAAAAAAAGCAGTAAGTCATACTGTTGCAATGCAACCGTATATAACTAATTAATGTAAATTGACAATACATTTTAATTTGGGAAAGTAAACTACAATTTGCACTGTCAATCCAACTTAGCGGAGGTTGCTTCGTGTCCGGTTGAAATCGCTATACGTGGTCACATTTCTCCCACTACCCCGTTTCATGACAAAACTTTAACACATTGATAACTTGTCCGGGAAAAGTTTAGGACATTTTTGGTCAGTCGCTGATAGAAAAATGCATGATTTTTTCAACGAAAACGTTTTCAATTTAAAATTTTGTCATGAAACGTGTTATTGATGAAACGGGCCATCGTATGGTGATAGGTTCTGTCGCTGCCTTTGCCAGTTGCAACTTTTGAGTGGCACTCTTACAATGTTTGTATCGACGTCGAGTTCCCACTCACTAGAATTGCTTACTGTTTGATGAAACTGCATAGCGAAATCAGTTTTAATGTTTGTATAAACAGAACTCATTTTGAAATGCAGTTCCGTTAAAAAAAATCTTATTCATAAACGCTCTTATGTAAAACATCTGTCAACTTCTGGCTGACTTGAACTGACACGCGTGGAAACGAGACGGAACTATTTTTTTACATATCGAGCGTTTATGAATGGGATTTCGACCCCTTCCCTCAATGTTACGTCACTGACTCTCTTAAAATGATACAGCATATTATACTCTCGACCATATACTCCTTAAATGTGTCATTTTAATAGAATCTGGCCGCGAATGCACAATGTTCTTTTCTCCTAATATTGCCAAAGGCAGCGACAAACGGCTGCGCGGGAGTTAGCAAGGCGGCGTACCATTTTAGTGCATAGAGGCAAAATTGATCTCAATAATAAAATAAAGACTATGAATAAGGGACATCTAGTGGAATTGTGCGAGTAATCTACCGTGTTTTACTATTTTCTATGTATTATATACGTACGAAACGTGAGGACGTTTTGCGATTGTCGGTGTTAGTGCCTAATAAGTCTGGTAGTGTTAGGAACCTCGACCACTGTTTAAGGGAGAAACTCTTTTACCGAACGACTTCGAGCTATCGAGAGCTGAATTTTTATATTATTGCTCCGCTTACGATTGTCCGCGTCCGGAATTCGTAGTCTTGAAGCGCTTGCTAACAAGATTTTGACGGAATTTTTTGATACGACACAAAAGCTTGCATCGATGCTTGTATCGACCCAAGCTGTTGGGACCTGTGTTTATAAAACTGATTTTAGTTTTAAGAACGATCTTGAAATTCCTAATTTAACTAGTTAAATTTTTATGAATTTTACAAACCGATTTCGATTTTCAAATGCGCTTTTGATATTTACGGACGCTTATTGTTTAATATCTCAAGCTTAAGACATCAATTTCATTATAGGTTTGCATCTCAAGATCGCTCTCAGAACTAATGTTGGATTAAATACGGTCCTTGGCGAGCGAGCGAGCGTTTTTCTATATAATTTTAAGACGTAAAAATTCCCTCTCGTAGCTATAATAGTTTAAGCGAACTTGCGTGTGACTAAAATAACAATTTTCTACAGTAATGTTTAATTATAATTTAAATTAAGTTTACCTATTCGTCTAATTAGTTAATTTCTCTCAAGTGATATAGTGAAAGTTGTATATGTAAACAAAACGGTGACCTTAAACGGAATTTTTAATGCATATATAAGGGTAGTTAGCATTACAAGGCCTTCTATGATAGTGTAAGAGCTGACGCTACGCGTTTTTCTTTTTGGTGGATAATAGCGTAGTGAATGTTGTGATGTTATGATTTAACTTATCATTTAAAACGCTTATTGTACTCGTACCAGTAGTTAAACATTATTATACTGTACTCTCGGCCATACATATGGGAAGTTACATTATACCATGGAACAAGGAGAGGAATGCCAATACACCAAGAAAACAGCGCAGATCAGAAATATGCCGAAAAACCGTTTTAAATCTAGATGGCGCTGCAAAATGAACGGGCTATAAGTTGAGCGCAGCTCATAAATATGGCAAAAAACCGTTTTAATTCTATAGATGGCGCTGCAAAATGAGCGGGCTAGGTTTAAAACGGCTTTTTGGCATATGTCTGATCTACGCTCAACTTATAGCCCGCTGATTTTGCAGCGCCATCTAGGTTTAAAACGGTTTTTGGCATATTTCTGATCTACACTGTTTTCTTGGTGTATTAGCATTCCTTTTCTTGTTCCATGATTATACATAGAACGTGTTAAGTACATTTTTTGTGAGTATCCTTTAATTTTGTGACTACTTAAAACCTCTCATGAATTGTGAATCGTTTTTCTTTGTTTTGTATTATGGTCAATCTTTTGTCAAACATATCTTGGCATTTAATGCTTTCGAGATGCACCTTTAGTACTAATATTACACAAATGATTTTTATAGTTTGCGCTTGAAAGAATACGACAAGTTGAAAACTGGGGGATGAAAAATTTGGTATATATCTGCAATTTTTTTTAAATATTTCCCTCCCTTGCTATGAAAGGGACACTAGTCACTGTTGTTTTACGATTGTGTGCGGTCTTTTTCTAACAAGCGATATTGGTAGGTAGTGAGACAGGGACGGCGTTATTTCGTTTTGTCGTATTTTTAACGCGTATTTATTTATACGAACTTCCGATTCACTAACAATAATTTAAAAGTGCAATATGTTTGACGTAAAAATAATTTTATATTTTTGTCTTCCTTTACAAATACATATTTGTAATAATTTTTACAAAGGCCTATATATTATTATGTATATTCAATACGAGCATTTTTTGTTTATGGATGTAATAATTGTTTTCTGTATGTAATTGGTTACAATAGTAAATTTTAATGTTTTTTTTTTTAATGAAATGTGATTCGTTTGTGATTTTGACTCGCTGCCGATTATTAGGGTCTTATTGTGTTAGCAGAAACGTTGATACAGGGTTATGCATAAATACATCGAGATTACTTTGCAGTACAATCATAGACTTTTTGTTTTTTTTACGCTAAATTTTTTATGCAGAAATTGTAACAATTGAAAATCTATGGTTTTAGGTACAGTCAAAATCAAAAGTTAGCTAGCTATCAGAAATTTCCAAAAGAATTTCATCCCGTCACACCTTAAATCAAATATACTATAGATACATAGTCTCTATGAAAATCACACCTCAAAAGTGTCCCCGCGTCAATGCTCAGTCTCCAGCTAATATAAAATAGTCCACAAGCGATTGTTTCATTTTAATAATGAACCATAACACCCTGCAATAGTGTTGTAAAACAATATGTGAGTTACATTACTTTCATTAGGCGCGGTCACACGCGACTGAGAGCAAAAACAAGGCATATGCCTTGTTTAAACGGTGCCGTTTTCGAGGCGGCGATCGTGGATCTACCTTATATTTCATCGCAGCGTCACACTATAAGTTCTCTAAATACAATCACAAATATCTCATAACAAACTTCTTAATCATTTCCATAGCCTTCACATAACTTTTGATGTTGACTGTACTCACTGTTACATTTTTGAGTGACGTTCGCTTACTCATAATATTCATATTGTACTTTACTATGGGATATTTAAAAAAAAAACTAAAATTAAAATGTGAGTTAATAGATTACACAGCCGTTTAATAAAACCTGTACAAATAAATGTATGTATTTTCTAATAACCTTGTTGATGAACCTTTCAACAATGAATCATTTAGTATTTGTAAATATCAAAGGTTTTGAATCGAAGAGCGTTCCGCGGATAACCTAATAAAGCTTCAGCCACACCGGCGCGTCAAGGCGTCAGTGAATTGTCAAGTTCGAAAACGGCCGCGCCGCGATTTCCGCAGGCAGCGATGAGAGCCGAATAGGTACGCGCCGGTGGGGCCTAAGCCTAAGACCCTAAAACGTATCTGCGTACACATGAACAGTTTTATCATTTGACCAGTCTCACTATACTCATAATGGCATTTTCTTTCGTTAATTGTAATAATTTACGACTGCCTTACGTTATTATTATGCTCAATAATAGTTTAATACCGACGTAGTCTCGTTTTCTCGTTTAGGTACTGACAAATTTTGATGACATTAGTTTATTTTTGCGCGCACGCGGGTTATGACACGCGTGGAAACAAAACGTAACATTTTCACTTTAATCTATAAAAAGTACAATGAATTGTATATCAGTCGCCTTTCTATCAATTTTCAATTTAGAAACTTTTATTTAAAATCTATTTTCCTTATTCACTTGTCTCTTGTCGTGCCAACTTCAGAATAAAATGTTGGTGATATGTTTCCTGCGTGCAGGTCCGCGCGTCGCGCCGATAGCAAGTTAAGGTATTTAGTCAATTAATGTATAGCTTTCTTTTTAATTTAAACTGAAATTGTGCGGCTGAGAAGAGTCAATTCACTTCAGCCTTGACATTACATGTGATAGCGTGTGTATCATGTTACGCATCTGGTTTTTATACTTCGACATTTGAATATGGGACGATACGGTCAAACGAATTTTCCTCTAAAGCTTTGAATTTTCTTCTACACCTAGAACAAAGTTGCATGAAATTATTGTAACGAACAAAATTGTCAATGACACGTGGCATAGTTTTTAAATCTTGTAATCTATGGTTTCAAAATGGCGGCTGCTAGCGGATTTTTTATAAAAACAATATTTTACTATTTACATGTTGTGATTGCGATTTTTTTATGAAGTATACTATGAGAATAGTAATTTTTCAAGTAGACCTAAAAACTTTAAAACTAAATTATTATTTTTAGGTTTTAGGTCTTCTAGTTTAGTATATATGTTATTTATGTTTTTACAGAATAAATTAAATCGTTTTTCAAGGAAAATTCGTTTTTCCGTGTACCTACTGGTTAGTCATCAGCGTCTCGTGAGCTATCGGCTTGGCAACGATCAGTATTAACCATTTCGTTTCATCCATGCATAACCTAAAACTGCCAAGTACATTTTAGTTAAATTATAAGTTCGCATATTGCAGGAGCTGTTTAATTGGTCAGGTTCGTTGGCTGCGCAATGATATTTGAAACGATTTGCTTGAATTTCGTTACCGCCACGTACTACAAAAGTTTTATATCGCATTTTAACATTCAAGTGTTAGTTTCATTAAATTTTTGTAGCTATATACCGCGGGATCAGAAGTTATAGCAGTTTAGAAGGGTACACACTGGTTTTAACCAAAATCTAAATAAATTGGTTTAACACAGTACAGATCCTGAAGAAAACTCATATTTGTCAACGTACCTGATTCAACTAATGTCCATTTTAGCTTTCGTTGGAACGCTGCATTTCTCTTTATACCTATTAGTTGTATTTCGTCAAATGTTGTGTTCTCATTTTTTTATAATGCTGGTGTTTCATATCTTGAAACGTAGCGACAATGTGAATACTATACAATTAATAAATGAATTATATAAATAAACCAATTGTTTTGTTTATTGATAATTTCCACATCAACCTTCGTCAACGTAATCTCCCCGAGCATCACGTTTCCAAGATATAGACGCATTCAAAGTTACACTGGTGGTGCCTCCGGTAAGTTGGCTTAGAACTAAAAGGTGTGGATGGGCTCTAAAAATACAGATATCCTTTAAAATATTGTTTAACGTGACGCTGGGGGAGATTTTGGGAGGAGATTTGTGTAGTTACCTTTGTGTACTCTAAGGTCCACCATCTGTTCTACTATTTGTTCAATCATTTGATAGAACAAGTAGGAAAGAAATCACCGCTGAACCTTCTACCAATAGAACAAATGGAAATAAAAATAATTCTCGATGGTTCTACCAATAGATAAAGTAAGAAAAAAATAAATAAAAATCTAATCTGTTCTACCAATAGAACAAATAGGAAAAAACACGACGGTCTGAGAAGGTAGTTCTAGATACGTCAGGGCCTCAGGGGAAGTGTACCTTGAATATGAATGTTGATGGCAAAAAAGCTAGAGGAAGACCGAAAAAAGTGTGGTTTTGTAGTCGTGATAGTGATGAATGTTGAGATAACGTCCGACAGAAATGAGTGGATGAGAAAAACATGCTACACCGGCCCTATTATGGATGGGATAAGGGTAGGCGATTATAGTACGAAGCCTGCCATATTTTTTTTTCGCCTTGAATATTTAATTATTTATCCATGGCCCTTTACTTATTATTTTAATTACCCATTTATGATAAAAAAAAAACAAATATGTATATAATATGTTGCGTATTTTTATTTATGTCGTTACAACCTGAACTTTTTTTTACGTCATTACAAACGGGTCTTACAAAATAGATGCGATTAAAAATAGATACCTAGTCTATAAATAGAATTCGATAAAATACCATCATATCATATCTCTTACTTACATAAACAGCTTTGATTATAAAACTAGACTAGGTATCACTGTTGCGGAATAGTTTTATTTCAAGTAGGTAGGTAATACAGTTGATCAGAAAATAACCGACCTACGCTTTGTATTTATTCACTTCCTCACACTAGAAGAATTGCACTAGGTATAAATAAAGTCAGAGTTCAATTCTCGTAGGCAGGTAGATTGCTTACCTACATATTGCAAAGGAGAGTGTATATTATCATGGAACAAGGAGGAGAGGAATGCCTATACACCAAGAAAACAGCGTAGATCAAAAATATGCGTAAAACTAGATGGCGTTGCAAAATGAGCGGGTTACAAGTTGAGCTAAGTTCTTAGATAAAGTCCAAATTCCGCACATAGGTACTTACTTGAAAAGCGATTGGAGCGGGGCCGAGCGAGATTCGAAAGGATGCGTCGCGGTTTTATAGTCGTAAATACAAAAATAGATAAGTAAACGCAGTTTAATAAAAACTTGTGATTAAAATGAAACGACTCCCAGTCCTCTCACTGCAACCTTGTAGTTAATCGGTTAACCGGTTTGCAATGCAAGTCCATTTCCCGTTACTAGATAGGTATTTGCATTTTGCAGATCGCTTTGATCGATTTGCTTAAAGCTCAACCAGCATAATTTACTATTAGGTCATCATCATCACCTGAAGACGTCCCCTGCTGAACATAGGCCGCCCCATAGAGCGCCACTTAATTGAACAACCTCCAGTGAGGGCCATTTAGGTGGCGGTCGTTGGGAACAATCCGCTGCTTGCTGGGGGTCTAGCAAAGATCCCTTTCCATTAGCGTTACCTGCGGAAAAGCGATTTCCGCAGGTAATGTGATCCTCATACATTTTGAGTTATAGTTTGGCGTTAACGCGATTGGAAAGGTGTCTTTGCTAGACCCCCTGAGGGACAGCCTAAGTTACGTCTTCTAGCTCGTGGTCGCCACTCGACTCGAAACCCTTTTTTTACTATTAGGTACCACAGTTAAAATTAATCTATCACCAAAATTCAAGTTCACGTCAAATCGAAGTCTTCGGTTCGGTCACACCTGCCTGTGACATCACAATAAAGCAGCGGCGGATATTGCACGCGCGCCGGAAAGGGGGAGCGGCGAAGCGGAGTTTTCTTTCTGACGCGACCTCTGCACAAAATGTGGGTGAGCCCATTTTGCAGTCAAATAAGGGTCACAATTTTAAAGTTAATTGAGTAATTCCGTAGTAATTTAAATAAGCATTATAGTTTCTAATTACTCCTAGCTTGCATTACATTACTCGTAACTATAGTATCTACTTAGGTGAGTAAACGCTTGTTGTGTAAACAAATAAATGAGTTTCGAGTTATTGCAACAACCTTTGTCGTTGACTAATGCAGGTAGTTTGTCACTTTTTATATTAATAAGCATTGTATTTCGTTATGGAGGTGAGGTTTGAATTAATAACACATAAGTAATTATTTAGTAACTGATGGCACCTGAGACGTGGTATCTTACTGTTGGTCATTTAGTAGCATTTTAGTAGGCACAATAAGCTCAAAGTCACCAGCGAGCTATAGAGATTCAAACTATATATTAGATAAGATCCAAAATGAGGAGATTCGGGGAGAACTGAGGTGACCGAATACAGCTTTTAGAATTATAGCAAGTTGAAATGGCAATGGGCAGGCATATCGCTCGTAGAACTGACAACTGATGGGGAAGAAAGGTTTTCGAGTGGGGACCACGAACCGGAAGGTGCAGCGTAGGCCGGCCCTCCACTAGGTGAAGATATGTATATTCATTCAGCAGTGGACGTCTTCAGGCTGTTGATGATGAGATTTAGTAGCGAGCGCAAATTAGAGGCAGCAAAGTTATACCTACCCATTGCCACCATAATACCTCTTCTTATAAATTTTTAGTAGGTAAGTCTTAGAGTAAGTACGTATAGAAGGTAAGCTTCCAAACAACGCCTTCTCAAAACGCACGCCACTTTTTTGGTGTTTTGGAATGTCACACCAGAACTCTTATGCTGCTTTTCTGATGTGTTGTGGCACGTATTCATTTCTAAATAATTTTCTGGGAGCTCTTCACACAAAGCACTGTCCGTGCGAACGTCGTACGGTGCCATATATGGCACCAATTAAACGGCTTACATTTCGCAAATGTGCTGGGGATCTATAGGTACTACTTATTCAGTATTATTTGTTCGGTGTAGCTTGAGATTGTCTAGATTAACAGCACCAATATTAATCATGCGTCTTAACAAAACCTAAGACGATATCAGATACCGTAACACCAACGGGTTTTTGAACCAATTTCTTAATGACTGCCGGCAGTGTCGACAGTGTTCTTCATTTTAAGGGCTTGTGCAAGGCCAGCGCGAATTGAAGTCAAAGCCACAGAATAGATGTATAGTACTAGGCCAAAGCGGGGATGAGCCAGGGGCCGAGCGGCAGGGGCGGTCTAAGTTAAACTGGTTCCAACGCGCAATAGTTTAGGTAATTTATTATTACACTGAATATAAAGGGTATTTTAATAATCCGCTATACATAAGCCCTCCATTATATTTAGTTCAACTACTACACAAAGTTTCATGATCTTATTTAAAGTATTCATTGAATAATCGCTGTTTATTTGTACGGTTTGGAGGTAACTTTGCAATTTTTTTCTATCGAGAAAGTTTTATTAATTCGTGTTTTCACTATATATTTGCAGTAGCATTAGTCATGAACTTTACCATATATTAATTTCAAAGTCATTGTTGCCATATTGTTGACAGGATACTGCTTCAAGCTAAGCCGTTTTAAGCAATATGGCGTTGTATTGGCTATTAAGTAAGTAGGTACTACACACGTACTTACCTACTAACGCAGTAACTGTTGCTGAAAGTTGGAGGAAGATAGATAAATAAAATTATATAAATATAACGCTCAAACATCACAAGTCACAAGACATAGATCCTGGACCCTAACTAGGATTCCCTGTATCTAATGGACCCAGGACCTACGAGGTCCATGCACCCAGACACAGAACAGGCATTTGTGCTTTTGTCGCGGGAATCGAACCCGCAGCTTCAGTTCAGGTTATGAGCCGCCCTGCTCAACCACTACCTACACCACAGATGCTGCCAAAGTTCTATTATGCATACCTGTATGGTAATTCCCTGCGAGATAAGCTCCGGAACGAGGAGATCCGCAGGAGAACTAAAGTGACCGATATAGCTCTTAGAGTTAGTAAGTTGAAGTGGCAATGGGCAGGCCACATTGCTCGTAGAACTGACAACCGATGGGGAAGAAAGGTTCTCGAGTGGCGACCACGAACCGGAAGACACAGCGTAGGCCGGCCCCCCACTCGGTGGACCGACGACCTGGTGAAAGCCGCGGGGAGCCGATGGATGCAGGAGGCGAGCAGCCGCTCAAGGTGGCGTGCTCTGGGGGAGGCCTATGTTCAGTAGTGGACGTCTTCAGGCTGTTAATGATGATGATGATGATGTATGGTAATTATCTACTCTGAGATGCACATGGATTAAGTAATTACAGCTATCAAGACCAAAAAAAATCTAATTGAAGTCCCGCAAAAACCCGTTGCTGCTATTTATTTCTGCTTATACCTGTACCACTTCGTCACGTAAGGTAAGCACTATTGCTAATGGTTAGTTAGCTAGCTACATACCTACTTATAATTACAAATAGCACAGCTGCGATAACGGCATGAAATCAAAGACAACCGCGGCGCATCATGCTATTGTTACCGTTCTAGGCTATCCCTCCAATTTGTTATGATGCAAATGCGCTGTTTATCTGTTACCTTACAAAATGACACAATTGAGAATTTAACTTCTCACTGCGCGCACGCACGACTGCGACAGTTGTGCCGTCCGCCATTATTGACGCTGCGCATTTTGGCGCCAATTTTTTTATTTTTTTTTAATCTTTGGCAACAGTTGGGGCTCATTTAAAGCCAGTAAAGCTAAACTATTCTTATTAGTGCCTCAGTGATTTTAGTGCAGTGTGTGGTATAAATTGTTTTTAATTGGCAAATGCACTGGTAAGTTTATGTTAGACATTTTTTATTAAGTAGAGGGCGTTTTCGTAAGTGTAGAAAGAAAGAAAGAAAGAAAGAAAGAAAAGTAATTTATTTGTGACATAAAAATGCCACAATATAAAAATACAGACAAAGGCAATTAAAGAATTGTCTTTCAATCACGTTCGTTACCGTAACAGATCTTATCCGCGAGTAATTAGGTATAACCAAGAAGGTTACACTACTTTAAGTTATAAGGATAGCCTACTCTAAGTTTATAGTACCACAAATACAAATATTTTTTTATTAAACGATCATCGATATTTCCTTATAAATAGGTACTTAATCAAAAAAATTTGGCTTTTACTTTATTACGTTACACATAATACCTACCTACTTATTATGAACTAGCAGCTGCCCGCGGCGTTGCCACGCGTGGACACATTACCTATAGTAATAGTTATAGGTACTTAGCCCCGATGCAGACCGGCCACCGTCCACAACCACCGCGATGGCTGCCACGCACCACCGCAACTTACATTCGGTAAAAATATGCCTTAAACCTAGGCGAGGTTTGTCCAGACATATGGTAACTTTATGGTACTTTCGCAGCAGTAACGTTTACGTGCGACAGCCACCGGTATTTGGAAGCTGCCACATATTATGCTGTGCAGTCTCATGCTTCTGAATAGGTTACGTGTGTCAGCGGTTTTGGCGGGAACGTGAAAAAGTTCACGTTGTTGCATTGTATTATTTCACAAAACTTATGCTTTTTCTAGTGTTAATGTTTAAAATTAGTGGCATTTTACGCATTAAGTGCTGAATTACGAGTATAAGTGTGGGCAAGTGATATAATGTAGTGAAACGTGGTTTTTCGTGTTGCTTCCAAAATTCCATAGAAGTCTCTAGTAAAGTTGCCACTACTTTACTAGGGCATGACTTAGACTGGATTATGACTACCTGACTTAGACTGGACTATGACTACCCTGACTGACTGTGACTAAGACTTGACTTTACATGAAATATTTCATAATACGATGAAAAACTACAATACTTGACACTGGCTAAATACACTATGTGTGGAGCTAAACTATAAGAAAAAAAAAAAACCTCACCATCTCACCATGAAGCGGCCATGTTGTTTATAATTCAGTTTCGTTTCGTAATGAAAACTTAATAATTATGACCAAAAAAATTAATGAAATTTCCATTTTAATATATCCTATTTTAAGCGCCGGTTATTTCTAAGCATATTAGTGAAACCTGCATGAAAATCAGTTCAGTATTTACGGAGTTCAGTCATAACAAACAAACTACGACACATCACTGTCCCTAGATGGCGCTGATACAAATAAAATTTCATAATGTATGGAAAAAGGGCAAAAAGCCGGGGCCTGCATCGCGCAAGCGATATTTTTTGAACAATAGAACCTATGGGATAAATTACATTAGTTATAATTATGTGTGTGTTCCAAAGCATACTATTTATTATATGTAGGGATTATATGTAGGGATAGGGAAGGGATATAGGGATTACAATCAACTATGTTTATAAAGGTCGTTACGTATAAGTATACCTTCTACTCTAAGTTTTTTAGGTCCCGTTAGTCAACGCAAATTGACAATAGGCACGGATACAGAGGGGTGATAAACTTTGGACAAAGCGATGAGCAAAAATCTGTTAATAGGCTACCTATACTGCTATATAATAAATGATAAATCTTTCTATTAGTTGATGTGCACCCGGATAAAAATGCCGGTAAAGCAACACTCGAAATAAGCTCGAAATATGTATACAAGCCTCCTAAACGCACAGGTATAGAGAGGCTTGTGCCACTTCCTGTCGTCCATTACTCCATATCAACATTCAAAGCCGAATCCAGAATATTCTTTACAATGCTGTATATGCCTGTAAGGAGCTCTGTGTTTCCACAGTAGTTGGCATGGCAACATTTTGAGGAACGAATATGAAAAGTCAAAACGATTCAGCTAATAGAATCAACGAACCCAAGAGATGAAAACAAAGATTCAATGGAAAAAGAGAAGAGAGAGAGAGAGAGAGAGAGAGAGAGAGAGAGAGAGAGAGAGAGAGAGTCAATGGATACAGAGAACTTTGTGATAAGCTGTGATGTGTGTGGA
This sequence comes from Ennomos quercinarius, assembly GCA_910589525.2. NCBI lineage: Eukaryota > Metazoa > Arthropoda > Insecta > Lepidoptera > Geometridae > Ennomos > Ennomos quercinarius. The sequence goes on along the minus strand of OU342513.1, from coordinate 5,924,436 downwards.
TCAATGTTCAAAAAGTCCTCGACTAAAATAATAGAGGCGATTTAATAACAATAATTTAATAATAAAAAACTTCCCTATTATAAATATACACCACAGACAGTCTTGGAAAACACTAATTATAAACTATACTGGGACCGCACAATCATTACTGACAAAACTGTACACTATAACCGACCAGACATAACAGTCCTAAACAAACAAATGAAAACAGTATATCTCATAGATGTAGCTATATGCAATACCCATAACCTTAACGCAACTCATACCGAAAAAATAGCGAAATATACCGATCTATCAATAGAAATCAAAACTCAATGGCGCGTTAGCGCAACAAGAACCATCCCAATCATCATCTCCACCACAGGCGTTATACCAAAAACACTCCACACTAGTCTAAGCACGCTTTGCATTCCTCCAACTAGTTACATTCTCCTTCAAAAAGCTGTAATCCTTAACACCTGCCGTATAGTACGCAAATTCTTAACGAACTGCTGAACTGATTTCCGTGTCATATTTTCTATAAAATTGTGTTGTATTAAGCACTTGGCTTCGGCCCGTGCCAAGTTGACCTCCTGTTGTGGGAGAGAAACGTAAACGTTTAAAAAAGAATAATAATAATAATAATAATAATAATTTAACGCAGGGGCGGCTTTGTGGCGAGCCGTCGGTGAGTGGCGACACCGCGTACCCTGATTCCAAGGGGCTAAATGAGACCCCTGACCCCTGGCTTGCCTTAACTGGCTGTCCGGGGGTGGAAGTCGCAAGAGCTAAAACCTAAGCTCCAGGGTGGAAGTGTTAAAGGGCATAACGCCGCGAGTAGCGTTCAGTGAAAGTGCAGCACACCTCTCGACACCCTAAGCCACCCACACCAATGTTGCTTCCTCGGCACCAATATGCGGTAGCCACTATAGGGAGCCCATTTAGTGGGTGGCAAGTCATCACCTGCCTCAAACATTTTGACGTGAGGCAAAATTGGCAGGTGCCGTTTTCTCATTCCATAAACCAAACATCAATCCATCATAAGTTCACCACAATAGCCCAGATTTATTTTTAACCTTTGTATACAAAATAGTTTATAATATGCCATACCATGCCTTGTAATAGTTGTAGTTAATTTTATACTCAAAAGGGCCTCTTGGTGTTAGCTTAGGCCCCACCAATGCCTCTCAAATGTCCGGGCTAGACCCGAGAAATTAAATGAATAAAGGAAATAATAATAATAATAATAACGCAGGGGCGGCTTTGTGGCGAGCCGTCGGTGAGTGGCGACACCGCGTACCCTGATTCCAAGGGGCTAAATGAGACCCCTGACCCCTGGCTTGCCTTAACTGGCTGTCCGGGGGTGGAAGTCGCAAGAGCTAAAACCTAAGCTCCAGGGTGGAAGTGTTAAAGGGCATAACGCCGCGAGTAGCGTTCAGTGAAAGTGCAGCACACCTCTCGACACCCTAAGCCACCCACACCAATGTTGCTTCCTCGGCACCAATATGCGGTAGCCACTATAGGGAGCCCATTTAGTGGGTGGCAAGTCATCACCTGCCTCAAACATTTTGACGTGAGGCAAAATTGGCCGGTGCCGTTTTCTCATTCCATAAACCAAACATCAATCCATCATAAGTTCACCACAATAGCCCAGATTTATTTTTAACCTTTGTATACAAAATAGTTTATAATATGCCATACCATGCCTTGTAATAGTTGTAGTTAATTTTATACTCAAAAGGGCCTCTTGGTGTTAGCTTAGGCCCCACCAATGCCTCCCAAATGTCCGGGCTAGACCCGAGAATCAAATTAAATAGGAGAATAATAATAATAATTCTTTATTTTCAGACACGAGATCCATAGTAATAGGCCCAATACAGAAAAATAAAATAAAACAGTACATAAAAGCATGAAATATAAAAATATAAAAAATAGTCCACAGTAAAATAAAAATACCAAATAAAAGTTACTGTACCTAAAGTCATTTTGTGGTTAGGTCAACCCACCGTCTATATGTAGATGTCAGAATTAGCCTGTCTGCCAGACTCCTGACAATAGAATTCCTAGACGTGTCAACCCTGAACATGAAAGACGCAATTCGTTTCCGTTGGTGGCATTGAAAGAGTCCACTCGAGACTCCATGAACATTTCAGAAGCGCTAAAGTAGCGCTTCAGTCCCATTAAATGTCTATATATGTTATTATATGCCACTCGAATGCCATCATGCGCCCTTTTGGTGTAATCAGTCCAGAGTTGACACGTGTAGAACGTCTGGCAGAAGGATTTAAATAGGGTTATCTTCACGTCAGGCGATGACTTGTTAAATTTACGCCCAATCATGTTACCCACCACACATAGAGCTCTCCGTTGTCTCTCAACATCTGCATCATCTTTTAGGGTGGAGGTAACAACGTGGCCAAGATACCTGAATTGGTCAACTTTATTTACAGGCTGACCATTTAGGCAGATTTCAGGTACGTTTTGTGGTCCCTTTCTCGACTTGAAAACAACCATTTCCGTCTTCTTTGCGTTATATACCAAATCGTGTTCTTTTGCGTATCTTTCGCATATGGCAATTAGTTTTCTTAATCCTTTAATCGAGGGACTGAGCAGCACCATATCATCAGCGTAGCTCAGGTTGTTGACATACCTACCATCCAACCTGAGCCCCACCGGGGTGCCACTCAGTTCCACGATTAGGTCATTCACATAGCCGTTAAACAAGTCGGGAGAGGTAAGCCCCCCTGCCTCACTCCACAGGAAAGCCTGTAACAGTCCGATATATCTGAACCCCACCTGACGTTGTTACTCTGGTTACGATACCAATTCGCGAACAGATTTACAACCTCACTCGGAACGTTACGGGTTACGTAACTTCGTCCAGAGTATGTCATGATTGAGTGTGTCAAATGCCCGACTGAGATCTAAAAAACACGCGTAGACTGTAGTTCCATGCTGTTTGTAGTAACTGACAACCTGCTTAAGAGTAAAGATGGCCATATCAGTCGACACTTGCGGACGGAAGCCGAACTGACCGTCATCTATATCGGTATTCAGGTATTTATGCAAGACTCGTTCCAGTACCTTGGCCACTATCGTTGCTAGCGAGATAGGTCTATAGTTGGCCATGCTCGAGATATCTCCAGTTTTATTTTTTGTTATGGGAACCACCAACGTTCGAATGAGTTCTTGGGGTAAATAACTATGCTTCACGCACATACTAAAGAGCCGCGCTAATAACTCGCATATATGCTGACCTGCAAACAAAAGATGTGCAATGCTAAGGCCGTCATGACCCGGAGACTTACCCCGCTTCATATTTCTCAAAGTTAGTTCTATCTGTTTCGGTGTAACTGTTGCTTGGTAAATCTCCGAGCCCTGACTTGCCTGTGGCTTAGAATAATTACCTACCTTAAAAGTTCTAGATTGTCTATTTGCAGTTATATCAAAATGATTACGGAATAAATTAGCTATGGCTAGCTATTTATTATAGCTATATATTTATTTATAATGTAGTTATGATTGTTATCATCGATGAGGATAAACTGTTAAATGCAATAAATATTGCCCAAATGTGGTTAATGATCTATAACCATACAACTAATAGGTGCACCTGTTTTACCTACGCCACTGATCAACATAATGATAATTTAATTAGTTGATACTTAATTACTTATAACTAATTGCGCCGCGCGGTTTCACCCGCAGATAAAAGGCATCGCGTATAAGCCAGGGGTGGCCAAGGGGTCGACGGTCGTCGGTTGATCGCGAAGGCATTAGCGGTAGCCTGCTATTTAACCTGGCGTTATGATATGACCAAAAAGTTCCATTGTCAATTACCTACTCGCACCATTCTCCGGTTCCTCCTATAGATAAAAAAACTAATATATACTCTACATAAACTATAGATTTTCTTGCGCTACGTGAAAGCACAGAGAGAAGTTCAAAAAATCCATGAACAATCATGAAAAATGATCACAAAACAAAGTTAACCTGATATAGGCGATATTTTAGGCGACATTAGAAATATCGGAACCCTCAGAACGCAAGTTACTTGTTTCTTGTCCTCTTGTTTTCTTTTTCATTTTTGAATGCGGTGGACCTTTTGCGCTCTTTAGAATTATAATGTGACGTACGTACGTACTAGGTACGTACTTATCTGTCGTACGTACCACAGATAAGTATTTATATGGAATTGATAGTTCGTCGTGGAAATAAAACAACGCGGGGTTGAGGCAGCAAATTCCGGCTGTATTTTTATAAAACTTCTTTTAATTTTTACACCGCAGAAAAACAACTCTCACTACCATTCATCCACATCGTGCGTCTCCCTCTCTCCCTCTCCGTTCACAAACACCCACACTTTAGTTACATTTATCCGTTCACAAACGCTTAGCTTACTATTTTTAATCCTACATTTATCTACATATAAAGTTCTATAATATCACAAATTGATGGGTAACTGTTTTATTTCAGTCCAAACAAAATATTTGCTGTAAACATTTACGGGGTGCTCTGATCTGGTATCAATTAGGACCAAGGTGCCATTTCGCATGTACCTAATAGAGCAGGTACTTAGAGTGATATCAACAAAAGTTTGCCATTCTGAAATTAGGAAATAAACGAAGCCTGTATTAAAAAAATATAGGTACAGGTCGGGGAAAGGTTTACATGGGACCATCGTGGAAATATGCTCTACATACAGAATAAAAGTTGATCATGCAAATCGACGGAGTTAATTATAGGTACTCCCTTATTTTTTTAATATTTAGAAGTCGCGACAAATCAAACAGGAAATGTCTATTATAATAATTACTCTTTTTAATAATTGTAAAAAAAATCGTTCAATGTATTGTAAGCATTAGGTTATTTAAAATTTTTATATACTAACTCAAATATTTACACAACTAAAAAGTTGAGTATAGAGAAATGTGAACTTTGCGACTAAACTAGACTAAACTAAACTAAGCTAAACTAGCTACACTACCTACTACAAAGAACACTTATGGACTGTATAATAGCCGCGATGGCCTATAGACAGTCCAAGTGCTCCAGCCCACTACTGGTAGGTAGCGTACCCAACATGCTGGCCGCATTGCCACGTTGAATTGCAATGCTGATGCGTTGGGCCAAATAAGTGCCAGCATTTTGGTCACGCGTCGCATCGACCAGGCGCTCTGATAGACTTTGGAAAACGCGATGAGCTCCCGGTCCCCACGGACCCAGGGTCTCAACAACAAACGGCTCAAATATGTAACCGCTACCGAGATTACTATATTTGCGCCGTTTTAGCTGCTCAGCAGAATTAGCCGCGGCGCCGGCCCTAACGTGTGTCTAGTTTAGTTTTAATTATTGGAGTAGTTAGCTAGAGTAATAAAGGCAATATGCCCGTTAAAAAAAAAACTTTGTGACCATCTAGATGTAACCTATATTCAAGCAAATAAAATTTCATTCATTCATTCTTTTAATAAAACATAAATATTACATTATTGGTATATACATTACAGATTACAGAAAAAAACAAACGACTAAGTTGTTATTTTTACTGTTAAAGTTTATAGGTACTTTTAAACCATAACTGAAGATAGTTTAAAAAAACACTTGAATTAAACCTTTCGATAGGTAGGTACCCAACTAATCAATTGGCAGAAGCACACAAGTTGCTCCCGATGGCGAGCACTGACATCCGATGGGGAAGAAATGTTCTCGAGTGGCGACCACGAACCGGAAAACGCAGCGTAGGCCAGCCCCCCACTAGGTGGACCGACGATCTGGTGAAAACCGCGGGGAGTCGATGGATGCAGGAGGCAAGCAGCTGCTTAAAGTGGCGCTCTGTGGGGGAAGCCTATATTCAGCAGAGGACGTCTTCAGTCTGTTGTTTCATGATACAAGTGGTGTATCGTCATCCAATGTCCAATGTGACACAACTTGTATAAAGACAATATAAACAAAACAAGTTGCAAATAAATAACATACCTAAAGAATCAACAACTGCTTATAGTATCTATACTTATATCGTAGTTATCCTAAGCTTAGGTACCTATATGCTTTTTTCAGGTTTTATGATTCTCATTATTTTTAAGTTTTTGTATCAGATGTAAAGCGTTCACGTTTTATTTTTTAAATCCGTAAAGAATTTCAGATATGGTGTGTTATGTAAACAAGTGTAACTTACGTACATAGCGCGGCAAATTGAATTTCCCTCGCAGCTGTTTACTAATTCCGAATCGAAATAGGTAGGTACGATAAAAACAAAAGAAATAATGACTATGCTAATAGGTTGGTAGACCGTACGTACTTATGTATATTGATTATTGATGTTTGTAAGGCGTTCACAACAAAATGGCTGAGCCGATTTTGATGAAATTTTGCACGCGGACTGCTTATATTACCAGGATCAACATAGGATAAAGCGGGAAAAGAAATAATTAACCTACCTAAGTAATATTTTTTAATAAGTTTCTTGAGACGTGACAGCGATGGGGGCATGTGCGCTTCACAATCTTACGGCACCGGGTTCGATCCTCGGCCCTGTATTATGTGATGCCATCGCTCCGTGCTTCGGAAAGCACGTTAAGCCGTCGGTCCCAGTTGTCATAAGAACATCTATGGCAATCGTTAAGGGTAGTCAGAAGCCTTATTCGCTCGTGTAATTCTGGTAGCTCGCCGCTACAGGTTAGATTGGGAGCTGACCCCAATAATAAATGGGAAAAGGCAAAGAGGATGATGATGATGATGAAGTTTCTGGAAACAATGATTTTAATACGTAAAATAAGATGATATATAAGGAGCTAATTAAACACGCTTCCAGAGGTCATGCACCTCAATAAATATTCACAGAGTGGAGTTAAATATGCACAAATTATACGACGACCTTGCGTTTCTTTCACACTTGCGTGAAAATGACGTTGTCTTGTGTCACTGCTACTTAGGAAATTGATTCGTAATTTTAATATTGTAATATTTGTATAATTTTTAGTTGTGTAACACAATTAATGATTATCTACTATCTAAAAGTGCTCATGCTGCCATCATGTTGGGTACGCTACCTACCGGTAGTGGGCTGGTGCATTTGGACTGTCTATGTCTATAAGCCATCGCGGCTAGTATACAGTCTAAATGTTTTTTGTAGTAGATAGTGTAGCTAGTTTACTAGTTTTAGTAGTGTACTAAAACTAGTGTTACTTTAAAGAATAAAGGCACATTGTCCGTCTAAAAGTTCAGTTATCACCATTCCAAATTACATTTAAATCGCGGCGTGAAGTTAGAAAAAAAACACACAAACTTTCATATTCATAAGTGTACTATTACCTAGGTTACCTAGGCACCTTATATACCTAAACTTCTCTTCTCTGTCTACGACCTATACTATACCATAGCTATAGACAATGCAATAGGTAGGTCCTACCGCCATTACAAGTAACAATTTACTGGCTACAAGACAGCATTGACACACTTGAATAATAATTATAATTTAAACATCTGAATAGCGGAACACATTTTAAGAACAACGTAAGTATTACTAACTAGGTTTAACCACAGGTTGGGGCTAGTTTAACATAATAAAAGAATTTCTCAATTTCGAAATGTTCATTTTTATTTTAATAAAATATAGCTATAAGCTTCCGTACTGATCAAACTTAAAATTTTATTTTACAACACTCTTTGTTACAATTTTTGAAACTATACCTATTTAATAGGATTAATAGGGCTCTCCAAAAAATGGTAGAGCCAGATAAAACAGTACCTACCTACAGCTGGGTCATACACATAGTGTAGTTCAGAGTGTATGTTTATATCTGAAAAATTGATTTTACACAAAATATTTGTATTGGGATATCAATTACAACTTCCATTTTACATAAAAATAGTAATAAAGCAGAAAATTATTTAATAGGATCTACAATTATTTTTTTTTGTTTCGCAATATCCCTTTCTGTGGACTGTTCGCAAACATGGTTGATACATTTTGATAAAAATTACTGTTGTTTGATGAATGTTATCGATATAAGAAATATTAGTTATCATTATATGTTTGTCAAATATTTAAATGGAATGCACAAAATTATTTTAAAACACATTTTTAATAACGTAATTTCATATAAACATTTGGTTAAAAGGAACCGCGTCACTTCTGTGGTCTTAAAATTCTACCAATAAAATCAAAATCTACCAAAGCTACTATTCACCGGTATTTTTTTGTACTGGTCACATTACACAGCTGGCGTCTGCCGTTTTGAGTTCAGTGACTTGAGTGGTGGCCGCTGTTCGGAACAATTTTTATTATTTTAGTTGTCATTTTGTCAAAGATCGGTGCAACTTTTCTGTTCCTGAAATATTTCGGTAAGTAATTATTGATTTTAATAATTAACATGTAGCCGTAAGGTCTTACATGTAGTAATTTCGGAATGTTTTTAGCTTGTTTCATAACCTTAAAAACTAAAAGAGCATTGGTAATTTTCCTATTGAATGTCCTTTCTGTGGATGTCTTTTCTGTAGACTTAAATGTCCACAGAAAAGAATGGTCTTTTCTGTGGATGCTGTCTTTTTCACATAAAAGACAGCATCCATAGAAAACATTATTAATGACTTTGTCCACTAATCCAATAGCCTGATTGTAAACCTGAAAGTAATAAATTGTTTATCATCATCATCATCAGCCGATTTTGGTCCACTGCTAGACATAGGCTTTTCCTCCAAGGCACGCTATTCGCACATAAATTATTATAAAAGGAGGTTGGCTTGTTTGTGCCTGTTGCATGGTCTGTTATGTGGTGGTGCATATATAATTTATTTGGTTTCAGGTACATGTATGATGCCTCGCTCAAGTAGATCTAGGTTACAACTGAGTGAAGAGGAAAAGAAAAAACGGAGACGTGAGCAGAAAAAACTAAGTATGCGTAGAGCTAGAGCAAAGTTGGATGCTGTTGCTCTTGAAGAAAGACGCGAAAAGGACCGAGAAAGATATCACCGTAAGAAAGAAGATGGCCTAATTAAGACAATTAAAGACTTCAAGCCCAGTGACCAGCGACAGATACGGAAAATGTGGAGACAAAAAGCAAAGCTGAAACGTGAGAAAGAGAAAATAAAGAGAAGGACTGAACTAATATTACAGGAAAATACACCACCTTCAAGCCCACAACCATCAACGTCAAGTTCGTCTTTTTCACGAATTGTGTCAGGAAAGTTAGTAGCTGCAAGGAATAAACGAAGAATGAAGGCTAAAAATGAATATTTAACAAATAGATTAAACATTTTAGAACGAAAGCTGGCTAGATACAGAATGCGTATATACAGATTAAAGAAAAATAAGGAACCAGGTAGCACCGCACTAGTGAGCGTAAAACAAAAAATACACGACTTTTTAATTGATGATGAGCATAGCAGGCTTACAGCGGGTAAAAAAGAGACTATCACGCGATGTAAGGTAAAAAAACAAATTCGTCTGTTGAACGACACACTTCTCAATCTATACAAGATATTTAACAATAAGACTGGCTTAAACATTTCATATGAGACTTTTCGTAGACATCGTCCTTTTTGGGTGATATTTCCTAAAGCAGCTTCCAGAAATACCTGTTTGTGTTCTGTACATGCCAACAACGATTACATTGCTAGCGCTTTACATCAGGCTAAGATAATATCGTATTCTAACGCCACTGATATGGCTCGGTCGCTTTGCTGTGATAACACACTCAATGTCTCTTGTCTAGAACGGAAATGTTCCCAATGTTCCGAAAAAACTTTAAACTATACTGTCATCAATGAGCATGACACAATTCTTTACCAAAGATGGATCACTAAGAAAGTCCCCGAAATAATTAAAGGCAAAGAAAAATTATGCCAAAAAACGTTTAAAGAAACTGTCAGGACTTCCCATCAATTACTTGTTAATGTGCTAAATACAAATTTACCAACATTTATGCAACATCTTGCAAATATAATGAATCAATACAAGGTTATCCGATCCATAAAACAAAACTTATCGCCATCACAAGGCTTACTGCATATTGATTTTTCCGAAAATTATTCCTGCAAGTATGGATCAGAAGTTCAGTCAGCCCACTTTGGTGGATCCAAATCACAACTGTCGTTACACACTTGCGTTTATTATTCCGTCCATTCTGCGCCACCAACAAACCTTATAAAAACAACATCAATTTGCACTGTCTCGGAGAACTTACGCCACGATCCTGTATTTATTTGCGCCCACATGAAACCCGTCATCGAAAAAATCAAAATAATTTCACCAGATTTAAAGGAGCTGCATGTGTTAAGCGATGGCCCTACTACACAATATCGTAATAAAACAATGTTCCATATGATAGCAAACTATGTGAGCAAAATTTCAAATGCACAAACTATCGTGTGGCATTTTAGTGAAGCAGGCCATGGCAAAGGTGCCCCTGATGGAGTAGGGGGCTGTGTAAAACGGACATGTGACAAGGCTGTTGCAAATGGCCAAGACATATCGGGTATTGACAGTTTTGTTGATTGTTTAAATGTCAATTGCAAGGGCATTGACATTATGCGTATTGATAATGATGTATCTGTTATACAAGAAATTGCCAATGCTAACAAATTACGCCCTTTCAAAGGGACCTTTAAGATTCATCAGATTACATGGAGCTCGAAAGCCCCTAACATTATTCACTGCAGACGACTGAGCTGCTTATTATGTGCACCTCACATTAGGTGTACACATTTTGAAATTGGGCAAATTCAGATTGAACCCGTTTCTTGCGATACAATAGAATCTTTACCTGCAACTCCATCATCTACTTCCCGAACATCATCTACATCACAAACCGTTACCCCCAGACCAGTATCTTCTAATAGTACTGCATCTGCATCTACCGTCACTGGACCGAGAACACCATCACCGCTTGAACCCTTTTTAAAAACACCGTCTCCTGAATTGACAACTACCTTAATCCGACAACCGCTAACCCCACGGAAGCTAAATTTCGTAAATATTGACTCAGATGACTCAGTGCCACCTAAGAAATCAAGACTCCGTCTAATAATTGACCACAGCGACATTGAAGACTCAACTCCACCACCAAAAAAATTTAAATGCCACTCTTTTTTTGATTTAAGCGACGACGAAATCCTTTAATACTTATATTCTGGTGTAAGTGAATAGTAGCATATAAAGTAAACGTAAGCTTTTTGAAGAATTATGTTTATTTACGACAATTTTTTCAATTTTGATTCTTTTCTGTAGAAGCTCGTCCCTTCTGTGGTCACGAAAAAATTTAAAAACTCTGTACTTCAAGCAAACCTGAAAAACGATCTAGTTTTATATTATTACTTTAATTCCATGATTATTACCTATTACATGAGACTGATTTTGTAAAAATACTGACTATGTTTTTTCCCCCAAAAATTTTTCCTCTTTTTGTGTTTGACCCAGCTAAAGTTTGAGACCCGAAAAATTTAGCTGCCAGTTTTTGCCTTATAGAACGCACCCTATCAAAGAAAACATCAAAATCATTATTAGTCTGTAAACATTCATTAGGTAATGAAGATGTTCTTCAGAACAAAGTATTTTGCTTATAGTTTGTCCTGGTTGAAGGAATAGAAAGAAGTGGCGCATGGCGAGAATTAAATGTTGGAGTTCGAAGGTTACCTATCAGTTGCACCTATCAGTTGCAATGAAGCAGAGAAGTTAAAAGATAAATAACACATATTTAAGATATAACGAATATGTGCATTTAATGCTCTTCTGGATGCCAACCCCGATTGCGATGTGTTTGCTGATGAATGGAAGGTAATATTATCGGAATGTTTGAGGTACTGCGAAGTGAATGCATGATAGCGGTGTCTTAATTTTGAAGTTGACATGTGTTTATTTTAATTTTAATTATTGACAATCATTATTAATTATTATTGTATTATTATTGTAATTTGTTTTGATGATTTGTATTCTATTGGTTTTTTTTATGTAAGTAATTGTATGATTAGTGTAATTGGGTGTGTCATCCGTTCTAATTGTAATCTATACATCTATACATATAATAAAACTGTAGAGATAAAAAAATCTGTAATTGCAAGATATCAAGAAAAAAATTACACAGGTTGGCTTAAAATTAGCCGCTGATCACGTTAAGCCACTTTTTAAACACTTTGTCTGTTTGTTTGTTTGTTTGTTTGTTTGTTTGTTATGACTGAACTCCTAAAATACTGAATGGATTTTCATGCGGTTTTCACTAACATGCTTAGAAATAACCGGCGCTTAACATAGGATATATTAAAATTGATATATCGTTAAAAAAAATTGATGACAATTATTGAGATTTCATTACGAAACGAATCGGAGTTTTAAACAACATGGCCGATTGATTTTTTAATTGTTTTCAAACTGGAAGGCACCTGTGAAGCTTATGTAATGTCATCTGTCACATGTCAAAAAACAATTTTAGTGATGTGTAGGCCAATATTCGGTTCGGTAATTAATGATTATTTTAGATACATAATACCGATTAACGATTATTTTTAGACACATATCATATAATCATGATATCTATCTTAGGTAGACCTACCTACCTTAGAGTGCATGGTAAATAATATATTATTCCCATTGTTGAAATTAGAGGAAACACAAGTACACGTGGGTGGAGTATAAAACGTAGGTGTCGATTTAGATGATAAGAATTTATTGAGGAAATCAAACCCTTGACGTATTGTCATCGGAATTGTGTATCAAGTATCGTCAAGATTCGCTGAAAACTATGACCTGTACGCGAGTCGTACATCCAATTCCGGACAGACGAAAGCAAAAGTTGCCAGTTGAAACCAGACTAGCAATGGATGAGTGCTTATTTGTGGAAATTCGATCTCACGATATCTTTTTAATTTCAAACCATCGATTTTTCTTTTAAAAACCGATTTTTCAGGTAATTTTTGCCGAATATTTTTATTACGGTTGGCAACACCGTATTTTGTGCCCACGCTATCTATACATATAATAAAACTGTAGAGATAAAAAAGTCTGTAATTGCAAGATATCAAAAAAATAATCACACAGGTTGGCTTAAAATTATCCGCTGATCACGTTAAGCCACTTTTTATACACTTTGTCTGTTTGTTTGTTTGTTTGTTTGTTATAACTCCTAAAATACTGAATGGATTTTCATGCGGTTTTCACTAATATGCTTAGAAATTGCCGGCGCTTAAAATAGGATATATTAAAATTGAAATATCGTTAATTTTTTTTATGGGAATTATTAAGATTTCATTACGAAACGAATCAGAGTTTTAAACAACATGGCCGATTGGTGATTTTTTGGCTACTTACGGTAAGTTACGATATGTCACAGATGAGAGCAAAAAACCATTGACTACACTCTGTGCCACACACACAGGTCTGTGGTGCTACATGTTTATCTGGAGGCACAGATTAAAGAAAAAAGTCTCTGTGAAGAATGAATACGACCAAAGAGTATTATTATTAGGTATGATACTATAAGGCGTGATTTTTCAATCATCAGATAAAAGTTGTTCATTAGATAAAACAAAACACTAAAAATAAAACCCAAATGAAGGGTGTCGCGAAATGCGATTTTAATCGAGAGGTAAGTAAGTGAATCGATTCTGAGTTTTAGGTTATCTGTGCTGGTAACATTCTATTGTATGAGAGAAAAAAGGCGGGAGTGGTGCCTTGCCTTTGTTTTATTTAGAAAAAGATAGCGAAGCGAGTATGAAGTAAAACGATATTAAGAAAATTTGGTGTAGCAATGAATAACCTCAACGAAACAATTACGAGAGGTAATTGTTAATAATCCTGGCTAGGCTGAGTAAGTGGTTCAAAGATTACTTTTTATATTCCAAACTTATAACACGATTCATTTAAAAACTCAGATAACATATAATAATAAGTATACTAAACTAAACTAGACCTAAAAACTAAGATTACTTGTGATCAAAGAGTTCCCTTGTGATGATAGTTTAACTTTTGATGTGAGTCTTATTGAAAGGGAAATAAAGAGGAATTAGAAAGAGTTTTGCACGGTGGTAAGTGCGGGTCAAATGGGGAAGGCTGGTAGACCCTCCTTCGGGACCTTCGGGTCCTGAAGGTAAGGTGAGGAGAAGTAAGTTCGCATCTGATAATGACTTCACTCGTTGGTGAGAGGATCCTACCACTTAGCTGTGGCTCTTGGTGTTGTCATGGTATCAAAGGCGACTCTCACCTAATAAGTAAAAATAAGAACTGTTTCCTCTATTCCTTTCAATGATGCTCTGTAACATTTCATTTGTGGCGTACATTACACCTAACCTATAATGGAACCTTAGGCTGGCATGATAGTGTGGAGACGTACTTGTCATGTCATGCCCAACTTCGCCACAAAGGGTTTCTTTATTTCAAAACTGTTACGGAACCCTAAAAATGAAATATTCTTTGCAAAAGCGATTCTGATTTGAGCTTTGTACACATGTTATTTCCTCACTCCCTCCACTATGTTGAAAGTGCAGTGAAATGAGACAACGTGGAAAATAGTGGACATATAAATGTCGACTCCTTTTACAGTGGTGTACTTAAGTATTTGTAATTTCTAAATAGTATTAACAAAATTAATTATGTACGCGTCGTATAGGTAAATGCATTTTACACGTGTGCTAATACGTGCTCAGCTCCGAAAAGATTTAGTGGATTTGTTGTTTGGTACATAGAAAATGCATGATCTATTATTAGAGTACCTAAACGTAGAAATAACACAATTCAAGCGTGCGAAGCCGCGGGCAAAAGCTAGTTGTAAATAAATAAATAAATTGATATTTACTTATTTATTTATTCATTGATAGGAAGACCAACAGCTTTTCTTACATAATAGAAATTTAAAGTAAGCACTAGGAAAAAACATTAAAAACTCCTTAAAAAACCAATAAAAAGACGATATGAATACAATGTGTAAGGATGTTGATATAAATACAATATAAATAGGTCTAACTAATAATACCTAATGGTAAGGAGCTATGCTCGGAGTTGCCTTGCGAGACAAGATCTGAATTGTGGAGATCCCCAGGAGAACTAAAGTGACCGATATAGCTCTTAAAATTGCAAGTTGAAATGGGCAGGCCATATCGCTCGCAGAACAGACAACCGATAAAGAAGACAGGTTCTCGAGTGGCAACCACGAACCGGAAAACGCAGCGTAGGGCCCCACTAGGTGAACCGACGACCTGGTCAGAACCGCGGGGAGCCGATGGATGCAGGAGGCAAGCAGCCGCTCAAAGTGGCGCTCTTTAGGGGAGGCCTATGTTCAGCAGTGGGCAATCTGATGATAATGATGATTAGTAAGGATACTAAATAAGAATAAAATAAGATATGACTCAGTTTTACAATTATTCCAAAACAAAAAATATATAAGTAAGTAATTCGCCTTGACAGACTCCGTTTGTTTTGGAAGCCTGCAAAACTTCCAACCTACTGATTAAATTTCAATGGCTTACGTCACTAAGGCCCGATTTCACCAAACTAGAATAAATTTTATTCAAGGTATAACTTTCCGAAAACAACCGAGTTACGCGAATATAGCCCTTATATCACCAATTTGGTGAAGGAATAAGACTTATTCCTTGGATACAATCAAAATGGCGTCTTTTTTGTGTAATTTCATTTGTCAATTAGCTGTATCCAAGAGTAAGGAATAACCGTATACTTGGAATAAACGTTGGTGAAATCGGGCCAAAGTCACACAACACGAACATAAAAATAAGCGAGATTCGGACCAAATATATGACCCAACATAAAAATATTTAACAGAATTATTACCTACCTAAGCATTTAAAACAAAATTGCAACTACGTTAACAAGTCATGACTCATACTGAACATGACATTGCATAGGTGGTGTACCTAGTAATATCATTTTAAAATACTGGGCATTAAATAGATACTAGTTAAATCTAGGAAATAACTAAGTTTAAATTGCTATAGGTACAGTAATATCCTGTCATGGCAATTACAGTCATAATGATGATAACGTAAATAAGTGTAAGGCACGATTTTCACCTGCATGTTATCTAGCGCAAATAACTAAAGGATTTATCTTGCTAATTTACCTGCAGTATGCTTCACCTTACCTGTCTTATCTTACTGTATTGCGTTTAAAAATACAAATAAAATAAAAAAATAATTCATCTCACGTGTAATGAGCAATCACGTTCCAGGTTCCAGTCTATGCCATATACTAGAGATAGACTCTATAATTGCGTGGTAGTTTACGCAATGAATGTTAGGCCTTTCGCTGAATTGTTGCTCGCATTGGATCGTAGTTTACACAGTCAATAGTTATGGAACAGAAATTGATCGGTTTATAAGTTTAAGAAGTCAATTGTTATGCGGCAGAAACTGCTTGCTTTATGTTTACGAAGTCAATCGTTTGGTGGCAGAAATTGCTTGTTTTATATATTTACGAAGTCAACCGTTGTGGCAGAAATTGCACGCTTTATATGTTCACGAAATCAATCGTTATGCGGCAGAAATGGCTCGCTTATAAGTTTACAAGTCAATCGTTGTGCGGCAGAAACTACTTGCTTTAGAAGTATACGAAGTCAATCTTTATGTTGCAGAAATTGCTCGCTTTATAAGTTTTACGAGGTCAATCGTTATGCGGCAGATTGTTTGTTATGCGTCAGTTAGTCAGACTTTGGTGTCAAATCTGTGTCGCATCTCTAAAACATAATTAAACTTAAAGTATGGCAATTAGAGCTCTCAGTTTACCTAACGCATATAGTCACATTGTGTTATGTTATGATGCTGTTTAGTAGTAGTTACTCGCAATCTCGCATCGTACTCATTCGTGAACTGCATTGCACCACATTGATGTGAGCAAAGCCACAATCATCAAGAGCGTAGTATATATGTCAATGGGTACGATAAACATAGTCACACAAAATGTACTGAAGCTGTGGAATGCTGAAATACTAGAAATCAATGTAAAAAGTTTCGCGGTATTCCTGTGGGTATGAAAGTCAAAAAGTCAACCGTTAGTGAAGAACTCGGTCGCTTATGTAATTTGTATAGCGTATAGTTATAGGCGCAGATAGTATATTTATTTATGTTTATAACCGGTAGAGGTCCACACCGCTACTTTCACAAAGTGACTCATTGGCTCGTTTTATTTTTGGCAGTAGCTTTCACAGTTATATGCATCTCTGTATGCTATAATATATGCACTTGCAGCCGCACTGGCGTGGATCTAACTAGATCCATACGGGCAAACAGAGCAAATTTTTAATTGCATTAAAACCTAGAGCAGCCTGTCGACCTCAATAATTAAGGTTGTGGCCATGCCACAATAGTGGATCCACGCCTATCTGTAACTGTACCTACTCTCTGCAGTGTCTATACCTATATTTATCTTCACTTTCTTTCAGTCACCGTAAAGAAAACGAAAAAAAACATTGACGTCATTCATGATCACTTTCCTTGCTTCAAAGCGTTGTTTGTGATGCGTTCTCCAGCACTTTGTTAGTTTCTTGAATGTCTTTTTGTGGCATGCAAGACCGATGCCTACGTGGATTTTTGCGTTCTAGAGAAACAGGTACTTAGCTCAAATCAAACAAGGCATAGGTAAAAATAATAAACGTAGTAGTTATACTTATAGCTACCCGATTGTGACCTTGTTCCAGTGCCCGCACTGGTTTAAAATGACTTGCCATTGAACCTGGCACCATTTGTCTGTCCCCTTATATTGCTGAAATTATCTTATCCGGCAACGCATCAAATAGATATTAATAACTTTGTGACAGTGCAGTGATATAGTCTAAAGTAGAGCTTGTGAATCACAACTGGGCATTCCCGAGCCGATGTTTTGAGTTGTGATGGCTCGGAGATGATTGCAATAAAGATTTGCGAAGTCATTATTGCGGTAACGTCATACGGTCTACCTAGACATTAAAAAAAAGCAGAAGTCACTTTGCTATTAAGACGTTTTGCCTACAGTGATTCTGCAAATAAGATATTTTGGATACACAGACGTTTTACAACTCAGACGATATGAGCTTAACCCTAACCGTTAGTTTTACACAGTTATAAATACATGATCGCCTATCCTATTCTAACTATGAATATGATGAATAAAAGTTTAGGGCATTAGGTACATGTTTCACTTCCCCTGAAATTCTGGCGTTACAGTACAGGTGCTGAGTAGGTAAGTATAGCTCTTTCGATGATGAAGCACCGTTGACGCAGCCTCGGCAATCGGATATTTATAGACTACAAGCGATTATCACGCCTATGGGAAAACCTTATCATTTCAACAGCTTCTACTTGTCTCAAGTATAATCCAATTTCCAATCTTATCATGTCAGATAAAAAAACCGACATAAAAATGAAAAGTGGTAAAAAGATCACCACCTTGGCATTACTTTATTATTTTCCGGTGATACCCTCTCAATAATTTATACAGCTGAATCCAAACTATCCCCCTATCTTGAATCTTCCTCTTGCATTTCTTATTCTATACATGGAAGTCGTAAGTCGTGCACTGAAATCCCGCGTGGGGTGTATTATGCATTTCCCTCTGCCAGCATCTACCCGAGCCATCCCAGCTCCTTAAAATAACGGAGTGTGGCTCTAGGTTGCTGGCACAGCTGCTCCAGTGGCACTGATGTTGGGTGTCACTGTTGCATTTCTAATCAAGTAACCAGTAACCAGCACAGTAGGAACGCCGCATACTCTTTATCAATATGAGCCGGTAGGTAATTAGGTTTAAACACTTAACTTTCATACATTTACCTCAATAGATATGTATGTTATCTTAAGTGCTAACATGTGGCTGTCTGGAAACCGGACTTTTCAATAAACAATCTTTAGGTTGATTACGCATATAATTATCATCATAGCCTTCTATCAAAAGTGAGGGGCAAGTAGCTGGGGCGTTGCTCCCAGAAGACGAGAGTGAGACTATGTCAATTATTGGCCACTCCTCCAACAATTGACATAAAATTTACCTATTGAATTAAGGTGGAACGTTACACTAGCGCGGCAAATTCAAATTTTCTTGTGTTCTTTTGTCAATAATAGCTTAACTAGGTACTCAACGTGATTACATGAAAACTAATTTTGCGCAAATAAATATAATGTATCAATAAATTACAATTAAAAGTATCACCTATTTATCATTGGTTTAGCGACAAATGGCAATAGACTGAAAAACTAAGACGAAATTTGTTTATTGCCATTTGTCGCTATCTAGGAGATACTTTTAATCGTAATTTGTTGATACATTCTATTTATTTCCGCAAAATTAGTTTTCATGTAATCACGTTGAGTAATTAAGATATTATTGGCAAAAGAACGCAAGAAAACTTGAATTTGCCGCGCTAGTGAAACGACACGACTATTCGTTTGCGCTAATCTATGGGGTAGATATTAGATCCAGTTAGTTAGACGTCTACCCTAGGTTTACTTTGTTATCTTGACGATCAAAATAAGTGGCTCCCTAGTCCCGAAGGAGTGACGTCATCGCCATGAGGATGCAATAAATTATATCACCAAAATAGTCCAAGTGGAAGGGTCCCCATCCCCAAGGTCCGGGGACGTCCCCTTTAATGTGAGTGCGTATGAATAAATATAATTTGCAACCGACTTTAAAATAGGAGTTTACAATTCGGTTTTTATTTTTGTTTCCTCAGAACTCCGTCATTATTAAAAATAATTGTAATTTTTTTT
The DNA here is from genome assembly GCA_910589525.2 of Ennomos quercinarius. Classification (NCBI taxonomy): domain Eukaryota; kingdom Metazoa; phylum Arthropoda; class Insecta; order Lepidoptera; family Geometridae; genus Ennomos; species Ennomos quercinarius. The sequence continues at coordinate 5,904,777 of OU342513.1, read as the reverse complement.
AAAACTACATACTTTCAGTTTTGTTCCTTTTTTCATCAAATCGATTCAGAAGTTCGGTTTAAATAACTGGGGAAAATAATGCCACTCAAGTATTACTCGGCGATTGAAGACCTCCGTAGTAAGTCGGTCTTAAAGGATATATACATATATACACCTTTTGTCGCTTACCGTAGACGTTTCTGTATATTTCCTATCAATTTTTTTTATCATAGATAGGCTATATCATTTGACCACACGGTCTCACCTGATGGTAAGTGACGACGCGGTCGAGGATAAAGCATGCTTGCCTAGAAGATACCGGTTCACTCTGGCCTTAAAAACTCCCAGATTATATTTAACAGGAAACAATGACGCTGTTCCATTCCTTTGCTGTCCGAATCATAAAATATGAGGAATCAAAACGCTTTGTCCACAAAGACTTCTATGTATACACGTAGTACATTATACCTCTTTGTTTGTCCATCTCATTTCATTCTTTTTCTAGTCATTGTTTGTAGGGGTAGGTAAGGTCAGTGACGTGGATAAGGTACTGGCTATTTTTCTTCCATGGTAGATACTATTGAAACGGCCGTTACGGTGGCGGCTACAGTAAATGTGGTATTGTCAGGCAACCTTCAATCACGGCAACTGGAGCTTGACCGACATGCGACAGTCAATCCATTTGTTAATGATGAACCTTTCAATTTGAAAACGGTTTGTATCCCACATATCATCAGCCTGAAGACGTCCACTGCTGAACATAGGCCTCCCCCATAAAACACCACTTTGGACGCTTATCATAGGGGGGGATTTGCCATAATCACCAATTCACCACGTTTGACGGGCGGTTTGGTGATCGCAGAAGTTACTGCTGCCCATTCCCTGGATATTCCCTAAGCCGGCTCTTACGGAACCCGCGGGAAGAGATGGGGTGGTCCTATTCACACACCAGGACCACACGTAGGTACGGTCCACGTTTTGTATTTTTTTTTTTTTTTTTTTTTATGTGATTGAATGACGTGACGAGCAAGTCGTTCACCTGATGTTAAGTGATACGGCCGCCCATAACAGTTGCAGTGTCACCCGGAACTTTAAACTTGTATGATCCACAGGTGATCATTTTGGCGATTTTTAAAATTTCCCTCTTGTGAAATGTCGCGAGATTTTAATCCCCGCTGCCCTCCAACGTAATTGACACGTCAGATTATATTTTTGCTTGGCTGGTCAGTGGTAGGCCCCAAGCAAAAATAAAGCTAATGGTAGGCGCCTAACATTACTTGCCCTATGTGGCGTTCGCCTAACCACGATAAAAATTATTGTGTAGGATTTTATTTTAGAAGAGGTTGGATGAGACTCTGCCTATACAATTTGTACTACTTATTATGAGTATCTACTACTCACGTTGCTCGGTGTTTCCCTGCGAGATAAGCTCCGGAACGAGGAGATCCGCAGGAGAACTAAAGTGACCGATATAGCTCTTAGAGTTAGTAAGTTGAAGTGGCAATGGGCAGGCCACATCGCTCGTAGAACTGACAACCGATGGAGAAGAAAGGTTCTCGAGTGGCGACCACGAACCGGAAGACGCAGCGTAGGCCGGCCCCCCACTCGGTGGACCGACGACCTGGTGAAAGCCGCGGGGAGCCGATGAATGCAGGGATGAGACTCTGCCTATACAATTTGTACTACTTATTATGAGTACCTACTACTCACGTTAGTTTCTATAACATAATGTTAAAACATTCATACCCTTCAGTTATTTAATCGAGGATGGCTGTAAGTATGATTACGGGTTCGCAATTGTCACGCAGTGTTTGTAGTTGCCACAGTTGCGCCATAAGTGTTACAAGGACCCGTCGAATAAGCACCTATAAAATTATCCTTATAAAACGGTTTTAACATCAACGTGTTTCAAAATCACCAGTTTTCAATGAGAAGGTTGGTTTTATATAAATGGTAATATGTTGATATACAATACAACATTAACTAAATAGTTTTGTCTAACGCTTTATTAAAGCTATGATTTTATAACATCTAGGTTATTGATGATTTTTGATTGGTTTTTGTTTACAAAATTACGTGTGAATCAGCTGGTGATGACGATGATGCGGAATGGACGCGCGATCAGTTTTTCTAATCAGTAGATAGAAGGGAGAAGAAGCTATAATAGTCTTGTAAAGAAAACAAGCTAAACCTAAATTTTATCGTGACCCAGGAAACATTTCTACTTGATAGTTTCACGCGGAGATTATTTTGGGCTATGCTCGGTGTTTCCCTGCGAGATAAGCTCCGGAATGAGGAGATCCACAGGAGGACTAAAGTGACCGATATAGCTCTTAGAATTCATCATCATCATCATCAGCCTGAAGACGTACACTGCATCCATCGGCTCCCCGCGGCTTTCACCAGGTCGTCGGTCCACCAAGTGGGGGGCCGGCCTACGCTGCGTCTTCCGGTTCGCGGTCGCCACTCGAGAACCTTTCTTCCCCAACGGTTGTCAGTTCTACGAGCGATGTGGCCTGCCCATTGCCATTTCAACTTGCTAATTCTAAGAGCTATATCGGCCACTTTAGTTCTCCTGTGGATCTCCTCATTCCGGAGCTTATCTCGCAAGGAAACACCGAGTATAGCCTCCGTAGCTCGCTGCGTGACTTTGAGCTTACTAATGAGGCCAACAGTAAGAGACCATGTCTCAGTTCCATAAGTCATCACTGGCAACACACACTGATTGAAAACTTTCGTTTTCAGGCTCTGTGGTATTTTGGACGAAAAGATAGGACGAAGCTTCCCGAACGCTGCCCAGCCGAGTTGGATTCTTCGTGCCACTTCCTTGTCGAAGTTGGACCTACCTAATTGGACAGTCTGTCCTAGGTAGACATATTTGTCAACAACTTCACGAGTATCGTTCCCAACAATTACCGGTATAGGTGGAATATGAGCATTTGACATGATCTTCGTCTTGTCCATATTCATCTTAAGACCAAGGCTCTTAGAATTAGCAAGTTGAAATGGCAATGGGCAGGCCACATCGCTCGTAGAACTGACAACTGATGGAGGAGAAAGGTTCTGGAGTGGCGAACACGACCCGGACGACGCAGCGTAGGCCGGCCCCCCACTGGTGAAAGCCACGGGGAGCCGATGGATGCAGGAGGCGAGCAGCTGCTCAATGTGGCGCTTTGTGGGGGAGGCCTATGTTCAGCAGTGGATGTCTTCAGGCTGTTGATGATGACGATTATTTAGTGCAACATTTTTTGTTTTGTTTGCCCTCAGAACTTGTTAATAGAACTTTATTATCCTTAGTAAGTACTGAACTTAAACTACCATGAGTCCGTTTCATCGTGCAGGCAATAAACAAGTCATCAACCTTGCGAATCCCTACATATAATAAATGTGTAATTCTGGTTGACTACGGAACACACACATAATTATATCATATGTAATTTATCCCCTAGGTTCTATTGTCCAAAAACATATCGCTTGCGCGATGCAGGCCCCCGGCTTTTTGCCCTTTTTCCATACATTATGAAATTTTATTTGTATCAGCGCCATCTAGGGACAGTGATGTGTCGTTGTTTGTTTGTTATGACTGAACTCCGTAAATACTGAACTGATTTTCATGCAGGTTTCACTAATATGCTTAGAAATAACCGGCGCTTAAAATAGGATATATTAAAATTTAAATATCATTATTTTTTTTGCTCATAACTATTAATATTTCATTAGGAAACGAAACAGAAATGTAAACAACATGGCTGCTTCATGGTGAGTTGTTTTTTTGGCCACTGACGGTAACATTATAGGCACAGATTGCGAACGCGTGGCAACGCCGCGGGCAGCAGCTAGTGTGTAATAAAATGGCTGAAAAATTTGACTCAAACGCGTGAATGTGAATGATAAGATTACATTGACACATTTTACGATATCTCGTTAATATCTTCTCAAATAGTAATATGTACTTTGTTATTCTAATCGGAGATAAATGATAATATATACCTTGAGATAAATCTACTTCCGTATTGAATAAAAGTTGATATGACTTTCACATATATGATCCAAGTACCAAAGGTTCAGATGACTGAAATTGGACATTCCTTGTTTTTAATTTTTTTTAAAGTAGTTTAATTTTGTTTTGATAGGATTTAACTACTTTTATAAAAACTAAAACGTCCATTAAACATTAAAATAATATTACTTATTAAGCATTTAGTTAGTTCTAAGCAAAAGTTATTGCATGCATTGATTTCAATAAAAATAACATACTTATAAACTTTCATGTTTGTTTTTTTTTTTTTCAAAATTCATTAATTACGACATTCCCTGTGCCCTTCACATATAAACGACCGAATCGATTAAGATAAAATATTGAACACAGGTTGTTGAAACTACTGAATACTGATCGATTGATTAATTTGAGCTATAGCACAAAAGACTTATAACACACAACACACACCGAGCCGGAATGGCAAACGATTTAAGTTATTACCAAATTACATTCAACTTATCTAGTAGTTAATTAAAATACGACATAAATTCCAATGTTTTAAATTTATTCCGTGGCATCGATAGCGATTTCTTGAACGGTCTGTGTTGTCTGGAAGAGATCACTTTAAGCGATAAGATTTTATATTGCACAAATGTATTTACACTTGGCATAATAATATGAATGTAACACGTTTTTATTTATAACATGGTGTCAAAATTTCGTTAGTTAAGTTGTGTACGGTTATAATTGGACACTAGGCTTACAAAGCTATGTTAACTTCGATGCCATAATTATCTATGTATACGGCCTATTGTCTGTTACCGGACCTATTTCAATAAAATAAAATAAAAAAAATAAAATAAAGACCGCCCATTGTGACACTTAGTTATGAGATTATCTATCTATCTATCATTGGAGAGCACACTAATAAGGGATCCCGCAGTACTTATGCAACGGGATGTCACGTCAGTGTACGGGTACGCTGGCCGGTGGCAAAATCCTCTGCCATGCCATCCCGCTAGCTAACTACGTAATTCGCAACAAGTTTGCAACAGCCGAAACGATCATTTGAAATAATTTTATGAATGAAACCTGATCTCAAGATCAGGTTTCATTCATAAAATTATCGTTTCATGAGCAGCCTGATAGAAAAGACACCAATGTATTAAAATATCACATGTTTAATAACTTAAAATTAGCATCTATAATCCTTAATCAATATGTAGGTACTTAAGTATTTTATTTCTCCAAGGGGGCGTAGTTGAGAAGCTTCTCGATAAGGTCCACGTGCCCCAGCAACATTCTTCGGCAGCAGTATCTCTTCAAACCGAGGGCGTCGAGGGCATCACTAAAACAAAGAGGCGCCAAGTAAAATAAACGCCAGTCACGGCTCAGTTGAAATTGGGATCCGTGGCGTATAAAATTGAAAATTTTCGGTTAAGTTGGCAAATTTGTCCAATGGTGCTGACATACCAGAAGGTAATCATAGCCTAACTGGAAACAGTAGTTACGAAAAATATTTTCGACTTAAATCATCACTCGAATATTATTAAGGCGAAAGTTTGTATGTGTGTTGTTACTCCTTCACGCTCGAACGGCTGGACGGATTTGGATGAAATTTGGAATAGAGCTAGCTTATAATATACTGGATTAACACATAGGCTACTTCTTAGCTGCGGGTGAAACCGCCGGACGCAGCTAGTAACTAATCAATAAATAAATAACGATCACATACGTAGATCCTGGACCCTAACTAGGATTCCCTGTATCTAGGGACCCAAAAACTACGAGGACCATGGTCCCACAACACCCAGACACAGAAAGTATTTGCACTTTTTTCCTGTGCACAAATACTTGCCCTGTCGCGGGAATGGAACCCGCCGTCTCCGGGTTATCCGACCTGCTCAACCACGACACCACGGAGGCTGTCCAAAGTAGCATTGAATGCTTGGCGATGCGAGCTATTCAAGTGAGCACTAGACCAATGAGTGGAACAGTTGATTAAATATTGCTCATTAAGTTGCAATAATTATGATACCGAGTCCAAACGACGACAATTGTGCAAATAAACGCCGACATTATCTGCATACTTTAATAGGCTTAGTTAGGCAAACTGGTTCAAAGCTTACCTAATTAAAACATAGCATAATGCCATCAATAAACTCGTGAACATTCACCTTGTTTTGTTTTTTATATTTTTCCAATCTATCTATACTCATAATAAAACTGTAACAGGGTAAATTCTGTACATTAAAAATATTTTGAAAATTTTTGTTGGTGGGCTCTCTATAATCGATACTAAAGCCAGAACTACAATTTTTTTCTGTCTGTCTGTATGTATCTTCGCTGAGCATAACGCCGAAACTACTGAATGGATTCAAATGAAACTTGGCATGATTTGAGTTCATATTACGAGATAGGGTACAGGATACTTTTAATCCCGAAATTCAGCACGGTTCCCGCGTGAGAGGGGATGATATTAAAAATATGTACTTATTGTAATTCATTAACGCGTGGTCCGATTTCATTCATTCTTTTTTTGTTGAAAAGGGGGCCTTTTAAATATTGTCCCGTGAATATTTCAAGGTCGTCGGTTTTGTGGTTCAGAAATTACAGACATTCAACCTTTAGTATTAGGTCCAAAGCCACTCCTATCCTGTACTATGAGAAAGAGAGAAGGGAGGGGGGAAAAGATAAATGGATGAAGGTGAAAGGAGGCAGGTGCTGGCCCACCAGCCTCCTTTCACCGTTTCATGCATTCATCCTTTTCCCTATCTTTTTCCCCCCTTCCTTCTCTCCTCCTTTAGACTGAGATAAGGCGTAAAACTAATTAACCCGTGCGAAGCAGGGGCGGGTCAGCTAGTTAACAATAAAATGGTCGGCGCAAAGCGCCGCATTGCAGGCGAGGAATATAATTACGAGGAAAACATCTTCAAATAATAAATAAACCACAATATCGGTTAGCATTGAATCTCTTGGCGACCTAGAGTTGCATGGATATTGCATAAGGTCACTCTTTTCTCTTGGTCAGGATAAAGACTGACTGGATTGACTGACTTGATAGCTCAGTTGGTAGTAGCTCTGCCTTCTGAACTGTAGGCTGTGGGTTCGATTCCCACCCGGGACAACATTTGTGTGATGAACATAGGTGTTTGTTCTGTGTCTCGGATTTATAAGGGCCCACCTATTTGTGTAATAATTATAAAATGGCGGTTCTAATTTCTACTCTTCGTTTGTAACAATATTAATATGAAATAAAATATTTGATTTGATTTGTCTGGGTGTTATTGTATTCTATGTATGTATTTAAAAACAAAAAGTATTGCATCAGTTATCTGGTTCCCATAGTACTATAGTGCAAGTCAATTTTGTGAGTTGGGGCAAGATGGCGCATTGTAAAATTATGTTCACACGTACATATAGTATACAAAAAAAGATTAAAAAAAGAGAAATATTATCAATATGATATTATTATTATGAGAAATATTTATTTCTTTATACTAAAGATGTAATAACCTTAAATAATTATGGCCAATAAAATATTTTCATTAGCAAGATAAGTTTTTTCAACTGTAAAACACGTTATTATGATTATCATTGTTTTATGGAGTTAGTGCTTTAACTGTTATCAGTTAATTGTTTGTTTGTAGTGTATGAGTGCGATCTCACTTTACTTTAGCTTGTTCACCTTGCCCTTAATACCTATCCTATGATAATGTGCGTATTATTCATCCCACGAAAGAGAAGAGGGGTCTCACTCCGCAGTTTAGGTATGTTCGGCTCGGCCGGCGCCGGCGCTCTCCTCGGGCACAAAACAGAGCAGGGGGCGTACTGTGCTCTTAGCGCGATTCAAAACAGAGCCTACACTGGATCGCTTGTCAAAATTCCCATACAAAAAAAACAAAGCGATCCAATATAGGCTCAGTTTTGAATCGCGCTAAGAGCTCACGGTACGCCCCCAGTACTTTTCTGTTTTGTGCCTCGGGATACCTCAATGGATAGAGTTACAGCTGCAGACCTGCAGTACATTGGGCTCAGTCAGCCTGGTTTCGCTCGGCCCGAATAATAATATAAAATATTTAGTAAATAATCACCAGAAAAGTAAACTACAACCAATATTTTGATTTTCACTGGATTTATGGATCATTTCCAGCATGTATAGTTTTTATGTATAAAAAAATAAGAACGAAAACAAAAGGCTCTGCACAGGTGAATTTTCGAGTTTGCTTGATAAGATTTGGTAATGGTAATAAATAAAAAAATTACTTTTTTTGACTGACTGTAAACATCGTACTAATCGGTAGTAGAATATTTGATATTATATTCGGGCCGAGTGGGGACTATTGGGGACTGACTGAGCCATATATTGCCGCTCAGCTCGCACGCTAGGCGCATCGCGATAGAAACCGGAACCTTCAAACCGGAACACAGTAGTGCTTGCAGACTACTGCTTGGCGGCAGAATAACTGGCAAAGCGGTGACACCTACCTAGACGAACTTTGCAGAAAAGTCCTACCACCTAGTAAAATATTCACATCAACAGCTGGATGGTGACCACTGCAGGTAAATATTACACAGTTATAAAAATAATTTGTTTTTCTTACATCTATTAAAATCATAAAGTGTGACATGTTGCTATGATGACCGTCATTATATAAATGTATTTTTGATTGTTTCCGTGGTTGTGTGGACCGGTGTAAAACATAATAATTACATTCTATACATACACAGTATTTCTTTTTTCCATGTTAAGCATGTGACAGCTTCGTTTTTGTGAGTAACCAAGTAGCTATTCTATTGTGTTGGCTCTAAACAAAAATATTTTTTTTCGGTTAATGACCGATTACATATTGATGTGCTTGAGTCTAGTAGGTACCTATTTATATATCTATACTTATAATAAAACAGTAACAGATCCAATTCTGTACATTGAAGATATTTAGAAAATTATTTTTGGAGGGCTTTTATCGATGCTGAAGCCAAAAACATAATTTTCTTTAATTTTTGTCTGTCTTCTGTCTGTATCTTGGCTGAGCATCACGGCGAAACTACTCAATGGATTCAAATGAAACTTGGCATGATTTGAGTTCATATTACGAGGTAGGCTATGGAATACTTTTGATCCCAAAACTCACCACGGTTACCTCGACAGAGAGGATGAAAGTAAAAATATGTAGTTAGTTGTAGTTCATTAACGCGTAGTCCGATTTCAATCGTTTTTTTTTTGTTGGAAAGGGGGTGCTTTAAATATTGTCCCGTAAATATTTCAAGGTTGTCAGTTTAGTGGTTCAGAAATTACAGATATCTAATCTTCAGTATTAGGTCCGAAACCACTCCTATCCTGTACCTACTATGGCAGAGAGAGAAGGAAGAGGGAAAAAGATGAAAGGATGAATGGATGAAGGTGAGAGGAGGCAGGTGCACCATTCACCGTTTCATACATTCATCCTTTTCCTTCTTCCTTCTCTATTCCTTTAGACTGAGATAAGGTGTAAAACTAATTAACCCATGCGAAGCTGGGGCGGGTCCGCTAGTTAAATAATATGCAATAAACTCTAGTCTTCAGCACCGATTCATGACTGAGCGTCAACGACGTTCTGGAAATTTTTAAAACAAAATTTTAATTTTATACATAATTATTACTAGTATTTTGCCCCGTGCGCGGGCCGCGAGCGGCCCGCGTGGGTGTTTTCGTGGCGTTCCATTTGTTCAAAACGCTATACTTGGAGCTAAACTTTAAATTTTGCAAGTACTTGTACAAAACTGCCGTATTTATCAAAGAAAATGATAATGCGCGTGACTTTGCATGGCGACCATCTTGTTTGACTTGACAGCGTCATTTGCACCATGAGTAGGACGCAACCGGCACACATGCACCGTGCGCGGGCCGCACGCGGCCCGCACACGGTGCAAGTGTGCAGGTGCAAGTGCTGATCGTGACCGTCCACTTATACCAAACTACAGTAAACTAACTCGTTTCGCTCGTCGTCGCATTGGGTATGTCGGAAAAAATTTGACGTTTGACATCTGTCAAAAATTGACATTTGACATCTGTCCTAAAAATTGACATTTGACATCTGTCAAAAGTTTGACATTTGACATCAATCAAACTGACATCTGTCTACACTTGACAGCGGTATTAGAACAGTGCGCAGGTCGCAAGCGGCACACTTGCACCGTGCGCGGGCCGCACGCGGCCCGCACACGGTGCAAGTGTGCAGGTGCAAGTGTTAGTCGTGTCTGTCCAATTATACCAATGAGAGACAATAAACTAACTCACTCATCGCCGCATTTGGTAGGTTGGAAAAAAAATTGACATTTGACATCTGTCCAAAAAATTGTCATTTGACATCTGTCAAAATTTTGACGTTTGACATCTGTCACACTGACATCTGTCAAAATTACAACTATCTCCTTCCGAAACTGTAGTACCATAGGCGATAAAACGGAAAACAGCAATTTTGATAATAGTATATACGGCGGCCATATTAAAAAATGACATGTCAAAATTTGACCAAACCATGTTGATCAGCATCCTTTGGGGCCCCCAGATATCGATTTATATCCCGATCAGATCACCTTTACTTTCAGACGCGGACCAATAGACCGCCATTTTGAAAAAAGTACTTTTTCACTGTGTGCCCCTCTCAAAACTGTACAGTATTAGAACAAACCCTCCCTACAAAAGTCTCACAGTTTCGGTGTTATTTGCGAATTAAAAATCCTTAAAAAGTGAAATTGCATGTTCGCAATATTTCAAAATGGCGGAATCAAAAAAGTTTTTACACATTCCTACCAAGTGTGCCGTGGGATTTTCAGATATCGATTTTCATTCGGATCGGACAACTTTTACTATGAGTCGGTACGTCTACAGCCGCCATCTTGAAAAAAATTGATTTCACTGATATTGCATTTTTACCCTTATAACATCTATACTTGATCCCCAGGAACGACTTTTCTAAAGCACTCGCAACGGAGGCGCAAAAAAGCAAAGTTGATATTTCAACAAAAGCACCTTTGTATGGCAGCCCCATTGAAAGTTGACACATGTCAAAATTTGATTATAGAATGTTGATCATCATCCTTGGGGACCCCCAGATATCGATTTTCATCCGGATCGGTGAAACTTTTTTTCCCGCCGCGGCCAAAATTTCCGCCATTTTGAAAAAATAAATTTTTCGCAATCTTCCCAACCAACCAACCAACCAATATTAGTTCGAGCTCTTTATGCTAAAGTGTCATAGTTTCGCCGTCATTTACGGTTAAAATTTGTATGGCGGATTTTTTTTTCCGCCATTTTGAATTTTTTTTGACATCTCCAAAATTGTCCCAGGGTTTGCTATGACATTCCTTAAAACGCACATGACCTATCTCATATGGTTTGGCCAGGCTGTTGACTGTCCGAGTGACCGAAGGTCGGAAGACCAGGTCGCGAATTTTTTTGAAGACACCTCGATCACCTGGTCACAAAACACAACCAAGACATTCAAAATTTTCCATAGGTATCGAGAAACAATGCGTCAAAAATGGGGAAAAAAATTTGTATGGCAGCCATCTTTAAAAATGGCGGAATCCAAAATATTTTTTCAAATATCGAATGTGTGGCCCCGAAAACCCCCTCGTGCGAAAAATCACCCCGATCGGACCAACTTTCAAAATGGCCGCCATTTTGAATCCGCCATCTTGGATTTTCATGACAACCATCTGACAGCCCCCGTCATCCTCTATGACATTTGGTCGAGCACCACCCACATACCTCTTACCGTTTCCGAATTATGAGCGTTTCAATTTTGTATGGGGGCCACCGTTTTTTGTTCGGGGGCCCCCATTTTTTTCATTTCTCTGGAAACATCCCAGGGTTTACTCCAACTTTAGTTAAAACGGGACCCCCTTATCTCTTATAGTTTTCGAGATCCGTTGACCTGTTCCATCTCAGAAACGATTTTCTGGTAATGTCAGATTTTTCCTGGGGTGACATGACCCATCACTATACAGCCTCATACTCAGTTTTGACTGACCACTTCTGAGAGCTGAGATCAATTATGTCAATCATCAGTCAGTCAGTCACTCATGGGTATCCAATTTTATAGTAATAGTAATGTATCCAATATTTGGAGTATTAACATTGCTCCAGTTATAAATAAGCTATATGCCAAAGAAGCAGCGGCAGGCTTAAGCTACTTTCTTTACAAAACATAATATAAACTTTAAGCCAAGCCGAAGATGTTCATAGTTTATTTAAAACCTGTTAAGTATGTCAAATTGTGAAAAAAAAAGGTTTTACCCAATGAACTACCTAGCCTTACAATAATAATGTTAACTACCAATATGAAACGGTTGTCTTTCGTTTGACATTCAGTAACACAGGACAAATTACTTATGCATAATTTAAAGTGATTTAGTTGTCACAAATGGAACTCTGATTTATTTTTATATTATTTAAATGTATGTACACTAAGCCTTATTTTGTTTTCTTAGGGTTTGTCACAAATTAGTTGTATTGAAAATATAATACATGCTAACTAACAATATATTTAAACATTATGTTAATAATAGGTATTGGCTTACTGAGCACTAGTCAGTGACAAGTCCAGTGTTGAAGGAAATAACATAGTAAGTACCACAAATTTAATCCATTGGCATGTTAGTTTTTGCTAAGTATCAATCTATCTAGGACCTCCTAATCCTGGGTCCTAATCTTGACTAGGTGGTAAGACTTTTCTGCAAAGTTCGTCTAGGTAGGTACCACCGCTTTGATAGTTATTCTGCCACCAAGCATAAGTGTGCAAGCACTACTGTGTTCAGGTTTGGAGGGTGTTGTAGCTAGTGAAATTACTGGGCAAATGAGACTTAAGAACTGATCTCACAGTCTAGAAAACTTTTTAAGACTGTATGATGTCTCAGGATGACATGTGCAGTGCACTGTCATGCAAAACTATATTAATTTAGAGTTCCCGAGTGATACTGCAATCTGTTATGAGCAGCCGTGATGCTTAACATCAGGTGAACAACTAACTCGTCACGTCATTAATTTAAATAAGAAATTAAAAACCAACCAATACCAAGCCACACTGGGCCAGCCACATTAAAAGGCCAAAGGTGTGTAATTACTTGGTTTGTTAAATAAAAGGTGATATAGTTTTTAGCAGCAGTGTGGTCTGGGTTTGCAAATAGGATCACCCCATCTGTTGCATGCTGTAAGAGCCGGCTGAGTGGGCTGAGGGAATATCCAGGGAATGGCAGAATATCCAGCATTTTCCTCGATACATTAAAATCTTTTGTGATCACCGAGCCACCTGCCAAATTTATTTATTTATTTATTTATGTGGTGATTATGGCAAATCCGCCCTTATGATAAGCGTCCAAAGTGGCGTTTAATGCGAGAGGCCTGTGTTCAGCAGTAGATGTCTTCCGGCTGATGATAGTTTTTAGCTGATTCAAAATGTAGTTTCTATTCTACACTAGTTAATTGATATATCAAAACGTTCACTATTTCTGCCACAAATAAAGTTATATGTCTAATCAAATGCTAACCCCCGGTTTCTCGTGTAATTGATGCAAGTTTGGATTTAGAGCATAACAACTGATGGTAAAATAAATTGAAACAGAATTATTTACTATGCTATACTGACCCTTCTGTGTATTCCGCTTGAAGTAGCCCCAGATACGCCTCCCATTTGTTTCCAATAACTTTCCCACAAGTAAAGCAGCGCACCGGGATTATCATTGTTTTCAATTTTTCTGCAAGCAATATAATATCTTAAAAATTCATTGCATTCTTGAAGACAACTATAAATAGTTGATTTACCACTTAAATGGGAAAGGTTTGTACAATGGTAAAACATTACATACTATATTTTCTATTTCTTAGTTTGAGGTTATGCGTTAGCACAAGTTTTTATTTCTTTACCTGAAACGTTTTTCAATTTTTATCTCCCTTATTCACGTGACTTCAGCAGCAGATAGTTTCTAAGCAAACAATTTCTATCTAATTTCACTAATTCAAATCAAAGTTTGGTAAAGCACGGAATCGGAACGGAATTCAAGCAAACAAAAAAACAAAAATATGTCTCAGTAGGGATGTTCCGATACTAGTAAATTAAATACGAGTAAGTACTCGATACTTTGCTTTCGATACCAAGTAAATTTAGAATCGAATCATTCTTTCGATACCTACTTGGTATCGGAAAAAAGTACTAGTATTCAATGAGCAGCTTAAGGTGGAACGTTACATTCGTGCGGCAAATTCAAATTTTCAAATTACGATTACAATTACAAATTAAACAAATTACGATTAAAAGAATCTCCTAGATATCATTGGTTTAGCGACAAATGGCAATAACCAATTTTCTTCTTAGTTTTTCAGTCTATTGCCATTTGTCGCTAAACCAATGATAAGTAGGTGATACATTTAATTGAAATTTATTGATACATTATATTTATTTGCGCAAAATTAGTGTTCGTGTCAAATTTTGAATTTGCCGCGCGCCTGTAACGTTCCACCTTAACATATAGTTTCTTTAAAATGGCCTAATATCACCTAATTTTAAATCAGGTAGCTTAAAAAAGTAATTTTTCACCATATACTTTGGCCTCGAAAAACCTCATTTTTAATTTTGGCAATATTAAATCGAATGCAAAGTTTCTTCTAATAGTTAAATAAAGTGAAAATACACATGCAAATAAATAAAAAAAAATTAAAAGTGAATTATTTTCGCGATACCTACTTGGTATCGAAATGAAAGTACTTGTATCGGAAAGAAAATACTTGTATCGAATAATGTCAAATAAAATATCCTAAACGCATTCTAGTGCTCAAATGTCTGATTAAGCGCGCCAAAACACTTGGAAATGTAGTAAAATGTGAGTCAAAAGAAACAACAAAACTTTACTGCAATGAAGTAAAATTTGTTGATTATACGGTTCTTTATTATTAAAAAAAAGTATCAATATAGGTAGTTATCGATACTTTATAGGTATTCTAATGAGAAGTATCGAATAATGATTTCAGTACTAATATGTATAGGTATCAATACTTTGGTGGTATCGGAGCGTCCCTAGTTCAAAATACACCACAGATTAGAGAAAAAAATTCTGACGGAGTAAAATGACATACGACTGCTGCCACTTTTTCATGAAAAATAAATAGTGCTGGATAAAAAAGATACAGTTCAGTGATTCGTTTCAGTTTAGTGATTAATAACGTTCTTTTATAAATATTGTAAACGTTTCCTAAAATTTGTAGTTCCTGCCTGGTGGATGATTAACGTTAATAAGTGACCTGTGTAAAAATGCAATAAGTTTAATTAAAAACTGCGAAATCAACAAAATAAAAACAAATAGAATCCATCATTTTTGTTACTTTATATTTTATTTAGTATCGAAAGAATCGTCTTCACTGTCTAGAACCAAACCAAAAAAATTATGGCGATAGTATGGCTCCTATCCGGGAGGTGATTGGCAATGGACTGTAAACGCTGATATTTATAAAGATATGAAATTTATTTTACGGATGGTAACCATAAACACATGTGCGCGAAAACTTATGTGCGGGCGGTGCCATCGAAGGCGCGAAGTGAAGTAAAGAGAATGCGGTGCCGCGCGGGCTTGCGGCTGCGGCAACCGGTTCTCGGTCTCAAACAGGCTCTAAAAAGCCGTTGAAGAGAAAACGAAAATGCATGGTTATATAAACTTGGAACCATTTGCCAACACTCATGCACGTTCATGAATACTACACATTAATATTAAAAAATACACAGGTTATGGTAATAAAATTCAAAATTCACGACCTAATCAAATCTTATTTATTTTTGTTTCAGACGGTGTTTTGCACACAGTCATAATGACGTTGAGTTTTGAGCAACACATCAACATAGACGACAGTCAAATGGTACGTATTGAAGAAAGATGTAAACCTTCATACAGGTATCTACCACTTAATTTTGGCTGTCTCACCAGCTGGGTTAGCATGGACGGTAGACAAAATTGTCTTTCCCCAATAATGGGGAAAGACAAGTATGAAGGAAGTGACGTATAAACGTCACTTTCTTCATACTTGCTTGGAGTAAAACAGGGGAAAGACAGTTTTGTCTACCAGCCGTGCTAACTCTGCTGTTGTCAAGTTTCATTAAGTTTGACAGGTCATGAGTCCTCCATATAGGAGGACAATAGTTATCTAATATGCAAATGGTCTGAATAATTCACAGCGTAACATCGGTCCCTGATTGAGCTAATATAATGTCATTCAATTAACAATCGATCTTATTTCATATGAAATTGGGCTGAATAATTCACAGCGTAAAATCAGTATGCCGAAGCGTGACTGGCGTTGGGTCATTTTCAAGCTTTACGAATGCTTCTGTTTTTTCCTTCGCCAGGTATACCTACCTAATGCTTAGAATTATCGAAAGTGGGGTGTGATATAGTGATGACTGTCTACCATAAGAACATAAACCTCCTACTACAAGAAATGCTTCAAAGACTTCTATGTATACACTAGACAGTAACTAACACAACAACAACCAAACTAACACAGCACAGCCAACAAAACAACAGCAAACACACAAACTAACACAGCAACAGCAGCAGCAGCTGTGCAGTCTAACTTGCACAGTCGACCACTGCAAATAAGCCGGCCAGCGTCTTCTCGCTCTTACGAAGCTCAGCACTCAAAGCGACTGCACGTGTATTGCAATAAAAATGATGATCCAAAAATGCCACAGTGTGTGCTTAGATACTACAAAAATCAGTCGGATAAAACAAACAAACGCGACGAAATCACTTTTAAACAATAAGTTTAGAATTCGGAACCAAATACACCTAAATAAAATATTATTTTGACAATTTATGATGGCGCCAGAGCATGCGGTGGCAGCCATATTGGCAGAGTGAACGAACATTGACCGAACAACACAACCTACAAGCACTAGCGCTACGGCTTGGGATCGTTGGTTAGACGATTTAATCTCGTAAAGCGCTGTAGCGGATTTTAGTTTAGTTATACCAAAAATGGCAACTATTTGTGCTTACCATAGCTTCTCTAATACGTAGTACATAAACCTCTTTGATTGACTACATCATTCTTTTTAATGTGTGGCATATAAATTGTTTGTATAAATATTATAAAATATAGAAAGCATCATCCAGAAAGCGAGGTACCTTTCTCTAGCGCGTATTATAACCAATTCATGAATCACCGTAGTTCTGTATTACAAATAAGTCTATTTCTTTTTCTGGTTTATTTAAATTATTAGTTCTACATAACACAAAACCAACAAATAACAAACCAATCAGCTAAACCTATGTTTTATTTGGTATGGAGTTAGTTCGAGCCTTGGGGAAGAACCTGATTTTCGGATAGAACTGGTATTTTTAGTGAATTCGGTTTGCAGATCGGGGCATCACAAGCAAATAAAAAATTTGGTTATGTTTGGTTGTTTGTTTGGTTGGTTGTGTTTTGGTTGTTGTGTGTTTAGTTTGGTTGTGTTTGGTTGTTGTTGGTGTGTTTGGTGTTGTTGGTGTTGTGTGGTTGTTTGGTGTGTTTGGTTGTGTCATCCATTACATAATATACATTGTCATTGCCAAAGAGGCCATAATCAAGAAGTCAAGTCAAGACAAACTATGGTGGTATTGTCACATTTTCATGAAAAATAAATAATGCTGGGTAAAAAAGATACAGTTACACAGTTCATTGATTCATTTCAGTTTAGTGATCTATTACGTTCTTTTATATTGTATACATATCCTCAAAATTGTAGTTCCTGCTTCATTGTGATTTACATTAATAAGCGAACTGTTTAAAATGTAATATACACTTAAATAACAATTGCGAAATTAACAAAATACAATTAGTTATCAGTTATTTTTTAATTTACACTTTATTTGAATTATTTATTATCACAACAACTTAAAACATATAAAATTAAAACACATGAAATTAACAAAATACAATTAGTTATCAGTTATTTTTTAATTTACACTAAACTAGGCCTAAAAACTAAACAATAAAATACAAAATACAATTACTGAAACTAAATTAAATCTAAACTAAGTTATTATCTAAAACTAAAACTAAACTTATAAATAAAAAACCGCGTTTAAGTTGCTGTCTGCGGGTAAGGTGCCTAAAAAGCTGGCAACATTACCTCGTTGAATGGCCATACTAAGTCTTTGGCCGAGGTAAGAGCCAGCTCTTTGGTCACCTGTAATTTCTATTAGGCGTCTGGACAGCTCTTCCATGAATCCGCGGGCGGATGGACCCCACGGTCCCATGGTTTCTACCCCAAACGGAAGAAATATGTATCCCTCACCGAGAGATTCATATTTCGTCCGCTTGAGGTTTTCCGCCACTTCCGCCGCTGCACCAGCCGCTCTCGAAGTGCCCTGGAGGTGGGACGTTGCCAGAGTATCGACGCATGTGGCATCTCAGACCAAAGGCCGTCCACGGCTCCAGGGGACTAACGTCAAGCCATCGGGCCTCATGCCATCGTCACGTGATATACCGTTCGGCTCTAAGCAAGCCGGCACGTTAACGGTGGCAAGAGTCCGACGTAAGACGTCGTTATCAGTTACATTATTTAATATCGGAAGAATCATCTTCAATGTCTATAACCAAACCAAAAAGTTGATGGCAATAGTATATAGAACTAAAAGAAGTGGCATTGATAGATGGATCCACTCTTTTAAAATGTAGAAACTGAACTTGATCCATCACTACGATTTACTATGGATGGGGCAGCATTATTTTATTTTGACAAGTGAAGTGACATTTGAATTCGATTCGACATAGAAAAAAAAAGGCGGGAACCCGGGAAGTTGAGTTTTGGCGGGAACGTGAAAAAGTTCACGTCGTTGCATTGTATTATTTCACAAAACTTATGCTTTTTCTAGTGTTAATGTTTAAAATTAGTGGCATTTTACGCATTGAGTGCTGAATTACGAGTATAAGTGTGGGCAAGTGATATAATGTAGTGAAACGTGGTTTTTCGTGTTGCTTCCAAAATTCCATAGAAGCCTCTAGTAAAGTTGCCACTACTTTACTAGGGCATGACTTAGACTGGATTATGACTACCTGACTTAGACTGGACTATGACTACCCTGACTGATTGTGACTAAGACTTGACTTTATATGAAATATTTCATAATACGATGAAAAACTACAATACTTGACACTGGCTAAATACACTATGTGTGGAGCCAAACTATAAGAAAAAAAAAAAAAAAAAAAAAACCCCGGGAAGTTAAAAGGCGCGCTTATTCAACTAATATTTTTTAAAATTCCAAAATTACTGTTTATTTGTATATTTTTCGTGTAAATAGTCCTGTATACAGTTGTAAATAGAGCACAAGTTAAAAGAGCGCCCAAAGATGGGCAAGAAACGTAAAAGGAAGGGAGATGATTCTCCACCCGATGAGCAGCAGCAGCGGCAGGCCTCATCCTTTGAGTCTTGTGACTCTGACTCGGACTCTCTGAAGTCGATCGCTGTCGAAACTCCAAAAAATAAAAAGCAGGATAAGTATGAAATCTTTAAGGTACGTGGATACTCGCGTAAGTACCCTGAAGACTCGAAAAAAACCGAATTCATCGTGTTTCTTTCGCACGTAGAAGAAAGCATTACTTTTAGCGACAAGGATCGTATGGCACTATCCAAGGGTTTGCGGGAGCATGGTGTTTCGGGCGTCATGCACCTCAAGTCCATAAACAAGTATAAAGTAGGTATAACCTTTGATTTACCTAACAACGCCAACATGTTCCTGCAAAATAAAAAGTTACTGGACCAACTGTCCCTGAAGGCAACTATACCGGCTGGAGACACCGAAGTGACGGGTGTACTCACCTCGGTGCCGATCGACATGTCTAATAAGCAGATATTCTCACTAATCGGAAGCTCTAAGAATGTCATACAGGTCAGGCGCTTTATGCGCAGAGTTAGAGTTGATGGTGGCGCTGCTGGCGCGTCCTTCGTACCCACGCAGGCAGTCGCAGTTACATTTGCGTCCACCAACCTTCCCGAGTATGTTTATCTTGACTCATGGCGTCATGAGGTGAAAATGTACATACCTACCGTAAAACAGTGTTTAAAATGTATGTCTTACGGCCACATAGCCAAATCCTGTAGGAACACTGAGGTATGCTCAGTGTGCTCAGAAAACCACAACTTCAAAACATGCCAAGTTGACTCCAAAAATGCTAAGTGTGTCAATTGCAAAGGTAATCACATAGCCATTTCACCAGCATGCCCTATGAAAAAACAAAAAGTTGAAGAAAACAAGATTAAGTCCCGAAATGCTACCTTCTCAGATTTGTTTGATTCAAAGTCATTTCCAGCACTAGCAGCACGAACACTTGATGTTCAAGTAAACAACCTTATGAAATCAGAAACATTTATTAACATTCTAATTGAAACAATTACCAAAATTATTAGTAACAAAGATGTACCTATAAACTCAGGGTCTATTCGAGAGACTCTTAAAAAAACCCTCAGTAATAAATTACCTCCTACTTCCTCATAATGGATCAGTTAAATATTATACAGTGGAACGCACAAAGTCTAAATAGTAACAAGCATATATTTATTAACTACCTCTACACAAATAATATACATATTGCAATCATTTCAGAAACATGGTTTAAAGCTAACCAAAATTTTAAAATTAAAAATTACAATATTGAACATAATGATTGTGGAAATAGCCATAATGGAGTGGCCATAATCATTCATAAAAATATCACATATTCAAATATTAACACATATTTTGATGATTCATTACAAAATATCTGTGTCAAAATCACAGTAAACAAACAGGATTTATGTATTGTCAGTTTTTATAGTCCTACTAATTGTAACCCAGCTTTTAATAAAGCTAAATTTGATACACTGGTAAAATCGATTCCTAGTCCATTCATATTTGCAGGGGATTTCAATGCCCATCACACTTCTTGGGGTTGCGGTTCTGACTCTCCCCGTGGAAGGGAGGTGTTGGAAGTCATCGATGATAACAATTTAGTCTTGCTTAATGATGGTCAAGCAACAACAGTTGGTTCATTAACGTGGCGTCCAAACGCACTTGATTTGTCGTTGGTTTCCCCATCACTGGCTCTTCATTGTGAATGGTCCGTTCTTGATACTCCTCTTGGTACTAGTTACCACCTTCCTGTAATCATAAAAGTATTGCTTAGTAATAATAATGTAAATTCAGATGGAAACTACTGTAATGGCAAACACTTGCCCATCTACCCAAATTATAAACAGGTAGATTGGAAAGTGTTTAGTAGCTGTGTAGATGCATTATTGAATGATTTTGAATTGAATCTTTGGAGTCCTCAGGACGCATATTTGCTATTTTGTAAAATATTACAATCAGCAGCAAAATCCGCTTCGAATTTAAATAGTAGTTGTTCTAACAACATTAATCAATCCTGTCATAGGAATCTCGGTAAAAAACCTCACCTTCCATGGTGGAACCAAAAGTGCTCAGAAGCTGTTCTAAAATTCAAAGAAGCATATCTGAAGTTTAAGTACAACCCAACAGAAGCCAACTACTTGGAATTTAAAAGACTTCGAGCTCTCAAAAAACTTATTATAAAAATAGAAAGACAGAACAGTTGGAAATCTCTCTGCGAAACTTTTAATCGTTGTACTCCTATGTCCATTATATGGAAATTTATGCGTAAATTTAATAAAACATATGTTTCTAGCAATAATGCAGATGATTCCTGGATTTTAGATTTTCTACAGATGTATACCCCGGATTTTGTATCAAATGGTCTCAACACATCATATAGTAGCATTGGCAATATAAACTCCAGCAATAGTTACTTCCTTAGTCCATTTTCTATCAATGAATTAATATCTGCTGTCACATCTAGAAGAGATACTGCCTTTGGTCTTGATGGTATACCATATTCTTTTTTTTTAAATTTCAGCAGTAAGAGTATGGAAATCTTCCTAAAAATACTGAACTTACTCTGGGAAAACAATAATATACCCCACGATTGGAAAGTAGATTGTCTGGTACCAATTTTAAAACCTAACAAACCAAAATTGTGTCCTGATTCCTATCGCCCTATAGCGCTTACTTCATGTGTTGGAAAAATATTTGAACAATTGTTAAAGCAGCGTTTGGAGTTCTATATACTGGGTGGCGCAAAAGTAAAGACCCTATTTGGTTCAGCTATAACATTTTTTCTAAATTAGAAAACTAGATTTAGGTTTTTTTAAATGTATATTTGTGCCATTAAATTTCGTACCATTAGGATTTAAAGATGATGTCTTTTAAATGGTGACCTCCAGAGTTGATACACATTTGAGCCCTATTTATGACATTTTGCATAACTTGCCGTAACACTTCCTGCGATATGTTCGTTATTTCTTGACGAATGTTTTCTTTTAGAGCTGCGAGAGTCTGTGGCTTGTTCACATACACCCGAGATTTCAAAAAACCCCAAAGAAAGAAGTCTGGACTGGTCAGATCGGGTGATCTTGCAGGCCAAGGCAAATCGCCAAAACGAGAGATAACTCGGCTTGGAAAAGCGTCCCTCACTAAGTCCATAGTGTCGCGCGCTGTGTGTGCCGTAGCGCCGTCTTGTTGAAACCAGATGTGCTCCAGCCCCAATTCGTCCAAACTGGGTATCAAAAACTCACGTAACATGGTTCTGTAGCGTTCTCCAGTGACAGTTATCGCATTGCCTCCAGCGTCTTCGAAAAAATAGGGTCCGATCACTCTGTCAACACAGATGCCACACCATACAGTAACTTTTAGTGGGTGTAGAGGTGTTTCTTGAATAATGCGCGGATTATCAGTGCCCCAGAACCGAGTATTCTGCTTATTGACATGCCCTGAGAGATGGAAATGCGCTTCGTCACTCATAACCAATTTTGAAGGAAAATCATCCTCTTCAAGGTTGAGGTTTATGACGCGCTGGCAGTAATCTAGACGAGCTCGGTGGTCAGCAGGCAGCAGTTGATGAGTCATTTGAGTTTTATACGGGAACATCTTTAAGTCTTTCACCAAAATACGCTGCAGGGTCCGTCTGGAAATGCCCAATTGCGTGGCACGTCGCCTCGTTGATGTTTCTGGACACTCTTCCACATCTTCGCGCACAGCATCGATATTTTCAGCTGAACGGCCTGTTCTTGGTCTCCCAGACTTAGGTCTATCCAATGTTGAGCCAGTTGCTTCAAGGCGTGTGGCAAAGCGTCGAATTGTGCGACCAATCGGTGCCGGACGGTGGGGAAATCGTCGACGAAATTCACGTTGTGTTCTTATCACTGATGAATTATTCCGTAAGAACATTGACACAATTATTCCACGTTCTTGGGGAGTAAAACGGTCCATGTTTATTTTCAGTGTATTTTACATTTGTTCACTACACAATTTTCAACAACAGAATGACAGAAAATGTCATATAAAAAAAATAAAAGTATTTTCTTTAGTGCCAGTACTTTTGCGCCACCCAGTAGAACAAAATCAAATTTTACCTTCAAACCAATTTGGTTTCCGTAGAAATCGTTCAGCTAGGGAGAGTATCTGCCAGTTACAACTTGATATCCATAATGCTTCAGATGCAAATAATCATCTCCTTGCTGTTTTCTTCGACATCACAGGGGCCTTTAATAGTGTGAATATTGATATACTTTGTCAGGAATTGTTATTAACAGGAATACCAGGAAAGATTATACACTGGATTAAAAATTTTTTAAGTAGCCGAGAAGTCTTTGTTAACACGTTCCGGCGCGGTGGTTTAGTAGGAAAAAACAGTAGATTTTTTCATACAATATCACAGTACTGCTAAAACCGTACTGACCTTATCACGAAAAATCAAATCGTTTACCTAGGGCGGTAGACGGCTGCAGCCGTAACCGTATACAGCCGTACTGTCCAAGCCGCATGTAATAATGTATTTGGTATTCGGCAGTACGGGTATAACCGTATGCCGGTACCAGCCGTACTGTCACAACAGTTAGCAATAGTGTCTATAGCATGTGTAAGTACGGCACCAACAGTTGCACATCTGTGGCCGTACTGACCATTTCATATGACCATCAGCGAAAACTACTGACAGTGCGGCTATGACCGTCACGAAACCACAAAGGCTAGACTTTCATTTTAAATGATACAATTAAATTCAATCAACTTTTATTATTAGGAAAACTATGTAACACATAAAAAATACAATACTCATAATCTCTCTCAAAAAAAAATAAATAATTTTAGTTCTTAGAAAAAATTAACAAAATTTGCTAACCTCTAGCATAAAATAATGACAAAAACCTTCATAATAAATCCCATAGCTTTCATTATTTACCTCTAGCTTTAATTATTTTTAATTTAATCAGTCTGGAGTCAAAAACTCACAATGCCTATCTATATATTTTCTTTAAACTCCTCCATAGCATGCCATTCTTCAAAGCAGTCGGGGCAAAGAGGAGTACTTTGTTCACAGCCCTTACACCTGTATCTTGTCTCCCGTCGAACTTTCTTTTTGGTGCAAAGTTTACAGTTCAAAAATTTGAACTTACGTTTAGCGCCCGTAGCACATGGAATTAGTTCAGGCCAATGACCTCCAGAAATGACTACTGGCTCTGTTGAGCTTTCCGGTGGTGCAGTATTTGTTTTCCTACTAGCATATATGCTGCCAGATCTCACCATGTCTCTTCCTGAAAGTTTTATGTTAACTTTGGTCATTTGCTTTATCAAAGCGTCTCTAAAGTCAACGAATTCGTATTTGCCATCTGGCTTGAAATACTTCTTATAAACGTAAAACGCATTCCACGTTGTCACATCGAGCATGTGAAAGAAGACTTTTTTATACCAACGAATGGTTTTTTGTGGCGACGAATAATAAGAAACCATCTGATCTTTCCGGTCTATTCCGCCCATATACTGGTTGTATGCAGCCACTTCTTTTGGCTTCTTAGAAAATTTACCAAATCTGTTGGATACCCATTCCATTTTTGGATGGTTGTTTGTGCTAATTGTGTATACAATCCGTTTGTCTTTCCACGCAGATACGTAGACATGACCTTTACGGCGCCAGAAATGATCGCCCTTTTTCAATTTAGCGTTTGTAAGGACCTTTGGATTAGAAACTCTGTTTTTTCTCAAGGTACCGCAAGAGTGAGTACGCAATCTTAAAAGTTTTCTGCTCAGCTCAACATCATTATAGAAATTATCCATATAGATGTGATGTCCTTTCATCAGGTATGGATTTAACAGCTTCATTACAACTTGTTCAGTTTTCTTCGTTGTCTCATCTGTGTTTTCTTCTTTTCCACAGTACATGATTATGTTCAAAACATAACCGTCGGAAGATGTCAGTTCATAAAATTTTATTCCATACCGGGCTTTCTTGTTCTTTATATATTGACGAAAGTCGAGTCTTCCTCTGAACAGTACCAGGGATTCGTCTAGGGATAGTTCTTTGTCGGGTCCGTAGACTCTGCGATAGTTGTTAGACAATGCATCAATAAAGTGATTGACTTTCTTCTCCCGTTGTGCACCAACTTCACCGACGTACAAACATCTCAGAATTTGTTCAAACCTCCGTTGAGACATGACATAAGAAAAAAACGGATGGTAATATAGTGCATTCGAATAGGAAAACAGGGATCTCATCTTTGGAATGCTGCATTGGCCTTGCAAGAGACATAAACCAAGAAATGCGAGCATTTCCTCCTTGTCTACATTACGGAAAACTAGTTTCCTACTATTTCTTGTTTGAGGCCTTTCCGTGAAAGTCAAATTTAGTCCATAAGAATTGGTCTGCGATACCAGGTACTCAAACAGTTCATCCGAAAACATCAATTTGAACAAATCAAGTTCTGAGGGATTTTCGTCAATGCCAACACGGAGACCAACAGACAAATAATCAAAATCAAACACTGGAATAGGTTCCGTAGTCTCGTGCCATGTATCATCCGTCATAAGTGTAGGAGATACACCTCTTCTAGCAGCTGGCTGGGGTGTTTCATGAGGGGCTAAGCAAGTTGGCTCATGGAACACATCAGCTGCAATAATGTCGAACTCATTATGATCAGGTGATATTCTAGGATTCTCTTCAGGTTGAATATCTATTGGCGTGTCCTCGTAATGAATTTCATCCGAGCTGCCTAAGCCATGGATCGAGGGTGGTGACATCGAAGGCGAATTACCTAACTTTTCAATACTTTGGGCTGAGGTGGAGCATTTTTTCAGCTCCTCATGTTCTGGTCTATGTACTTCGGCAATAACTATTTGCTGTCTATTTGATAGTGACAATCCAGGCGTAACATTTGTCTGGTCAAAAGAAGTTTGGCTGGGAACTGGGCTGCAGTTTTTGGGGTTTAGGCTTCTGTCAACATCGAGATCATTGTCTTCATAATGTCTCGTTGAATGCTGTATACTTACACGGCGTTGTCTCTTTCGCGGGCAGTCTGAATCGGAAGATAGCTCGTTGTAATCCGGCTCAAAATCTTTATCGGAGCCATATTCTCCGTCGTCACAGTAAGGATCTTCTTCCGAGCTTGATAATTCAGGTGTAGATGTGTCTTCCAGAAGCTTCGCAATGCGAACATCTTCTTTAGCCAGAGTCATCTGAAAATACCAGATTTTATGTTGAAATATCTAAGACTAACGTAAAATAAAGCATCCACTACCAGATAAAACATGGTAAAGTATACGTGTTTGCAATATTTATGTTTTATAAGTAAATAATATGCTTACCGTAAGCTTAGATTGCCTGCTAGTTTTCCCGCGCAAACTGTCATGCAAACACCTACCTCTAACCGTCGCTCACGTGACACTGACTTAACAATAGTATGACGTTTTATAGTAAACAACACGGCTGTAGCCGTACTGGCGTTTTGGTAAAAATCTATCCATGTGTGAGTGTGGTACACATTCAGACCCCTTTATACAATTTATATTTGGTAATATTTTAAAGCAATTGCAGCCATATTGTCATGACAGTACGGTCTATAACTATGATACAATATTTTTGTAATGCCGTAGCCGTACTTGGTGTAAGCAAAGTTAAAATATTTACGGCTGTCACCGTACTGTCATATTATGAACTTTCAAAATACGGTCACAGCCGTTACCGCGCTGGAACGTGTTAAATATAATAGGCATTTATATGGTCCTAGACTTTCAACAAAAGGAGTTTGTCAAGGTGGCATTTTATCGCCATTAATTTTCATACTGTACATACGTCGTTTAAATTTAATATTAGGCTCAAAAGTGAAAAATTTGCAGTTTGCAGATGACCTAGTTGTCTATGCATCGGGAAATAATATAAATCAAGTGGTTGAATTTGTTAATGATGCATTGGCAAATCTTAATAACTATTTTTCTTACCTTGAACTTGATGTTAATCCTTCAAAGTCAAAAGTTGTTCTCTTTGGGAAAAAGTGTCCCAATATGCCTGCTGTTCATTATAAAGGTTCTTCTTTACCTGTTTCACTTGATGTTAAATTCTTGGGAGTATTATTCTCCCACAATTTATCCTGGAACAATTATTTGAAAAATTTAATAAACAAAGCTAACAAAGCTTTTAATGTATTAAAATCTTTGTCTGGTACATACTGGGGTGCAGACCCACAAATTCTACTATTATTGTACAAATCATTAGTTCGTAGTCATTTTGAATATGGTTTTTTATGCTTTGCTGCAGATGTTAAAATTGTAAATAGTCTAGATGTTTTTCAAAACAAATGCATGCGTGTAATAACAGGGGCATTCAGAAGCACACCTATAAATGCAATGCAGATTGAATGCAGTCTTCCCCCAATGACTATTCGTTTTAGGTATCTTAAAGAAAGATTTCTCCTTAAACTCTACAGTGTCTCTAACAATAGTCTTATAACTAATCTGTCTAATACATTAACCCAATCCACTGTTAAACCGTTTTATATGCTACAGGGATATCAATGTCTTTTAGATTTTCTTCAAAATTTAAACATCTATCAATCAAATCATATTTTGCCTTGTTATGAGGGATCTTTTATTAGCAAATTTCCAGCAATGAATATAGTCATAAACAAAAAACTGTCAATAAAAGAAGAAGTATATACAATGTTGGCAGAGTGGACTGGTCACAAATTTGTTTACACAGATGGGTCGAAAAATAATAATGCTGTGTCTTACGCAATATTTGAACCCTCATTGAACATTGCTGTGGGATACAAAATTGATAAACATGCTAGCATTTTTACTGCTGAAGCTGTTGCTATTTTGAGTGCTTTGAAGCACATTAAAAACAAAAATCAGGGACACACAAAATGGGTTGTTGTTAGTGATAGCATGAGTGTTTTGAAAAACTTAGCAAATAACAAATTACATGCTCACACTAATTACATTATTTACTTTATAAAACAGTTATGGGTGGAATTATCTGATTCAAATATACAAGTTAGTTTTGCGTGGGTACCTTCACACATAGGTGTTGATGGCAACGAAAAAGCTGACTATTTAGCCAGCACTATAGTTAAATTTTCAGATGTTATTTCCAGGTATGCCAATGATGCAGATGTTTCATTGCCATACACAGATGTTGTAAGCCTTCTAAAACAAAGGATGATTCAACTATGGGGGAAACATTCGTACCATTGTACACAAGTTGAAAACAAAGGTTCTTGGTATGCCGCTTTAGATGTTCAGATAAATTCAAAGCCATGGTTCTGCAAGGCCAGTACCTTTTTAAACAGAAAGTTTTATTCAACTGTTTGTCGTATGCGTTTTGGTCACTGTCGTTTGAACTTTCATCTTCATCGCCTTCGAATGGTGAATTCCCCATATTGTGACTATTGCCAGTCCTCGAATATCCAATCCTTAGATCACATTTTCTTTGAGTGTTCATCTTTCAGCATTCAGCGCCTTGTGTTGATAGATGAACTTCTACAAATCTATGATAAACCTGAACTGGTCCCGCGGTGCATTCAGGAGTTGCTTGAAAATGCCTCTGCCTTTACCTATTTGTATAAATTTATATTATGTACTGTAAAGGAGATTTAGAATAAGATATAGCTGATAATTTTATTATTACAATACATATCACAATGTTTTTTTATAAAGTTTTTTTTTGTGTGTAAATATGTAAATGTAAATAAAGGTATTCGACTGACAGTCTGACACTGGCAGTCTGTCTGTCAGTGTCGGAGTGACGACGTATAAACGTCAACGATTGACGCTTGAAAAGGAAAAAAATAAAATGGACTTTCATTATCTCGGACAAATGAACAAGGGACGATGATCCTTTTACTTATGATAAACTTTATCTGGATTTGACTTTGAAAGAAATAAAACGAATGAAATTATTATCCTAACTCTGACGAAAGAAATAAATCCCACGAAAGACTAGGCGGTATGGTCTCACGACTTTAGCGTGCCCAAAAGGGCGAAAAAAAAAAAAAAAAATCGATTCGACATATTTGTTTATTCATAAATACACAGACAGATCTCTGTGTATAAATAAATATGTATTAATTGTAATTAAAAAAATGTTTATTGTAGCATAATAAGTAAAAGTGGACCGTCGCTAAAATATGTGCAGCATAGATTAACGGAATAATGACGAAACTTATTAATATTACGTAGTACCTACGTAAAACCGTAACCATAATTTGGTGGTAACCAAGTTATCCTTTTTTATCATTGATTTGCAAATAATCTGCACCAAAATAATTATGAGACAAATTAACTAACTGGGTGGTGGCTGGGTCAGGACTACCTAATTCTCAGTATTGCTTATTTATATTATAAATTAAAGCCTTTGTGATGAGTAGCTGGTTACCTGACTCAGAGTTTAGTTATTTTGCATATATAGATGAACAACTATAGACTACTGTAACAACTATGAAATTGGACTGGACATAAGGCGCAAATGCTTAAATAGATAACAATTCAACACCCAATGTAATTCAAACGGTAAAGTACCTACTTCTTTCCTTGTAGAACAGATAACTGAAGTGGCACAATGAATCCAATGTTTTAAGCTATAAGCTGTGTGATAAAATTGTAGTTACCTAATGCAATGTAGCAAACTACATTACATTATACTAATATACGAGTGACATGTAGTAGTAGTGATTGTGAATGGACTGTTATGTGTTCTATTTGAAATAAGAACATGGTGAAATTGTGACTGTATTTGAAAAACCAAAGAATTAGAAAAGTGAAAAATTACTTGTAAGTTATGGAGTCTGAAGATGACATCCAGCCTCTAATCAGTTATGAGGGTGAAGGAAGCAGAGACATATATTTGGAGCTTACTACACAGTGTTTAAATACTGACCCTGAGTTTGAGCAGGTAAATCTTGCTTAACTGGTTTGGATTTCTTTTGTTTTTATTCCTGTTTTTGCTGCTCACTTGTTTTGAGCATGATATTAACTAAACAACTTTTTACTTCATATTATACAAACATAGGTTTGCATATTTTTTGCATTCAGCATTTGTTGTCTATTGCTATTGATGTTTTGCAGCAATTTTAATGATTTAAATCACTACACTAAAATATTTCTAGTGTATATTATTATTTTATTTTATTTGTTTTTATTTGTTGGTAATTACTTAATTTTTTTCACAACTAAATGCCTGAATTGATCTTGATGGAACTTTGTAACAAGGTCGTTTGAATTTGAAGGTTTATAGTAGGGCAGGATCATTTTTACTGCAATAAAGTCTAGTCTACACCTTCAAAGCTAGATTTGTTACAAGTCCTAAAAACCAAAACTGCTGTTACTCAGACAGCAAATATACCCAAATATATATTTATTCAAATAATATAATTCTCTGCCGAAATTACTACTTATCAGGTTTTTTTATCAACAACATTTAATGGCCTTATCGGAAACATTGAGCCATAAAATGTATGATAAATTGCACATACAAGCAAAATTAAATAGGCACTTACTCATGTTTACATTATGTAGGTACCTATGCTAGATTTATTATTATGAGGTAATTATGACTGGCCTGATAGCTCAGTTGGTAGTAACCCTGCCTTCTGATCTGTAGGTTGTGGGTTCGATTCCCACTCGGGACAAACATTTGTGATGAACATCGATGTTTGTTCTGTGTCTGGGTGTTATATTGTATTCTATGTATGTATTTACAAACAAAAAGTATCTAAGTATTACATCAGTTATCTGGTTCCCATAGTACAAGCTATGCTTAGTTTGGGGCTAGATGGCGCTGTGTGAAATGTCCACACATATTTATTATTATTTTTTTTTATTATAAGTGATATAATAGGCATTTTATCAATCAACATTGAAATCCGATTTTACTGTCTTGTAATATATATTATGTTATTAGTAATTAAGTGTTAACTGATACTTGCGGTTACTGTTAGTTTGTCGAAGGGAAGAGGGAAGGGAAAGGGAAAAAGATAGCCAGTGATTCTGTTGCCGTCCCATCCATTCATCCTTTTCCCCTATCTTTTTCCCTTTTGCTTCCCTCTTACCCATAACAGGGTTAAGGCGTAAAACTAATCAACCCGTGCGAAGCTGGGGTGGGTCAACTAGTATTAATAAAAGTGAGACATGTCTATTTGTTTTGCTTTCGGGCTAAAATGGCTTAATCAATTTGGATGAAATTTTTCACATGGGTTATTTGTACTGTAATGAGATCTCCTTCACTATCTTTGCTCTACCAGTATGGGAAAATGTCCTTAAAATAATTGTTCCTTTTAAGTTACAATTTTTTTTTGTCCAGGTGGTATATGGATATCGGAAAAGCCGATGGCGGACGGTGCTGGTCTACCTGTTCTCAACCATCACCTGTGGAGTACCATTCCTAGTGTTTCATTGGCTGCCCACCTGGTTCCTTTATGCCACTTGTGTGAGGTGCTGCTTCCAAGTCGCTGATGAAGTTCTGGTGGTGGTAATTACCTACAGTCACAATATAAGTAACTATAGTACTAGAGGTATTGCTAGTTTTTAGTGCTCCTTTAATCTGAGAGTGCAACCAACTACAGCCTGAAACTAGCAGTACTTTTATAATATATAGCAGATAGGTCTATGTTTAGCCACCAACTTGCTGGCCGAAGATGTAGCATGCAAACCTAGAAGGTACCTACATTACATTGTACATTGAAAAGTGTTGTGTTAAAGTGTATGCAATAATTGTGGAACAGATTCTGGCATGCTGTATGTAAATGTCAATCCATTTGAAAGTCCTAACCAGCGCCAAGCCAAGCTAGTGGTGCTTTTTTATAAAGGCATAAATGAACAGTTGAATCTCTTAAAACGCCATCTAGTATCATATGCATGAACTACAAGACCTAATAATTTTTTTTTCAGGAAACATACCAAAAAAAATGCAGAAGCTTCTACATTCACAAAATATTGCACAAAAACATTGCAGATACAAGGTAAGCAATTCTGTGATGTGATTTTTATACAAAGCTTTGTTCTAGTAAATACCATCTATTTAACTCACGGTCTGTGTGTCTGTATCATATCAACATATGTTTTGACTGACACTAACTCGTTTATTATCATCATCATCAGCCTGAAGACGTCCACTGCTGAACACAGGCCACCCCAAAAGAGCGCCACTAGAGCGGCTGCTTGCCCCCTGCACCCATCGGCTCCCTACGGTTCTGACCAGGTCGTCGGTGCACCTAGTGGGGTTGCCGGCCTACGCTGCGTCTTCCGGTTCGTGGTCGCCACTCGAGAACCTTTCTTGCCATCGGTTGTCAGTTATGAGCGACGTGGCCTGCCCTCTGCCACTTCAACTTGCTAATTCTCAAAGCTACATCAGTGACCCTAGATCTCTTGCGGATCTTTTGGATCATATCTCGCAAGGAAACTCCGAGCATAGCTCTCTCCATAGCTTGCTGCGCGACTTTGAGCTTACTTGTTTACTCGTTTATAGATTTGTGTAATAGTAGGCTCTTTGACTACTACTAATAATGAACAAACAAATATTATTCTCTTAAAACACGTTAATAAATGATGTTATAATTGAAAAAATAAGTAAAATCGGTTAATAAATCACGAAGTAATGCGCTTTTAAAGTTTCTGGAAGGGGTATCGCCTGTCCCTTTCTTGCAAAACAGAAATCGTATGACCTGTATGGCGCTGCTCCTAGCATGTGACGTCAGAGATTGTATGTAGCAGTGATGCCAGGTGCACTGTAATTACAGTAGATTCACTGTAATTTTACTGCATTTTCTGGAATACAGTAAAAATGCAAGTGAAAAACACATTAATTTGAATGTTAAAAAAACAAAATATCTGTCTGCGTAAAATGAAACGCACTGTGCCCTAGCTCTAGCTAGCTGGTAAGTATCAGCACTACTCGGGAAATCCCTTACAAATGTGGAGTCGCCGTGATTGTATTTTTATGGTAAAAACACTGTAATTTCAAAAATCTGACCTGGCAACACTGATGTAGAGAGCTACCATAGAGGTACCGCAGCTTAGTAATGAGATACTATGAAGTAACAATTTCTGACGTCACTGCGTGTGTTGTCGCTTTCTATTCTTGTATTTTAAAATACTTGTAGCTTTGTCATTATTTGAGATATTTTATTTAATGATGTAGTTAAATTAAATCAGTCAAATACTCTATTGTTTAATTTTTAGTGGGTTACTAAACGAGGCATTCCAAGATGACCTGGTTACTGAGAAAGAGTCCGTGGAGAGTGCCGATGCGTTGCATACACCTTTGCACTTGGATGATGGCTCTACTCTGAGTAAGTTTTACAAAATTTAATTAATTTTTTTCTTCATTATCATCATCCTCTTTGCCGTTTACCATTTGTTATTGGGTTCGGCTCCCAACCTAACCTGTAGTGGAGAATTACACGAGCAACTGCCGTCTGACCTCGCAACCCGTAAGGAACCAGTAACAGGGATGTTTAAACCAGGTGTCAGATTCTATCAGGCTTCTCTACTCGTAACGATTGCCATAGACGTTCTTACGACAACCGGGACCGACGGGTTAACTTGCTGTCCGAGGCACGGAGCGATGGCATCGAAAACTGCACATAACTTACTAGATAAGTCATTGGTGCAGGGCCGAGGATCGAACCCGGTGCCGTAAGATTGCGAAGCGCACATGATACCGCTCGGCCACCATCGCTCTAAAACGGTTTCCATCCATCAAGTGATACTGCAATCTGTTATGGGCGGCCGTGTCGCTTAACAGCAGGGGAACGACTAGCTCGTCACGTCATTCATTTACATAAAAAAAGCGGGAGTAAGTGTTGCTAGCTAAGTTGTAATTTAATAGACTTTAGTGCAGACGGCCATGAGAGTTCGATCCTATGACGTGGCAAAAGTTGTGTAAAATAAAAACGAAAAGGCGTTATTTGTGTTATACCTCGTTCGCGTATTATTACATATTTTTTTTATCTAGACAGTCAGCACTACCGGTACTTCCGTCACAAGAAGCAGACTTTAATATGGGAGAACGGTCGAGCGCAATGGATCAGGTTGGCTGGCATAGAGTCGGGGGCTACGTGCGCCCAACTGCAAGCCATGGGCGCCCGACCGCCTTCTAGCGAGAGACGGATTAGAATGTATGTATGTTTAAGAGTCTATACAACGCCAAATTGCTTAAAACGGATTAGCTTGAAGCAGTATCCTGTCAACAATATTGCAACAATGACTTTGAAATTAATATATGGTAAAGTTCAGGACTAATGCTACTGCAAATGTATAGTGAAAACACGAATTAATAAAATTTTCTCGATAGAAAAAAATTACAAAGTTACCTCCAAACCGTACAAATAAACAGCGATTATTCAATGAATACTTTAAATAAGATCATGAAACTTTGTGTAATAGTTGAACTAAATATAATGGAGGGCTTATGTATAGCGGATTTTTAAAATACCCTTTATATTCAGTGTAATAATAAATTACCTAAACTATTGTGCGTTGGAACCAGTTTAACTTAGACCGCCCCTGCCGCTCGGCCCCTGGCTCATCCCCGCTTTGGCCTAGTACTATACATCTATTCTGTGGCTTTGGCTTGAATTCGCGCTGGCCTTGCACAAGCCCTTAATCGAAGCTACGGATTGGAGTTATCTATTCTGCATAGTGCCGGATTGCTTGCATCTGTAGTGGAAAAGAGAACTTCTTTTTTTTCAAACTGACATTATTGTAATAGGATTGCTATATGTACAATTTTTGACATTACGCACTGTTATTTTATATGCTCAGTATTTACATTTTTTAAGTACCTATCTCACTTGACTTGCAAAAGTGCTATGAATAGCATACTTGCAATAAAACTCTTTGATTTTTTTTTTTTATGTTTTGTAGTTGCATTTGTAGTTATGTAAATATAATGTCGGCCGTGTGGTCCCAGCGGTGTGTGAGTAGGACCACCCCATTTCATTCCGTGAGCGCCGTAAGAGCCGGCTAAGGGAGTATCCAGAGAATGGGCAGCAGCATTCTCCTTGGTACAATCAAATCTTCTGCGAACGTCAAGCCACCTGCCAAGCGCGGTGATTAAGCAAATGGATGTCCACTGCTGAACATAGGCCTGCCCATAAAACGCCACTTTGGACGCTTATCGCCATAATCACCACGCTTGGCGGCTTGGTGAAATTTTAATGGACTGAAGAAAATGCTGCTGCTCATTCCCTGGATATTCCCTTAGCCGACTCTAACGATACCCACGGGAAGAGATGGGGTGGTCCTATTCTTACGCTGAGACCAAATAATGCAATAACATTAAATAATTACTTTATAACTGTCTATTTTTCCTGAAATGTTGTTCCAGGTTAAATATCTACGGCCTCAATGAGATCAAGGTCCCTGTCCAGGGCATCATGACGCTGGTTCTGCTGGAAGTCTTCAACCCTTTCTACGTGTTCCAGCTGTTCACGATAGCCGTGTGGCTTGCCGAGCCGTATTACTACTACTGCCTGGCCGTAGTGCTTATGTCTACATTTGGTGTTGCCATTTCTGTTATACAGACTAAAAAGGTATGTTGAATTAGTTAATAAATCTTATAATGAACTAAAGATTCCGGCGGTGTGGTCCTGCTTTCCTAATAGGACCACCCTATCTCTTTCCGTGGGTTCTGTAAGAGCTGGCTAAGGGAATATACAGGGAATGGGCAGCAGTATTCTCCTCGATCCGCAATAGAACTAAAGTAACTGATATAGCTTTTAGAATTAGCAAGTTAAAATGGCAATGGGCAGGCGACTTCGCTCGTAGAACTGACAACCGATGGGGAAGAAAGGTTCTCGAGTGGCGACCACGAACCGGAAGACGCAGCGTAGGCCCCCCACTCGGTGGACCGACGACCTGCGGGGCTACCGTCTAAGCCAATCGTTATCGATGAATGGGCTTCATTTCGTCATTTCCGGCAAGTTGGCATTGTGTAACATCTCCATCCGTTAGTATTTTCTCGCTATTTCTCATTATTATAGTTAACTAGCTGCGCCCCGCGGTTTCACCCGCGGATAAAAAGTAGCTTATGTGTTAATCCAGTACATTAGCTATCTATATTCCAAGTTTCATCCAAATCCGTCCAGCCGTTTGAGCGTGAAGGAGTAAAAACATACACACATACACACAAACACACATACACACATACAAACTTTCGGCTTTATAATATTAGTGTGAAGTGTGATTAGTGTGATAGTGTGATTAATGTTTTGTCTATTCAGTTCTCCATCTAAGGGACCATAATACCGATGGATGAGGATTTTACACAACCGGAAATGACCAAATGAAGCCCATTCATCGATTACGATTGAGTTACACAATACGGGAGCTGGTCAGAACCGCGGGAAGCCGATGGATGCAGGTGGGCAAGCAGCCGCTCAAAGTGGCACTCTTTGGGGGCTGTCTTCAGGCTGATGATGATGATTCTCCTCGGTACACTAAAATCTTTTGCGATCACCAAGCCGCATGCCAAGCGTGGTGATTATGGCAAACTCTTATGATAAGCATTCAAAGTGGCGTTTTAGAGGCCTGTGTTTAGCAGAGGACGTCTTCCGGCTCATGATGTTAATTAAACATTTGGGAGGCGTTATCTATACAGCTTATTTGATGTAACTTGACCGTAACTTGACCATGGGTGGAATGATTTTCAAGAATCTTTCAATAGGTCTTGCTGCTAACCGGAAGTTGGTAGTAAACGAGGTTAGAAAGCATGCTCCCTACTTTAGGGATGGATGAATGAGGTTTTAAATCAAGTTTGTGATTCAAAATATCATTAAAATTAATGTATAATGAACTTGCTTCAACCGCGTGGACAATTTCTTGGGATGATAAATGATTCCAGTGTTATTTCAAAGGCATAAAGAATCTACACACCAAATTACATCAAAACTACACCAGCCCAGCCAGCACCAGCAGAGAAACTTTGACTTCGGATTTAAGATATGAACGCGGGGAAGTCGCTAGAATCAGCACTACTTTTTTTTTCTTTTTCTACCGAGGGTAGGGAGTAATCCTCATGGATCCCGCAGGGCACGGGCCCGCGGGTATGTTGCCCCACTCCGCCAATTCCGCCATGGCGACCTACGGACTAAATCTCCCTCCCTATTATTAGTCACTGCAGACATGAAGTCCGCACCATTTTCTACTAGTTACCTTTTATTTTATTTTTTCCTGCATATATTTTTTTTTCAAATACTTACGCTGGTGTTTTTATTCTCTGTGCGAGAATTTACAAATTTATTTACTTGATATTCTAAATTTTTTTATACCTTGACTAGCGGCTCGCCCCGGCTTCGCACGTGTATTGGTGTAGAATATGTTACTCAGGGTGAATGTAGCTTTCCAATGGTGAAAGAATTTTCGAAATCGGCACAGTAGTTTTTGAGTTTATTCATTACAAACATACAAACATACAAAAATACAAATCTTTCCTCTATGTAATAGTGGTGTAGATGGTGTAGATAAAGATGTAAATTATCACTATGCACACTACTTTTGATCTAAATCCGTTTTGCCATTTTAGCGCTAGGTGGTAAGAAACTTACATACATACACACCCATACACAGAACCTGACTTTAGGGTTGATGCGGGTAAAGCCGCGGAATACAGATAGTCACCTGTCCCACTCATAATCACCTTTAAAAAACCCTGTCTATTCTAGAACCAGCAAAACCTTCGCGCCACAGTGGAAGCATATGATACAGTAGAACTATGGGACGGTAGAACTGTAGATAGCCGAGCGGTATCGCCTGGAGATATTGTAGTGCTGCCCCCTAGAGGTTGCATCTTACAATTTGACGCCGCTTTGCTCACAGGATCGGCGGTGTTGAACGAAAGCATGCTGACTGGTAAGTCATAATAATTTTGGTCGATAACAACGCTTTTGGTAAGTTATAACGCTTTTTAGTAAGTTACAACGCTTTTTGTAAGTGACAACACCTTTTGTAAGTGACCTTGGACCTCCAGATATTTTTCTTTTATTTATTTGGTAAGGGGCAGTGGTAACCTTGTTATTGGTAAGTAAAAGTAACAATGGTTTTGGTAAGTGATAACGCTTATGGTAAGTGGCAACGCTTTTGTTTAACAATGCTAAGTGGTGACGCTTTTGGTAGATACAACGCATTTTGTAAGT
Source organism: Ennomos quercinarius (assembly GCA_910589525.2). Taxonomy (NCBI): domain Eukaryota; kingdom Metazoa; phylum Arthropoda; class Insecta; order Lepidoptera; family Geometridae; genus Ennomos; species Ennomos quercinarius. The sequence continues at coordinate 5,866,293 of OU342513.1, read as the reverse complement.
GACCACGCTTTTGGTAAATAACGACGCTTTCAGTGACCGACAACGCTTTTGTCGGGTACCTGTTTTTAATAAGTTTTAGTTCGTACAATTTAGCTTGTTTGTAAATTGATACTTACTCTTAAGATCCCGAAACATTCCAGATATTTTTCTTTTATTTATTTAAGGGTTTTCATGACTTGCAGTTGTTGAACCCTGCTTCTAAAATAGTAACTACATTTTTGTCACAATTTGAAGATCGGGCACAGTGGCGTACCTTGGATGCTCAGGACTTACATGGTGATGATTAGAAAAATCATAATCAAAATTGAACTCTATTTAACGGAAATAAATTCCATTTTCCCAGGTGAATCGGTCCCGGTGACAAAGACGGCACTACTCCGAGTGGACAAGCCATTTGATATGAAAGAGCATGCTTCTAGCATTCTATTCTGCGGGACGAGAGTAACGCAAGCGCGGTACTACAATAACGAACCTGTTAAGTGAGAAACTATTTTAAACTTCTTTTATGTACAACTAGCTGGCCGGCGGTTTCACCCTCGAATAAAAAGTAGCCTATGTATATGTATAAGTTATCTCCTTTCGGTTCGTTGTATTTACGGTACGGTACAGTATGGTACATTACTGTACAGTATTGTACATTACGGTACGGTAAGTTTCAGTATAGTATAGTACAGTCCATTATGTTACAGTACGGTATAGTACGGTGCAGTATGGTAGAATACGGTACGGTACAGTATCGTACAATACAATACAACCGATACCAACACCATTGGCTTCTGGAACGAGTACTATACAGTATGGTACAATACAATACCAATACCAAGAACACCAACACCTACACTCACACCAACACCAACACTAACACTATTTTGGTATTTACGGTACGGTACAGTACAGTTTGGTACATTACAATACAGTATTGTACATTACGGTAAGTTTAAGTATAGTATGGTCCATTACCGTACAGTATAGTACGGTCCATTACGGTACAGTACGGTACGGTATGGTACAGTACGGTACAATACAATACAACCAATACCAACACCGTTCGCTTCTGGAACGAGTACGATACAGTATGGTACAATACAATACCAATACCACAAACACCAACACCTACACTCACACCAACACTAACACCAAACTTTTAATAAAACTAATAAAAACGGAGGTAAACATTTTGAAATGACAAACAACCATCACCACCATTGAATAACAATAAGCCATGGTCCCACAGAGCCCTGGTCCTCCGTACCGGATACAACACCAGTAAGGGGCAACTGGTCCGCAGCATTCTGTACCCGGTCCCAGCTGACTTCAAGTTCGACCGAGACTCTTACAAGTTCATCATCATATTGGCCATCATTGCTGTCTTCGGGCTCGCTTACACTGTCGCTTTAAAGGTAAGATATATGATACGTCATCATCATCATCAACAGCCTGAAGACGTCCGACTTGTGGAGTGATATGCCGTTCTTTGCACAGCTAGATGTCTTGCTATTCTTCCCGCACAATTTCACTGAACAATAACTCATTCTTCTAATATTTTGTGATTTTTTTCTTTAGCAGTTTCTCCACGGAAATCTAAAACGAAACTGACGTACTCGAAAAGGCTAGTAGTGGAAATAAACTACTAATTTTCGTATGAGGGGAAGTTGTATCATTGGTAAACTGGATTTATAATCAATGAGTAGACGTTCACTGCTGAACATAGGCCTCCCCCATAGAGCGCCACTTTGAGCGGCTACTTGCGGCCTGCGTCCATCGGCTCCCCGCGGTTTTTAACCAGATCGTCGGTCCACCTAGTGGGGGGCCGGCCAACGCTGCGTCCTCCGGGTAGTCGCCACTCGAGAGCCTTTCTTCCCCATCACCAAAGAGTGTATCATCTTTTTCTAGAAATACATCTTTAATTTCTTTCTTCATTCATTTTCTTCGTTGTGAAATGACATTCCTGGCAATCTTGTTGCTTCTGGGGTTGCAAAAACTTTTGAGTACTAATAGCTTGTTTAATTTCTAGGCATACCGTGCGCTAACTCCGGGTGACATAGCGATCAAAGCCCTAGATATAATAACCATAGTGATTCCCCCGGCTCTGCCCGCCGCCATGACTGTAGGCCGACTGTACGCTGTATCGCGACTGCAACGAGCCAGGATCGCTTGTCTCAACACTCGCGCAGTCAATGTCAGTGGCTCCATCGACTGCATCGCTTTTGACAAGGTAACTATACCGTGTATTTACATGATATTCCCCCGGCTTTGTCCGCTGACTGTACGCCGTCTCGCGACTGCAGCAAGCCAGGATCACTTGTCTCAACACTCGTGCAGTCAATGTCAGTGGCTCCATCGACTGCATCGCTTTTGACGAGATAATTAGACATCACATCACATCAACAGCCGAAAGACGTCCACTGCTGAACATAGGCCTCCCCCATAAAACGACACTTTGGACGTTTATCATAGTTTGCCATGATCACCACGCTTGGCAGGCGGCTTGGTGATCGCAGAAGATTTTAATGTACCGAGGAATATGCTGCTGCCGATTCTCTGGATATTCCCTTAGCCGGCTCTTACGGCACCCACGGGAAGAGATAGGGTGGTCCTATTCGCAAACCGGGACCACACGGCAACTAGACATAATCGTGTGTTACACAATCCGGTAGGAAGTAAAACTCGTGATTTAAGGGTAGCTACCTATACTGTGTTCCATAATCTTAGATATTTTATGTAAACAAAGAAATGTCACGAAAAGTCACTGTCAAAGTGACATGCCAGTCGTACAAAACATTTTTCCGTGGTGTAAAATATTTTTGTTTTTATTTTGATTAAGCTGTTTTGTTTGCATGGTCTGTTAGTGACCAATATTCGGCCTCAGGCCACATCTTGTATGTCTCTCTTTGTAAACGTTCATTACCACGAGTTTTTCCGTGGCACTCAAAGATTTCCGCGGCCGCTTTTTGACTGGTGACAGATTTTTTGTTCTTGACATAAGTTCCTTGAGGTTGAGGGACCCGGCTAAGGCTCTATTTTGCGCACTTTCGGGAAGAAGTTGATCAAACTTAAAAAAAAACGGAACAACAAATTAAACACTAATAACAATAACCAACCAGTTTACAAAAAAAAAACAATAAAATTGCTCAAACGCAGGGAGAAGAAATTTTGCGTTCGAGAAAACAAAAACGAATGAAAGGAAATGATGGCGGCAGCAATGTTCTCTTGAAAATGTTTAGAACCTCTACAGTCTTACCAGTATAATAAAATATTTTCTATCAAAAAATGTTTCCTTTATCATAACATTCTATAGAACAGATGTTACGTTAAAATAGATAGTACAAAACGATTATAATTTTATAGTTGATCAGATTACGACCAGAAAAAAATAATTTAACGCTGTTTTGGTCAAATATGGTAAACTACTATTATAAAACATATTTTTTGCACTGTTATCCCCTTTGTTTACATAAAAAATCTAAGATTATGGAACACAGTATGCCATAGTGTGTTTCAAATCCCCTGAAAAACTCTTAGAGGCAATTCAGACAGAGCAGCAAAATGCTCGAGCACTTTTTAAGTGCTATTGGAATATCAACCTTAATCCACTTAGCTGAAAATAGTATGCAGCATTAAAATAGGTAAGATTTTAATATTGCATACTATTTTCAGCTTTGTCTAAATGAAATAAGGTTGATATTCCAATAGCACTTAAAAAGTGCCCGAGCATTTTGCTGCTCTGTCTGAATTGACCCTTACACTGACCTTTGAGCGGACTGCAGCGACTCTCAACCTATTTTTAGGTGGGTCGCTTTATATTTTCAAATCCCCTAAGAAACTCGTACATTGAAACATGTCAAAACAGGTTCAGCGCCGCTGATTGACCTTGTCTCGCGTACTTCTTGTACCACGACACGCGGTAGATGCGTAAACGACCGATGCATAATTGTGTGGAAAGCGATACAGTCGCTTTTTTCGGGCCTATTATAATACCGGGGGAGCAATGCACGAGTTTCTCAGGGGATTTGAAACACTCTAAACTTATCTGATACCTTCACAGAATAAAAAAAACTCCATAGTACACGCTTTGCAAAGTTTAGCGACATCTCTATAAAAAATGTCAACTAATGAAATGTATTTTTATTCGATAGACTGGTACCCTAACAGAAGATGGTTTAGACATGTGGGGCGTAGTCCGAAATAGCGCGGCGACTTCGCCCCCACGGCTTGGCGCTCCGCTGCGGGACCCGAGACAACTAAACGACCTCCACGACCTGAAGATTGGGATGGCTACATGTCACAGCTTAACTTTATTGGATGACCTGCTCAGTGGAGATCCGCTTGATCTTAAGGTTAGGAATAGGCTATTTGAATACGATTCAATTATTTAAAGGTGATGAATTATCGTTGTAATTTCAATGTGTGCACATAAACTTCAGATGTTCGAGTCTACCGGATGGACTCTAGAGCAACCGGATGTCCCGGACCCGACGAAGTACGAAATATTGATGCCAACCATTGTGAAGCCTAAGAAGACTGCCAACATCAATGTGGACGATATGCACGTAAGACATCTACTTAAGGTGGAACGTTACACCAGCGCGGCAAATTCAAATTTTCTTGCGTTCTTTTGCCAGTAATAGCTTACAGATTAATTTGTAAAGGAAAAATTGAGCAGGCGATACTGCTATAAAAATCATAAATATTGATTTGGGAGGCGTTATCTTTACAGCATTTGTGTTGATGTAACTTGACCGTGCTGGTTGGGATAATTCTTAAGAATTTCTCAATAGATGGCGCTGCCAACCCCGTAAGTTGGTTGTAAAAAGGTGAAGGATAAATTCGGACACGAGACCACTTGTCACGGTAGCTTAAGTAAAGCATGTCCCGGCTTTAGGGACGGATGGATGCGGGTTCAAGTCCCGCTCGTGATTCAAATTTTTCCTTTACAAATTAATCTGTAGATTACGCTGAGCAGGCGATACTGCTATAAAAATCATAAATATTGATTTGGGAGGCGTTATCTTTACAGCATTTGTGTTGATGTAACTTGACCGTGCTGGTTGGGATAATTCTTAAGAATTTCTCAATAGATGGCGCTGCCAACCCCGTAAGTTGGTTGTAAAAAGGTGAAGGATAAATTCGGACACGAGACCACTTGTCACGGTAGCTTAAGTAAAGCATGTCCCGGCTTTAGGGACGGATGGATGCGGGTTCAAGTCCCGCTCGTGTTTCAAATTTTTCCTTTACAAATTAATCTGTAGATTACGCTGAGCAGGCGATACTGCTATAAAAATCATAAATAGTAATAGCTTAATTACTCAACGTGATTACATGAAAACTAATTTTGCGGAAATAAATAGAATGTATTAATACATTACAATTAAAAGTATCACCTGTGGCGTGGCCAATGAAAAAGTTTTCATGCAGCTTCATAGCCTTTGCTCCTGGTTGCTATGGACAACGGATTTTGTTGATTCTACGGATATCAATCTACGTCTTAGAGAAAAGTTGTCTTGCGTTTTATTTTGTAAATATTTTTTGAGTCAATTATATATCGCGTTGTGAGCTAAAACATTATCTTTATTTACTGCCAACCCATGGACCTCCTTCTAATAATAATTAAGTGTACCCACTACACTTCACTGGTGACCTGTTTTGAACCGAAAGTCCATGTTGGAGTAAATGTTTGTAATTTTGATTTTATTGCTCATTGTGATAGTTTTGATACTCCTTTACATTAAGATGTCGCTTTCAACCGACAATAAAGAAGATGTTTGTCGTGTCGGCGTGCGCATTCCGCCGTTTTGGCCCGAAAAGCCGGCCATTTGGTTCGCGCAGATCGAGGGCCAGTTCGCGATATCGAACATTACTACGGACAATACAAAGTTTTTCTACGTCATCGGCCAACTTGACCCGCAGTATGCTTCTGAGGTGGAAGATATAATCATCAACCCGCCCGACACCAACAGGTATGAGAAGTTGAAGTCTGAGCTTATCAAGCGACTGTCCGTCTCACGAGAAAAGAAGACCAAGCAATTACTTATGCACGAGCAACTCGGAGACCGTAAGCCATCTCAGTTTCTAAGACACTTGCAACACTTAGCTGGACCCGGCGTTCCCGAGGATTTTCTACGTACTATCTGGACGAGTCGCCTACCAAGCAGCACGCAGACGATAATCGCTTCGCAGATGACGTCTTCACTGGAAGTGCTCGCAGATCTCGCTGACCGTATCCATGACGTCGTCACGCCAACAGCGCACGTGGCATCAACATCAAGTGCCATACCTGGAAGCTCTTTAGACGCCATGAACAACCAGATCACTGAACTTATCAAGCAAGTGCAAGCTCTAACCGCGCAGGTGAACCGGCATTCACGTGCACCGAATCGTTCAAACAAGAAAACGCGCGGTCGTTCTAGGTCCACACGATCACAGTCGAACTATAGAAAATTTCCTGTGTGCTGGTTTCATAGTAAGTTCGGCGATGAAGCAAGTAAGTGCGTAAAACCATGCGACTACCATGCGGGAAACGCGACCAGCAGTCGGTAATGGCGACGACCGATTGCCGAATTTCCGGTCGCCTATTTGTCACAGATGGTGCTACGAAGATGCAGTTTCTCATCGATACTGGCAGTGACGTATGTGTCTTTCCCCGATCAGCACTCAAGGAACGTCGTGAGAAAACAAATTATGAGCTGTGTGCAGCAAACGGCACACCAATCTCCACTTACGGCTATGCTCATTTAGTGCTGAACCTAGGCTTGCGCCGTGACTTTACTTGGCGATTCATCGTAGCGGACGTTACAAAGGCGATCATAGGTGTGGATATTTTGTCATTCTACAACCTCATCGTAGACTGTCGAAATCAACGTTTGATTGACAACACTACAAGCCTTACGTCCCCTGCTTCACCTGCACAGTCAACTGGGAACATTTCATCGGTAAAAGTTATTTCTGGAAATTCCGTATATCATAACATACTAAGCGAATACCCTGAGATTACTCGACCTTCCGGTGTCCACCGTGTTCCGAAGCATAATACCATGCACCACATACAGACTACAGCAGGACCGCCAATAAGCAGCACACCGCGAAGACTCGCACCGGATAAATTGAAAATTGCAAAAGAAGAGTTTGCAGACATGTTGAGGAACGGAACAGCCAGACCTTCCAAATCACCTTGGTCATCACCACTACATCTTGCGCCTAAGAAAGATAATGGCTGGCGTCCGTGCGGTGACTACAGAATGCTCAACGCCAGAACCGTACCCGACTGCTATCCCATTCGACACATTCATGACTTCGCGCATTGCCTCTCCGGCTGTCAAGTATACTCTGTCATCGATCTTGTTAAGGCTTATAACCAAATTCCAGTCTGCCCTGAGGATATTCCAAAGACCGCAATCACAACGCCGTTCGGCTTATTCGAATTTCCGTTCATGACGTTTGGACTACGTAACGCCGGACAAACGTTTCAACGATTTGTGGACGAGATGCTCAGAGGCCTTGAGGAGTTCTGTTTCCCATTTCTCGACGATTTCTTGATCTTTTCACCTGATGAGGAGTCACACAGGAAGCACCTTCATCTACTCTTCAACAGACTCCAGGAATACGGCATGGTTATCAACACGAACAAGTGCATATTCGGTGTGTCAGAGGTAACGTTTTTAGGACACAGCATTTCAGCAGCTGGCACTAAGCCATTACCATCGAAGGTAGAAGCGGTTGCGAACTTCCCACCACCGAAAACTGTCAGAGAACTGCGAAGATTCCTAGGAATGGTGAATTTTTACAGAAGGTTTATACCTGACGCAGCGCGGTATCAAGCACCTCTGAATGCACTGCTCACGGGATCAGTAAAAGGTTCACACCCCGTGCATTTATCTAAAGAAGCTATAAAAGCATTCACTGACTGCAAAGAAAGTCTCTGCCAAGCAGCTCTACTCGCTCATCCAGACTGCCAAGCGAAGCTCGCTATAGTTACCGATGCTTCAGACACAGCAATGGGCGCAGCTTTACAACAGCATAGAGGTGGTCAGTGGGAACCTTTGGCATTTTTCTCTCGAAAGCTATCTCCATGCCAGCAGAAATACTCGCCATATGACAGGGAACTTCTTGCCATCTACGAAGCAATAAAATACTTTCGTCACATGGTAGAGGCGAGAGATTTCATTATCTACACGGATCATAAGCCCATTACTTTTGCATTTCATTCACGAAAAGAAAATTGCTCACCAAGACAGTTTAGACACCTTGATTTCATTTCACAGTTTTCGACAGACATCAGGCATATTTCAGGGAAGGATAACGTTGTGGCTGACAGTTTATCACGCATCGAAGAGATTACTCAGCCCATCGATCTATCTAAGCTTGCTCAAGCACAACGCACAGATCCTGAGTTACAGCAACTTTTGGAGAGCAATACTTCTCTGCGGTTGTCAAAAATTAAATTGCCTGGATCTCATACAGAAATCTACTGTGACACGAGCAGCAATGTGGCCAGACCATACGTGACCAAAGACATGCGACGGCAAGTGTTCAAAAACTTGCATTCTTTTAGCCACCCTGGCACAAATGCGACAACGAAACTCATATCGGAACGCTACGTATGGCCTAGTATGCGAAAAGACTGCAGAGAGTGGACTCGTTCCTGCCTAGCATGCCAACGATCGAAAATAACACGTCATGTCTCATCTCCATTAGCTTCATTCAATTTACCTCGAGCCAGATTCATGAAAATCCACATAGATTTGATCGGACCTTTACCTATCTCGCAAGGGTATCGTTATTGTCTCACATGTGTAGATCGCTTCACACGATGGCCCGAGGCTATACCATTACAGGAGATAACAGCTGAAACAGTGGCAAAAGCTTTAGTTAACGGTTGGATATCCAGATTCGGTTGCCCTGAAGACATCGTCACTGATCGTGGTCGACAGTTTGAGTCAGAACTCTTTAAAACGCTGTCCCACATCATCGGTTTTCAACGCAAGCGAACTACAGCCTACCATCCGGCGTGCAACGGTCTCGTAGAAAGATTCCACAGACAGCTTAAAGCCGCCATTACATGTCATGCGACCAGCAACTGGCTTGAAACACTTCCACTCGTACTACTGGGAATCCGGGCGGCGTTTAAGGAAGACCTACAAGCAACTCCAGCTGAGCTCGTGTACGGAGAAACATTACGACTCCCAGGTGACATTTTTTGTCAAACAGCTGATGGCACAGAGGACTTAACAGTATATACTGAAAGACTGCGCACATTCGCCAAAAAATTGTTGCCATCACCAACATCACGCCATGGGAATAACCGATCCATCTTCATCTTCAAAGATCTGGCAACAGCATCCCACGTTTTTCTAAGAGATGACACCTCACACCCATCATTCCAAGCAGCTTATACAGGCCCGCATGAGGTGATAAAACGAGGGGATAAGGTTTTCAAGCTCCGCATTAAAGACAAGGAAGTCACAGTATCGGTGGACCGCATTAAACCTGCCTACATACTTCGCGAGTTAGACCATTCGCCAACCGTGGCAGCACCTGAGCCTGAGACCCGAGACGCTCCAGTGACCACCACTCGTTCAGGGCGAACAGTCCGCTTTCCTTTAAGTTATTATCGCCCGTAGGACGGTCTCTGGAGGGGGGTGATGTGGCGTGGCCAATGAAAAAGTTTTAATGCTGCTTCATAGCCTTTGCTCCTGGTTGCTATGGACAACGGATTTTGTTGATTCTACGGATATCAATCTACGTCTTAGAGAAAAGTTGTCTTGCGTTTTATTTTGTAAATATTTTTTGAGTCAATTATATATCGCGTTGTGAGCTAAAACATTATCTTTATTTACTGCCAACCCATGGACCTCCTTCTAATAATAATTAAGTGTACCCACTACACTTCACACCTACATATCATTAGTTTAGCGACAAATGGCAATAGACTGAAAACTAAGACGAAATTTGTTTATTGCCATTTGTCGCTTAACCAATGATATCTAGGAGATACTTTTAATCGTAATTTGTTGATACATTCCATTTCTTTAAGTTAAATCAGTTTTAATGTAGTCACGTTTAGTAATTAAAGCTATTATTGGCAAAAGAACGCAAAAAAATTTGAATTTGCCGCGCTAGTGAAACGTTCCACCTTAACTTTATTTACTTATTATTTTATTATTAACCCCTCTATCATTTGTGTATGAAAAAAAATGGGCCGTCCATCAAAATTTTTCTAAACTGGCGCGGTTATCCATACCTGTTTAGTTGATACAGTTTTTCGTTGAAGCTATCACATAATTGCATTCGAAATAATACTCCTTTTAACTGCCATAATAGGGGGGTACATAGGCAGTTAGGTACCATATACAATAGAAAATCATTTCAGATGATTTGTTTTTTTTTTTTACATTTGGCTCTACGCGATATTCTTATAATTTAATCAGTGTTATTCAAGTTTTTGCTGTTCCAGTCGTCAAAGTTGAGTCAAAGTCACGTCCAAGTTACTAAAGTAACCACGTAAAAGTTAGGGAATTTGCGTAACAGAAAGACGCCAGTGTCAAGTTTCCATCATATTTTAGTTAAAATTAATCCACTACTATTATGCGTTACTTAATAACACTTGTCGAGTTTACTCAAGTTTTGGTAAAACAATACCAAGTCCACAATGGAACATTTACGCTTTTTTAATATTTTTATATAAATAAATGACGTGACGAGCTAGTAGTTCACCTGATGTTAAGCGTCACGGCTGCCCGTAACAGATTGCAGTATCACTTAGAATTCTAAATTAATATACTTTTGCGTGACACAGCACTGCGCACGTCATCCTGAGACTTACAGTCTAGTAATAAGATTACTAGATTGTGTGATCAGATCATAAAGTCTCATTTGCCCAGTAATTTCACTAGCTACAATGCTCTTCAAACCGGAACACAGTGCTTGCACACTACTGCTTTGCGGCAGAATGACTGGCAAAGCGGTGGTACCTACCTAGACGAACTTTGTAGAAAAGTCCTACCACCTAGTAATTTCCGTCACAACTCTAAATTCTCTTGTTTTTTTGTTATTTTAGAAGCCGTTAGAGATAGGCATAGTGCAACAACACCAGTTCGTATCATCGCTGCAGCGGTCGTCCGTGGTAGTTAGACTTCTGGGCGAGACTGTGGCGCGGGTGTACTGCAAGGGAGCGCCGGAAATGTTGCTTACACTGTGTAACCAGGATACCGGTAAATTATACACTAATACTTTTTTTTATAGGCTCAGTTGTAGCCCGTAATATTTTCAAACCGTTTTTTTTTTCTTTTTCACTTTCGTATTTTCAAATCTCGCTTGGCCCTAATTCTAATTATAATTTGAGGTGGGGGTGGTAAGGCCTGCACTGACGTCCCGCTTGGAGTGTATTGTGCAATGTGCATTCGCTTGGAGTGTATTGTGCATTCGCTTTCACATGCAACGAGATTATATGTAGAGCTACCACACAGCTTAGTAAAGAGATACTATGTAGAAATCGTTTCTGATGTCACTGCGTGTTTGAACTGTCTCTTTCCACTCTTGTATTTTAAAATGCTGCTATCTTTGTCATTATTTGAGATATTTAATTTTTGTTTTCACGACTGCTTATTTATTGAGGAAGTTTATTATGAAAATACCAAGGAAACGATGTATATTTTAAAGCGTTCTCCTTATTTGACCTCATCATCACTTACCATCAGGACCCTAATTCTGTATGAAAACACAGATTCCACACGATACGAAACCACGTCGTTATATTGTCATGTTCAAATCGTGTCACAGCATTAGAAATACCTTCACTTTACATTAATGTTACTTTTATTTTGAATAAATATTGACACAGGTAGTGGTAACTTTTGACGTGTTGATGTTTCGGAACGCGTCTCAGTGGAAAATAATGATTTTTGACAGTTTAAATCGCGCCAATTCTAAATTCATTTCGCGCGGTTTCGTTTTAATTTCATAGTAAATAGTTTTTTTTTAGATTTCTTATGTAAGACAGAATTCGAGGGGACAGACATGAATAAAAATTCCTGTCTGTCCCCGAATTATCACCAATTTCAAATTCGGGGACAAACAAGAATATATATTTCCCGTCGGTCCCTGAATCGTCTTCGAATTTAAATTCGCGGACAAACAAGAATTTCCTTACGAATCGTAAAGTGGTCATACAAGGTTAGGGCCCAGTAGGGTTAGCACGGCCGGTAGACAAAACTGTCTTTCCCCTGTTTTACTCCAAGCAAGTATGAAGAAAGTGACGTAAAACGGGGAAAGACAATTTTGTCTACCGTCCATGCTAACCCAGCAGGTGTCGATGAGATGTAGTCAAACGCAACCCCATTGAAAGAAACCCATATATTTATTTTTAAATCCCTTTTTATACAGTTCCTGATAATCTGGATGAAGTATTGAGTTCTTACGCGGAAAAAGGATATCGAGTGATAGCAATGGCAACTAGAATAATGGATGTCGATCTCGAGCAGATAAAGACTATGACAAGGGACGAGGTATGTACAACCTCGTCAAATGCAGTTTTATCATCATCATCATCATCAGCATCATTTATCCGGCCACTACTGAACATAGGCCTCCCCCAGGGTGGGGGTTGTCATAATCACCACTCTTGGTAATTGGTAATCGCAAATAATGCTGCTGCTGATTCCCTAAATATTCCCTTAGTTGGCTCTGACGGGGCCCGCATATGCAACTTCAAATAGTCGAAATATACACAATAAATGCTCGAAATATGCAACAAAATCACTAATAAGTGTTAAAATATGCAACATTTGAACATTTTGGCGAGTTTGTTGCATGTTTTGAAAAAGATTGCCAAGGCATGCAATGCATTATTTGCATAGGCGTTTGTGACATGTATTGGCAATTTTTTCCAGTCTCTAACCATTATCACTCATCATCATCATCATTGCCACACTTTTTATCGTACCTCCTCACCATTATCATTCATCAAAAATTATGGTGTTATAGGGTAAAAATTTGGTAAAACTAGATATTATAAAAAAAAATCTTAAAAAAATTAGGAAATCGAGGATTTTTTTGGCTTGGATTGTTCAAATGTATCTCTGAACACGTCCACTCAGTTTAACCCTTTACCGAAATCTCTGTAAAATTTTATATTAAGATATAACTGAGGCTGAAAAGTGACTAAAGTGACCGACTTTTAGGGCCACATCGCTCGTAGAACTGACAACCGATGGGGAAGAAAAGTTGTCGAGTGGTGACCACGAACCGGAAGACGCAGCTTAGGCCCCCACTAGGTGGACTGACGATCTGGTGAAAACCGCGGAAGCCGATGGATGCAGGAGACGAGCAGCCGGTCAAAGTGGCGCTCTCTGGGGGAGGCCTATGTTCAGCAGTGGACGTCTTCAGCCTGTTGATGATGATGATGAAGGCTGAAAATTGTCTGTCCACAGCTAGAATATGACCTGGAGTTTCTTGGCCTGGTGATAATGGAGAACCAGCTGAAGGCAGCCACTGCTGGCATCATCAGGGAACTGAAGGAGGCCGATATACACGTCGTTATGGTTACTGGTAACACTGGCTTTTGATTGTATGCAGTTTTGCTTGCATTAAATAAATGAAGCAATGTGCCTTTATATTTTAAACTCACTACTACAATAATAAAAATTAATTATGTATTTAAAACTACTATCTACACTATCTACTACAAAGAACATTTAGACTGTAATAGCCGCGATGGACTATAGAGAGTCCAAATGCTCCAGCCTACTACCGGTAGGTAGCGTACCCAACATGCTGGCAGCATTGTCACGTTAAATCCATGCTGATGCGTTGAGCCAAATAAGTGCCAGCATTTTGGTCACGCGTCGCATCGAGCAGGCGCTCTGATAGACTTTGGTGCCCGCGATGAGCTCCCGGTCCCCACGGAGCCAGGGTCTCAACACCAAACAGCCAATAAATGAATGAATCTGTGTTGTTACCAGGTCGTAGGACTTTTCTGCAAAGTTCGTCTACGTAAGTACCACCGCATTGCCAGTTATTCTGCCGCCAAGCAGTAGTGTGCAAGCACTACTGTGTTCCGGTTTGAAGGGCGTTGTAGCTAGTGAAATTACTGGGCAAATGAGACTTTATGATCTGATAACTACTGTGATGTGGATGACGTGCGCAGTGCAGTGTCACGCGAAACTTTATAATTGTTTCGAGTGATACTGAAATTTGTTATGGGCAGCCGTAACGCTTAACATCAGGCGAACGATTTGCTCATCGGTTTAATAATTTACATTTAAAAAAAATTGGATTTACTATTGTTGTCACAAAAACAATTTCATCCTAATTCTTTATCTCGCTCGCGCATTGCGACATTTTTGAAAATATTAAATAAGTGAATTTGCTTACGAAAAATCTGCCTAAACTATGTTCCCATGAATAAAATTACAAATGTTCAACAAAAGTATCATATCCAAACCAGACTTTATAAATACAAGAGTATCAAAGTTTTCTCTTTACATCCTGTTTTTATGGTATAACTTGTTCGGATTAATATGATATTTTTTTGAACATTTTTAATGTTATTCATGAAAACATAGTTTAGCCAGGTTTTTCGTTAGTAAGTTCAGTTATTTAAGTTGGAACGTTTCACTAGCGCGGCAAATTCATATTTTCTTGTGTTCTTTTGCCAATAATAGCTTAATTACTAAACGTGATTACATTCAAACTGATTTAACGTAGAGAAATAGAATGTATCAACAAATTACGATTAAAAGTATCTCCTAGATATCATTGGTTTAGCGACAAATGGCAATAAACAAATTTCGTCTTAAGTTTTCAGTCTATTGCCATTTGTCGCTAAACCAATGATATGTAGGTGATACTTGTAATTATAATTTATTGATACATTCTATTTATTTGCGCAAAATTAATTTTCATGTACTCACGTCGAGTAATTAAGCTATTATTGGCAAAAGAACGCAACCGCGCTAGTGTAACGTTCCACCTTAATTAAAAAAATGTCGGAATACCTGAGCGAGATAGTGGATCCACATATATAGGAGCCTTCAGAGTCCACGATACCAGCGTCTTCTGTCTCGTTCGCGCATTACAACATTTTTGAAGATTTTAAATGAATGTAACTATATTTTTCAGGCGATAACATCCACACAGCAGTGAGCGTGGCCAAAGAGTGCGGCATTTTGGAAAGTGGGGAGCGAGTGGTGCATTTACATGTGGACTCTAGTGGGAAGGAACCGGTTATTTACTGCGAGAGTAGACTTAATGGGGTAAGTGTACACTTTTATTATATTAATAGTAGTAATCTGATTACTAGACTGGGTGATGTCTCAGGATGACGTGCGCAGTGCAGTGTCACGCGAAACTTTATTGTTTTAAAGTTCCGGGTGACACTGCAACTGTTATGGGCGGCCGTGTCACTTAACAACAGGTGAACGACTTGCTCGTCACGGCATTCAATCACATAAAAAAAAAAAAAAAAAATTTAACATCTATGTTTTTTTTTTGCGAAATAGGTAATACAAGAAGTGATCTGATTATTTAGATCTGTGATTTTTGACGGAGTGAAACGCGGTCTTTATCATCTATCATCAACAGCGTGAAGACGTCCACTGCTGAAAATAGGCCTCCCCTACAGAGCAACACTTTGAGCGGCTACTTGTCTCCTGCATCCATCGGCTCCCCGCGGTTCTGGCCAGGTCGTCGGCGGGGGCCTACGCTGCGTCTTCCGGTTCGTGGTCGCCACTCGAGAACCTTTCTTCCCCATCGGTCAAAGCGTAGTTTATATTAATCATTAAGAAAATTTTCAAATTACGAATTAACCTTCTGTTGCATTGAAATCGAAGTTACATGATCACCCCACAGACTATAAAGTCTCATTTGCCCAGTAATGTTATCAGCTACAGCGCCCTTCAAACCGGAATACAGTAGTGGTTGCACACTACTGCTTGGCAGAATAACTGGATAAGCGGTGGTACCTTTGACCGCGTCGTCACTTACCATCAGGCGAGACCGTGGTCAAATGTTAGCTATCGTTGATAAAAAAATCTATAAATGAACTTTGCAGAAAAGACCTACCACCTGGGATGGTCATATTCTTACGCCGGGGACCTCATTACTGAAAATCATTGCTTATAAATTGTAATATTTCCAGTCTATGGTCGGTCCCCGAACCCCGCTGCGCCGGGAATGGTTGAGTCCCCCAGTGGAGCCCCAGGGCTCCGCAGACGCGGAGGCGCCGCCGCAGCTGCCACGGTACAAGCTCGCCATGACTGGCAGCACTTGGCGGGTGAGACTGTAACATATTGTATCTTTTCTAATATAAAAAAATACTGGATCTAATAATAATACTATTATGTACTAGGACTTTTTTTTCTTTAAATTTGGCTCCACACATAGTGTATTTAGCCAGGGTCGAGTATTGTACAATAATTTTCATCATTTTATAGAAGAATATTTCACGTAAAGTCAAGTCTTAGTCATAGTCCACAGTCAAAGTCATGTCCTAGTAAAGTGGTGGCAACTTTACTAGAAGCTTCTATGTAATTTTGGAAGCAACACGAAAAACCGCGTTTCACCACATTATATCAACTTGCCCACACTCACGTTCGTAATTCAGCACCACCAATTTTAAACATTAACATTGGAAAAAGGACAAGTTTTGAAAAATAATACCTGAATGCAGACCTGAACTTTTTCGCCTATAACTGTGAAAAGTATTTTACTGTAATTGAAACAAACAGACACTACTAGAGAGATATACTTATGTTTTAAGAACGCATCCTTGTCCTTACGGATGAGTTGATGCTCGGGGATTTACCCATGCATCGCGTCAATGCGATAAATATTAAACGTTTTCATTTCAAGTATGAGTTTTTAAGTAGGCATGGATCATTTCAAAAGGAGCAGGTGAAAAATCATATGGTCTTGTTTTTCATAAACCACTCTGCTACTTTTTGTCAGACACTCTGCTACAAATCACAGTGTGATAATTACACTGAATGAATCATGGCTCTGGATTTCATATTACGAGAGTAGCAAAGCGGTGAATATCAAAACATAATTTTGTTTATGCTTCAGTAAACAAAATAAAACCTAAAGAGTGTAATTTTATTAACATTGTGCCTGTGGTGTAGCGGTGAACTTTGATCTTGTTTAACTTAAGATAGTAGTGTTAGATTACTTAGTAGTCATTTGTAGCAGGTTGCAACTTCACTAGGTTGCTCCTAAATCACATCTCTGTTCCATTTCATAAAGCACAGCCAATCGCTATTGATCATAGATTCATTAGGCATATGAAAAATCACAGGCTGTGAAAAATCACAGGTGAAATCACAGTGACTAAAACAAATCATATGATGAAATGACAATGATTTTAAAGTAGCAATCATTTCCATGCCTATACCTAAGTACATATTTTAGTTACATTGCATTAAAAATATGAACGTGCTTTCTTTGAGTCATTGTTGTTTTACTACGTGTTTAACTTTTAATAAAACTACCAAAAATAGGGGAGTTAAAATAGATTGGCAATGTCGTCCATTGTTATCCAGGTATTGCGAGAACAGTACCCGGAAGTGTTGCCATACGTAGTGGAGAAAGGCGCCGTGTTCGCGAGGATGACGTCAGATCAGAAGCAACAGCTCATCATCGAGTACCAAGCTTTAGGGTACTATGTCGGTAAGTGATGTAAACTAGTCTAAATAAAAAAAATAGCAAACGACACATGAAAAAATCTTTTATACTTATAGCTAAAAGTTGAACGCTGCTTGAAAGTTGAAGTTAAAGCTTTGCTAGGCAATTCTTTCTTTTGTACGGCAAAGGAGAATGGGCAAAAATGTATGAAGCGTGTCCTATTCGCGGCCAACAATGATTGTGGTATTTACTGATGTGATTTAGTCCTACAATTACTGTGTAGAAGTTTTATTGCTGGGATTCTCATAGGAAGTGATTAAAATGATTTTTTGTTTTAGAAGGTTTTGCATCGTTTTAATAACGTATACGACTTTAAAATATATATATATATAATTTTTTTATTTTTTAATCAAGGTCACTATCAAAAGAGCCTTGTTATCACTGTAAGAGTAATCGAAGTCCGGGGGCAAAGCAGGGGTCAAAAGGTTTGTAGAAAAAACAGAGGGCTCTATTAACGATCACAAGCGTAATCGAAATACTGCGCTCGCGCCGACCGCTTTCGTTCTTATCGCTGGAAGCTGATAGGCCCTCCGTGTGAGCAGGTAGAAAACCGGTTTCTTTGGTATATTCCTAGTTGCCCCCACATGGTTCGCCCCGGGTGGCAACTGGGAATAAAAAATCCCAGTTGCCACCCGGTGGAGACTGGGAAGCTATTGCCCCCCCTCCCCCTCAATTAGTCCGCCACCCCCCTATGCCTCGCCCCGCACTTTCCCCCTCCCCCACACTTGCTCCCACCTCCCCCCTCACTTAGTCCCCCTCCCCCGCACTTGCCCCCACCTCCCCCTTCACATATTCCCCCCCGCACTTGCCCCCCTCCCCCACACTGTGCCCCCACCTCCCCCACACTGCCCTCACCTCCCCCTCACTTAGTCCGCCCCCCGCGCACTTGCTCCGCCTCCCCCTGCACTTATCGCCACCTCCCCCCTCACTTAGTCTGCCCCTCTACTTGCCCTGCCTCCCCCCGCACTTGTCCCCCTCCCCCCGCACTTGTCCCCCTCCCCCCAAGAACAATGTATTGATTACATTTGGACAGTAATGAAGGGGTTGGCGATCTACGCAGCAATGTACGGCGAATGAAGTGGGGGCAATAGCTTCCCAGTCTCCACGGACATGGGCGGACCATGTGGAGGCAACTGGGAATATACCGTTTCTTTGGGTCCATTCCGTCAGTTTTAAACATTTTTAAGTTAAGTGTTTGGTGCATACACCAATAAATAAATAAAAATCTACTATAATACGATATCGCTCCATACATTATTCACATTTAATTTTTTTTTTCAAATGACTTACAGCGTAACGTCCATAGTAAAAGTTATCCATTAGTAGTTGGACTTTAATTTGGCACAGACTTGGTTACTGGCCGCCGATAGGACAAAATGCCCATTCTCCTTTATATAAGTAAAGAAATGTATAATATTATAGGTATCTCAATGATTTACTTGGTGAAAATTATTATGCTGACAATTTTATAATTATACAATTAACGCCACATGACAACAATAAAAAATTTGTAGATTTAATAAATTTTATAATCGGTTTGTGTTCAATTTAATTTTTGTATGCCAGTTTCTGGTGAGATATGCTGAACTACTTTTTTTTTCTGTCACCTTATTGTACCATATTTCGTGGAAATAAACATTTTCATTTCCTTCCATTTCAATGTTTTAATCGGTAAACTTAAAATAATACTGTAACTTTTTTAATCCAGGCATGTGCGGTGACGGCGCGAATGACTGCGGAGCACTTAGGGCTGCCCACACCGGGATTTCCCTTTCAGAACTGGAAAGTAGCGTCGCCGCGCCCTTCACATCTGCACATCCGGACATAGTCTGCGTCTCCAGGGTCCTCAGGGAAGGCCGGGCAGCCCTAACCACCAGCTTCGGGGTCTTCAAGTTCATGATAGCCTATTCCCTCACAGAGTTCTTTTCGGTCGCGTTCCTTTACTACTTTGACTCGAATCTAACAGATTTCCAATTTTTATTCATAGATGTCGCGTTGATTGTCAATTTCGCTTTCTTTTTCGGCATGACGGAAGCGTATACGGGTAAATTGAGCAAGATCCCCCCTTTGACAAGTTTGCTAGGTTTTGTGCCGTTGCTATCGTTGGTCGGACAGTTAGTCTTGATTGGTGTTACGCAGTATTTGAGTTATTATGCGCTAACCTTGTTCCCATGGTACGTAAGGCATACGTATGAGGGTGATGAAGCGAATGAATGTTGGGAGAATTACGCTATTTACGCGGTATCGATGTTTCAATATATCGTAATGGCGATTGTTTTCAGCCACGGCGCTCCGTATAGAAGATCTGTGATAACGAATAAGCAGTTAATGGGAAGTGTGGTCATTATGACCGGATTGTGTGTGTACATTGCTATGGCGCCAGCGGAATGGCTGGCATCTTTCCTGCAATTGCGAATGCCTAAAGACAATCTCCTATGTTACATCGTAATTGCGTTAGCGTCTATACATTTTGTTATAGCGTTGTTTTTTGAACGTATCGTTATACAGTATTGTATGGAAAGGAAGCTTATTATACCTAAGTTTTTAAAAGAAAAGCGGGTTAGAAAGACGCCGCATTTGACTATCAAAAGACAGCTGACCGATATGGATTATTTATGTTAATCTTGAACCGTGGAACAAGGAGGGAATGCCAATACACAAGAAAACAGCGTAGATCGAAAAGCCTAAAACTAGATGCGATGTATCCGCGCCTGCACCCAGGATATGTCTTACTTGTACTGGAGTCTGGAACGCATTCGGTTACGTCCTAGAGAGATAAGTTCGAACGTGATAGCTGGCAAACTTTACTGCAGACTGGCATAAGAAACCTATAACTTTCATTATTCGCGTTGTAGCGTTAGTTACATCATCTTTTGTCTTTTTCGATCGTTTTCAATATTCAAATGTCAAAAAAGGACAAAAGATGTAGGTAACTAATCTAAAACAACAACGCGTTTATTGATAAGGCCGTTAACGTCTATAGCAGACGTTTCGAATAACTTATTATACTAACTGACTAGACGTGACTTACTAGTCAATTAATTTTGACTATGACTTTCCAAAAAATATAGATAATATAAACCATGAGATCCTATTTTAAAAAGATAGATATCTTGACTATATTTACTGTAAGACTAATTTAAATTATGTCAATTATTTATAGAAAGGCATTTTTAACAGTTTTAACTAAAGAACTGAGGGTCAATTCAAACAGAGCAGCAAAATGCTCGAGCACTTTTTAAGTGCTATTGGAATATCAACCTTATTTCATTTAGACAAAGCTGAAAATAGTATGCAACATTAAAATCTTACCTATTTCAATGTTGCATACTATTTTCAGCCTTGTCTAAATGGACTAAGGTTGATATTTCAATAGCACTTAAAAAGGGATCGAGTATTTTGCTGCTCTGTCTGAATTGACCCTAAGATTACAGAATAATAGTTATTTTATAATTGTTATGTAAGTAGACACCATAACGTTTATTAGCAGCTATACTATATATTTATATAGAACGGGGTCGTTTGATTGCTTTTTTTTAATAGAAAAAGTTTTTCAAAGATCTCGCTGTCTCACTCCCGCTACAGTCTCAAAGGAATGGTGTGAAGGACCAAACTATATTTTCAGTTTACTCCAATTTCGATACTGTCAATACTGTCATGGCGCTGGCTATTTGAAAGTATACTGTACACGGTATTAAATAGACCTGTTAAAAAACATTATAATGACCTAAATATTGGGGTGAAACATTTTTTTCATTGTTTTTTTTTTTATTATTAAATATGCAGATATTATGAATTATGATGATAATGTAGTTTAATGTTTTTTTCCTGATTTCAGTATTCATATCTTATTAACATCCTCGACATTAATGTTGCCATAAAAATGGACCATATTCTGCCATTGCCTAGATCCTTTATGGGTGTTTTTCTTTTTTTCCCATTTTAACCATTTCTGAAATTTTAGATCAACTAAGAATTACATAAAGAGATTTTTATAAGTGGTGTTGAGCTGTAAACGTCGGTAGAGACCAACAGCATAAAACTTAGAAAAAATGACATTGACTTTTTATGGCAAACCCAAACCACTGCATAGATTTATAATGACT
This sequence comes from Ennomos quercinarius, assembly GCA_910589525.2. Taxonomy (NCBI): domain Eukaryota; kingdom Metazoa; phylum Arthropoda; class Insecta; order Lepidoptera; family Geometridae; genus Ennomos; species Ennomos quercinarius. Next base: position 5,844,514 of record OU342513.1, on the reverse strand, counting down.
TTCTGATTATGACTAAGAAATGATCATTAAAAAACGACTTTATTAATATAGTTATTATTAGATTAAATTAATATAAAATGGTAAAATTATAAATTAATGTATCTGATTTTAAGTTTTTAGTTTTATAAGCACAATGTGATAATTATAATTTTATTAACGGAATATGTAGGTGCCTTATAATGATATCATTCCAATAATATTATTTTAGATCTCTGATATAAGAAAGTGGACCTTAGACACCTACCCCCTTACTAAATAAACACAGCATAACAATGGAACAGCTACTCAGTGTTGTCTCTTCTTTTATATTTACACATTTTAAAAGAGAATGTTATAAGTGGGTGTTAAATAAGTTGCAATTAATCAAAATGTTAATAGTGGATCATAATACAGGGTTATACATAAAGCTACTTTGTAATGATTTTAGATTTTTTTAAACCTCCAATTTAGTTTTGCAATATTAGAGCACTATATTTGACTGCATCAATAGAAATGTAATTACGAGTTAGAATACCACACAAGATACTTGACATTGACATACATAAATCTCAATCATTTCTTTGTACAGCTAGAAATGCACGACTAAATAATGCACGTACCCAGTATTACAAAGCAACGCACACGGACTCCTGCTATACATTCCGCGTCGTGCGTTACTGCCTGTAGCAACTTTGCATATGCAATATTAAGAATAAGATATTGTACCATCCGTATTGTACAGCCTGATATTCGGAAGCCATGCACACCAATTATGGGCCATACATTCCTGATTCCTGATAGTCATACAATACGGGCTGTGCATTCCAGCTTCTCAGACCAGCTACAGATAATGTAAAACATTCAATTTGCCAACTCAAGACTTGCAAGCATTAAATATTTTTCGTTTTGTTTGAAGCCAAAAGATATAAAAACAATTATATTTTGGAGGTGTTAATAAAAAAATTACAACTTTACTATAAATCCATCGATATTAAACCCTATTAAAACCGGCGCGGTATTCGTACCGCAGTAGGTAGCGGTATCCCGCGCGGGATTCCGCCTGGGTATTTTGTAAGAAGTTTCGCTCAAGTTTTGCGCTAGCCGCGGAACTTCAGTACAAAATACGCGCGGGACCCCGCGCGGTATTTACCGCTACTCACCGCGATATGAATACCGCGCCGCTTTGAATAGGGCTTTAATCTTTCGTTTAACATTCGCTGTACACTGATTAATGGCACTCTGAATAAACACCCAAGGTCCATACAAAAAAAGTCCTGTCCTTTGATAGAATGAAAAAAAAACACAATAACTAGTCTTCCGCTATGCAATGTTTATTAGTATCAAATAATACTTATTAGGTTATTACGATTGAATATTAGCACTTATGAGTTTTTTAACTGTGTGTGTTATTAACATTTTATATTTATATATCTTTTATGCAATGTGATATAATTTTTGTTACCAGCACAAAGTTTTCTTTTAATGCACTAAAAGTATTAAAAAAATATTTTAATGTTTCCGTACTTTTAAAGTATTAGTAGGCTTATTTTCAAAGATTTATAAACCGCACTAAAGTTTGACAGATTCTAAGTTCGTATCATGGAACAAGGAGGGGAGGAAAGCCAAAACATCAAGAAAACAGCGTGGATCAGAAATATGCCAAACACCGGTATAAACCTAGATGGTGTTGCAAAATGAGCGGGCTATAAGTTGAGCGCAGATCAGAAATATGTCAGAAAACCGTTTTAAACCTAGATGATGCTGCGAAATGAGCGGGCTATACGGATAGACTACGGCGGGCTAGGTTTAAAACGGTTTTGTGGCATATTTCTGATCTACGCTCAATTTATAGCCCGCTCATTTTGCATTGCCATATAGGTTTAAAACGGTGTTTGGCATATTTCTGATCTACGCTGTTTTCTTGGTGTAATGACATTCCTGTCCTGCTTGTTCCATGGTTCGTACTTATCCAACAAAGGTGACGTATCCAAATGCGTTGCAGTATGTACGTCACAGAATTTACGAGCTGTGAAACTTAAGTTCAGACCACAAAATACTACAGAAGTCAATCACATGTATGTACTTCACTTTTTATACCTACGCTCGGCGCTCGCGGTAGGGATGGCGGCCGGCTCGCCGTGCCGAGCAGTAGGTACCTACTTATCATAACTATAATGCGGAAGATGACCGTATTTTTTTATCATCCATACGTAAATACAAACATACATACATGGACTGCTAAAACCATAACCCTTCCTTTGATATCGATATATTTTTTTCGCAGTTATTAATATAATTAGATAAAGTTTTTTAGAAGGCTAAAAAATACGGTTATGTTACATTCCTCATTAGATTATTGAAAACAAGCAAACCCTACCTACTTACCTCTCTGAACTGGTAGCTTAAAAAACAATTCACCGTTTAATGTTGAATTTAAACAACCGTCCACTGTTACAGCTATAATAAGTTAGTGTATGTGTGTGTGTGTGTGTTAAGTGTTAGGTATTTTTAGTTGTTCCATTTTTTTACAAGAACGTTCACAGACGCGTGTCTCAAGCGGGTGGCGCTCGCGCTCGCACTACTCCGAAAGACTCCCGAGATCGTGTCGGTGAGCGGTGTCTATGTGTGCGTTGCTCGAGCGCACTTACTTACTTACTTATGTTGATTGATTTCTGTAGTATTTTGTGTTCAGACGGGCATAAGATATTTAAAACACGCGATCAAAGTCATGAATCTTCATACTCAATGTATGTATGTGTGATTCATGTTCAATGTATATTAAAACAAATGCTAAGCAAGTATTTATGTTGTTACTTTTATGTAAATTAATGTAATATTATTACTATAATTTATTATTTTTGACGTTTTAAAAAAACAGATAAAATGTACTGTGGTTACTGACTAATAGTGCATTTATTTTAAAAATGATGTGGTAGAAAACGCAATTTAATTAAATTAGCAAATCAATTATCGTCTTATGATCGTGTATGTTATTATAAAACATATCATATAATATAATATGCAATGCAAACTAAATACCTAACGTCTCAGTATGTATTAGTCACTTATGAATCGTGTATGCTTATTATTTACAAAGATTTTAAATATTAATAAAAAATGAAAACCTACCTATTTGTTTAAATTTTCCTATCTTGTAACTCAGGCCTAGTATCGTATTATATAATCTGTGCTCAGACCATAATCGTAGTATGGACTAAGAAGAAAGTTACAGAATTATATACTTGCAGACTAATAGATAATCAACCAGAACTACTAAGTAGAGATATATACGACATCGCAAAATTGGACCATTACGCCTACTCTGTAATAGGTACTACCTACGCGTAGCGGTATATACATTGTTACCTACTAGTTATACGTGATCCGAGAAAATACAGACAATAAAATGTCATACGAATTCGGGGACAAAGGAATAACCAGTTTTATCTAAACTTAAAAAATCAATTTTTTACAATCGAAACTGGGCCAGATGTTAGCGCCAGATTTCATACTGATAGCATACGTGTAATAATTACTAATAGTGGGTCAACTCCTTTGTTATACCGCAAAATACCTACAAGACCGTCTCGTCGTCTAGTCCCTAAAAATAATCAAGGGTTGTCAGAAAAACATTTTCTTAGATAATAATTCTGCGTTTCGTAATAATTTGTCATAATTGCTCGTACAAGAGCTCTTATCACACCGCTTTTAGGTTCATAATCCAAGATATTATGGACTCGTGCTTTTTACTTTACATTAACGCACTAGTGTGTTATGATGATATCTCGATTCACTTAAGTTCTCTGTATCACTGCAAGTTGTACGTAGTAGCATCATCATCCGCCAGAAGACGCCCACTGCTGAACATATGACTCCCCTCAGAGCGCCACTTTGAGCGACTATTCGCCTGCGTCTATCGGCTCCCTGTGGTTTTCATCAGATTCTACGAGCGATGTGGCCTGCCCATTGCCATTTCAACTTGCTAATTCTAAGAGCTATATCGGTCACTTTGGTTTCTTCTGTATTATCTCCTCCTTCGGATCTTATTTCGCAAGGAAACAAACACCGAGCATAGCTCTGTCCATATCTCGCTGCGCGACTTTGAGCTTAGGTACTAATGAGATCAATAGTAAGAGACCACGTCCCAGTTCCATAAGTCATCACTGGCGACACACACTAATTGAAAACCTTCGCTATATTATATTCGTATTTTGAACGAAACGAAAGGTCGAAGAATTCCTCTTGTATACACGTAGTACGTTCAAAATAATTCTTTATTTACAGATTCAGTATTATACCAACTATGAGTTTATATGCGTCTAAAATCAGTACATAAGAACTACACATTTTCTTAAATAAATAAATTGTAGGTAGGTAAAAGGTAGGTAGGTGTACTTTCTTAGTAAACACTAAATTTTATCAAACTATATACAAACAAGGAAGTCCCATAGTATAATTGTATACTAACGGATCGCAAGATTAGTAACACCTTGTTCTACTCTACACACGACTTGAATGAGCGTACCGATACGCAAGCGAAGCCGGTCGGTACTACCGCAGACGTCGCGGCCAGGGGGGGACCTCCGCTCTCCTTCATACCGCACCTCATCGTTGCTCCGTCTAGCCGCCGAGTTGACTCACTATTAGTATTTATTACACATATACTGACAGTTATAGTTAAAAGTTAAACGTAGGCAGGTACGCTAAACTGTAGCTAAAAATCTGACATATGTAGAAATAATGTATGCTCTGACGAAAGTGGAATCTCACGGGTTTGTTCCATCATCATCATCGTCCTCTCTGCCTTTTCCCATTTGTTATTGGGGTCGGCTCCCAATTAATATTTTTTCATTTTAGTTCCATAACAAAAGAAAGTGGATGGAATAATTATGTTCTGCCACGCCGGGAATAGAACCTGCGGCGGCGATGCGACACAATTAACCCCTTCCTAATAAATAGTTTAGGCACAAATAAAACAAACAATACTGCATTATCTTTATTACTTACTATGAAGCAATAAATAGAATAAACGTAGACTTTATTCATAAATTAACAAAACTATATAACTTTACACATATTCTTCATTTGGCATCACAGTTCTTCCGAATTTAATAGTAGGCATGCAGTGTACATACATCTATCTCATTTGGATGCAAAATAATTTAAGTAAAACAAAATATAACTGACTTTTTAAGACTTAAAAAGTGGTATATTCCCAGTTGCCCCCGGGTGGCAATCTAGAATTAAATTCCCAGTTACCACCGGGTGGCGATTGGGAAGCTATCGCCCCCACTTCAAAACACTATATTGCTGCGTGGATCGCCAACCCCTTCTCATTGCTGTATTGTTGTCCGTCTTACGGCCGCGGTGAGGGGGGTTGGTGGTCAGGTTTTGTAATGTGTTTTTATTAGTAGATAACTGATATTATTAGTGCTGACAGGTCGCCACCCGGTGGCAACTGGGAATGTTATTCCCGTTTGCCACCGAAACGTAATCCATGGGAATATACCAAAAAAAATTATAGCTAGAGAGTTGGTTTCTGTAATCGAGTATGTAACTGTCATCTATGAATACATGATCTTACTTAACTCATTATACACTTATGAATACAAAAAATAATAACTTTAAACATATGTAACACCAATAATACATAGGTATGAAAGTTAAATATTCATATTAAAATATAATTAAATGAATGCTGCCATGTTATTTAGAGCTGCCAGCTGAGTGGGTTAAGGTTTTTTTTAAATAAGAGCCAATAAATGAATAAGTACATAATAAATGAACATAACATCAGCTATATTGTTGATCTACACACCTACTTTAATCGAAGACATAATATTACTCTTACCACTTGTGTCTTAAGTCGGACTTCATCATAAAATATATAATTAAGTTTACAACACTACATAAAATATCCTCATACTTTTTATAAAATGCGATAATTATAAAGTGTACAAATATTTAATTACTTTAAGAGCCAGTAGATGGCAGTTAATGACAAACGAATTATTCATTGTACTTCTTTTGTGGATATCAAGACGCAACAATGAGTGCAATATTTTATAGCAAAAGTATTGTTATACTAATGAAAAAAGTATTAACAAATACTTTTGCTATACCTAAATATGTATTTTTGACTCTAAAAATCAGCCATCTACGGACACTAAAGTCCAAAATTTAACATTAATTACACTTTGACAAAATTACACAAAACCTTCAATGTTGTCAAATATTAAAATAATTATATATTCAGACATGGCATAACATTCAATAGAATATGGTGGTAAATATGATTTATTTTATTTCTATAAAACTGATATAACGCCTTGTGCAAGAGTAGTGAAGTGAAAGATATTAAATTCATGTCGATAATTATTGTTAAAATGATTTTATATCAACATGCAGAAAATGAAGTTTTCTAGACTCACGGGAGGAGGTACTTTCTAATATGAATCGAATGTAAAATCGATTTTTGCTGGCTGGAGAATGCGGTGGGATTTTACCGTCAGATTAACTGATTTCTAATTTACTCTTAATGACAATTTAATTACACGGATGTTTTTCAGCCACCATTTAAAGCACCTATTTTAATTTAATCAAAATTATAATAATAATACAATTATAATCTAGGGAGAAATGGTAAACTTTATAAAATTTCAGATTTCAGTACTCTATCGTTACACCAGCTATAAAGCCAAGAATTAGAAAATGGAACACATTTTTCTTTTTTTAATATGCCTAGGTTAGGGATGTGCTAAGCAACATTAGATTATGTTACATTAATCTACCATTTTATTCATGTTTTACATTGACGTGTGACATTTTCCAATGTTTTGACGTTTTCATTTATCATCTTTTCATATTTACTTATTTGAACTTGCTTCAAACAAATAACTCAAATCCGGGGTTCAACAAATAGATACAACGAAGACATTTCAAGCCGTGCTAGTTCCGTCATTTTCAGTGGTTGCGCCGGAGTTTGGAGAAAAAGCTGTAACATACACAAAACACACATACATAAATACATATTCTATAAAATTTTGTGTTGTTTCGACTCTATACGATTAAATAATATGCTTCAATGTGCGTTTTGAGTATTTAACGGGCTTCCTACAAAATTATAAAATGAAAGTAATATCCAAACTATACATTATTTCTAGGAATGCCTGACATTTTTTTTTTACTTTTAAAACAATTTAACAATATTTACCTGCAGTAATCGAGTTAAATTGATAGGGTTAAAACACCCACTGCAGGTAATAAATTTAACTGTAGTGTTTAAATTTTATGATTTTTCCCTTATTTTGTCGTATTGAGCCGAAACTAAAGAAACAAATTAGCAAATAAAAATTACAAAGCCGCAAAGGAAACTTACCCCAAGTGTAATGTAATGTGCAATGCAAACGGAGGCAACCATGAGTGATGGATGATGCAGTATCGTGCGGAGTGCATAACATGTGATGTACCTACCTAATGCAAATAAAAGGGCCTGTAGGCCTAATACTCGACATTGAAAGACCTAAGTGAAGCAATTTCAAACTAAAACCTACCTGCTGTTTAGTATTAATTAGTATTAATTTATATAACTAGGACACAAAAAAAAAACAAAATCCATATTTTTTTGGATTTTGGACAAAATCCATAGATAGACTAGCGTAATATACAGGATGGAATTCAATTCATTAGCATAAATTGAGTACGTCGTAGTACACAGTTTTTTGATGGGTTTTCGTATTTCGTAAATGTAGGTGCACAAGTGACCGGTATCAGGAGTAGGTACCTAGTTTCAAAGGATGCTAATGAATCCAATTACACCCTGTATATTCATACTAGTTTATCTGTGGATTTAGTTTATAGCCAATAGATTAAATATTAGGTTCCCTTCATGTAAAATACTCAAGTTTATTGCTGTTTTTGTTTGTTAACTTTACTTAGGTCTTATTTGAAGGTCTTACTTTTTCTTTTTTTATATTGATATAATAATAAATATAATATAATATGTGTGTGTGATATAATAAAATAAGTGTGGATATTTCACACAACGCCATCTAGCCCCAAACTAAGCATAGCTTGTACTATGGGAATCAGATAACTGATATTTGTTTATAAATACATACATAGAATACAATATAACACCCAGACACAGAAAACAAACACCTATGTTCATCACACAAATGTTTATCCCGGGTGGGAATCGAACCCACAGCCTTCAGCACTGAAGGCAGAGCTACTATCAACTGAGCTAACAGGCCAGTCAGGCTCAGGTCAATCAATATAAATAATAACTTTGTCTTAAGGAACGACTATAATCCTATAATTGTTTATTAATGATTGGAATATTGGTTTGGTTTATATTATTATATAGAGTATTAGAGAAAGTCTAAATCTACAAAAATAAAAATTAATGTAATTGTTCGAGAGTGTTCTCTGTATATTATTTAACAACTCCTATAGATAGGCATCACAAGCAACGCAAGCGCTGTTTTTATTCTGTACTTATACATAGATAGAAGTAAGCTTTATTGCGTGATGACAAATTTACTTTTATTCTATTTAAAAATAAATACAAATTGTGACAAGTATTCATCTGAAGCCACATTGGGTTAAATCTGTGATGACCATCTTCTTTCTCTTTCGTTGTCATGCAGTAATCGTGATAGAAAGAGACAAAAAATGAGCCGCCAACTTTTAACACAATGTGACTCAGACCTATTGGAACATATCAAATACTAATGTTAACAAATAAAAATGTTCGAAAGGTATGTTAACAAAAGTGTTTGTGGCGATACAAATAAAAAAATAAATAAACTAGCAGATCTATGTCTACTAAAATTAACAAAAACATATTTTAAAGCGAGTCTAAACATGCTTATGAATTCTTAACATTTTGTACAAAGCGGTGTAAACTTTATAGTGAAAACTCGATTAAAATACAATAAATTATGCAACACAAAACACTGATAGTGACATTAAAAAACACTTAAAATTTAATATAAAAATGCAGATTCTCAAAAGTTAAAATACAATTTAATTTAAAAATACAGATCTGATTTAATATAAAAAACAACGATTGTAGGCAAGATTAGAGACACGATTAACTTTTATATAATCATATTAAATTAATTACAATAATTACACAATAAACAATTGTGATTAAATTACAATTACATTATTTTCGTAAGTTATAAAGTAACATCGATATTAAAATTGATTTCTTTGAAATCGAGACTTGTTAGTCAAAGTTTGTCAACACTTTAAAAAGTTGTACTCAAAGGTACGGTTACTTTAAATATAAATAAAAATAATATTTAATCTCTTTATATATATATTTAAACATCTCAAACCACTGGAAGATGTGTTTTACGTCACATAATATCTATACAGTGCTATACGAACAAAACGATTATTTCTCAATCAGATTTTATTGTTTTATTCTATTAGAAATTCTTAGATAATAAGAGATCAACTATATCTAATTTTGATTCTTTACAACCGCGTTTCATGTCAAGCGATATACGATAACATATCTTATTCGTACGATGTTAAAATTCAAAATAACAGTCACGGCATTCTTGTGATGAAATAATCGATTTGTCATCTATGATCAGTTTTTAATCGTCAACACTACTGACTATTAAGTGCATTTGCACCGAACGTTCCCAAAGTTAGAACAAAATCTCATAGTCATTTCTTTGTAAATAATGTCGACGCAATAAAAACGTGGTAAGTCGTAACAATAAATATTAAAACTAAACAGTTATATTACATCGTTTGTCGATTGTCGTTCGGCGAACTTATTTCTTCTTCTTGAGCTTCGGAATTCTGAAATTGGTGCGAGTGAAGTTAGAGTGAGAACTAGCGATATATTATAGACAAGTGGGAATGGGAAAACTGTGAAACGCTATGGTATGGATAAGAGGGTAAACTTTCGTACTACCAGTTACCAGACTACTAAGTAGGGTAAATAGCTTTAAGACCCGTAATACAAAATGACTGAGTCGTGCTCAAGACCTCTGCCCATAACAGATTGCAGTATCAGTCGGAACTCTAAATTAATATAGTTCTGCGTGACACTGCACTGCGCACGTCATCCTGAGACTTCACGCAGTCTAGTAATAGGATTACTAGGCTGTGTGATCAGATCATAAAGTCTCGTTTGCCCAGTAATTTCACTAGCTACAGTGCCCTTCAAACCGGAACACACTACTGCTTGGCGGCAGAATAACTGGCAAAGCGGTGGTAGCAAACCTAGGCGAACTTTTCAGAAAAGTCCTACCACCTAGTAAAAACCTAGTAGTTGAGACTGAATTGATTTTTCGACTTGAGCACAGATTCATGACTGCATTGTACTGTAAGGCCTATGATGTTATTTCGGTATATTTTACCAATAAATTTTCTTACTACGAAAATGCACTATTTATGGTAGTTACTTTGTAATTGACATTTAAAAGAGAGTAAGGCATTTGATAGGACTTCTTGCCGTTCCATGTTTCATTAACCCTAGCAGCATTCTTCTATTTTGCCCTATGGTGAGCATTACAATAAAAAAATACGGAATTTTATACGAACACTTTACTATCACGGAATGGATTTTAAAATGTAAACATAGTCCTAAAGATTTTCGCAGTCATATGGGTATATAACCATAGCTCAGTTGGGAGAGCGTCTAATCCGGTAAGTTGGAAGGCGCGGGTCCAAATCCCGCTGGTTGCTAACAATTTTAGGAACTTCAATATATTTGGAGTTTATTTTACTTTTAAAGCAATTTCACAGTTTTATAGTGAAGATGGAATGAAGTAGATATTCCATGGATATTCCACTACCAATTCAGGTGTATGTCAAAAATGTCATCGTGTAATTAGTCGGTGCCCCGAACGTGCTATTATATACATTTATACACATCGTAATGGTATTGTATGAAATATTAATCAGAATATCAATAAAATAGTAATTATACTCAAACTTACCCAGAACTCTTTTTGTGTGGGGCTGGGGACGACTGCGCCTTTTCTGACTCCAGTAATTTGGTGCTTGAATCTTTCATTAATCCTAAAAAGTGTGAAATGTTGTTTCAGATACTTATCAACTTATTTCATATATTTTTAAATAGAAAAAGAAACTAAAATGAACATAATATTGCATAAAAAAGTAGCGTACCTTTGCCTGAAGATCCAAATACGGAACTGCCCAAATTGTTGAGACTGCTCGTGAATTTGTCCGCTTCGCTCGAGACCACGTCTGCAACCGCTCGCTCCGCTCCCTTCGCACTCTCAACAACCTCCTCACTAGCCTCGCCAAGCCTCGACCCAGCTTCATTCAACCTTGCTCCAGCCTCGTCAAACCTCTCCTTCCCAGCACCTTTAATTTCCTCCAACTTGTTATCAGCGGATACTTGGAAACCTTCAAAGGAGTTTTTAGCTTCACCAAACAGCTCCTTTGAAGCAGATTCAGCGTTATTCGCCGTTCCTTGAACACCCCCAAATACCTCCCGAGTGGAATCATCTAAGCTATCAAAAGTATTGCCGGCGGAACTCTGAAAACTGTGCAACGTGTCTTGCGCCGAGCTACCCAAACTGTGGACATCGTCCCTGAAATCAGCGTATGTATCTCGCGTTGAACTCTGCAAGTCTTCCCACGTATCTTTTGCGTCGCTCACTCTGTCCTTTGCCGAACTTTCGACCTTATCGAAAGCACCCAAGGCTGAATCTTGCGCGTGACCGAACGCCTCCTTTGACGATCTTTGCAAGCTGTGGAGTTCATCTTTTCCTGATTGTTGCCAGTCATCGAATTTGTTGTTAACGTTTACTTGCATCTCGTTTTTCTTGTCTGCGGCAGCATTCAGAGTTTCCTCGGCTTTCTTTTTGATTTCTTCCGTTGTGTATTCTGCCTCTTGTCTTATCCTGTCCATTTCGCTTTCCGCTGCGTTTTGTACTCGATCCTTTTTGTTCAGTAAATTCTGTCCAAATTCATCTTTCTTGCTTTGAAGAGTTTCTGTCGTCTCGTGGAATGCTTTAGACGCGTCATCGGCTTTAGTTTGCGCAGCATTTTTCAATTCACTGGCTTTGTTTTGTACAGCGTCTGATACTTCAGTCGTTTTGCTTTGGATAGCGTTCTTTGCTTCGCTTGTTTTATCGTGAATGGCACCGGTCACATCACTGACTGTTCCTTGTACTGCGTTTTTAGCTTCACTCGCTTTGTCAGTAACGGCATCTTGGAACTGAACTGTCTTATTTTGAATGGCACCAGAGATTTCACCAGCTTTGTCTTTGACTGTATCTTTTGCTTCAGCCATTTTGTTGCTGGCGGCATCTTTAAATTCTACTGTCTTATCGTGGATGGCACCGCTAACTTCGCTGGCTTTTTCTTCAACTGCGCCTTTGATCTCACTGGCTTTGTTGCTTGCAGCATCTTTTAGTTCTACCGTCTTATCATGGATGGCACCTGAAACTTCACTCGCTTTTTCTTGGACTGCATCTTTCGCTTCACTAACCTTATTACTTGTAGCGTCTTTAATTTCTGTTGTTTTTTCGACTATTGCATCTTTAGCATCGCTAGCTGCCGATTTTACTTCGTTTGTCTTGTTACTAATTGAATCTTTAACTTCGCCAGCTTTGGTGTTGACAACATCTTTCGTTTCAGTGATAGCAAAGCTGATTTCACTTGCTTTGTTATTTAAAGCATTTTTAGCATCTGCGGCTGCTGACTTTATTTCGTTAGTCTTATCGTGAATAGCGCTTCCAACTTCATTAGCTTTGTTGTTTACTGCATCTTTGACCTCATTTGTTTTGTTTAGAACAGCTGACTTTACTTCTTCAGCTTTGTTTTCAGCCGCTTTTTTCGCTTCCTCTGCTGTCTCTTGTGCCGATTTTTCAATTTCATTCTTTTTATCACTAATTGCTTTGCTCACTTCATTGGTCTTGTCCTGTGCTTTGTGCACCAAGTTTTCAGCATCACTCTTCAATTCATTAGCTTTGCTTTCAGCTGCTTTTTTCGCTTCCTCTGCTGTCTCTTGTGCAGATTTTTCTATTTCTTTCTTTTTATCACTAAATTCTTTGCTCACTTCATTCGTCTTGTCTTGTGCTTTGTGCACCAAGTTTTCAGCACCAGTTTTCAATTCATCAGTTTTGCTTTCAGCCGCTTTTTTCGCTGCCTCTGCGGTTTCTTGTGCAGATTTTTCAATTTCTTTCTTTTTATCACTAACAGCTTTGCTCACTTCATTGGTCTTGTCTTCTGCTTTGTGCACTAAGTTTTCAGCACCACCTTTCAATTCATCTTGTTTTTTAGCAACCCCATCTTTAAGTTCATCTTTTTTAGCTGATGCTTGTTCTAGTAAACTATTTGCAGATTCCTTTGTTTCAGCTACTTTGCTTTTTACATCGTTTTCGATCTTTTCTTTTTCACCAAAGATATTGCTAACAAGTCCAGTGAAAAAGTTCTTTCCTTCTTTAGCCTTTTTCTTTGCTTCTTTTTTAGCCTTCTTCTTAGCTTCCTTTGAACTTTCAGAGGATTCACTTAAATCTTCTTTTACTTTGTCAACAGCTTTTTCAGCACTAGCTTTTAAATCTTGGGCTTTGTGGTTCAAATCCTCTTGTGCACTATGTACAGAGTCTGCTACAGCGTTAGCACCATCTTTTGTTTTATTCTTAATATTATCAGCTGTGTTAGATAGCGCACTTCCTACTTTTCCAATCTGTTCATTACCTCTGTTTCTTAACTCTTCAGCCTTTTCTCTAGCAAGGAAGTCTATTTCGTGTGCTTTACGGTCAAAGCTATTTTTGATATCGCCAGCTTTTTCTTTGGCATGTTCACAAGAATCTTTAGTAGCAGATTGTACGTTATCAATCTCAGTCGCCACATTCGTTTGTATTTCCGATGCTTTAATAGTAACATCATCTTTTACTTTTTGGGTGGATTCAGATAAATCATTCAATTTATTACTAGCAGCAGTTTTTATTTCATTTACCTTGTCATTAGCACCGGATTTGAATTCTTGGCCTTTATTTTTGATGTCACCTTTGATGGCATCAGTTTTGGCAATAAAATCTTCTGTGACTTCGCCGGTTTTTTGCGCGATATTATCCTTTTCCTTTTCCAATTTGCTTAAGTCTTCGATGATTTCCTTGTGAAGACCTTCGGAAATTTCTTGAAGCTTTTCTTGCGTAGAGAACTTTTCTTGTTCGATTCTGTCTAGTAAGTTGGACGTTTCGTCGTGGCGATGCTTCTGTCCTGCCTTGTATTTCCCTTCACAGCATCCTACGTAGAAAATGAACGGATCAGCTTTCTTGTTACAGACAGGAGTTTCTACAGGTTGCATTAAAGCGTATTGTTCATACAACTCTTCTTCGGTTTTACCCACATCGGGTACGTCTTCGTCAACAACCAGTTTTGTTTTGTAAACGTGGTTTTCTAAATCATCGTCTTCTTTGTGAGGTTTCGAGTGTAAGTCCTTGAACATATCTTCGACTTTGTCGAGTAGATCTTCGTTAATGATCCTCGGAGCTGGTTTGGGAGGTGTCTTTTCTTTGGATTCGCGAGGCTTCGGTTGAGGTTTGGGGGACGTTTCTTTCGGTTTGGGGGACGGCTCTTTCGGTTTGGGCGACAATTCTTTCGGTTTGGGTGCTGGTTCTTTCGGTTTAGGTGACGACTCTTTCTCGTCTTCTTTGTCTTCGCTATGCCCAAACACGTTTTTGACTTTATCGGCGAGGCCCCCAAGGAAACTGCCTCCACCTTCTTTCTTTTTCCCTTTTTCGAGAGTGTTCATTGGAGTTTTATCTTCATCCGAGTCAAAGGTAGCCTTTGTTTTATTAGAGTCTACGTGAGGCAAGGAGTCACCGTTCACTACAACATTGAACATATTGTCAGTCAACTAGTTTAAGAGTTATTTGAATATTAGTTGTTCATGTTTGAGAAATATTTTTACCTTGTGGTTTCTTGTCTTTGTCCTTGTTTTCAGGTTCTGTGTCCTTCGACGGGTATTTTACATCTCCGTTTGTTATTATAAGATCCTGAAAAAACGAAATTGTAACCCTTACGAGATTTTGTTTGGTAAAAAATAGTACTTTCAGAATTACAAAACTACGTTATCAGAGATTTACAAATAATTTCTCTGACTTACTGTTTAACGAAAATTTAAAGTAAGGAATAATTTGGATGTTACAAAAGATATTACTCATGACAAGACAGGCGTTTTTGGGGAGAATATTAGGTGGCCTATGTGGTGTTTTATTGTTTTTTTTTCATACTTACATGTCCATGACCGTTGACGGGCTTCTCCGGGTGATACGGCAGCGATCCAGGCCCGACGCTGTTGTTGTGATCTCCCCAGTGGAAACTCAGCTCATCTTTCAGCGCATCGAAGCCTTTATCAAAAAGAATATCACACTTATTACTCTGTCTATAAAAGTCATTTTCAAATGATTTTCTAAAGCTAAGTAACTAAGGCTGTTCTATTGAAACGCTTGGTCATTTTTGGCTTTTTTATTTCTCTTTTAAATGGATACATAAATAAGATGAAAGCATTTATAGTGGGAGTTAATAATGTAGATACTACAGCGTTAAAATCTAAGGTGCTCGTAAATAAATCTCAAGCTAAAAATAACTTTTTTATACTAAACTTGATTTTGTAAGTGGAGCTCCTAAAGAGGCATTTTCGAAGAAAATATCTCTTTTTATCACAGATTGGAAATAAAACTAGAGAACAAACGTTGTCTGCTGGATTAGGCTCAATTCAGACAGAGCAGCAAAATGCTCGAGCAGTTTTTTAGTGCTATATGAATATCAACCTTAATCTATTTAGACAAAGTTGAAAATAGTATGCAACGTTAAAATAGGTAAGATTTTAATGTTGCATACTGTTTTCAGCTTTGTCTAAATGGAATAAGGTTTATATTCCAATAGCACTTAAAAACTGCTCGAGCATTTTGCCGCTCTATGTGAATTGACCCTTAGGCTTGTAACATAATATTAATATGTGTACTATACCAAGTAGCTAAGTATATTTAGTTATTTATTTAGAAACTTATTCTACCTACTTATATATGTTTAATAATAATAAGGAGACATTAGACAAAACTGGCAGGTGCCGTTATCTCATTCCATAAACCAGCGTCATATTCTAATAAAAGTTCACCACAATAGCCCAGATTTATTTTTGACCTGTATAAGTATGCAAAATAGTTTATAATATGCCATACCATGCGTTGTCGGTTAATTCAGTTATAATTAATTTTACATTCAACAGGGCATTTCGGTGCTAGCTTCGGCCCCACCAATGCCTCCCAAATGTTCGGGCTAGACCCCAGAATCGATGTACTTATAAGGGTGTTATCCTTTCTTAGGTATTTCTTTTAATTAAACGTGTTAAATTAATTATTGGTAATATATTTCCAACCATCTCATCTAATTGTTGATCCATCATCGCTAATATAATATAGGAAATCTATAAATCTGCGGTATAATGAAGTCGATCAAATATACCCTATATATTCCATTATACGGTAGGTTTAAATAAATAAATATTAGTGAACATTTCACGCAACGCCATCTAGTCCCAAACTAAGCAAAGCTTGTACTATGGGAACCAGATAACTGATAGAATACTTAGATACTTTTGTTTGTATATACATACATAGATTACAATATAACACCCAGACACAGAACAAACCTATGTTCATCACACAAATGTTTGTCCTGGGTGGGAATTAATTCCAAGGTGATCATTGAGATGGCGTTAGGAGTATCGAAACGTAGTTTAGATGAACAAAAACACAGAATAAGATGACAGTTACTACTGCGGCATTTTAGTGACAACTTGTAGCCCACTTATTTTACAGTGCCATCTAGGTTTAAAACGGTTTTTGGCATATTTCTGATCTACGCTGTTTTCTTGGTGTATTGGCATGGCATTCCTCTCCTCATTGCTCCATGGTAGTGGGTAGTCGTGATTAGCAGTAGTTATGATGTGATATGTAGTTTACCAAATTCCCTATAGTTCCCCAGTTACGTACCGGACTGGTCGAGGTTGAGATAGTCCACTTGGCTTTTCCCTGCGCGCGGGACGATACGCTCCGGTAGTTCTACATCCAAAACGCATGCCGGCGTCTGCGACTGCTCGCCTTTAGGTACCTGGGACGTTAATAAAATATAAATAAATATTAGTGGACATTTCACACAGCGCCACTTTGAGCGGGTGCTTGCCTCCTGCATCCAGCAATTGCACTATATGGTCTTTTCTGCAAAGTTCGTCTAGGTAGGTACCACCGCTTTGCCAGTTATTCTGCCACCAAGCAGTAGTGTGCAAGCACTACTGTGTTTTGGTTTGAAGGGAATTGTAGCTAGTGAAATTACTGGGAAAATGAGACTTTACGAACTGATCTGACTGTGTGATGTCTCAGGATGACGTGCGCAGTGTCACGCGAAACTTATTTAGAGTTCCAAGTGACACTGTAATCTGTTATGGGCGGCCGTGTCGCTTAACACCAGACGAACGGCCAGGTCGACACGTCATCCGTTTACATAAAAAAATGAAGAAAAATCAATTCTATAAAAAAGAAAACAGTTTCGAATTACCTTTGGTTCATTCATGAAGTACACTCTGCCCGATGGACTTTCCTCGTGATGTTTCACGCGCACTGTGAACTCCACTCGATTGTCTTTGAACGCCTGGAAAGATTACAAAACATTGCACTGTCTCTCTGACTATTGAATTTCCCGCTTCAGAATGAATCGACATCTTTGACTCTAATTTTTCCGGATACAAAGTATGCTATGCTATTTTCTGTAGTGTAAACATAACTGTGAGATAGCTCAGTGCGTCTTGTTTTAACTTGCTCATTTTGAACTCGATAGACAGGAACAAAACACAAAATAACTATTTCTTCGCTATACAATGTTTATTAGTTAATTATGTGTGCAAAGTTAAATCAAAATACGTTCAATGCCAAGAACAGTAGGGTTGTCCGAACGGCCAAGGAACGGAATGCTCTTCCAGCAACAGTGTTTCCTCCTGGGTATAACCTGGGTCTTTTCCAAGTCAAGAGTAAATGGACATCTCATGGGCAAACGTGCTCCACCTTAGACAACTTCGTCACTTACCATGAGGTGAGATATTGTCAAACGTATGCCCATTTTAGCATTAAAAAAAATCCTTTTTTTTTCTTTTAATGTTTTCCATGGTAGTTTGGTCAAGGTTGACAATGTCACTCCCGTAATGCTAATTACAGATTTAATCTTATGACTACTATGTTCCTCCATAAAGGAACAAATAAAGCCTTATCATGGTCTTGGCCTCTTCCGATGACGGAGAAGCCAAGAAACTGTTGCAAATGCCTACCCCCTCAGGGAATAAAAACTCCTGGCGCAATGCGTCGTTACGGACACACTCCATCAATACATGTTGAACATCCTCAACTATACCACAATCCTCACAATTCGGTGTGTTTGAGATTTCCATTAAAAATAGAAACTTGTTTGATGGAATGTGTCCGGAACGAAGCCTGAGAAGTGCCACTACATATTTTCTATTTATCGAAGTCACATAAAAAAAAATATCCTATTTGGGTGTGAAAGCTATACAAACTAATCTCTCTGCTAAAGACGAGATTTCATTCGCAAAATGATATATAATCAACACTGCAATAGGCAGTCTACATTTTCAACTGACACTGCACAGTTTTTCCACTTTACATAAAGTAAAACAAAACTGTAATGTATTGTTGTTCTAATAGCCAACGAAATACAACAAGGTAGTTTAGAGTAGGTTTAATAATTTCATCATCATTAACACCCTACGTTACCCTATGTTCAGCAGTGGACGCCTGAAGACATCCACTGGTGAACATAGGCCTCCCCCAGAGCGCGCCACATTGAGCGGCTGCTCGCCTCCTGCATCCATCGGCTCCCCGCGGCTTTCACCAGATCGTCGGTCCACCGAGTGGGAGGCCGGCCTACGCTGCGTCTTCCGGTTCGTGGTCGCCACTCGAGAACCTTCCTCCTTCCTTCCTTTTAATAATTTGATTAAATAAAATTGTAAACGTTTAAAAGTCTTACCTCAAAAGCTAGCATAGGCTGGCTACCAGATTTCGTAACAGGCACCAAGTTTCCAGAAAACTCTAGGTACACCTCCTTTCCATCCAGAAAGCGAACTGAAGTCGAATGCGCCACTTCTGTGTAGTGCTCCTGCGAACACAATGAATTATTTTGTGCATGTCGCAATAATATATACTGCCAACATGATAAAATAGGTATTTATAATGTGTGACGATGGGTAAAGCTGCCAACAGTAGTTGGAAAGTGACGAAGCGCAGCAAATACATAGATTTGCGTAGCACATTCGAATCATAATCAATTACCTCAGTCTAAAACAGTACCAGCGTAGGTAAGTATTTTGTGAGGCCACTGAAGTCCAAAATAGGATAAACCCAAAATTAACCAATTTTACTGTATGGTAATCGGATGTCTATACTATACAACAAATCATAGTATTTTTACTGATCCGAAGCGGGCGAAACGCATAAGCCGTCATAAGTGCACCCTGCGGTGTGAGCCTCCTTGGCTTCGGGGTTTTCTGGGAGAAGAAGATCGAGAAAGAGTTTTCACAGATTATATTAGATACCTTGGAAACCGACACGAAACAAATTACGTACAGGCGTACTTTTCAATGATTGGTTTATCTTTGATACGACCAATATTTTATTTATCGGTTTTGTCAATTTTTCGGAGTTAGAAGCATAACATCATGTTTGCGTAATGCCTCACCACACCACACTAACGCATGATATTTTACACTGGGTTTTCCAAGAGATAGGTGTATGGCCTTATAAACAAATTGAAAACCGATGTTATATTTGGAAATGGCGGTTAGAAAAAACTAAAGAAGGTACTATTATCATGGTACAAGGAGAGGAATACCCAATACACCAAAAAAAGCAGCGTAGATCAGAAATATGCCAAAAACCGTTTTAAACCTAGATGGCGTTGCAAAATGAGCGGCCTGTAAGTTGAGTGTAGATAAGAAATATGCCAAAAACCGTTTTAAACCTAGATAACGTTGCAAAATGAGCGGGCTATACGGGTAGCTACGGCGGGCTAGGTTTAATACGGTTTTTTGGCATATTTCTGATCTGCGCTCAACTTACAGGCCGCTCATTTTGCAACCGCATCTTGGTTTAAAACGGTTTTTGACATATTTCTGATCTACGCTGTTTTCTTGGTGTATTGGCATTCCTTTCCTCTTTGTTCCATGCTATTATTCATCATCATCATCATCATCATCATCATCATCGTTCATGATTTGTTGGTGCATAGAGCAAATGATGCCACCATTATTATAAACATGATGTCATTTATTATCAACCCACTATCAAAGTCCAAGTCATGTTCACGAACACTTAACACTTAATAATCCACCAAACACCCCAAAATAAACAAGTTTGACTGCCTCACTCTTAAAAACCGGCCAAGTGCGACTCAGACTCGCGCACGAAGGGTTCCGTAGCATTATCTATCCCTGCCATCTAGTGTTGAGTAGCAGTACTATTTAAAGCAGCGCCATCTATGCCTCATCTGATAAATGAGCAAAAGAAATTCCGTTTGTTGTATGGGAACCCCCTTAAATATTTATTTTATTCTGTTTTTTAGTATTTGTTGTTATAGCGGCAACAGAAATACATCATCTGTGAAAATTTCAACTGTCTAACTATCACGGTTCATGAGATACAGCCTGGTGACAGACGGACAGACAGACAGACAGCAGAGCCTTAGTAATAAGGTCTATTTTACCCTTTGGGTACGGAACCCTAAAAATGATGATAAAAGAAGTAGAACTACGCATGAGAACCGAGAGAAACGGTTTTTTGGCATATTTCTGATCTGCGCTCAACTTATAACCCGCTCATTGCAACGCCATCTAGTTTTAGGCATATTTTTGATCTACGCTGTTTTCTTGGTGTATTGGCATTTCTCTCCTCCTTGTTCCATGCTTATTTGAAATGAAATGAAAATTTATTGAGGCATAAAAACCGGTGAACATTATAAAGTGATGGAGCACCTGCTTCCCATAGGCTCAAGGCCCGTGACACAGGAACCAGGACTCTTTCGTCGTCGGATTTATTTAATTACTAGCTGCACCCCGCGGTTTCACTCGAGGATAAAAAGTTTCCTGTGTCAAACTGTGATCTCCATTCCTTTAGGTCAAATTCGTTCAGTTACTGCGATGTGAAGAGGGAACAAACACATTTACTTACAAACTTTCACATTTATAATTAGAGTGAATTAAAGTTAATATCTTTTTAGCTAAATAGTGTAAGCCTTCCTGGAATGTTTAATGCACATTGTGTACCTCCCTAATGTGTAAAGTTTAGAGTCAAAGTTTAAGTTCATTTATTCAAGTTTAAGGTGAATTGTCTAGGTGATTTGTACCTATTTATATACTGTATGTATAATGGTGTTCAATAAATATTTATCCTATCTTTATCTTATCTTTATCTCATCTTTATCTCATCTTTATCTTATCTTTATATTATCTTACCTGTTGCAGCAGCGTTTCGTATGCATATCTGTCTGTAATGTACATGACGAGAAGTCTTCCTTCCAACGCGTCCAGTCGCTTCCCGAGGACAACTATGCGAACTTCGAACGGTACTAGTAGCATGTCCCTGGAACAATCGCAGGTTTAGTACAGATTTGTAGGTAAAATTAATATTAATCAACAATTTTACAAGCTTTTTATTAACTGGCAATGTTTGTATGAATGTATGTATGTTCGGGCTCAAAAGCAGACCGATTGAGATAAAATTTTGCATATACGTTTAGTTTGGATGACATTGACTTCATGCTAAATCCAATATGGCGGACAGTCCAAAATGGCGGACTTATTATTTTTTATGCAGGCCCATGATATGGGTATCAAATGGAAGAGCTTGCCGAGAATAATACACAAAAATAAAATTACTTTAGTAAAAGCTTGTTTTAAAAAGAGTTCTTTTAAGAATTTATTTAAACATCGGCATCATCAACAAAGCTTTTAACAGAGTTCGTCTAAGTAGGTTTGAAGGGCATTACAGCTGGTGAAATTAGCGAGCAAATGAGACTATGACCTGATCACAGTCTAGTAATTTTATTACTAGTCTGTGCTGATGTCTAAGGATGACACAAAACAAACAAAAGGCAGTGAAGTGTCACACAAAACGTTATTTATTTATGTATTAAATGATTTTTATTTTAGAGCACTTCATTAATATGTACCTGTATAGTTCGGTGGCCAATTTGGTGGCGTCGCTGACGTTCTGACAGTTCATAAGCCAGAATCTGAAACAAAAGGAGGCTTACATTGTGGAACGTTACACTAGCGCGGGAAATTCAAATTTTCTTGCGTTCTTTTGCCAACAATAGCTTAATGAGGAGTTTTATTTAAAAAAAAGAAATGGTGTTTTATGTATGACCCAACAGATGGCGCCAGTTGTGATTTTACCAAAATTTGTCACTGTCACTGTTTAAGCACAGACCACAGGTTATAGGAAATGTGTCAAGATACTGACTGACAACTCTAAACTGTTTCGTTTAATTTATTTTCGTTGCGCGATAGTTCGGCTTTATTTTGGATCATAATATTAACGTTTATCTGTCTCGCAGTTCTACTGTACTTCAATTTACTTAAGAAGAATGCACCACAGACTACTTAGGAGATACTAAAGACAATGTACTCGTGGTCCACTCAACTGAATTTGACATTTCTTTGTAGGTAGTCTAAGCATTTTCTTATGTTTAAACTACTCTGTGGTTTGAAAGGTTTAAACTGTGTACTTACAGCGCCATCTAGAAAAGAAGCGGAACTAGTATTTTTTTTAAAATAAAACGCCTCATTACTCAGCATGATTATTTTATGAAAACTAATTTTGCGGAAATAAATAGAATGTATCAACAAATTACGATTAAAAGTATCTCCTAGATATCATTGGTTTAGCGACAAATGGCAATAAACAATTTTCTTCTTAGTTTTTCAGTCTATTGCCATTTGTCGCTACACCAATGATAAGCAGGTGATACTTTTAATTGTAATTTATTTATACATTATATTTATTTGCGCATAATTAGTTTTCATGTAATCACGTTGAGTAATTAAGCTATTATTGGCAAAAAAGAACGCAAGAATTTCCCGCGCTAGTGTAACGTTCCACCTTAAAGTTGAGTTTGATTAAACCCGCATTCTTAACGTTTGTCAAACTTATGTTAACATAACCAAATACTATACGCTGATTGGTTGACGATAACGTACGATCAACAGGCAACCAATGAGCGTTCAGTATTTTAAAGTTCACATGAGTTTAACTAACGTACAAGAAACCGGGGGTACAGGGTAAAGAATTGAGCGGTTATCAATAAAAAAATCAAGAACGTTTTTACGATTTTGCGGAGATTAATGGCAGATTCAATGTTCACTAATATACGATTTTTTTATTGTTGACTGGCCTTATAGCTCAGTTGGTAGTAGCCCTGCCTTCTGAACTGTGGATTGTGGGTTCGATTCCTACCCAGGACTAACATTTGTGTGATGAACATAGGTGTTTGTTCTGTGTCTGAATGTTTTATTGTATTATATGTATGTATTTACAAACAAAAAATATCTAAGTATTCTATCAGTTATCTGGTTCATATACTACAAACTCAGCTTAGTTTGGGGCTAGATGGCGCTGCGTGAAATGTCCACACATTTATTATTTATATTATTATCCACTCTTTTATTACATATTCATAGATGTAGGTTTCATTACAATATTTCTATAAAAATAAATTACAAATACAATATAAAAATCCCCTAAACCTAAGAGAGCCGCCGGCAGCGGGGCAGGACTCAAGCTACCGGTGGTTAGGGCTGCAGAGTGAGGAACCTCCTGATAATACGTGCCGTGTCAAGGAGTACTGCCTTCTGAATCTGACGCTTGATCCAACCATCTAGCGAGAGCCTCTCGAGGTGTTGGTCGAGGCTCTTCGCTATAAGGCCGTTCGCCGAAACGACTATCGGGACAATGCTCGTTGAGTCAATGTTATTATTATTATTGCATAAATATATCACAGCGTTAGAGTTTATTATACCTGGCAGAAACGGTGGTGGTGAAGGAAGCGCAGTCATCAGTGATGGTAAGCGGAGTGGAGCCGGTAACGTCCTCCCACACCGCCCGCGCCTGCCCGCCCATTATCGAGCACAGCAGCCGGAGGTTTGATGTCGACTGCTTGTCGTGGGTCGCTGCACCCTGGGATAATCATGATATTGGTTTTAAAGGGTCATCAACAGCCCGAAGACGTCCACTGCTGAACATAGGCCTCTCCCACAGAGCGCCACTTTGAGCGGAGCGTCGGTCCATCTAGTGGGGGGTCTGCGCTGCGTCTTTCGGTTCGTGGTCGCCACTCGAGAACCCCCATCCCCATAGTTTGCTACGCCCGGACGTTTTTGTTGGACCTCCAGGTCCGTCACCCCGGAACGGTCCAGCCCACCTAGTGGGCCCGTTCGCCTGCGAGCGTCGTGCCGTCGTGGCACGGCCCCATACTTTCTCGAGGCTTCGAGGAACCTACGTGGAGTACGAGTAACTTTTTTCATTTTTCCGAGTCCGTCTAACTGGGTGGCGCCCTTTTTTATTTTAATATTGATATTGATAAGAAATCCGTACGTTGAATCTCATTGATCCACCCCTGTGAGTACGACTGAGCTGGTCCTTAGGCAAGTTGTGGCCTTGGTTTGTTGTGGAGTCTAGATAGGGTGTCGTGGTTAAGATCTAGCTTTAAGGAGATATACCCATCTACAATATATGAAAGTCCCCAAAGCCCTAAAGTTAAAAAAAACTAACCTGTAGAGCAGGTAACGGCGCAGTGAGCGTGATGCTCTTGTGGAACTTCCTCCGGCGCGGCTCCACGGTGAGGACGGGCGACACGGCGGCGTGGCGCGGCAGCGCGCGGCGGCACAGCTCGGCCGCGGCGCCGTGCGCCTGCAGCCCCACGCGGATGCGCTTCGTCAGCGCTTGCGCCGGGAACAGGGCTTGCACCTGGAATTAACACTTTGGCTTCAATAATACGCTCGTTGTCATCTTTTGAAAAACCAAATGGTGTTTTTTTACTCCAAAACGTGTCGTTTGAGCATCAATTTTTTTTCTATGTAACCGAATGACTTGGCGATCTAGTCGTTCGCCTGATGTTAAACGACACGGCCTCCCATAACAGCAGTGTCACTCGGAACTGTAAATTAAAGTTTCGCGTGACACCGCGCACTGCGCACGTCATCCTGAGACATCAGTCTTAAAAAGTTTTCTAGACTGTGAGATCAGTTCTTAAGTCTCATTTGCCCAGTAATTTCACTAGCTACAATGCCCTTCAAACCGGAACACAGTAGTGCTTGTACACTACTGCTTGGCGGCAGAATAACTGGCAAAGCGGTGGTACCTACCTAGACGAACTTTGCAGAAAAGTCCTCCCACCTAGTAAAGTCCTACCATCGAGCAACTAACCCCGAGAGAGGAATTGCTGGTCCGTTCAATTCCGTAACAAATGAGTGATTTTTCACAACATGCTCGGAGCTCGAGCGGCCTATATCAGTTACGATCAGAAGTTAAATCTGTGTGAATACGCACCTATACATAATAACTTCCTGATCTATTAAGTGGTGTGAGGAAAAAAAAGTAGAAGTTCCAATTAAAAAACAGATGGGATTACCTTTCACAAGTAAGTAAAATTATCAATAAAATTAACCAATAAGATAAATGATAGCGTCTTTCAGACCGGAACACAAGCAGGGCTTTTCTACAAAGTTCGTCTAGGTAGGTACCACCGCTTTGCTAGTTATTCTGCCGCCAAGCAGTAGTGTGCAAGCACTGCTGCTTAGCAACAGCTGCTTGTGCTACAGTGGTAGCTAGTGAAAATACTGTACAAATGAGACATTATAACCAGCTGGGTTAGCATGGACGGTAGACAATATTGTCTTTCCCCGTTTTACGTCACTTTCTTCATACTTGCTTGGAGTAAAACAGGGGAAAGACAGTTTAGTCTACCAGCCGTGCTAACCCTACAGATCTCTCTCCGCTCTCGCCTGACGTCTCGCAAACATAAAGAAATGTTACTGACCTGCGGTATATGAGCGCTGGAGACGGTCCCGCCCTCGGGCCCGATGATGTGCACCTCCTGCCTCACGCGAGACACGCACGCGAGATAGTGCGGGAAGTCGCACGTCACCACGCGAGTCACTCGCTCGCCGCTCTCGCCTAATGTCTCGCCGCTGGGGCCGTACTCTTGTCGCTCGCGTTGTAACGCCTCCTGGAATATTGGAGAGAAATAATGATAGTTTAGAGTCGGCATTTCACTCAGAATACTGTAGGGGACCAAAAATTAACAAAAGATTTGAATTTGCCGCCATTTTGTGCAATAAAGCAACACTAAAAATATCGAAACCGGATGAAAAAGAATCACAAAGTTCGAGACCGTTAATGGGACACAAGATCACTGGTCTTCTTCCCTCCTCTTTCCTATCCACACATTTTGAAATTATCACGTAGAAAAGAGTGAGAGAAGAGATGAGAACCATCAAGTGAGATAGAGACATTATATAGACACGGCACGAGTTTTATAGAAGTTCACCGCATGTAGATCTACTAAATCTTCGCTTATAAGCGCTTTGTGATTTTATGCTTAGATTTAGAACTTTAGAACCCTAATGAAGTCTATTTTTAGTATTCTAATTTTCGCTTGTAAAAGTACTAAAATTAGCCTGTAAATAAGGTACACTATTTTAGCACTTTTTAGCAATTTTTAGCACTTTTTGGTCAACACTTTACTGACTAACCTGTATCATGGGGTTGTCGTTGTTATGCAGGTAATGGTCTTGCCAGGTCTCCCCGGTGTCAGACCGTAGGATGACGATCTCTCGCTCCTTGCAGGACGACGTGAATATCGGCACCTCGATGATTACCGGCCTAGAATTAAATTAACAAGTTACTTACGCAAGTTATAATATCAAAATAAATATTTGTGGACATTTCACACAGTGCCACTTAGCCCAAAACTTAGCAAAGCTTGTACTATGAGCACTATCAACATCAAAAGTAGTTTTATTGCAATGGATCATTCGTAGAATAGGCTATTTGACTACTATTAAAAATTAACAAGTAAATATTATTTTCATAAAGCACGTAAGAAATCAATGCAATCATTGAAGAAATAAGTAAAATCGGTAAATAAATCAAGGAGTAATAAGCATTTAAAGTTTCTGGAGGGGGCATCGCTTGTCCCTTTCTCGCAAAATAGGAGAGTCCCCACCCAAATAGGAGAGTTTAGCCCAAGCTGGGAAGTAGACGCTTCGGGCGCGGTCGGTCAATAAACAGAATATATGATAGTGATAGGTACTTACGCCAAGAACTTAGCGCCTTGTGGCTGCAGTTCGAGCAGCCTTGAGGCTAGCGCTTCGCCCTCCATGAGGGGCGGGGGCGCAGCCGCCGGGGCGCGACGGGTCGCCGCCCTGGAAACATACAAATAGGTTTATGTAAGTGTGTCGGGATCGATGAAGAAGAAAGGTTCTCAAGTGGCGACCATGAACCGGACGCAACGTAGGCCCCCCACTAGGTAGACCGATGATCGGGTCAAACTGCGAGGATCCCTTGGTTGCAATCAGCCGCTCAAAGTATCGCTATTGGGAGGCATAAGTTCAGCAGTGAACGTCTTCTGGATGATGGTGATGATGATACTGCAAATGTTATGGGCAGCCGTGACGTGGTAACATCAGGCGAACGACAAGCACACCAATATCATTAATTAACGCTAGAATTGTCGTTTTTACACGTGGTTAGATCTAGAGTTGCGTCAAGAACCTTTCAGCAGGTTCGTTTCGGTGCGCAAGGTACCTGCAAGTGACTCGAGTGGGCGCGGCGCACGCGGCGGGCGGCACGATCACTCGCACTCCGCCGCGGCGCTTTGCTTTCATCGCACCGCCACGCGCGTCCACTACAAACGATACCAGGAACCTGAGGAAGAAAGATCAGAGGTCATTGGTCAAGCCCAATAGTACCATCACGGGTAACATGAGCTGTAGAAATCGACATTACCTTCTATCGAATCTATCAAAATCTTGACCACTTATAGATCACGCGGATCACGTCATAGATCTTTTGTTGTTTTCACTGGTCAAACGCTTTGTGATGAGGTATGTCAATTTTTATAGTTCATGCTTGCCTGCTTTTAGTATATACTCGTCCTAGCCCGCTGGATCCAACCAATACCAAACCAAACCAACCAACCAACCATCAACTAAACCAGGTCCTGACCAGGGCCTGGTTTGTTTGGACCAAGACAAACCTGGGGGTCTAGCAAAGACACCTTTCCATTAGCGTTAACGCCAAACCAAAGTCGAGTAGTCGCGAGATTGAGTTCTTCTGGAGGTTGGTCAAGGTTGTTTCGGGTCTCTTTTGTATAGCCCCCGGCGTGGGAGGAGGTCAGGCGCCTGCGGAAGCAGGCGCGGACCGCCTTGTTGCGGCGGTGGACGGAGGACCTGGCTCCACCGGTGCCTGGGCAGAGGACGGTGGAGGCCATCCGCCCGGTCCTCCGGGAGTGGGTGCGGCGGCCATTTGGGTCGCTGACCTTCCGTTTGGTGCAGGTGCTTTCCGGGCACGGATGCTTTGGAGTACCTGCACCAAATCGCAAGACGGGAGGCGACCCCAGCCTGCCACGAATGTGGCGCGCCGGAGGATACGGCGCCCCACACGCTGGAGGTGTGCGCTGCTTGGGATTCTGAGCGGCGCACACTTTCAGCGGTCGTTGGCCGGGACCTCTCGTTGCCGAGCGTGGTAAACGCCATGCTCGACAGCGAGAGAGCGTGGCAGGCAACGGTCTCCTTCTGCGAGGCGGTGATGACGCAGAAGGAGGCTGCGGAGCGGGTCAGGGAGGATGATGCCAACTCTGACCCCCTCCGGCGCAGACTGACCGGAGGACGGAGGAGGCGTTTCGCGCGCCTTCTCCATCCTCCGTAGTGGGGTCGGCGGCGGAGAGTCGGGGGACTCTCCGCCGTGCTCACACGGCCCCACACGTCTGGTGGGTAACCGAGGTGCAAGGTTACCCACCCACTGGCGCAGAGGCCCGAAAGGGCCTACCGCTGGGGCGAGATGGTGAATGCTAACGCGACCCTATCTCGCCCCATCCCGGCGGCGGACGGATCACGGAGGGGTTTTAGTGGGTTCGAGTCCCACATACCCCCTGCCATCACCCCCGTGGTGGCAGGGAAATGCGAGGGCATTTCCCCCCTCAAAAAAAAAAAAAAAAAAAAAGGGGTTTCTTTTGTATAACCACTTCAAGCGATGTCAAATAAATAATATACAACAATCGAGTTTGTGGAGTTTCGAGTAAGACTCATATTAATAAGTTTTTGTTAGTAAAAATGTTATAATGCAAAGAATAAAGCTCAAATTACCCGATGTCGAGTGGCTGTCGCTCCATG
Organism: Ennomos quercinarius; assembly: GCA_910589525.2. Taxonomy (NCBI): domain Eukaryota; kingdom Metazoa; phylum Arthropoda; class Insecta; order Lepidoptera; family Geometridae; genus Ennomos; species Ennomos quercinarius. Next base: position 5,815,071 of record OU342513.1, on the reverse strand, counting down.
GTGGCAACCTTCTTGTCATTGTTGCTTGGCCAGAGGTGGCCATCCGTGACGCTGTCCTCGAGCGGCTTGGCTCGGTGCAGCGTTCCCGCTTCGCTATTCATGTAGCGGTATTGCTGTTGCTGCTGGATTGGACACTCTACTTCGCCTGCAATGGAGACAGCGATATTAGCAAGTTAAAATGGCAATTTGCAGGTCACATCGCTCATAGAACCGACATCCGATGGGGAAAATAGGTTCTCGAGTGACGATAACAAACCAAAATGGGGCCTTATTGTGTAAGTCTGGTGACGATGGTGATCTTGTGCTTTCTTGCTCGCACTCACGGCCTTGAAAATGGGTGCGTGCAGAATGGCAGGCTATGCCTGTTACCAGAATAGTTACGCGGTAGGGTTGCTGGTGAAAACTGTGGGGAGCCGTTGGATACAAGAGGCAAGCTCAAAGCCGATCAAATGGCTCAATGTAGGGGAAGTCTATGTTCAGTAGTGAACGTCTTCCAGCTAATGATAATTAGCAGTGCGTCACCGAAATTACATATTTCAACAGTACATTAAATAATACAACTAACGCCTGGCAGTTCCCAATATTACAGAATAGTCCAAGAATAGCAATGAGACCTGCAGCTTACAAAAAACAGGATATTTCATTCACATTCAGTTCCATTCACAATAATAGCGAGGAGTGGGCGTCCAGCCGTCTGTTCGCGGCTATAGAGCTACGCTAGATATACAGTATGTCTTAAGAGATATGGCTTCAAAAGACACAGATGGTACAGATGTAAAGACACCTTAATTAAAGTAAGTACAATGAAAAGTGTCTACAGTCTACACCATTTAGATTTTTAATTTGTTAGGCTTTTATTGGCTTTTATTGTTATTTCCACGGGTGCAGTAAGAGCTGGCTAAAGGAATATCCAGCGAATGAGCAGCAACAATCTCTGCGGTACATTATGGCAAGTAGTCCTGATTATGATATGACTCCCTCCGCTCCCCTATAATAAGCGTCCAGAGTGGCGTTTTATGGTTGAGATCTATGTTCAGCAGTGGATGTCTTCCAGCTGTAGAGTTGTGTATGTCTTTACTTTATAACCTAATTACTGAAATTGCGGTTGAGTAGCTGTAATAGAGGGTTCAATGTTCACTCTATAAAATATGTCAAGCCTCTCCAAATATCAAACAGAGGACAAATGCTTGGGTTGTTCCTGACTTTCACTTACATAAAATATAATGCCCTCTACTTAAACATTGAAGATTGTGTTATAGAACTTCTCGTAGGATCTATATCTATGGCAAAATCCTTGGATCCACAAGTGGATCCGAGCTGTGGATCCAAGTGGAGGGAACCAAATTAAGTAGATTCATATTTTTATGGGAGCATCCTGTATACACTATGCTAGGCTCAATTGGTGTCCAGGATTGGGTGTCAAGGTCTAGACTTCTGGAGATATGACAAACGTAGGCATTGCGTTTATTAGAGACGTTAATGTGATCTAAATGACTCAGCGTTTGAAGATTCAGGTCAATGGTTTGACTAGGTTAAAACCAAAGACCGTTAATTTAAAACATAATAGTATTGAGTGTATGTGGATCAGAGGTAGCCCAATGCGACTTTCAATCTGACGCACCCAGGTTCAAATCCCTTCGGCTCTGCAACAATGACTCAAGTTATGTGCGAAATTCGGGCTCGCTTTCACAACGGTGAAGGAAATCATCGTAAGAAAACCGGCAGAATCAAAAAAAACAAAAATCGAGAACATCGTCCGTTATCCAGCACGCCGCACTTGGTCAGTAGATTACGTCGCCTACATTCTCTCCTAGTGAGAGAAGGCTCGAGCCCCAGCAGTGGGAATGTATTAACGACTAAAAAGGGGATTTTACATTATCATGTGGTCGTGTGTTCGGGGCGCGGTGTGAGAATAGAACCACCCCATCTCTTTCCGTGAGAGCCGGCTAAGGGAATATCCAGAGAATGGGCAGCAGGCATTCTCCTAGGCATATTCAAATCTGCGATCACCAAGCCGCCTGCCAAGCGTGGTGATTATGACAAATCCCGCATATGACACGCGTCCAGAGTGGCGTTTTATGTGGAAGCCTATGTTCAGTAGTGAACGTCTCCCAGCTTTTGATGTAAAGTGGCATTATCCCCTAAAGCTATCAAAGAGATGTGCAGTAGAGAATGTCTTAAGCAAACCAATAGGATTTGACTTTACGGTTGTCTATAATACTGCTTACATTTTATCCCATTGGTTGTTTGTGAAACTTGACTGTCCTCCTTGTACATTTACGATTTGATACATAACAGCAGTATAGTGCACGTAGAGGTGAAGAAAGAAGTTCGAAACCAAATCAATAAGCCTACGAAGCTAGATTATATTGAAAACCGAAATGACCTTGCAAAAGAGTTGTCCATTAAGACTTACCTAGATATAGGTACCTATAGGAAGTTTTATTTGCGTGGAATAAGAAAGGTCAAAGCTTTTGGCAAATGACTCACTAAATGCTAACCACCGGAGACAGGTCGCGACTCGTCGTTTAGTGACTGGGCGTGTTTTGAAGAGGATTTAAAGGTAAACAAATATATCCTCGATAGGACAAATGACCAAGAGTTTCTTGGCTTTGAGAGTACTCTTGAAGATGACACACAGATCAAACAAACCAAACCCTATCTTAAAAAATTATCCTGATCATCGTAGATAATCACAGACTAAATCCCTCTCCTATTTCTGTTTAAAGCGATGGTAGCTCACATTATCAGCCGAAAGATTGCCATTGCTAAACATAGGCCAATAAAACGCCACTTTCGAAGCATCATAGCTTGGTAGACATCTTGGTGATCACAGAAGATTTCGTACCGAAGAGAATGCTGCTGCCCATTTCCTGGATATTTCCCTTAGCCGATTCTTATGGCACGAGAAGAGATGGCTGGACACTTGGGCAGTAATTATATATTTGGTATAACAATAAAATAGATTCTCACCTCCTTCGTCTTCAGAATCGCTCATGAAAGTGTCCTGCATGAGCTCAGGTGCCGCCACTCTGTATTTGCCTTCCAAGCCACCTGGAGACAAAGAACACAATTGTTAGTTCATTATGGTCACTCCACTATATCACTACTTAATTACATACTAAGTTCGACCACTTAGATAATGCAGTTCAAATATTTTACAGGTATTATAACTGATTGATTACCTACCACCTATAATCAAAAGAAACTTATCAAAATAGATTAGAATTTACGGTTTCGTAACACAGGACTCGCCCAATGGGTTGTCATAATCACCATCGCTCGGCAGGCGTCTTGGTGATCGCAGTAGATTACAATCCAGATCGAGGAGAATGCTGCTGCCCATTCCCTGGATATTCCCTTAGCCGGCCCTAACGGCATACGGGAAGAGATGGGGTGATCCTATTCTTACGTCGGGACCACACGGACACTTCGTTCATATATAGATGACATATTTATTTGGCTTTTTCGAGATGTTGTAAGTACTAACCTAAACAGCCAAATAAATAAATGCACAATATGATTCAGTCAATGTAGTTCTACCTATTACACGTCTCCCTTCCTTTGGTTCAGTCTACTTTATATCTGCCTTTATAGAACTTATTATTACCTATTGGACCTTTCCCTAATAGTCTTTAAACTCCACATATTATGTAAATATAGGAAGTTTTGGCAGGAACGTTCACGTCATCGCATTGTATTATTTTTCAAAACTTGTGCTTTATACAGTGTTAGTTGGTGGCGGTTTACGTATTAAGTGCTGAATTACAAGCATGAGTGTGGGCAAGTGAAAACGTGAAACGTGGTTTTTCGTATTGCTTCCAAAATTCCATAGAAGCTTCTAGTAAAGTTGCCACTGCTTTACCAGGGCATGACTTAGACTGGACAATAACTTCCTGACTTAGACTGAACTATGACTACCCAGACTGTGACTAAGACATTACTTCCCGTGAAATATTCTATAACACGATGAACAATTACAATACTTGACACTGGCTAAAAACACTATTTGTGGAGCCAAAATATAAGAAAAGAAAGCAAATATGCACCTGACGCTGATGATGATGATGATATCACAGACATTATATATAAGGATACTCAATTATTATTCACTCCGAATACAGACAGCTTGCGTCTTATCACTAACATTACCTTTACCTACGTAATGTTAAATGCAATGACAATTAAAAGCTCAAAATATTTATAGACAACCTTGGTGTAATTTGCTTTGTAATCAAGCCCTAATTAACATATGATAATGGCTATAAAATGGTCATTTAATTTACAACTGCGTTAACAACTCGTCCGTGACGCTGACTAATGATAATGAAATTGTGGTTAGTAATCAGTATTATGTTTTAAGCGTTTTGATACAAATTACATAATACCTACGATTTAAAATTTTAGATTGATATTTTTATTGAAATCAAACTATTAGTATTTATTCAAACTATTAGTATTCATCTGTAGAGCCATAAATGTTCAAACTTAGTCATCGTTCCTTCGTTCTAGTGTAGGCAGAGGGTCAGTCCTAGCATCAGAATTTTTAAGCCGCTCGAAGCCCGAAGGCTATAACGGGTAATGGGGCGTTTCACACCGCGCTTGGTTCGCACCGCGGTGTGAGTCGCCCAAGTACTCTAAATGAATAGTAACTGACAACAGCCGGGCCCTCTGAAGCACGGCAGCGCTCAGTTGTAAATACCACTTTTAGTAGCGTTCACCCATCCAAGTAGTAACCGCAGCGAACTTTACCGATCGGTTAAGAATTGCTCGTCGTAAAGAACGCTATGAGTGACATGAATGATATATTAAATCACAATACTATTAAAAATCAGAAAACGGAATTTATTAAAATTGAAAAGACACATATAGTTAACTCGATGTTGCAGCAATATACGCATTAGGTATCCTCCGTGCGTAGCCGAGAAAATTTATGAAATCGGTAAAGGATAAGAATGTCAATTATTTCACGTAGGTACCTATATTTTCAATGCTATGGCCAAAGTGTAAGGTATTATTAGATACCTATTATTCTCAAAATAAACCGTAGTCAGTTCCCCGCATTCCACTAATCCCACCAGTCTTATGAATGCGAAAGTTCATGTGTGTGTGTGTGTGTGTGTGTGTGTGTGTGTGTGTGTGTGTTTGCTCCCTCTTCACGCCTCAACGACTGAACGGATTTGGAATGGAGATAGTTTATATACTTGATTAACACATAGGATACTTTTAATCTGCAAGTGAAACCGTAGGGCGCAGCTAGTTATAAATAATAGGAAGATAGGAAAGTCTGCTCACTCGGGTTCTCAAATTCTAAAGCAAGAAAGAAGAAAGAAAAAATATTTATTAAACAATTACAAAAAAAATATGAAAACGGAAATAAAAAGTGTAGATATGCATAGATACAGTGGTGTTGAAAAGGGCTTAACTCAGCATTCATGCCGGTGTACCTATTCAACACCTGGCGCTGATTTTCAGTTAAACCTGAATAAAGCTAGTAAGTAGTGTTATCACTTGATGTTCGTGTTCGGACTCAGGGGTCAGATAGGTACTCTTACAAACTAGACTTCCAGTCTAGTCTAGCCAGTCTACTCCAGCACGTGTGCAAACATCAAAGCCCAAAGCAAGGGCATAGAACTTTCCATAGAAAGTGCTCACAAATTCCGTACAAGCCATACGAACGCACTACCGCGTGTGGAAGTGAGTGCGTATTACAATATGTATTTGGCGACGCGCGCCTTGCAGTCTGTCATGCATACAAAATCGTAGAAACGATTGGTATACACTTTGTGTTAATAGTTTTAATGCTTTGTCTGTGATTGGCATTTCTAATGGCTTCATCTTTGTTGAAGCCGGCGGTAATTGTTTGACTAGGTACCTTCTGCGCTTCTTTAGCTTTCACTGTTTTATGATTACCTAGTCGTAAGTCTTTATGATCTCCATATTTTTAATGTAATTAAACTCCATCTCCAAATCAAATGTTAATTTTATGAAAATAAAAATGTTTAATCATAAAATTGTAGCTCTTTCTTCTTTGTGACTCATTCTTTCAATGTTTTTTTATACGATTCAATGATACTTATAGGAATCAGAATATATTACCGTCATTTCCTATTTAGATCTCTTACGATACTATTAAGTGATTGTCGATACGCCTCTACTACTTTTGATGAATTCCATGAAGTACAATATTATTTGTATGAAATGTTAACGTAAACAATACGAAACCTCCCATGAGGTTTCGTATTGTTTGGTATTTTGACAGCTCACGCCCATGCGTGAGCTGTCAAAATACCATTCATAAAATGGAGAAGGTATAACCAAATTTTTTAACGATCTTTATCCCTCTTATTCGACAACGGGATACCGTCTGTACTAATAATTTCATTATTCATAATTTCATTTCACATACCTCATTTTTAATAATGATGAAATTTATAATGGTGGTTATTTATAAATAACTTTGTTCATAATAGTTACTTTTTATATTGATCTTTTCTTATACAATTTATTCAAATAATGTTTAAATTTATTAAAAATTATGTTATAATGTTAATGTTAAGAATTTTTTTATCATACTTTTTTTTATTATAAATTTCATTACTTATAATTTCATAATAATCAGCATTCATAATTGTATTGTTCATAATGACTTTTTCATATTTTTTAGTTAACATAATAATAATTTTGAGGTAGTTAAATCATTATATACATATGCATGTATACCCTAAAGATACTAAGATACTAGTCTAAGGCAAAGTCATAAATAGGTGCGACGACGAGCGAAGCGAGGAGGAGCGTTAGGTTAACTGTGACCACACGACGCACGAGCCGAGCGAGCGAAGCGAAGCGTAGCGAGCGTGCCGCGGCAGCGGCCGGCGAAGTGCCAGAAGTCACTTATCCTTATATTAAAAAATTACAGAAACCATCTATATTAAGTTTCAGGTTACCGTTATTTGATTTAAATATTTTACACGTGTTTTTATTAGACATTTCAAGTTATTTATTAAAATAATGCACAAAGTTCACCAACAACACCAAAATCAACATAACATGAGAAAATATAAGTTATTTTACAATTACCCACAGTCCACACGTTAATTTTGTTTGTTTTGACTGGATGAAGTGCCTGCATAGATTGAAGAGCAAATTGGCTTGCCGTACTACGTTTTTATAACTGATTAGGATATATATAACAATCAACAGTTCCAGTCACATTAATTTACAGTATTATTGATATTTTGTTTTATGCTTAAAGTTAGTTATGGTAAAAGAACATTATAAATTTGTACTGTTATGTTATATACGCCTTATGAGTTTCATTCTTATAAATTTGGATTATTATTAATTTTGATTTATAATAAAGAAAATTAGATGTAGTGAAAGTATAATAAATCACATTATGTGAAATGATGATTATAAGTAACATTTTTATTTGTAACAAAATTATGACAAACGATTTTATGAGTTTCGACAGTGAACCTTCGACAACACGTGTAAATATAATAATAACGTATGTTGTATGCGCACGAGTGCACCATTTTGCATTTTGTCATCCGGCGATGAACAATTGTACAGTTAGGGGTCACCGACAGCTTTTACACAATACGGATGGAGAATAAATTACAATATCGTTAGAGGTTCGCCATTGGCTGAGCTTATTATGAATGAAGCTTTTGAGAGCTAATTTTAGCACTGTGAAATAAATACATAGCAGTTATAAATGATAATTGACGGCCATTAAGAGATTAACTAAATGTCTACTATGGCTCAACCAAACGTGCTTAATTAATATCATTTTAACTAATCCCGTTTTAATTATCGCACTTATAGATTATGGAATCATTTTTAGAATCAGGTCATGGGTGTCTTTTCGATCATTAACAATATTTGATTCTGTTGCTTTAGGTAATTCAAGTAGACATTATTATAAAGGTTCCTATTAGAAAATTTCAGATTGAGACGTATAAGCGGTCGGGTGTTTCGAATCGCAGATGTTTTGAGAATAAGATAGGAATAGGTACGTTTGTGTTCAAACTCAGTCATTTTAGAAACTATAGAGGTTTTGTTTTTCGGGTTTCAGGCAGGTAAGAGATCAGGTCTGGGTCTGGGTGGGGTCTGAGATTAGGTTCTAACGAACCGAACGCCCTAAGATTGGGTTTAATCTTCGGATAATGTAGAAATGAAAATATGTACATAAACAGCCTCCGTGGTATGGTGGTTGAGCAGGTCGGCTCATAACCCGGAGGCGGCGGGTTCGATTCCCGCGACAGGACAAGTATTTGTGCACAGGAAAAAAAGCGCAAATACTTGTTCTGTGTCTGGGTGTTGTGGGACCATGGTCCTAGTAGCTCCTGGGTCCCTGGATACAGGGTAGGATCTATGTATGTGATCGTTGGGCGTTATTTATTATTTATTAAACCGCCGATTATCTACTATACTACCAACTATTGTTAAGCAAGCTATCATATTATTCGACGCCCTTTAGACTAAGAGGGCCTTTTTGTTTGATAGGCTTGCGCTTGACCACTATCTCACCAGACGTGACGATGCGGTCTAGGAGCAACACGCTTACCTAGACTAGAAGATACCAGTTCACTCTAACTTCATAGTGCACGCTAAGTTTCTACAATGTAATAAACACTGTTTGTCTAAAAATTTCTATAGACTGTGGTACCTCTTCTTCTATGAGCATCAAAAGGAATACTACAGGCTCTATAGCTTTAATATAATAGGTAATTATTCCAATTTATTACCCATTAAGGAGCGTCATATCAATGTTAATTAGTCTCGAACAAAACATATGTGAGTCATAGCTTCCAGAGCTTGTTGATCGATGTCAAGCTCTCGGGTATTAGATAAATAAAGGTCCGCGGTTTCAGTCACTATTATCCCGTTTTTAAATTTTTCTGGATATAAAGTGGCTTGTGTTGATCATGAAAGATTGGAAGACGCAGCGCATAGGCCGGTCCCTCTACTAGGTGAACCGACGATCAGGTCAAAACCGCGGGGAGCTGACGTTGCGGATGCGAGAGGCAAGCAGCCGCACAAAGTAGCGCTTTATGCGGGAGACCTAGGTCTATTTATGTTCAGAGGTGAACATCTACAAGCTGATGATGATGATGATGTTGATCACGTGTGTGCATTTCACAGACAGACAACTTTTCACTTTTATATACTAAGCAGTGATAAAGTTATGCGTAGTCTTGTCAAATTTTTGTGTCATCGTACTGTCCCGTATTGTATGCAAAATACCAATAAGATCAAGACGAGAAAATAAATACACACATAATATAAACCTCACATATACAAATATACCCCTCATATACACATTACGATATTAACGATTAATAAATCCTTTGGACAGAACATTTAAAATACACAGCACTTACGACCCCAGTGGTGCGTCATCAATCAAATCTGGCTGGCAGTCAGACTGCGTCGCATAATCGAAGAGATCCTTGACACCATTACTAATATCGGACTGCGTTTAGATAAATAAATAACATCTTACGATCACATACATAGATCCTGGACTCTAACAAGGATTCCCTGTATCTAGAGCAAGTATTTGCGTTTTTTTTCTGTGCACTAATACTTATCCTGTCGCGGGAATCAAGCCCACAGCTTCCCGCGAGATGACACAGAGGCATCAACCACTGCATTATCTAATTAGATTTGTTACCAGACACTTGTAATACAAACGACCAAACAATGTGAACGAATTAGCACCTTGCCACTGCAAGTCTTGTAAACGCTTACCATGACCACTTGGTAACTATAACTCCAGAGCTTTGGCTAACGTGACGGCCCAAAGACTAGGTAATCGTCAAGCAACGATGAGCCACCGATACAAATTGCATAAAACCTGCGCAGCAGTCTGTGTTGGTGAAATTCAATTGTAACCAGGCGTGGCTTCGCGGGAAATGTAAAAGAAATATTTAGTGCAACAATGCTAAATCAAATGAATAGATTGACTATATTAGGTCGAATGCTATAGGAAGTAACAATATATTTGTTACAGAACTGGAAAACCGTGGTTCAACATTCGCTACGCAGGATTAAGAAATACCTAGCAATACCCTAGTCAGATGGCAGACCCATATAACAAAACAAATAAACAAACACACAGAAATGGATTGAAAACCACTTAAAATTATCTATTAATTACTAACAATCTATCTGCGCATAAAATAGGTACCTAATCTATTTATTTACTTAAGCGATTTTTACACTATAATATTCTTGTTTCGCTTTGTCAGTGTGAGTGTATTTGCTAGAATAAGTACTTGGCATAGACAAATGCTTGACAACCGCCGATGATCAAAAGGGAAGCAGTAACCAATAAAATGTATACCTATAACCAATGTCTGAAGGATGAAACAACGATGTAAAGTACTCCTTTTCACGACAAACACAAAACTTTCTTATTTCCTCAAGTAGTTTCCACGTTTCTAATGTCCGAGTGCATTTACATACTTGGCAAAGATAAATGCTGAGAACCACGGCTACTATCAAAAAGGAAGGAGAAAACACTGAAATTATAACTGATATGATGATATCTCAAGAAACAACGCCCACTCACAACAAAAACAAAACTTTCATCAAGAAGTTTCTAATTGCGACAAGGTTCTTCTTGTTGACATTTTGAAGACGATTCGGCGCTACAACTTTGTTTACCAAGGTCGTGGCACTGCAATTCAGCTATATATGAATTGATATGATCTCATCGCATTAGCAACAGGGAATGATATTGCATGTCTTTGTGATAATCGTTTGCTGGGATACTTTAATAATAAAGGAATGACGCAGTAGAGTAGTAATTAAATCAGTGGATTTAGTAGCTGCAAACATAATAGTTTTGTTATATGTTAGCCTTCTGCAATGGTTTAGATTCTAGCATAGTATTTCTCTAGTTTCAAAAATATCGCTGGCTAAAACACATGTCGAATGATTAATTGCAAATTGGCAAAGTTTTAGCACTTTTACAATGCTTCATGGTGGTATGATTTAAATACCTATAAAACAAAATGTTATTACTTAGTACGGTAGGTATACGTACTATATGTATTGCACTTCTAAGAGCATTCACAGAGCATAACATAACAGAAGTCACTGATTTTAATAATAAACCCGATAAAATATATGGTAAGCATAGGTATAAAACAAGAATCCTTTAGTATTCAATGCTATGGCGTGATGGCGTTTTCTAAAGAATTAACAATAGATGCATTCACAATCAGGATACCGCCGTTCAAGGCATAAACAGCGTCATCCGAGAAACTGAACATGATGTCAATTGCATGACATTCCACCGCATCATTTACAAACATGGAACACTTTAACTTGGTATTCATATCATCATATTATGGGATGCTTCTTCTGATGTCACCGCCGCGTGGGCCCTCAACACGACCTGAGGCCAACCAATTGACTCCTACGGAATGACTGAATGACTCCTGCCTCAGCAATTGCCAATGGTGATGAAACCACCCTTTAATTATTTAAAATTGATGATCCTGATTGGGCGATCATTGATCCTGAACTTTCGAATGTCAATTGTTATTCGATAAGGAAACTAATGTTTTTGGCCACTGATGCAAATTATGGATATAAAAATTTAATTAACTATTACTAACGTTGAAACAAATGTACTACGTAACCTGTGACATAAGGACATCAAAGATGATCTCTGGTACAGGTGTCATCAGGTACACAAACTCTAAATAATTTCACAAGAACAAAATACTGGCAGACAAGACATAATAGTAACAGTCTTCAAAACCAATAAACCACCCCAGACCCTAATGCAAATAAGCAATCGACTCCCCGAATTTCATTTGGTACATGTCCAAATCGATTCAATGAACGGAATGAGTAAGAATGACAAAAAACATGTGCCCAAAATAGCTGTACCGTGTGTGAAAAAAAAAGAAAGAATCGTGAGCTATTATGGCACGAAATTACGTCATAGCAATCAAGATAAAGCGTTTTAGTGAACCATATAGAGAAGCAGGAAGGAACTATTTAACGCTGACACGGCAAGGCCGCATCGACAACCATCCGAATTCAAAATTATATCTCCAGCGACTCGACCGTAGTTATTTACGACGCATTAAATCTAAGTGCTCTCATATCTCGATTGTTTTTATGATTCAGTGGGACGGGACGGGAATAAGTTTACTCTAAAAATATTATCTGAGACAACATCACAACATCAGTCTGTAGTGTGAGAGAATGGGTGACGAATAATTTGGCAGACTGCAGTTTTGTAGTAATCGAGACAAAGAACATTACCAAGAAATTTTTTATGTCCTGGTATATTTATAATTCAATGACAGTATGTCAAGAAAAAGTATTATAAACATTGGAATAAGGCTGAAACCTACTAGATTTAACAAGTGAGCTTAGCTTATGAACCTTTATGGAATGGTGTTGGTCCTTTCTTCCATACACCAATAAAAAAAAATAGTATTTCAAATCTAAACTATTCCACTCATCACAAATTTTCCAGTGTAGATCCCAATACTTTCCTAACAGATTTCTCAAATAAGGTGGATATGATGCCAAAAAACTGTCGCAACTAAAAACATCACCTTGCGTCTTTATTACAAACTTATTATAAAGCGATTAGAACTTCATAAACATAGCCTAATATTTATCGTAAACATGGCTGACAAATTGCACATGGCTGAGACACGAGGCTCTACCAAGAATAAATGATAGGCTCTCCTATGAAATAACATTGTAGTAAAAATGTAGGTTACGGAACGGTGTTTGTTTACTTTTCTATGCTAATTTGGGAGCACTGGCTGTTAATGTTACCAAAACAAAAATATAAAATTAAATGTTGCTGCTTCTAGTTTTGTTTCACATAGGTAAACCACAAAGGATTTAGTGACTTATAACCCTAAAATATAATAAGATACCTATATGCATATGCAACGCTAAATTGTAGTTTTCAAGATTTTAGACAAAGAGTTTGACTATTGAATAATCACAGGACACAGGCAAATATCTCTAAAACATGAAAAAATAACTCATAAATATGTTACTATATAAGAACATGATAAAGAAAAATGTATGAGCTGGTTTAAAAAATATAGTTTTTCTTAACTCCTCGGATGCCATAGGTTTTACCATAATACAAGACGGTTATGAAGTCATTAACAAGTTGACAACTGTACTCAAATCTCTTTATAGCCACAGCAATAAACCTGTAATGTTTGAAACTGATTTAACGAGTAGCAGCCCATCTAATAAGGGTGAAGTAAACGTGGGTAGTAACATAAAAACACTTTATTTACCCGAGAAGCCGTAGGTTGACATCATCGCCTTAACCAAAAAGGTCGCCGATGCAACCTCTTCCTAGTCATTGCAATCAAAGAGTATGTAACGTTACGCTAATTGCAATGTTGAATGTTGCAGTCAAGGAAAGTCAAGTCAAGTCAGTCAAGGAGTCAAGGAAAATCACGTCGTCTTTTTAAGTCACGTGTATTAAGGTACTAGTTAAACCATGTATGATTTGATAGGATGATTATAATGATGTCATAGAAGAAAACAGTATACGTAATACAAATTGCATACATTTTAAAATGGCGTCTATCCAGGTACAAAATTCAACAGTACGTAATTAGCTAAACATGTCAATGCTGCCAATTGATATCATTATGATAAAGCAATGGACATTTATGTTATACAGCAGGTGAACATAGAGCATGACACTCGTTAATTAACGAGAATTTAGGTTAGGAAACATTAATTAAGCGTACTCGTACAAATGTCAGCGGGTTCACAAGTCGAGTCAAAGACTCAAAGCGTATACGGTATTACTACAAGTGCATCCCATATAACTGCATATATTATAAAGCAGTATTTGTGTAGTTGTGTATAATTTTTAGTCGATTTCAGGCATTTTTCTGCTTCGACACAATGTTTTATTGTTTCTGCTTTCAATTTACGTAAATCACTAATTTTGAAGTGTTTCGTCTTAGTCCCAGTCCTTTATGGGTTCTCAATTTTCTACGGTGATGCAAACTGAATCTTCTACGGTAAAGTCGTCCATGATGTTTTACTAGTATAGTAGTTATCTGTGGTAGTCATTATCAGTATGTGGGTGTTTACCTTTCAATGTTTTCATCGTCTAAAACCTTATAATGTACTACTTGACATTGAATAAATTTACCATCAACTATGTAAGCAATGTTCAATGTTTGAGCTATTAAAACACATAATGTCAGCTGATGGACATCTGTATTGTTAGAAACAATTCCATTGTATGTCAGATGTTAATCTTTGTACCATTTGGAAAGTGTTGTTTATGAAGGTTTGCTTTTGATTCAGTCGCTATCTAACTACATTGGTTAGCTGGTAGCTATCGTTTTAAAGCTCACTGAAATTATATTTATTGTAATAATAGTTTATTATTTGGTCATCATCATGATCGTAGTAATGCTGTGCAGTTTCCAACTTATATCTAGAAGACTCATATCTACCTGTAAATGTCGTACGTAAGAGCAGACTATGGGAAAAATTATGGGTGCTGCGCCAAATACCCAGAAATAACTGATGGTCATTCCACCAAGGGAAATTCCCGAGAAGGGTTGACGTCAGGCCAGTAGTAAAACAAAGCCCAATCTTTACAGCAGTGTGATTGTAAAGATATGCTGCACATACATCACCTGGTGGGATTAGGGGAGGTGGATAATGATCAATGATCATAGCAAGCCTGTGTTGTTCTACGTAGGCTTCTCCCAAATCACGACACTGAGATTGATTTTTGACTCTTTTCAATCCATTGCTGCCAACCAGAGAGATATCATCGCTCTACCTAGTGCGCCCTACATCCTACACTACACAGTACACAGCCTCCATTGATAAATTCGTGTAGTACCGAAACGTTTGCTGGTTCCGCGGCGAATATAGCCAGCCAGCCTTACCATCCAACTGGCTGGTCAGTCATTTTTGTTGTCTGCGGTAATGGTGTTCAACATGCTCTGGTTATCACCACCTACAGTCCAACAAGCAAAGTCGTGCAGATGGCACACAAACGCAAAATTATTGTAGTGTTTTCAAAAAAATTTAAGTAACAAATATAAATAATTCGGTGCACTGAAAGAAACTCGCATACACCTAAGTCAAGTCATACAGTCAAGCTCGAGAGAGTAAAAAAACTAAAAAAATTAAAATAGTCAAATGAGAACGCTCTTGCCAGACAGTGGAACGATTTTTTTGGCTAGCGCTAGATTAAGTTTTTCAGCCGTCAAGCATAATTTCAAGCACCATAAACCCGTTTAAATTGGGTGGATCTGATTTTTTGTTTTCGCTTGTTACCAGTATTTTATTTTTGGCTATAACTGTCCTGGAGTTACAGAAAAGTTTCACGTCTCCACTAGAGCCATGTAATGTATCTTTTAGATTTACTATGGAAAATATTTCAAAGGTAACAATTGCAGAACAATGCCATCTCAATAATATTAGACTTGATCCTATGTTAAACTTCTTTCTCTTTTCAAGATGGTTTCACTCAGTAACTAACAGTAAGAAGCTGCTACTTGTAAACACTATTCCTATTAGTTGACAGTGTGAGTAATTTGTGTATTATTGAATAATTAAATACATATAATCACCCTTACTAACAAACACTGTGCAGCTAGCTTAGACTATAGATTAAAGCATAGAGAGAACTTGATTATGTGTCAAGCGTACAGCTTTTGTGGACACTTTTTATATGGACATTTTGATGTGAATGAGTCTGACAGATTTGTATGGAAAAAACAGTTGACTCGAGTCGAAAAAAACGGTACGGTGCTTATCGCAAGCGTAGCTAATTACTAAAACTTTGTTTCTATCCTTCACCACTGACGTAGCGATACGTGTGAGCAGTACAAATAGAATATCGTTTTGATGATCTCTCTATGCTTTAGTCTATACTCTAAGGTAGCGAGGAATAGTCATCAGCAAAAGACATCGGCAAAGTTCAAAGGCTTTAGTTGACAGATCTAAAATTCCTAATACTGTTGCTGTTCTTGTCAGATAGACGGCAATGTAAGAGACGGATATATTTTAGTACGTTAAGGACTATCAACTAGAGCCTTCAAAATTGGGCCTAATGAGTAGCTATTCGACTGTTTTGTTATAAGGTGCAATATATTTCTAAAACTTTAACAAAATTGTCCGCATCTGCTTATTCCGTTTATAAAAAGTTAAACTTAACTCTGTAATATCTAGTTTATGTTTTACGATGTTATTTACCGAAGCGGTCGTAGAATGTTTGATTAGTACATTTGCATCGCGTGCCGAGTGATCTCATCACATCTAACTGCGTAAATTGACGCTAAACTCAACATCCTTCGCGTTTAAAATAAGTGAATCGATTTTTTTGCTTATGGACTGTACAAGGTCGTGCTGACTGTGGCAGTAGCACTTGACTGATGAGCGGCTAATTTAAATTTGTTGTAATTTCTTTTTACTGGAATATGAAGTACTTCCCGATTTAATCAAAACCTATAACCCTGGCTCAAAAGTCCGTAGCATAGACGTAAGAACTTCCTTGCCTAGCCTTGCATAACCTTTTCATTTCATTAGCACTTCATTTATAGTATATACCTTTCGCTGCAGTCTTTGAAACACATGTTTAAAGCTCTTGAAGCCCGTCTCGAACCTTTTTAAAATCGATTTTTATTTGCATATATCTTAAGCGTGTTTGTTTTTTTTTTTGCAAACTACACTCAGCCACAAAGGTCGTGCGCTTAGTCATTAAGAAACAAACCTTCTGTATTTTTCATCGCATTAATGACACCTCTAGTGTTACAGTTGTTATAGACATCTGTATCTGTAACACTGTTACTGTTACGGTGACCGTTTGCCCTCAAGTGGGCCTTATGCTTGTTTGAATGTTTGCACAATTACAAATACATTTTTTTAACTAAACGAATGACGTGACGAGCTAGTCGTTCGCCTGATGTTAATCGTCACGGCTATCCATAACAGATTGCAGTATCACTCAGAACTCTAAATTAATATAGTTTTGCATGACACTGCACTGCGCACGTCATCCTTTGACTTCACACAGTCTAGTAATAAGATTACTAGTAATATCTAGTTTATATTTCTAGTTAGTCAAGTAATAAGATTACTAGACTGTGTGATCAGATCATAGTCTCATTTCCCCAGTAGTTTCACTAGCTACAAATTACAATGCCCTTCAAACCGGAACACAGCAGTGCTTGCACACTACTGCTTTGCGGCAGTATAAACCTTTCTACTTCATTGGGACAAAGACTAGTCTGTGCATCTCTATCAACTTTTTCTGTTTTATGGCTCGTGCCAGTAAAGCAGACAGGTCGGCGGTCAGTCGGCTGTGTCCAAATGCGGCCACGATGATGTAAACCAAAACATTTGCTCAGCCTTGAGTGCTGAGCCGAATTAGGGGCCCCTTTATGAGGTACTGTTCAACGAATCATGTACTGTAAAATACGAAGGTATGATATGGGAAGAGCAGATGTTATTGGACACTACAGAGCGTTTTTATACTCATGTGTAGCGGTTTTATTCTTTAGATACTTTTTTTTTATGAGATGAGTGGCAAACCAGCTGGCGGTACCTGATGTTAAGTGGTCACCACCACCTATGGACATTGCAACACCGAAGGCATTGCCGGTGCGTTACCTACCCTTAGAGAGGACTCTTCTAACACTTTTCTTGAAGCTCTTCATACTGTAGTTATGCGGAAAAACTTTAGGAAGAAGATACTGCAAATGCATGAGTTTGCCATTTTTACAAGCGTATTTTATCTATTTTTACATCGTATCTTACAAATTTCTGTTATAGCTTTCCCCCCGCAGGTCATGCCGGATGCTGGTGAGGGTGTAAAAGTAGGTTGTATTAGTTTTGAAACTCCGTACCTACATAAAAAATTAAAAATCTTTACATTGACTTTCTGAGATCTTGTTGGACTTTCTGTGAATGGGACAACCCTACGAGTATACCATTACAAATTATTAAAGAACTTTCAAAATCGGTCCACATCCACAAATTGATGAAAATATCGTAGAACATAGGTACTTAAAAAATACACTCAGTCAAACATATAAACTCCTTCCTTATTACGTCGATTAAAAATTGTTCATATGGAAATAATTTCAGCCAACCGCTAGTGTGCTGCCAATATGAGCCAACTCAATTAGTTCTAATATCTCGGAAATTATTCCTTTTCCCAAGCGTCGCGATCGGCACTTTCCAATTACTCTTTTAAAACATAAATAACCCTAGAAATGTATTGCTGAAGCCACAGCACAGCTACAGTCTATAAATTAATTAAGGTTTGTCTGGCAGAATATAAACAAAGTAGGTAGCCGCGACAAGTGTTCAATGGCAGGTCTGTGTTAAAAACAAACATTACGCAATGGATAAACAAGATAGGTACCTACTTATTTGGTTTTTCGCGGTTGAGCTTCTTCTATAAGGGGGCCTACTAGATAAGACGAATTTAATAAAAATTAGTAAAAACCATAATTTTAATGATCTTTTGACTTATAATGATGATAATGATGACTTAAGATAATGATCAGAAAGTAAATTTAATAAAAAATCTGATGACCACCGTTGATGATGATGATGCTGATGAGATATATTCGGATTCAACCGCATTGAAGTTTTTAAAAGGCGGCGGGTTCGATTCCCGTGACAGGACAAATATTTGTGCACAGGAAAAAAAGCGCAAATACTTGTTCTGTCTGGGTGTTGAAACCTGTCCTCGTAGTTCCCGTGTCCCTAGATACAGGGAATCCTAAGTTAAGGTCCAGGGTCTATGTATGTGATCGTTGGGCGTTATTATTATTATTCTTATCGAATTTGATTCTCGGGTCTGGCCTGGACATTTGGGAGGTATTGGTGGGGCCGAAGCTAACAGCAAGAGGCGCTGTTGAATGTAAAATTAATCTACTGAATTAACTGACAAGGCACGGTATAGCATATTATAAACTATTTTGCAAATATCCTTATGTCAAAAATAAATCTGGGCTATTGTGGTGAACTTTTTATGGAACATGACGTTGGTTTATGGAGTGAGATAACGGCACCTGCCAATTTTGTCTCATATCAAAATGTACGAGGCAGGCAATGACTTTACAAACCGCTCAAAACTCAGATACCCAATAATTACTCTTTATAGTATTTACTCTGAGGCTCGAAGGTATTACCTATACTTGTTAAGCGAAAGGACGAAGGGATTCCGATAAGTTTCTGTTACCTGATTTGGAATCAGCTTCTGCAATTTTAATTATATTTTTAATTAACTACGTAGTTCTGGTTACCTACTTAATGCCCGAAAGAAATCAAGCAGGATTCCTTTCAAGGTTAACATGGCAATTGCCAGAACGAAAACTCAGAACAATCGTAACCTAAGCTTTACTTTAAATTGTACCAATACGTACCGTAACATATTAAGCCAATGATCTAACACTACAAGAGAAGCTAACAAACAGAAAAAACTGACACTTTATTCCGAGTGATACTGCAATCTGTTATGGGTAGCCGTGACGCTTAACATCAGGCGAACGGCTGGCCCATCACGTCATTTGTTTACTTAATAAGCAGTAAATCTTCTGAGGATCCAAGACATAGTAGCACGGCAATTTACGGCATCAAGCGCGTAAGATACGTGTAACGTTCCAAGATATGGTGTCTGCGCATTCCGTGTCGAAATCCAAGCTATTCGGGAGGTAAACATGAGAATATGGGTCGTACTGACGCTCGTCATGTCTGATGTCTGTTCCGACGATCATAACGCATAGTGGTTTATATTAATTGCTTTAACGTTTATTGTTTACGTCAGCTCTGGTTCTGGTTTAGATCGGCGGTTGACGTTGGTTCGATCATCGATGTGGCTATTAAGGTATGTTGGTTTAATGTATCTATGATTATTGGTCGCGACTATACGAATCAAATGTTACTTTGATGTCCAGTAGTAAGCATTTAGCTCGGCGGACCGACGATCTGGTGAAAGCCCCGGGGAGCCTATGGATGCAGAAACCGAGCAGCCATAAAATTTTAGTTTTCTAGTTAATTCTATTAAAACTGTTTTCCTATGCGTGACAATAGGTAATCTAGATATGAATGGTATTATTAAGTTTTGAAAAGTTATGTAATAAAGACAATGGAGCAAGGTTAGCGAAATTGTTTACAACTAATAATAATTTACGTTAATAAGAGTTTGTAGAGCTTTTCAGATTGCTAAATTCGGAAAATTGCCGGACTTTTAGTGTTTGATTATGGCAGTACAAATCAAGTCATTTTCCTACATAAGTCTTACGAGTCATCTTTCTGGTCTAGCATAGACTTTGTTTCAAACGAAATCAATTAGCTGAACACCGAGCTAACCTATTAGGTTTTTATGTATGTAAGTAATTTTATTTGTACCTAGCCTAATGTTCATAAAAAAGTGCCAACACTGTTCCACCTCTAAATGTATCCGATTTCGATGTTTTTTTTATATGTTGTCTACCCAGTAAAAAACTATGCTCGTATGCTCGTGCCTTCTTTTTTTAAATTTTTACAATATCTTCTTATTTATAACCACCTAAAGTTACGAATTTTAGGTGTCAAAACTATGACGAAGAAAAGTAGTTGTAACCTGAACACGAAACATATTTTCTAAAAAATCAAGACGTTCAAGCATAGATTATAATCTATCCAAACGATTTAAACCAAAATCAAAAGTTTTTGTGAAGTTTTAGTGGGTGAAAACCGTTGGAGCCCAAAACGCTAAAATGTAGGTAAATTCACTCATGGGCTCTATTGTGTCTATCATACGTGTGAAGAGCAGAGCGACGGCAATAACATTTACAAAACCCAGGATGGCCCACTTAAAACCTATTTCAGTTTGAAGTAAAAAATTAAGAGGTTTAAGAAGAAATGAAATATCAAGGCAAGGTTAGTAGGCAGAGTATAGTCTACATACATAGGGTGAGTATATATACAGAGTTACCGACTTGAGACTGGTGAAAAGTTAACTTAAAAAGATTCCACAGGGGACCTACGTAATCAAAGTAAGTGCTTCCAACCCAAACATTGTGCGAAAGGAAACAGGAAAAGGAACCAATTACAAAACTATATCACGACAACGAACAGCTAATTGTTGAATTGGCGATCGCCTTTCCGCCGCCAATCAGCGTTCACGCGCCAAATTACACATCAAAACAAATGAAAGAATTAACTAATGAATAATGTATACCATCTTTAACAGGCTTGATACATTGTAAACACGACACAGTCTTTTTCTTTTTCACTTTCCCATTTTCATTTTTCGCCTTTCCATTAGGCACGTCATTCTTTTCGGCTTTTTTCGTTTTGTTCTTCTGATTTTTCACAACACCCATTTTTGCACTGCACAAGGAAAGCGCGCGCTTTCCAAACTTTTATTTCGCGGGAAAGCTGCGTGTTTTTTTTGGGGTCGCGGCAAAGGCGCGCGTAGCAGATGCGCGTTCGGAAACTAGTGCGGGACTAGCAACGCTAACTGCATTCGCGTGCGAGCAAGGAAGCACTGGCAGCCGACAATGTGGGCTGTTAATGAACGCTCGCGGCGCGCAGCAGTAGCGGACTCCGACTACGAGGTGCGCCTCGTGAGCTCACCCGCACCCGCCAAATCGCCCATCCCGATCGGGAATCAAGGCCAATCTAGGATTAATATTCCATCTGCCACCACTTCCTAAACACGATGCTAATTTCCCCTAATTAATATTTCGTTAATGTTCCTTTATCATACAATTTATATTCGTCCGTGTATAGTTCTGTTACGGGACATGACGCTATTAATGCGTTTGAAACGTCTGGCCGAAAGAATCTGAAGTGTTACGGTTCAAAAGAATCTATATCCGGAGGGCGTAATCAATAGTTTTGTGCTGGGTTGTAGGTATGGGTGTAAAATTAGACTAGGCAGTGGCTAGCATCAAGGGCGATCGGTGATCGTAAACACTAAAGTCAAGGATAGGCGTGCGTGACTAACGCAGATTATTCTTACAAAGGTTACTGTTAGGTAGCCAACTATATGTATGCAGGTAGTTTACATAATAATTCAAAAGGAACCAATGTCAATTTGATTTGCACCTGGAGCTCAAATTACTGGGCAAATGAGACTTTACGAACTGATCTCACAGTCTAGAAAACTTTTTTACACTGTGTGATGTCTCAGGATGACGTGCAGTGCGCGGTGTCACGCAAAACTTTAATTTAGAGTTCCGAGTGACACTGCAATCTGTTATGGGCGGCCGTGACGCTTAACACCAGGCGAACGACTAGCTAGCTCGTCATGTCATTACATAAAAAAAACCTCGCAAAGTTTTTCGAGATCGTGACTGGACACTAGTGAAAAGAACTAAAGTACCTACTATTGAATAGATTATGCCGTATTAATACATTAGAGTACGTTGTGTCCTTGACTTGGACGAATAGCTAAGATATCTATATCATGACAAAATATGTTTATTTTTGGAACAGGATTTCGCCTTCGAAAAACATGCCAAGAGGAAACGTGTTGTTTTGTTGAATCTCTCGCCTAAATGTCCTTAGAACATTTTCTCGTGGCATTACATATGTACCTACTACCTACGATACAAAACAATGATGTCATCATAAAATATTGATGAAGTCGCGGATTACGATCATTTCATCACTGTAATTTTCTGTTGCTTCTTCTTTACAGGTGTAAGCGAAGCTTCTTATTTGTATTGTCCCGGAAACAAACTTTTATTTCTGAGACTCTTTTATTTTAAGGGGATTGCTATCTTCAACTGTATGTTTAGTATTCTGATGTTCTCGATCCTTCAAAATAAGGAATTAAGTAGGTACTTACTAAAAGCAAGTATAATTTTCCTACATCTATAAAAAGTATACGTATGAAAAATTATTACTTGAAGATTTCCGAAGACGAAACTGGTTCATTCATAATATTACTGGTACCTAAAGAAAACTGAATTTCTGCTTTCAGATACCTTATTAACGTTATCAAATAAACTCTTAGAATCGGTGCCAAAAGTAATAATTAACACATATAAAACTAGAAACAACTGCAAAGTTGTATTTACGTAGGTGTACCTTATGTTTTGAGCACGAACAAAACGCCGGCCTTGGCTTTTTGTGTTCTCGGTCAACTCTGACTCATTCTACAATCAACGAAGTACTTCCGAACGATTTTATTCACGAGATTTCACGATTATAGTCACAAAACACAAAGTATAGTGTTATAGTTAAACATCAGGTGCGGGAATAGTGTTAGGTATGCTCAAAGCCACAACAATGCATCTCTACGTTTTACCTATCCTAATTTCTGTCTAGAGGGCCATTCGGTCCCAACCCATCGAAAACGTTTCGATTCGAAATCTACACTCCGTCTCCTGCAACCTGAATGTGGGATCTACATTCCGCTCTCCATCCTCTTCATCTACGTTGTCGATGAAGGAGACGGAGAGCGTAAGTTTCCAATCGAACCTTTTTCGATGGGGAATCGGGGTGCTGGTCAGACTTAACTGATTCGAAAAGTGTCCAGACGCACCTATTTGTGGTACCTCTATTATTATATGGTTTGACAGTTCATCTCTTATCCCCTTTCCGAGTTTCTGTCAGAAGCTTTTCGAGTCGAACAGTGAACACCTACCAGGCCCCCAAGTCTCCTGCTATTTTCCTTTCTATATAAAATCTGTAAAAAATCACCGATTGTAGAGCAATGCACTCGGTGGACCGACGATCTGGTGAAAGCCGCGGGGAGCCGATGGATGCAGGGGGCGAGCAGCCGCTCAAGGTGGCGCGCTCTGGGGGAGGCCTGTGTTCAGCAGTGGACGTCTTCAGGCTGTTAATGATGAGAGCAATGCAATCGGTAGTTTGATAGTAAACTTAGGAGCCAGGTAAGCGGTGATTACCTATCCCATTAGACTGCAATCCCATTTCTACGCCTACCATGGCTTTCTGGCCATCTTGCTAAACTAATATATCGAGGAAAGCGGGGCTACGATTCTCCATACAAACGTATTCCCCTTTCTTATATGCCTTTAGGTCTGTGGTACGCACTTCCTTGTCTTTTTTTTTTCAACAACTACTTAATAACAGAAGAATTTGTGATACTTCAAAATTCCAAAAAATTGGCGCAGCATTGCGATAGGAATAGTTTCTTTAAGTATCTATTTTTCAGATGCGGAAGCGGAGTCTACTACTCGAATATAAAGAAACGAAGCCCTTTATTGTCTGTCTGTGGGTGAACTTAACACTCATGGGCTAGATAACAGGTACTATTAATTTCAGAGCTGATAGATCACATTGCAAGAGACCTTACGATGGTTAGCAATCGTTTTGCAAAGTTCTTATCTCGCCTAAAATTATTCACACAGCATTTGGGCCATATCGTAGCAAAATACAGTGACCGCGACCACTGCCACCGCAAACAACACAACATTATCACATATCCACAATCGACAGATCACATCAGAGCTATATTTAAAAGCCCGTCAGTCACGGGTGGGTAAATCGCAGTATGAATGCACTGCGTAGTGTATCTAGCTGCTACACTTCCGTGATCCAACAATGTCATGATCATCATTGGAATGATTTATTTAGTGACATCATACTTTCAATCAAATCAAATCAAAACGTTTATTCGCTAAAATACATGTATAGTAGATGTTACAGCAAGTTTTGTTCATGTATTTAGTCTGCAAGCAGACGTGCAAATGTTATTTAATAACTAATTACAATTTTTATTATTTATAATTTATAAGTAAACATTGGTACAAAATTCATTATAATCCTTAACACTATAAAAACAGTTGCATTGAAGCCAGTCAGTCAAACATTTCTTAAACTTGTTACCCTCTAATACCTTTATGTCATTTGGAATATTATTGTTATCAAGTTCTAACCTTTATCACAGAATACATAATAGAACCTGCTACTTTTAACCGACTTCAATGAAAGGAGGATATAAGCGACAAAAGAAGGCGGCCGATGGATGCTGCACTCTCAATGCCGCTCAATGTTGCACTCTATAGGGGAGGCTTATGTTCAGCAGTGGACGTCTTCAGGCTGTTGATGATGATGATAAGCGACATCGGATTATGGCTCAGGGAAATCTCTAAAGCAACTAAACCAATAAAAAGGTATAGTGAGGTGCATTTTTTTTGCTATATGCAGCGATCGAGCAACGACTCTACTGGTGGGAAGAGGTCAACGTAGCCTATGGACATCTGTAACACTAGACGTGCCTTTAATTCATTGATTTGTGATAATATACTTTTGAACCTTCTTTTAAATTGCTGTATGTGATGTGGCCGAGGTGTATATTTTTAACATTTTTTGAGAAAATCATTGACAGGTTTTACAGGCACGCTTGCGCTCTTGCGTTCACTCTTGACAAGTGTGCGAATAAATTTTGAAACAAAAAAACATTATAATTAGCTACGTGGTCACGGCGTAAGAAAGGACTACCCCATCTCTTCCCGTGAGTGCTGTAAGAACCGGCTAAGGGCATATCCAGGGAATGAGCAGCAGCATTTCTGCATTACAATCTATACTGCGATCACCAAGCCACCTGCCAAGCGGATGCTGATTGTGGCAAATTAATAGAGCCAGTCAAAGTGACGCTTTATAGGGGAGGCCTATGTTCAGCAGTGGACGTCTTCCTGATGAAGATGATGAAAAATTATAATAGATTTTTTGCTGCATTTTCTTGATATATTTCCACCAATCTTAACTCACTTCTACTACATTTATGACTTTGATAAAACGCTACAATATATAGTACTTATGAAAGAAGGAATAGGAACTTCGATTCAGTGCTTACGTCACCTTCTAGCAGTGCTATTAATAACCTAGTGACGTCATACCTTCTTAATGGTTTACTCCAGTTAGAAGCATCCGAGGTCAGCTTAGTAAGTTATGGGCTAAGGTGTGTTTAGGAACAAACTAAGTATAAAATATAACCTACCTCCCACCTACCTACCACCTTACCTAAGTAGTATAGTAAGTAGGTAGTATAGTAGGTAGGTAGGTATAACCTAGGTAGCTAGCTAGGGGGTAGGTGGCTAGGTAGTAGGGGTAACCTACTATATCTTTCTTTCTTTCAAGGACTTTTCTGAACCACCTACCTACTATTATTGTAGGCTAGCGATTTTGACCTGGGGGCGTACTGTGAGCTCTTAGCGCGATTCAAAACAGAGCCTATACTGGATCGCTTGTCAAAATCCCTATACAAAAAAAAAAACAAAGCGATCCAATATGAGCCTATATTGGATCGCTTTGTTTTTGTTTTGAATCGCGCTAAGAGCTCACGGTAGGTACGTCCCCAGATCGTCGGTTCACCTAATAGGGGGCCGGCCTACGCTGCGTCTTTCGGTTCGTGGTCGCCACTCGAGAACCTTTCTTCCCCAATCGCTTGTCCGTTCTGCGAGCGATATGGCCTGGATGCTTTATTTTTGTATGTACGAGTAGTAATAAGTACCTACCTACCATAATATCCGTAACCGAGATAAAAGCAGTAAGCAGTTTCGTTACGGTTGGGTAGGTGACCGGAGTATGCAGACCTTCATAATCATGACCAATGTCACGGCCATCGCACTTTGTAATTTATTATATGGATGATTATGAAGAATTACGTCACGAAATCAGCACAAAATTGTAAACGTGTACTAGAAAAAGTTAATTATCTTTGGCACTGATTTAAAGAGAAATTAAATAGCAGTTTTGGTAAGTTAAAAATTATAAATGGCACGTTTAATAACTAGTTCAGCAGTTAAAACTAAGCAGTAAAGTAAACAAAAATGAGTAATAAAAAATAATGAAATGGATCAGTGAATATATAATTGAGCAGGAAAATAATTAAATGGGCGGTAATAGTTATTTATGATATAAGGGCGGTAAGTTGGTTTTTACAAACGAGCAGACGAATGTAAGCCCGAGACGAAGTCGAGGGCTTACCATAGTCACGAGTTTGTAGAAACCAATTTCCGCACGTGTATCATACAACGTTTTTCAACACATTCGCAAGAAAACAGTACAATAGGTAAAGAAACAAACATTCGTTTATTAGTGGGAAAGTCGCAACAAACAACCTTTTCTGACCACAGATCAGTAATATGTAGCTCCTTTGACGTTCCTTATCTAACTAATATGAAAATGGCCTAAAATGGCGGGCATTTACAATGCAAATGGCGCCACGTGCGTGTGGTGAAAATTAGAACTACATCTCTAGTTTCATTTTCCCTTTAGTATTAAAATGAGACAAACGTATTGAGCAAAATCGCTTCCAAGGAGTTTCGATCATTTAGCTTATTTATTCTCGTACTGTGAAACTCCTTGGTGAAATTCTTTTATGTGTTTTATTAAAATTAAAAAAAACCGTAAAGGTTACGCACGGCGCTATACAAGGAACAATGCGGTAAAATAGGTACTTAGGTGAGAGTACCTATTTTACCGCACGCTTCGTTGTATGGTGCGTAATGTTTAACTTTCGAACAATGTATACAGGCTTTGTAAATGCATTTTTTGAGCAAATGTGTTGAAAAAATTATTGAACGACCGCTCGTTCAATAATTTTTTCAACACCTTTAGGTTAGGTTAGGTTCACACGTAACCGCTTACGTGTGAACCTAACCTAACCTAACCTAATTAAAAAAAATAATGTTTAACAAAGAGCACGGATCCAGGTGTCTGTGGAAATGCAGATATAATAAAAAAAACCTAACCTAACTTGATAAAATAACCGACTAATTGATTTTTTATTACTGTCCATGTTTTACTGTCGCAATAATTAATCAACCGCTATTAAATTAAATAACTGCTAATATGTTTTTGAACTGATCATAATAAATCTCGAATATTTAAATAACAGCTCAACAAAATAGTTCCCATTATCATTGTTTTGGATCCGTTTTATAAGACTGGCAGCGCCATCTGTGTTTTTACACAAGAACTAAATGGGATCGGAGTTTGGAGTAGGCTGAGAATAACTTTATAATTTCGTTAGACGCTACCTACCTACAACTTACCGTGTAATTCATTATCCTGAGAAAACCACAAAAAAATATTATTTATTTATTTTCAGATTGATAACTAGTAACGCCATCTAGCTCTCTACGCTTGGACTAAGTCACAAACTTGTAAAGTTAGCTGCGGCAACTTCATTCATCCACGATGCTCTTATTGGTTGAGCTTGGGAATAATGAGTGATGATGACACTAGTTTGCTATGTTGGCACCTGTCCATCGGTGGGCCAAAACTGCGCGTTGTTGATTTTAAATTTTACTATTTGTTTCGATGATTGGAAGGTGAAGCCGTGATTCGTGACCGAACGGTTTCACAACGAGCTGCGAATGATAGAATACGTAGACTTTTGTTTAGTTTTAGTAAATAGTTATTACCCTACCTACTTATTAGCTATCAGTTTAGTAATATTAATATACCATATAAAAGGATCCTATCCTTATCTCAGAAATGAAAGCGTAACTTGGATTATTCATATTAAGATTTATTAAAATAATATTGCAATGCTTATCAATATCACCAATAATATAATAATCAGTGACAGCTTCACACGGGTTTTCTCAAGTGTCAGATGTCACTGTCCTCTTGACGTTTACCTCTTTTCGGAACCACAGACTACTTAGGAATACATATGAAGTACGGATCGATATTGCCATTGGATATTGTATGAGATACATACTACCCAATATTAGTATCCTAACACATATAAATAAAAATGCGTGTCCATGGTTTTCCAATACAGTACCTAGATACTTAGGTAGCTGTAGGTACCTACTCTATCTACTTCTACTTATTAAATAAATAAAATAAATCTGTGTAGGTAACAAGTAGGTACCTATGTATAATTTTCAATATATCTACTATAATACTCAAATATACCTACGTTTATATAAAATATGCTTATTTAATATTTTATTATATCCTATGTACTTAATGTAGGGTGACTATGATTCTGAAACTATTAGAGACTTTTTAATAGCATTGAAAAATCAAAGTAAATATTGAATGAGTCTAAACAAACATTTTATTCCCAGAGCTAGTGACAATTCCCAACTTTTGAAACAAGTAGTACCAGTTTAGATGGTTGTGTTTAATAATTTAAGATACAAAACAAAGTTAACAACTGTCATACATATACATATAGTATAATATAAGTATAGTGTTTTCCTATAAAGATTGGACTATTTACATAGTGTAAAAAATATTTTTTGTTCTTCATGTATTTAGGTTGTTATTATAATAATTACTAGGTACATCAAAAAATATTTCGTAGCCTTCAGTTTACGCTCTAATACGTTGTGGAACCCTATTATTATTACACCATAGTAATTTATATAGTAAAATATTATTATAATAATTATCTTTCCGTTTAAACAAGGTTAACTAAACAATGTACTCGAATAGAATTTAATAAAACGGTGCAATGAAGCAATGTTGTGATTATAAAGTTACAAGGTTTAAAGGTTATACCAAGCTACGTTATTATGACTAATGGTGACTCTACGATGATGGATTAATTTACTACTGATGATGGTTTTTTTAAATAATTTATAGGCATAACATTTCACCACTGTCTCACCTGATAATAAGTAAGAAATTAGTAAATAA
This sequence comes from Ennomos quercinarius, assembly GCA_910589525.2. Lineage (NCBI taxonomy): Eukaryota > Metazoa > Arthropoda > Insecta > Lepidoptera > Geometridae > Ennomos > Ennomos quercinarius. Next base: position 5,785,440 of record OU342513.1, on the reverse strand, counting down.
ATACGCATAGCGAATATTCGTGTTCAAAAACATTTTAATTAGTCACTTAAACATCAGCCTAATAAATTCCCACTGCTGGGATACAAGCCTTAACACCTGGAAAGAGTGTAGAATATAATCACGGAGCACGAAAAAAACGCTTCTAGGTGCGAAGCGTTATATTTTTTAATGCTCTGTGGATATAAGGTTCTTACTAAGTAGTGGCAGGACTTTTCTGCAAATTTCATCTAGGTACGTACCACCGCTTTGCCAGTTATTCTATCGCCAAGCAGTAGTGCGCAAGCACTACTGTGTTCCGGTTTGAAGGGCATTGTAGCTAGTGAAATTACTGGGCATATGAGACTTTATGATCTAATCACACAGTATAGTAATCTTATTACTATACTGTGTGAAGTCTCAGGATGCCGTGCGCAGTGCAGTGTCACGCATATTAATTTAGAGTTCGAGTGATACTGCAATCTGGTATGGGCAGCCGTTATACTTATCATCAGGCGAACGACTAGCTCGGCACGTCATTCGTTTACAAAAATAATTCACCATGCTGGTCGAGTGAGGGTTGGTGGATGACCATGTTTCCGAATTTTGTGGGCCTTTATCACGCCTGTTTCCTCACGATGTTTACTGTCACTGATTATAATTAGTAGCATTTTGTTATTTCAATAATGTTATTTTTTTTAACGGGCAATGTGCCTTTATTACCCACGCTAACTACTACAATAATAAAAACTAAACTAAACTAGCTACACTACCTACTACAAAGAACACTTATGTTATTAAATCAAATGTAAACATAATTATTGTTAAAAATAACGTAAGTGTCGAAGCCAATATTGATAATTTGATAGGAACTATTACGTAAACACTGATATTAATGAACTTGGGTATTTTTATATTAATGAAAAGCTGATATCAGACACACGGAGAGGAAACTCGTGTTATTATCTACTTCATTAGTTGTAACAAGTGTTAATACTGTTCGATATTAAAGAACACTACTAGAGGCGCTCCGCGGTTTTACCCGTAATATTTTTTTATTCCGCTGAACCTCTTAATCAATAACTTTCATAATAATAATAATACCCTTACTTTCATTTCTAAAAAGGAGAGTATTGTGATTTTGTATTCATATCGTTTATATGGACAGTGGGCACCGAAGCCTTTAAGTGTTCCTGTGAATAGATTATATTAATTTATCACTGCAGTTTTACAGAAAACCTCAAGGATCAAGTTCAAAGCATAATGTTTAAGACGCCACCCATTGTTAAAGTAAATCTATGCCAACACCTTGACAGCAAATAGAGCACGAAGATTATGAGAATCGATAAGGCTTCCTTATCCGTTAATAAACTGAAGAAAAGCGCAGCAACTCGAGAACTGTTTGTTTACGTTTGTTAGCATTTCTAAAGCTTATGCAATTATGAAATACAAAAGAAACTAGCTCGTTCCGAAATTTACTATAGCCTATTCTTTGACCTTCTATGTATGGATGAGTAATGAGTGTTTGTAAAATGTAAAAATAGCGTTCTCAAATGTTTCTTTACAAACGACTTCAAAAAAGGTGAAGGTTCTCTATTCGGGTGTATTATTTTATATTTATTATTACTTCAGAACTCCGCCATTTATAAACAGATTTGATTTTTCTTTTATTGTAAGACTAGTCTTGTAAATAGTACATCATTAATGACTGTGAATGAACATTAATCAGTATGGTAACTTGTAATACATACCCATTTATGTCTCATGGTTTATCTTAAAGGCTATACTTCCAGACTCGTCCCATAGAAATTTTATCAAAATCGGTTATTTGTTTTATTTATTTATTTACATCTTAGTATGTAAAGTAAGGCGATTGAAGTTGGTGTAACCCCTTTTTTATAGGATACTTTCATTTGATTTTACTATACAGTGCCAATACCTACTATAAAACGCTTAATATGTACCTATGGTGGACTGTGTGGTATCATATTTACCATAGCAATAACAGCTTTGTTAGATTTGCGTAAATGTTTAACTTCTTGGTAAATGTTAGATGTATGAAAACATAGGGTAAGTATTCACTTCCATGAGCTAAGAACGTGATCGCATCATTTTGGTCGAATTTTGTTGCGGATAGATACCCTTTTGGCTTTAGCTTAAAATAGTGACATAACAAACGAATAGGTACCCTCACGAAATCAATACATCTCAAATGTTGATTTGATAGATGTTACATTATGTGATTATGAGGAAAATGTACTAAATTACCTAGTAGTACTTACCTATATATTATTGTTATTACTAAATACACAGACACACCACATTATACTTAGTAGTAAATTAGTACATTTCCCCTCATACTTGTGAATTTGTGATTCACAAGTATGAGGGGAAATGCACTAATTTAGTCACAAAACGCACTTGTGAATTTGTGATTCGCAAGTTCGTTTTGTGATACGTTATTTTAAACCATAGAAATCGTAATAATAATGTTTTAACCTAAAGCGAAAAGGGTTTCTATCCGCAGAAAATAGGTGATCTCGTTACATTGGTTTAATACAGTTATATCCAGTTGTTATTATTATGGATTATCCTGAGCCTATCAAACACATTTTCCTTTACCTAAAGATATTACTCGGTTAATGTATATTATTATTTAAGCTATGCTCTGGCCGTCTGGTGTGTGGCTCAACTCAACCGACATCTAACGATATAGGTACCTAACGGCCCACATAAACATAAGTGACAGAACAGGTTCCTCTATCATATAACAGATAACTCACATACACATCGAAACTGGAGGTCAAACTGGCTTTATTACATCACGACATAGCTATTTTAACCATCAAAACGTATGCAACCTCCATTGATCAGACTTTTTAAGTTTTATTAAGTTGGTAGTAAATTTTTACTTACTGCGTACCTAATTGCTACTAGTACAAATCTGCTAGAAAATGCTACTAAATATAGGTAGGTAGTTCGACTACCATTGACAGACATTATACATGAATGTATTAGATACCTACCTAATTCTCCTTAATCAGCGTAACTAATGGTATGAGAACACGAACTTAATTGTTTCTAATACTTAACTTATTTATATTTTGTGTTGCAAGTGTACCAGGATATTTACTTTTTGTACGGGCATTGGTTTAATCACTACACGGTAAACCACAATTCCAATCCAGAATACGGATTAACAGTACTTATTTGTTAAAGGCAAATAAGGCATATCTAGTTATTTATTTTCATTTGTGTATTTAATTATAATTAAATCCGCAGATTTAGCTTAGATATATTCCGTTATTTATTCCGGCATGATTCAGATATTTGAATTGATTTAAATACGAATGCGTCATTCAAAACATCAATTCCATTTGCTAGTTTTACATACAATAGTCCGATTTGACACACTTATCGAATGCATTGATATGCTATTGACTAACACCTATTAAGTGTTAGCCTCTTAAATATCTATAAAAGATTTATATCTGCGATTTACAACTTTACTCCGAGCGATATTTAGACCCCGTAGAAAAGAAGTACCTACCTACCTATCCAAAAACCGTTAGGTGCATAACTTTTCCTATGCAATCACTGTTTCTATAGATCAATACTATGATATAATACGACGATATGTATGCAGGCATACTGAAAATCCGAATCAGAATCGCACTAGACATAATAAAAATTATAATAGGTACTTACGAGTAATAGGTAGTAATTATTTTGCTACTCTGCTCTGCTGGCGGACATCTCACAAGTCACAATCTTTAACCAAAAGTAGTGCTCCTGGATGCAATAAGTTTTATAACTGAAATGTCTTGCACTACAAAATGTATTTTGCGTTTCTGGCAGTTGCTTCAAGGCTGGCCATTGACATCCAGATCTACCAGTCAGGTTTAATTACTGATACAAGTACATACGATACAAGTTTTTGATATGCTGCGCAAATTCTAATTTAAGCTCCAAACTAAATAATGACTTCCCGAGCCATAATGCTCCAGTAAATGCATAAACCATCTATAAATAACGTTAACTTTGCCGTGCTGAGTAAAATTAAAATTCCATCCTCGGGTTTAATAATACATTTTGGCGAATCGCCACCAACGCACTCCGTAAATACTCACGTGAAAGATTAATAACAATGGAACAAGTGGATTAGGGAGAAACTCATATCTAGTTATCAGAAATCAAACATACCGGGTGTTGTAGTAACAGGAACTTTTCCGCACTTAGCGTGACACTAACACACTTTCAGTTTCTTCTTAGAACACACTGTTTGAAACACTGAGGTTTGTAACAAACGAACCATTCAGCGATCCAATGTTACATCACCGAAGATTCGCGGAAATTCGCAACACTATAATTGAGACAGTTAGCGTGTACACTCGAATTCCGAAATTATGGACGCACTAGTTAACGGACGCCGGAGAAAAGAAACGTCGTTCCTTTTTTGAAGTTTGTAAATGGAATGCGTCGTCAGTTTTCAATTGGATTAAGTTGATTGGTTAATTGAATTGTGTAGTGTTGTGCGTCGTGATAAGCGTAGAGAGGCCGCGGCGCGACTGCCCGCGCGCCCGCTGTATCATTGAAGCCGGCTCACGTGCGTTTGCATGCAAAAAAACTTTTACAGAGCTTCAAGTCTCATAGAGCACCGAAAATACGACTGTATACCAAGAAAGCCACATGCAAGCTTCGTATGTCACAGTGTGAATTTTTAAGACACTGACTAATGATAAATAGGTATCTTATCGAATTTAATGTAGTTTCTGGCTTTGATTGCTTTAACTGATTTCAAAACTTAAATATTAAAAAGTAGGATAAGCATTCCCAAATAATAAATATTTATTACTTTTGGGATAGAATAACAGCTTTAACGACTTAAAAATATAGTTTCTGACTTTGATTTCTTTAATTGACTTAAAAAACGTAAATTTTCAAAACTAGGGTTCGAACACTCACAAGTAAAAAAATATTTATGTGTTTTGGAATAAAATAACTCCAAAAAACATTACCTTGGTATGCAAAGTATTGAATTTTAACTACACTCCGTCTGCACATTTCTTTCGGAAAATCATTTCTACTGTTCCTAGCTCTACCAAGTCATAAACAACGAAATTACTGCTTTCGATCTATTCGCTGACTGAATGTGACGTCATTGCACTATAGATTCTACATTGTAAGCTTTTCATAAGGCACGTGTTTCTTTATTCTTAAACATGATTTAACAATACATAATGTAAAACAATGAGCAATAATTACAAATTATGGATAAAATAATCGATGGGTGATCACAGAGGTTATACGTAGAAATAATACCTCTGTATTGGCGGTATTGGAAGAAATATTTTATGTACCTATGGTATGGAGTCAACAGTTGACACTGGCTAAATACACTATGTGTGGAGCCAAATATAAGAAAAAAAACACTTGAAATAGGTATCTATGGATTTCATCCAGACATCCAGACTTCCAGACTCTACTATTGCTATCTCATTTGCTGACGAGCGAAATTGAAAATGTTCTCTCTTTCCCACGGATGTACAGACTACTAGTATGCACATCCGTGCTCTTTCCTTTCCTAAAAGCTTTTAAAATTGTCACAATTGTGCAATAACACCTTACTTACCGGTTTTCCGGAACTACATAATATTACGTTTTTCGGGGTAAAAAGTAGGTATTAACTAAGTAACCTGTACTTACGTAGAATTTCATCCAAATCTGTCCAGCATGTAAGCTAAAATAACAAACAGAACGCCCAACTCCCTACGCCCTACTCTCCCTAGTAAAAGTCTGTGTAACTAAAAGTCCTAAAACATAAATAAAAAGTGAAAAAAATATCTAGTCACTAGCACTGCAAATACCTTGCACATTAGCATTATGCTTTTTTATAAGCATTAGAAATTAAAAAAGTACATTACCATTATAAAGACTCATTATAATGCTTCTTATAATCTTTATAATGCTTTCATAAATATTATCATGACAGTCTTGGAAGTCCCATTGTAAAAACACCCATATTGCTAAAGCTAGCAACATTCATCTGGTAAGTGAAACTGTGGTGCCAGTTCTAAAAATATAAAACAGTGCTGAACAGAAATTTCTAATACCAGCCGTCTGGCGAAGCCATCGTTTGTTACGATATTACTCTCTCTTCCATGGAAAACTGGTTTTAATATCAAAAGTTATGATTACCTACTTTTAGATTTCTTTACCCAATAATATACTGGGTGGCGCAAAAGTAAAGACCCTATTTGGTTCAGCTATAACATTTTTTCTAAATTAGAAAACTAGATTTAGGTTTTTTTAAATGTATATTTGTGCCATTAAATTTCGTACCATTAGGATTTAAAGATGATGTCTTTTAAATGGTGACCTCCAGAGTTGATACACATTTGAGCCCTATTTATGACATTTTGCAAGATGATTTTCCTTCAAAATTGGTTATGAGTGACGAAGCGCATTTCCATCTCTCAGGGCATGTCAATAAGCAGAATACTCGGTTCTGGGGCACTGATAATCCGCGCATTATTCAAGAAACACCTCTACACCCACTAAAAGTTACTGTATGGTGTGGCATCTGTGTTGACAGAGTGATCGGACCCTATTTTTTCGAAGACGCTGGAGGCAATGCGATAACTGTCACTGGAGAACGCTACAGAACCATGTTACGTGAGTTTTTGATACCCAGTTTGGACGAATTGCGGCTGGAGCACATCTGGTTTCAACAAGACGGCGCTACGGCACACACAGCGCGCGACACTATGGACTTAGTGAGGGACGCTTTTCCAAGCCGAGTTATCTCTCGTTTTGGCGATTTGCCTTGGCCTGCAAGATCACCCGATCTGACCAGTCCAGACTTCTTTCTTTGGGGTTTTTTGAAATCTCGGGTGTATGTGAACAAGCCACAGACTCTCGCAGCTCTAAAAGAAAACATTCGTCAAGAAATAACGAACATATCGCAGGAAGTGTTACGGCAAGTTATGCAAAATGTCATAAATAGGGCTCAAATGTGTATCAACTCTGGAGGTCACCATTTAAAAGACATCATCTTTAAATCCTAATGGTACGAAATTTAATGGCACAAATATACATTTAAAAAAACCTAAATCTAGTTTTCTAATTTAGAAAAAATGTTATAGCTGAACCAAATAGGGTCTTTACTTTTGCGCCACCCAGTACTTAAACCATCATTTGTACGACTTTCACGCCGCAACCACCGAATTGATTTGGATGAAGTTTGGCACACAGGCTGCTTAAACGACCAAGATCTATATAGAATCCCTTATCCCGGAAAATTTAGGAAAATGGGTAAGTTACGGGTGTGTGCGCTTCGCAATTTTACGGCACCGGGTTCGATCCTCGGCCCTGCACCAATGACTTATGTAGTAAGTTATGTGCAGTTTGCGATGCAATCGCTCCGTGCCTCGGAGAGCACGTTAAGCCGTCGGTCCAGGTTGTCATAAGAACATCTATGGCAATCGTTACGGGTAGTCAGACGCCTGATAGAATCTGACGCCTGATCTAACCATCCCTGTTACTGGTTCCTTATGGGTTGCGAGGTCAGATGACAGTCGCTCGTGATTCTGGGAGCTCGCCGCTACAGGTTACATTGGGAGCCGACCCCAATAACAAATGGGAAAAGGCAAAAAGAGGGTAACTTATGGGTGTAAACGCGCAGTATAGAATAAAAGAATGTTTTTCTTTATTGAGGGGATGTACCATTATTGAAACGACTGCTCTCGATAGACTACCTTTAATTACTCATTCATTTACAATAATTACACGCTCTTATATGCTAGATCTACCTACATACGTACACCTCATTATTCTTTGCGTAATAATGATTTTTCTTTAACATTTTTAAAGTAGGTACCTACCCCAAGCAATGAGTTAATTACTATTGACCAATTTTGATTAAACTAAAAATAATCCTTATCTTTTTATTTATGCTAAAAACACTGACCAAATAAGCTAACCACGTAACATTTTAACCGATTTCAAAAAATGACATTTAAGGTGGTACGTTTCACTAGCGCGGCAAATTCAAATTTTCTTGCGTTCTTTTGCCAATAATAGCTTAATTACTTAACGTGATTACATGAAAACTAATTTTGCGCAAATAAATTGAATGTATCAATAAATTACAATAAAAAGTATCTCCTAGATATAATTGAGTTAGCAAAAAATGGCAACAAACAATTTTCTTCTTAGTTTTTCAGTCTATTGCCATTTGTCGCAATGATATCTAGGAGATACTTTTAATTGTAATTTATTGATACATTCTATTTATTTGCCCAAAATTAGTTTTCATGTAATCACGTTCAGTAATTAAGCTATTATTAAGAAAATTTGAATTTGCCGCGCTAGTATAACGTTCCATCTTAAGTATTTACTTTGGTAGGTACCCCTTAATTAATAAGTACCCCTCCGGTCGGTTTGGACCACTACGTATCCCCTGTCTCACTTTCACGCGTAGCATTTTTCATCAGCGGGATATGTCATACTAATTTTATAGCTAAGTAGTTTACGATTACAGAGGGCTCGACTCTGTACATTCCAAACAAAACACAGCTTACAAAAAAATACTGCGTACACGCTTTAGAAAAATAGCTACTATAATTTTATAACTTGTTCCATTGTTCTGGCCGAAATACCGTAGTCTGGTGGAGGGGTCATAGCCCATCATCACGTCTTCCTGTCCGGTCCCCACAGCACAGGTAGAGCGGAACGTTAATTATACTGAAGTATGCTATATCTGCCAGTTACTATACCTATACATAGTATGCGCCTGTACGTTTGTTGGTGGCTTAGAAAATAAATATTCTAAAGGTTGATAGAGTCACCGAACGGGCTCTAGTATTGCCAGTTACCACCGTCACCAGCAAAAGTGCCAATATACAACTTAAATCTGCTTAATACGTGTGCAAGAAGACATACCACTTGGTGGTAGGACTTTTCTGCAAAGTTCGTCTAGGTAGGTACCACCGCTTTACCAGTTATTCTGCCGCCAAGCTGTAGTGTGCAAGCACTACTGTGTTCCGGTTTGAAGGGCATTGTAGCTAGTGAAATTACTCGGCAAATGAGAGTTTACGAACTGATCTCACAGTCTAGAAAACTTTTTTAAACTATGTGATGTCTCAGGATGACGTGCGCACTAGTTCGCAGTGTCACGCAATACTTTAATTAAGAGTTCCAAGTGACACTGCAATCTGTTATGGGCGGCCGTGTCGCTTAACACAAGGCGAACGACTAGCTCGTCACGTTATTCAATCACATAAAAAAAATATCATTATTATCCTTATATACCCTACTCTCCTTGATTTGCCTTCCAATCCTTTAAAGCCCACTTTTATTTTTATATTTTGGCGACACTTCAATTCACATTGAAACACAATGTTATAATAATCCTCTCAAAATACACGGTGAACACAAGACGTACAACAAAAATGATCAACAAGTTTAATTTAACAGGTTACACACACGAAGAGTTCACCCCAGCGTTTGGTGAACTTCGAAAACAATGGCAACAGGCCAGAAATTGACGTGGCCAAGGTTACACGTCCCCTGCATTGATAGAAAGCCCGTGGACCATAACGTAAGTAACCAGTGGAGTACTAATGAGAGGTTCCTGTAGAAACATAAATAACCAGTCCTAGTTTATTAGACAGTAGGACTTTTCTACAAGAGGTCATTACCACCACTTTGCTAGTTATTCTACCGCCACCCAGCAGTATAATGTGCAAGCGCTACTGGGTTCCGGTTTAAAGGGCGCTGTGTGTGTGGGGGGTAGTTAGTGAAATTACTGGGTATAATAGTATAATATGACCTTCAGTCTAGAAGTGATGTTACGAAGACTGCCTCAGGACAACGTGCGCAGTGTAATGCCACGCAAGAATTTATAAAGATAATTTAGGGTTCCCAGTAGCACTGCAACTGCTCGTCTGCTGTTACACTTAACATCAAGCGAACGCCTAGCTTATCACGTCATTCATTTACATTAAAAAGTCGGAGCACTAGGAAAATGCACTTCTCTGACTGGTGCCTGGACGAAGCACTGCTGTAATTGGTAAACTAGACATTATCATGTGAGAGCTATTATTGGCTGTACATACAGTACATTAAAACTAGCGTGTTTTTGGTGACACAGAGGTAGCTGTATTATCAGTCAAGTGGTTTTAAAGTCTTTGCCAGCGGACTTTTAAACGTTGCTATATTTACGGACCATGATTAAAGTCCACACGGATTTATAGATTCATTTCATAATTCCGATATAATTATTACATATTGCGATATGTAAAAAATGTAGGAATAAATGGATGATAATATAATAGTGGTCAAACAGGTGCAATTCAGTCAGAAACTTTTTGACATCGTATCAGCGCATTTTACTAATGAGAAAGAATCCAAAAATACATATTGGGCATAGAACTAGGGTGTAAAACAGTTTGAAGGCGGGACGAGAAATCACAAGAAGAAATTGTGTGTGTGTGTAAAATGTTGTTTGTTATGATTATGATCTTCAATATTTGCGACAAGTTAACTGTAGTATTTACTAAATATTGAACCTACCTATAGGCCCCCATAGTTTTTTAAGTAAAATAGCAGGCATTTTATTTACTGAGATCCTTCAAACTTTGGAGTAAAAGTAACAAAAAACTGAAACACTGAAATATTGCGATATATCGGAATGAGCATTCCCGATCTACAAAATTAACAGGTTTTGAGAGTAACGCAAATATTCTAGGTCTGTGGTACTGGGACTTTGCTAGACATATCTGCATTTAGACAAGTTATATCTCAGACAAAGCCGCCTGAAAACGTTATTGTAGGTAGTAACATAAGCCTATCAGCAGATGCTCAACTGCAGAGGAGTGACAAGATTATAAATATAGCTCGGCCTGAAACGTTGACAAACGACATATCGAATCATCGAGTGGTATAAACTACATTTAATTAACATTTTTAAACAGCACATGCCTGCTTTAAGTTAGTGAAATGAGTTCTAAGAATAAAAGACAAAAACAAAAACAAAATTTTTACAAAGCATTCCGTCAGGTTTGCAAATTCAAAACATGATGTTTTTTTAACTGTATTCAAAAACGATGTCTGTGCTAGGTTTCATTTAACTAAAATGGTCTTGCTCCGCTTTGTGGCTTTTACCTTAATTAAACACTTAACTACTCTGGGCGGGACCAGAATGCGCCATGTTTATTTTATGCTATAGGTAGCAAACAAGCATACGGCCCTCGTGATGGGAGCCGGAGTAGTCCATCCAGACATCTGTAAACCTTGGACCACGTTACCGTGATATGCCAAGAATTTTATTATGGCCATAATTAAGGCTGCTATACACGCCGATCCACTATCTCGCTCGCACATTGCTACATTTTTGAAGATATTAAATAACTGAATTTACTTACGAAAAATCTGGTTAAATTATGTTCTCGTGGATAACATTACAAAAGTTCAACAAAAATATATTAATCCAAACAAGATTTTATAAGTACAACGGTATCAAAGATTTTTTTTGTTTCTACACTTACCATGTTTATGTATGAAAACTTGTTTGGACCAATTTGATGTTTTTGTTGAAAATTTGTAATGTTATTCATGAGAACATACTTTAGCCAAAGTTTTCATAAGTAGATTCAGTTGTTTAATATCTTCAAAAATGTAGCAACGCGCGAACGAGATAGTGGATCCACGTATATAGCAGCATTACGAAATAATGTATGTTAACATCACGATTCATGACCATAATAGGGCTGTGTCCTGCTATTTTTTAATGCATAATTTTATTCATAATATTCCTCAAAAAATAAACAATCACGAAAATAAAAATTAAATATCTCAAATAATGCCAAGGCTACAAGAATTTTAAAATAAAGGAATAGAAAGAGACAACTCCAACATGCAGTGGCGTCACTCTAGCTCCTTCATAATACCGCATTATTAAGCTGTGGTAGCTTTACATACAGTCTCTTTGGCATGTGACTTCACAACGTGCGTTTTCATAGTAACTGTGGGGAATCTGCTGTTTTGCGAGAAAGGGACAGGCGATTCCCCCTCCAGAAACTATAAAAACTTATTACCCCGTGATTTACTTACCGAGCTTACATATTTTTTCAATTATTGAATTCATTTTTAACCAAATTTATGAAAATAATATTTACATGTTAGTTTTTAATAGCAGGACACTAGCCTATTATTGGCAAAATATCACGGTAGTGTGGCCGCAGTATAACATTATACGCGCCACTAATGCGTTACCAGCGTTAAAATACCTACCCTTTTATTTTAGTAACGATAAAAAGTTATCACTACTCTCTTATCATAACATTTAAACACACGACTTCCTCTTCCCAATAAATCAAAGTTCAAAAAATTTGATGCTATCAAAAACTATAAACAAACACCGCGCTAGAACAGAATAGGCAATAGTAGCGGAGCACAGTGCACCTATGGCACAGTGCCTCGTGTGACATTGTGGGTTGATTAGATAACAGCGTTGAATGAGATGCGCCGGCGCATGCATACCTAGACCTAGAATGAAACTCTGCGGTTAAGGCCAAGCTATTCAAACTAACGCACCCGTGGCTATAGGTGCTGTTTCTATATGAAGCATTGATGTATATTTTAATGAATTTCCTCTAAGATATTTCTATTATTATGGTCCCCCTAACCTTACTAAAATAAAATAAATAGATGTATATTGTATACCTATACGAGACAATACGAGACTATTATGCTTGACAGATCATTGAGAATTTTTTAAGGAAAATGAATTATTTTCTTTATAAAACCGGAGTCGTAGTTATCAGATTGTCACCATAAAACAATGTGGTGGTAAACAAATTAATTAATAATACAGGAACACAGATTGCTTACGCTACCTAAACTACATAGGCTACCTTTTATTCCGGATATTACGAATATTTACGGGAAACCGGGGAAGTTCCGGGGAAACAGCAGAGCGCCTCTAGTATAATAAAAAAGAGAGATATCCCAAAGATATTTCTATTATTTTTACTAGGTGGTAGGACTTTTCTGCAAAGTTCGTCTAGGTAGGTACCACCGCTTTGCCAGTTATTCTGCCGCCAAGCAGTAGTGTGCAAGCACTACTGTGTTCCGGTTTGAAGGGCATTGTAGCTAGTGAAATTACTGGGCAAATGAGACTTTATGATCTGATCACTCAGTCTAGTAATCTGATTACTAAACTGGGTGATGTCTCAGGATGACGTGCGCAGTGCAGTGTCACCCGAAACTTTATTGTTATAAAGTTCTGTGTGACACTGTAACTGTTATGGACGGCCGTGTCACTTAACATCAGGTGAACGACTAGCTCGTCACGTCATTCAATCACATTAAAAAAAAAAAAAAAAAAAAAATATTATGGTCACTCTAAACTTACAGATACAAATAAAATAGATGTATACCTAATACCTATATGAGTGTATACGCACAGCATAGATCATAGACCACACTTTGTATTTGTACGTATTGTAGGAATAAAAGATTAGACACGTATGAATAATGCAGTGACATATAAGACGTATTGTCACGGCAAATATTTTGATGCCATTTGCTTACAATGCTCGTCGCTGTAACTATTATATCTAATGACCGTTGACTAGAATATACGTGTAGATTTAGCTTCTTGCGTTAGGTATGTGAAGTCAGATATGGTATAAACTCAACATTAGATACCTATAAATAACAAAATGCATCTATAATACAGAAAAAAAGAACGGTAGAATAGGCGACCTTACCGCATTGTCCGATTTTTTCTAGACTAGGTTCCTTTAATTCCTGGGCATCCCCCAGGAATTAAACTGCGAAAGAAGAATATTATATGTACCAGTACGCTTAAAATATTGTGGTAGGATTAGGTACGGTCCACTGTTTTTTTTTCTTTTTTAGGCCTGAGTATCAGCAGTGGAAACGTAATTAGATATCATGGTATCCAAGTCCACTTTACAGATACAGGGATCTAAATACTTACCTAATGAGTTTAGAACTCGCTGCTAGGTAAAAAAAAAAAAGAAAAAAAGGGGTAAGTAAGTATCTACATAGTTAAGTACATAGTGCAAAGTTTAATTTATACACTACTAGTGCTAGTGAGTAAGAAAGACAATATGCAAACTAAAGTACACCTAAACATAGTGTAATTTTTACACTAGCTACTGGGTGCTTCCTTATGAAGCATTTTTATGTATCATAAGCTATTTAGAATCAATGGCATACGAATTTTTAGGCAATGAAAACGATTGGACTTGGAGCGATATGCCTTCTTGGTATGCGCAATGCGATGCATAGGCATAAAAAATATTCATTCAGAAAATTCCATGCATTTGTTTACGTTCCGTTATTATTACTGAGGATGTAAAGGGCATTTTTAAATTAAGGTCAATGAGCCCAATAAGGCTTCAATCAGGCATGACTGCAGTTGAAAATATTAAGCGCAGTAAATGCCCATCGGAAAAAATCAAAAGCATTGCCAATTTCAATTACGATCATTTATTTGTATTCCTCAATATTGTTTACAGATGTTCGTTTGTTACTATAGTTTATACAAAAATCTTTAACTGAATGCAGTTGAAGATATTTAAGCGCAATAAATGCCTATCAAAAAATCAAAAGCATTGCCAATTTCAATTACGATCATTTATTTGTATTCCACAATATTACAGATGTTCACTGTAAACACTGTTGTTTATAAAAAAAAACATTATCTATTTTGTCAGGTAGTAGAATCCCACCAAACCGATCCAATCTATTATTTTCTGTAACTGATCACATTTATGATTTTACCTAGAAATTCTATCAGATTTGTCGCAATTTTCAATACTTACGTCAATACTATGAAAAAACCTAACTACTTGAATTTAAAAATCTTCAATATGTGATCAGATATACGAAGATTAAAATCACCAGAGATTTATCAGCGCTAACCATAATGAATCTTAGTTTTGACGTCCTAGGTAGGAAACAATTGGTTACTTTTTGACTATGATCCGTTGCCCCCCAAGAAGTTCTATATGAAGCTGGTATGAATACTATTTCATGGGCGAGTACGCCACAGCCAAAACTGTTTGTAATTCTTGCTATCAGCTGATTTTGCTGTCAGTGCAATGTTAGTAAGTATTGCATCTTGAGTTTGGGTGATATATATACAGTATGTTAGTCTTTAAAGTCCAACAATATTGAATCGAAGGTGACTTCTATGTTCAGCAAGCGTTGTGTCATACATCTGAGGTCATACACTCCGATATTAGTAAACACATGTGCTATGACGTCAGCAAACATGTAATTTGAATACTAAATAATACAGTTTACTATACTATATTGGCTGTACTAACTAACCCATTAGTACCGTACTTTATCTGAGTAGTACGTAGACTCATGCATCGATGAATTGTTTTGAATCTTATTCTAATACCATAAAGGTCATCAGTAAACGGCATAAAAATTACCGGTGTGAAGTTAGCGGCCTAAAGTTAGCGGCCTAAGATAACCCTACCAAATTAAAAAGTCACGGCATCCGTCATCCTTCGGTATGGCTCTGTTGAGCCTGTCAGAAGAAAATCATGAACTCTAAGTACTCGCGAAATGAAGAAATAATAAAAATCTGTGTAATTTCTCGGTGCTATGAACGAAATTAAGACACTTTGATATGAAAAGTGGGCGTGTGCCGGGAAAATAAAATCACCATTCAATGGGGCTTTAAAAGACCTTCCATTCGATGCACATTTCTATATCTCCAGGTACTTCAGAAATGAGGAAATAATACAAATCTGTAAAAAATCTCGGTGGTATTGCCGAAATTGAGACACTTTAATATGAAAAGTGGGCGTGTGTATGGAAAATGAAATGAGCATTCAATAAAGCTATGAAAGGCCATCCATTCGAAGCACATTTCTATATCTCCAGGTACTTCAGAAATGAGAAAATAATACAAATCTGTAAAAAATCTCGGTGGTATTGCCGAAATTGAGACACTTTAATATGAAAAGTGGGTGCGTGTATGGAAAATGAAATGAGCATTCAATGAAGCTTTGAAAGGCCTCCCATACAATGTACATTTCTATATCTCCAGGTACTTCAGAAATGAGGAAATAATAAAAATCTGTTTAAAAATCTCGATGGTATGGCTGAAATTGAGACACTTTAATATGAAAAGTGGGTGTGTGTATGGAAAATGAAATCAGCATTCAATGAAGCTTTGAAAGGCCTTCCATACGATGTACATTACTATATCTCCAGGTACTTCAGAAATGAGGAAATAATACAAATCTGTAAAAAATCTCGGTGGTGTTGCCGAAATTGAGACACTTTAATATGAAAAGTGGGGGTGTGTATGGAAAATAAAATAAGCATTCAATGAAGCTTTGAGAGGCCTTCCATACGATGTACCGTTCTATATCTCCAGGTACTTCAGAAATGAGGAAATAATACAAATCTGTAAAAAATCTCGGTGGTGTTGCCGAAATTGAGACACTTTAATATGAAAAGTGGGCGTGTGTATGGAAAATGAAATCAGCATTCAATGAAGCTTTGAAAGACCTTCCATACAATGTACATTTCTATACCTCCAGGTACTTCAGAAATGAGGAAATAATACAAATCTGTAAAAAATCTCGGTGGTGTTGCCGAAATTGAGACACTTTAATATGAAAAGTGGAGGTGTGTATGGAAAATAAAATAAGCATTCAATGAAGCTTTGAAAGGCCTTTCATACGATGTACATTTCTATATCTCCAGGTACTTCAGAAATGAGGAAATAAGACAAATCTGTTGAAAATCTCGGTGGTATGGCTGAAATTGAGACACTTTAATATGAAAAGTGGGCGTGTGTATGGAAAATAAAATCAGCATTCAATGAAACTTTGAAAAGCCTTCCATACGATGTACATTTCTATATCTCCAGGTACTTCAGAATTGAGGAAATAATAAAAATCTGTAAAAAATCTCGGTGGTGTTACCGAAATTGAGACACTTTAATATGAAAAGTGGGTGTGTGTATGGAAAATGAAATCAGCATTCAATGAAGCTTTGAAAGGCCTTCCGTACGATGCACATTTCTATATCTCCAGGTACTTCAAAAATGAGGAAATAATACAAATCTGTAAAAAATCTCGGTGGTGTTGCCGAAATTGAGACACTTTAATATGAAAAGTGGGGGTGTGTATGGATAACAAAATAAGCATTAAATGAAGCTTTGAAAGGCCTTCCATACAATTTGCATTTCTATATCTCCACGTACTTCAGAAATGAGGAAATAATAAAAATCTGTAAAAAATTATTATTAAATTATTATTTCCTCATTTTTGAAGTACCTGGAGATATAGAAATGTACATCGTATGGAAGGCCTTTCAAAGCTTCATTGAATGCTGATTTTATTTTCCATACACACGCCCACTTTTCATATTAAAGTGTTTCAATTTCAGCCATACCACGGAGATTTTTAACAGATTTGTCTTCTTTCCTCATTTCTGAAGTACCTGGAGATATAGACATGTACATCGTATGGAAGGCCTTTCAAAGCTTCATTGAATGCTGATTTTATTTTCCATACACACGCCCACTTTTCATATGAAAGTGTCTCAATTTCGGCAACACCACCGATATTTTTTACGGATTTGTATTATTTCCTCATTTCTGAAGTACCTGGAGATATAGAAATGTACATCGTATAGAAGGCCTTTCAAAGCTTTATTGAATGCTGATTTTATTTTCCATACACACGCCCACTTTTCATATTAAAGTGTCTCAATTTCCGCAACACCACCGAGATTTTTTACAGATTTGTATTATTTCATCATTTCTGAAGTACCTGGAGATATAGAAATGCAAATTGTATGGAAGGCCTTTCAAAGCTTTATTGAATGCTTAATTTATTTTCCATACACACCCCCACTTTTCATATTAAAGTGTCTCAATTTCGGCAACACCACCGAGATTTTTTACAGATTTGTATTATTTCCTCATTATGATATGATGATATGATATTTTATTGATAATTATAAAAAATTACAAGTCATTCAGTATTCCATATTAAATTAAACATAAAAATAGAAATAAAGTAATAAATCAATAATACAATTAATTATCGTAAATAAATACTTATTAAAAAAAAAAAATGTATTAAAATAAATTAATTATCCAGTTTCGGAATGAATTCCTCGACGCTATATGGCGCCATATCTATAAAAAAGCTCTTTAATTTATTTTTGAAAATATGAACATTTTTAACACTGCGTATGGAGTCTGGAAGAGCGTTAAAAATTTTGACACCAGCTACCCTAGTACATTTGCCAGACTTGGCAAGTCTATGTCTCGGCAGTATAAGGTCATGAGCGCTTCTCGTACCTATGTTGTGGACATCTTTGTGTTGTTTGAACGACTTAATGTTTTTGAAAATGTACACGCTCGCCTGATACATGTATAAGGCTGGTACAGTCATTAATTTTAGGTCTTTGAAAACCGGTTTTGCAGGTGTGCGGGGAGCGACTTTCGCAACTATGCGCACTGCCCTTTTCTGCATCACAAAAACTCGGTGCCAATCTGCAGAGCGACCCCACAGATCGACACCGTAAGCGAGCAAAGACTGGATAGTTGCGTAATAGCAGTCACGCACCGCTTTTTGCGATAAGACATTTGCGACCCGGCCCAAGGCGAAACAAGCTCGTCCCAACCTGTCGCATAGCGCATCGACATGATTGCTCCAGGTGAGACATCTGTCAATATTGAATCCAACCAAAGTGAACACATCAACTCGTCGCAAGGTTTCCTTTTCCATTATAATGGACAACTCAGGATAACGCCTTCCGGACAAGTTGAAGTGTATCACGCTGGTTTTCTTCGGATTCAATGCAAGGCCGTTTACCCTAAACCAGCGCGCCAACTGACTGGCCACTGTATTTAGCTTATGCTCAAGCGATGTTACCTGCGGCGCTGTCACGATTGCAGCCACATCATCCGCGTACATGAGCAGCTGCGCGTCAGGAACGGATTCCGGGAGATCGTTCATGAGAAGGCTGAAGGTGAGGTTTGATACGCACGATCCTTGAGCCACTCCAATCTTCAGCTCTATTGGTTCGGATTTTACCTCGCCTCCAGCCGCCATAACTGTTTGAACCCTACCTTGCATGAACGCTTTCATTAGCGCGAGAGCAGGCCCCCTCACGCCATAGTGGTCGAGCTTCAATTCTAGCAGATGATGGTCGCAGACGTCGAAGGCGCGGGACAGGTCACAGCTGATCACTGCGACCTGCAGCCCCGCCTCACGCGCCTGCAGCACCTGCCAGACCAGCTCGCGCACCAGTTCCGTTGTGGAGCGCCCTGCACGGTATGCGAATTGTCTCTCTGATAAGGCCCCAGTGTCAACCAAGAACTTTTGTAACCTGGTACATATGCCCATCTCAAGCACTTTGGCAGTTGCAGGTATTATGCTAATAGGCCTGTAGTCTTGAGAGTTTTCTTTCTTGCCTTTGCCTTTATAAATAGGAGAAACCTTTACCTGTTTCAATGCTGTAGGGAAGGCACAATTACTCAGTAGGTTGTTATATAGGTCACGCAACGGATATTCTATTGTATCAACGGCACTTCGAATCAAATAACACGATAAACCATATAAATCCTTTGTATTTTTTGGCGCAATGTGTGAACCTATACATTTTCTTATTTCGTGCGGTGTAAAGAGCCGCAGTCTCATTGAGCTAGAGGATGGTGGGCGACTTTCTGCTAGGAAATGGAGAGCTTCAGCTAGATTGGCAGCTGGTGCA
Source organism: Ennomos quercinarius (assembly GCA_910589525.2). NCBI lineage: Eukaryota > Metazoa > Arthropoda > Insecta > Lepidoptera > Geometridae > Ennomos > Ennomos quercinarius. The sequence goes on along the minus strand of OU342513.1, from coordinate 5,765,673 downwards.
TTAGCCAGACTTGCTGCATTTGCAAATTGTTGATTAAAATGGTTTACAACCTCCATTTTCGAGCCGAAAGATGAGCCATCGTCCCGTTTCACATCGTCTGTATAGTCAGTTTTGTATAGTAAATGTGGCTTTGTACGTTCGCGCACAATTTGCCATACCTCTTTAACTTTATTATCACACTGCTCAATTCTCCGCGAGTAGTAAGATGCGCATGCTTTATTTAATAGCGCATTGTAGCCATTTGAGTAAGACTCACAAAAGATTTTCAGGTCTTCGCAATATGGAAAAATATTTCTTAGGCGATAGAGTTCCTGGAGAAAGTCTTTTGCGGCTATGATCTCGTTAGAAATCCAACACCTATCGTTCTTCTTGATAGGAATCGATTTAAGAGGAAAATTTAACTCCGCAGCTATTGACATGGTGTTTATGAACGCATCAGCGTATTTTTCGGAATTCTGAAGTACCTGGAGATATAGAATTGCAAATTGTATGGAAGGGCTTTCAAAGCTTCATTGAATGCTTATTTTATTTTCCATACACACCCCCACTTTTCATATTAAAGTGTCTCAATTTCGGCAACACCACCGAGATTTTTTAGAGATTTGTATTATTTCTTCATTTCTGAAGTACCTGGAGATATAGAAATGTACATCGTATGGAAGGCCTTTCAAAGCTTCATTGAATGCTGATTTCATTTTCCATACACACACCCACTTTTCATATTAAAGTGTCTCAATTTCAGCCATACCATCGAGATTTTTAAACAGATTTTTATTATTTCCTCATTTCTGAAGTACCTGGAGATATAGAAATGTACATTGTATGGGAGGCCTTTCAAAGCTTCATTGAATGCTCATTTCATTTTCCATACACGCACCCACTTTTCATATTAAAGTGTCTCAATTTCGGCAATACCACCGAGATTTTTTACAGATTTGTATTATTTTCTCATTTCTGAAGTACCTGGAGATATAGAAATGTGCATCGAATGGAAGGCCTTTCAAAGCTTTATTGAATGCTGATTTCATTTTCCATACACACGCCCACTTTTCATATTAAAGTGTCTCAATTTCAGCCATACCACCGACATTCTTTACAGATTTTTATTATTTCCTTATTTCTGAAGTACCTGGAGATATATAAATATACCTCGTATGGAAGGTCTTTTAAAGCCCCATTGAATGGTGATTTTATTTTCCCGGCACACGCCCACTTTTCATATCAAAGTGTCTTAATTTCGTTCATAGCACCGAGAAATTACACAGATTTTTATTATTTCTTCATTTCGCGAGTACTTAGAGTTCATGATTTTCTTCTGACAGGCTCAACAGAGCCATACCGAAGGATGACGGATGCCGTGACTTTTTAATTTGGTAGGGTTATCTTAGGCCGCTAACTTTAGGCCGCTAACTTCACACCGGTATAAAAATTTATCCAGTGGTTTACTTTGATGAATTCTAAATCAGAAAGACAGTCAAGAATTCTAAAAACTATTTTTTGAATTCTTTTACTTCAAAATACCTACCATTTTACTAGCTACTATACGAGGAGATCCGCAGGAGAACTAAAGTGACCGATATAGCTCTTAGAGCTAGTAAGTTGAAGTGGCAATGGGCAGGCCACATCGCTCGTAGAACTGACAACCGATGGGGAAGAAAGGTTCTCGAGTGGCGACCACGAACCGGAAGACGCAGCGTAGGCCGGCCCCCCACTCGGTGGACCGACGACCTGGTGAAAGCCGCGGGGAGCCGATGGATGCAGGAGGCGAGCAGCCGCTCAAGGTGGCGTGCTCTGGGGGAGGCCTATGTTCAGCAGTGGACGTCTTCAGGCTGTTAATGATGATGATAATTAGTTAAGTTTATTAGTTAGTTTTTAGTGTCATCGCGGGAATCGAACCCGGCGCACAGAGGCTGTCAAGCCTCTGTGCGCCGGGTTCGATTCCCGACAGGACAAGTATTTGTGCACAGGAAAAACCACAAGTGCTTGTTCTGTGTCTGGGTGTTGTGGGACCATGGTCCTCGTAGTTCCTTAGTCCCTAGATACAGGGAATCCTAGTTAGGGTCCAGCGTCTATGTATGTGATCATTGGGCGTTATTTATTTATTTATTTATTTTTATTTATCTACCCCAAAATATGTTCCCTAAATCCTCTATTAAGTACAGACTTTATTTTCCTTGATTACCAAAAGATGTATGACCGCTTTCGTTTATCTATCCTCTCAGATTGTACCAAGCTCAATTACTGCTTTACATATACTCATTTCTATTGCCCACAATACTATAACAAAGGTATTAGTCATAAAGCGTACTAACTTAGGATGTATTATTATAATACCTACTTGTTTTTATCGAGTGGTCAGTTGGTCATTGTACGTTTTTGTATGATGAGTCAAGCCAATCTTACTAGAACTCATTCAATGATGCCATACACGGATTTATTTATATCTATTATATTAAGAAGCTATTTAATATTTTTATTTATGATTTGTCTTTTTTGATCGATACATAATGCATTAAAATTTTTTGAAATAACACGATTCGTATAAAACAAGTCGAAAAGTCATTTCAAAAATCTATGTCGGAGGTAGGTAACTTTAGATTTTTTTTCGATCAAGTGAAGTTATTCCTTTTATATATAAGTTTAATGATTTAACTCAAAGACATCCTTAAGAATAAAATATATTTTTTTCATAACCACGTGGTTTATCTCAGAGAAAAGACGATTCTTACAAGGGCGGGTATCTTCTAGGCAAGCATGCACCATCGTAGGCCGCGTCATCACTTACCATCAAGTGAGACAGTGGTCAAATGCTATGCCTATAAATTATAAAAAAAAGCTGAAAGCTCCCAAATCAACTAACTTGAATGTAATTTTCACAAAATGTACATAATTTACAGAATTAAAAAAAGACATATCAATACTGGTCATAAAATATCTTCTTTCCAACTGTTGAAATCAAAACACGTATATGAAAAGTTTTCTCAAAAAAGAAATCGAGATCTGACCTCTAAAAAATTATTCAAATGCGAAAAAGTTTACATTATAATAAGACACCCCATTGAAATAAATCATATTGATAAGGTATGTTTTAATGCATCCAACTAATGACTGATTTTTTATAACAATAAGTATTTCTTTTATAAATAGTCATTTGTACCTCAAAATGAAAAAGCCGACGCGCACCGCAACGTAATCGCCATATTTTGCTAAGCAAAAAGCAATCCTATATGATACAGTATACGTTCTATGTACCACTGCTGCAACAAACGTGCTCGCATTGGGTGCTGTCATCGTCTTAAGCTTCAGCTACACCTGCCCGTCTGCGAAGCGGCAGCGTCAACAACGCGAAAATCGATTTGGTATTGATAATAACTCCAAAAATGGGGTTAAACTTTCTTAATCAACTGCTACAGTACAAAATTAAATTAAAACACAAGGTAAAAGAAAACGTTTAACAATACCTAAATCATTGGTGCCAACTACGTTAGCCACTGCGGCAATCTTCATAAATTTCGATAAAAAATATTTTCATTTGCACTCTTTACCCTTTAATAATCATCACACTAATCACACTAATATTATAAAGGCGAAAGTTTGTGTGTATGTGTGTATGTTTGTTACTCTTTCACGCTCTAACAGCTGGACGGATTTGAATGAAATTTGGTATGGAGGTAGCTTATACTATAGATTAAAACATAGGCTTTTTATACCAATAACGGGAACGGTTCCTGTAGGAACGCGGGTGGAACCGCGGGGCACTGCTAGTCATCAATAAATGATGTACTATCATGCACTCAATTCATGTTAATGAATTAAATTGCATCGTGTATATGTGGTACCCATCACAGCACGCGGCGATCGCGGCGCGGCCGACCACGAACGCGGGCAGCGATGGGTACCGAACAACCGAAGCTGACGCTTCACTGACGCAACTTGACGCGCAGGTGGGACTGAACCTTTATACAGATACTAAATTAGGAGATTACGACAGCGTTGGACAGTATGACAGAAAATAGATGTCTTATTGTGAATTCTTAGATTTTTGAGATTTTTTTTTAGTGTTTTAGAAGCTGAAAAACGACTGTCGATAGATAGCGTCGAGAGTCAGCCTAAAGAAAATAGTTATTTGTTATACTAGGCTGCAAAGTTGGTTTTTGGCGCGAGTACTTGAATTGAAACCTGAGCGTAGCGAAGGTTTCAAAGGTACGAGACGCAGAAAAACTTTGCTGCCGAGTGCAACACACAACTTTTCACCTCACTACAGCGAGGAAAATGCAACCAGCTAAAAGGCTAGCGAAAAGATTAGTTTTTAGCTTATTAATTTAGCTATGGGTGGCGGTAACGCTTAACATCAGGTAAACGACTAGCTCGTCACGTGATTCATGGAAAATTAAAGAAAAAGTGTTTTTCATCCATTTTCTATGCAGTCGCCGTGCTGGATAGCGTATTGGTTAAGTATATACTCTTTGGTGCTGGACAGTGCGATTATTCTAAAAATGAGGTTGGTGAACGTGAAAAAGATTGTATCTTTTAGGAGGTAATCTGTGGTATTAATGAGTTTTCAGTGGACTGGCGATATCAAGAAGGTTAAATTCGGGCAGATCTGTGACTAAATCCTCAATTCTTGACGAGAAAATTATTGAATAGAAACGTTCGAATTTTAAAAACACTTTCCACGCTAGCGATCAAAATGCGTTTTTGCGCCCAGATTTTAAATGACAAAGAGAACCTTTCCCAGCTAGTGAGGTGAAAACATTTATATCGGTAGTATATACTCTAAGTCCGTGACACAGGCTTCAGGTAAGCAGGAGTTGCCTGATGGTAAATGACCATACCTGAACCTGTTACGTGTCAAATTATTGAATGGAGTTCCAAAATGAGAAAATCACGACAAGTGAGGTCACAAATCCAGTAGTAAAATTCAACGTGGGAATAACACCAGTTTTGACATTTGGCATTTTGCAAAAAACGCGATGAGAAAAGTTCAAGACTAACGAGAATTGGATCGGGAAGTAATAAATACAGACAATTCACGGCTAAGCTATTTCCGATAATGACGTGAGAAATAAAATTCTAAATGCGATCAAATGTGCGAGATGTATCTAAAACGTAGTGGTTATATAAAATATGTTCTACTTCTTTGGATGGATCAAATGGCGATGGACACAGAAACGACATAAATAGTCTTCTAGGTCTAGTCCGACATTTTTGAAGGTATTTAAATGGTAGAATTTACTTACAGAAAGAATAACATCCCAAATGTTTAACAAAAAAAAATAACATGAATCCGAAGAAGTTTTCTTCATCATCATCATTTGTTAATTGCCTATGTTCAGCAGTGGACGTCTTCAGGCTGTTGCCTGAAGACGTCCACTGCTGAACATAGGCCTCCCCCAGAGCACGCCACCTTGAGCGGCTGCTCGCCTCCTGCATTCATCGGCTCCCCGCGGCTTTCACCAGGTCGTCGGTCCACCGAGTGGGGGGCCAGCCTACGCTGCGTCTTCCGGTTCGGAAGTTTTCATACATAAACAGAATAAAGGTATTTTGCGTTCTGTCCTGTTAAATTTTGTTAAAGAACAGAACGAAAAAAACCCGTTTGATTCTGTTTTTGTTGATGTAGACAACTTGATTGGATTAATGTGAGTTTTTGTTGAACATTTGTGATGTTATTTTTAAGGACAGATTTTTCGTAAGTTAATTCTATCAATACCTTCAAAAATGTCGTGCGTGATGCGCGAGCAATATAGACGATGCACGAATATACGAGCCTTAAAGAGATTTTTTTATGTAATCTAATGACGTGACGAGCCAGTTGTTCGCCTGGTGTTAAGCGTCACGGTCCCTATAACCGATGCAGTATTACTCGGAACTCTAATTAAAGTTTAGCGTGACACTGCACTGCGCACGTCATCGTGAGACACCACACAGTCTAGTAATAAGATTTCTAGACTGCGAGATCAGATTATAAAGTCTCATTTGCCCAGTAATTTCACTAGCTACAATGCCCTTCAAACCGGAACACAGTAGCGCTTGCACACTACTGCTTCGCGGCAGAATAACTGGCAAAGCGGTGGTACCTACCTAGACGAACTTTGCAGAAAAGTCCTACCTACTAAAAAGATCATGTCAAAGTATAATTACTTATATCACTTTTTAAATGATAATAAAATAAAGAGCAGGGTTTTATTATTACATATTATAATGGATACCTACCATACCCAATTTATTATGAAAATTACCTCTACAAGTCTACATATTATAGCTGACCTTATAGCTAAATGTTTCGCAACAACGAATAATTATCGATGATGTAATTTGCAGGAAACGGGTTATGTAGGTAGTCAGTTGGATTCGGCTAACTTGACTCAAGTGCAGAGTGTTGACATTAATTACTTGGAAACGGTTTTGACACAATTATGATATCATGAGGGTACCTTGGGGGTATTAGTCGATGCACTCTGAAACTGAACATTATGGTGATGACAGATATTAATGTACCGAGGAAAATGAAAAGACGAAAGAAAGAAAGAAACGCTTTAAGTATTTGCACAAACTGTACACAGAGAAACAACAATAATAATTATGCGAAGCAACTAAAATAACATATTTCTTCCGTTTGGGGTAGAAACCATGGGACCGTGGGGTCCATCCGCCCGCGGATTCGTGAAAGAGCTGTCCAGACGCCTAATAGAAACTACAGGTGACCAAAGAGCTGGCTCTTACCTCGGCCAAAGACTAAGTATGGCCATTCAACGAGGTAATGTCGCCAGCTTTTTGGGCACCTTACCCGCAGACAGCGACTTAAACGCGGTTTTTTATTTATAAGTTTAGTTTTAGTTTTAGATAAATACTTAGTTTAGATTTAATTTAGTTTTTGTAATTGTACTTTGTATTTTAATACTTTTAATTCTATTATACGTTTAGGTTCTAATAACCACTAAAATAAAGAAAAACAGAACCTGTACCTAACTAGGTACAGGTTCTGATGGGGGCGCTGTATGGCTGTATTCGATGTCTCCCACGGCGGGTGCGCTATACTATTTATTTTTCTCTGGTAAAACCACATCTAGACTACCTTGTCGAAATATGGGGTAGTGCATATAAAACTACTCTTAAAGATTTACAAATAAGTCAAAACAAAATTTTGAAATTACTACTCAATTACGACTATAGAACACCCACTGTCAAACTGTATAGGGATACGAAATTAATGAACCTATACCAAACATATTACTATAATACCTGCATATTAATAAAAAAAAAAAATTTAGGGATCATAATAAATACTCAAATAACTTTCAGTTCAAATAGAGATAAAAAAAAGAGAAATCTCCGTAACGCCGACGACATTTTTGTACCAAAAGCCCGTACTAATTACGGCAAGAAAAGCATTTGTTTTGAAGGAGCGCAACTGTTTAACAAGCTCCCAAACGATATTAAAACAATAAAAAAATTCAACATGTTTAAATCAAAACTAAAAACTTTTGTTATAACAAAACTCTAAGTCCGACCCTGTACTTGTAAGTGGGCAAGTGCATTACTTACCGTCTAATCCATAAAAATATGTATTTTTCTAACTACCCACTTCGACAAGAGGAACTTAAAATTAAATAAAATGAGATGTGGATATAAAAACACACTCATCACTAAAACTCCTTTCTACTATCCTACTGTTACTATTTGTTTCTGTTTTTAAACTTAATCAATCGCGTAGCACGCTTCGATGGCTCATTGTGTTTAATATTAATATTAAGCAATTTAATTGTAATCTCATGCAGTGAAATGTTAATTTCTTTTGAGAAAATAAAGTTTCTTTAACCACAACTAGTTTAAAAAACTTGCACAATGCCCGTTTTCATCAAAGATCCCTAAACTACACTCTAACTAGGAATCCTTTTGGCTAAGGGCCCCTTAGATTTGACCCTTACCTAAATTCGTTTACACAGCGCTGAGTGACACTTAAATTGTAAAGTGACAGTTTTTTCTTTTCTACGGTTTCGAAAAACCGTACGTTGCCGACTTTCGTTATTTTATTTATATATTTTAGAGAATAATCGTCAAAAATACAAGCAACATGCTTTATTGATATTAGCACTACAATTTTTAATATATTATGCATCCGGAAAAATTAAATACACACCTTTTCTGGCGTTATGCGGGTAGAAACAATTGCCAAATACAATTGAAAAAAAAATGGCGTTTTGATAATTTAACCTGCCACTTAACGCTAAGGGGTTGAGCTAACTTAAGCGATCCTTTAAGCTTTGGGTGTCCCTTAATCGCCGGTGAAAACAAAATTACTGTCAGAGGTCACTTAAATCTATTTAAGGCTCCCTTAAAATTTAGGGATCTTTGGTGACAACGGGCATAGCCTCCTATTCTTTCTACCTTCCTCTTTGTGCGAACATTGTTGCTGTGTACAGTGCTGTACAAAATGGTCTGAGCTCAGCATGTGCCATGGACGAATCCACGGCGCTGATTTTCAGCCCAGACCTTGAGTGATGAAGATACTAATAATAATCAAATAGCAATAACCGGTACTGGTAATAATTTAAAAATAATAATCAGAGTTCCCTAAAGAAAACTTCTGCCTGTTCCCTGGATATTCCCTTAGCTTAGAGATGGTATGATCCTATTCGCAAACCGGCCTCCTAATTACCTAATTTGCGACAGGCGTAAATCTCGCGGTGATTGCTGTCATACATCTTTAGTGGTGTAGCGTAGCATACATGCTCGACACCACTAATGGTGTATGACAGCAATCACCGCGAGATTTACGCCTGTCGCAAATTAGGTAATTAGGGGGCGGGACCAGTCGATGCACTTGCTTTGAAACTGATGCCTCTACTATCATCATCCTGAAAACGTCCACTGCTGAACATAGCTGTCGCCACTTTGAGCAGCTGCTAGCCTCCTGCATCCTTCGGCTCCCCGCGGTTTTGACCATCGATCCACCTAAGGGGCTGGCCTCTACAAAGCTTTTCCCCCGAAAAATCACGCAATTCGGAAACGACTACTCTAGTTGTTTCATTATTAATGCAGCAATAATGCCAGATAAATACGAGACTGTTGATATGTAAATAATTCAGAATGAGACTACAAGCCCACACACATATACTCGTGTACGCCCAGGGGTCCGCGGACCACAGGTTAAGAAACATTGGACTAGAGTAAACTCCTTTAAAGCTTCAGCCCCACCGGCGCGTCTGCGAAGCGGCAGAGTCAGCGTCGCAAAACTATTCGGTACCCATCGCTGCTCGCAGGGATCGCGGAGCGGCCGTCTACCAACACCGGCAGTGATGGATGTCGAATGGCCGATTTTGACGCTTCACTGATGCCACTTGACGCGCCGCCCGGTGTGGCTATGAAGCCTAATACTTCATAATAAAACAGTATTTACATAAAACAACACTATCCACTGTTCAGCTCAAGCTGGCAAGTGTCCAGTTTCCAAATTTATGCGAGTTCTGATGGATATCATTAAATTTAGTTGCGCCTGCGCAACGCGACCGTAGCTGCCACGGTTATAGATCAAAGATTTAACACGGGCCCGGTTTAACTACCCACATCGAACACTGGAGTAATGTGGAGCTAAGAACTATCTGGGAACTGTGTAAACACAGAATCGCCTACGTTTATGTAAGTAAATCTCACGATACTATTGCGAAATCCTCTGATGTGCGGTGGTCAAGCAAGTCGGCTCATAACCCGGAGGCGGCGGGTTCGATTCCCATGACAGGACAATCATTTGTGGTCAGGAAAAAAAAAGGGCATTTATTTGTTCTGTGTCTGGGTGTTGTGGGACCATGGTCCTCGTAGTACCTGTGTCCCTAGATACAGGGAATCATATTTAGGGTCAATGATCATGTTAGTTAGGATATTTATTTATCTTTAGAATAAAAAAATTGACGGACTGCGTGTTTTTTTGTGCGGCTTTCACGCCTAAATAGCTGAATTGATTCGGACGATATTTTGCACGCGTATTGCTTCAATACAATAACTCTTTATAGACACCAACATAGCAAAAACATGTAGAAATGAGAATCACATAATAAAATAGGTATAATGGGCGGTCTTATCGCTAATGGCAATCTCTTCCAGACAACCTTTGCATGGACCTTTGGTTTGGTGCTTCGTAACGAGAATTATCCGTGGTATAACGAGACAATCTAGAATACTTTTTATACCGGGAAAAAATAGGAAGTTAAAAAGTCAGGATGTAAAGTCCTAACGCAACTTGAAAGCAAAGTATTATAAATATTGAAGAAATCATTCTTCAACGACAACCTCATTTTGTTGAATAAATGAATCAAAACAAACAATTGTTTATAAATAGCATAAAATGTGTACAAATAGGTCTAAAAATAAAAAAAAATTATTAGAGGAATAAAATAAACAAAATCGCTTCCTCAGTCGACACTTTGACTTTGATATAGTCCTATTGATTTTAATTTCACAATAGGATAACATCGAGTTAATACCCGATATACTGGGTGGCGCAAAAGTAAAGACCCTATTTGGTTCAGCTATAACATTTTTTCTAAATTAGAAAACTAGATTTAGGTTTTTTTAAATGTATATTTGTGCCATTAAATTTCGTACCATTAGGATTTAAAGATGATGTCTTTTAAATGGTGACCTCCAGAGTTGATACACATTTGAGCCCTATTTATGACATTTTGCATAACTTGCCGTAACACTTCCTGCGATATGTTCGTTATTTCTTGACGAATGTTTTCTTTTAGAGCTGCGAGAGTCTGTGGCTTGTTCACATACACCCGAGATTTCAAAAAACCCCAAAGAAAGAAGTCTGGACTGGTCAGATCGGGTGATCTTGCAGGCCAAGGCAAATCGCCAAAACGAGAGATAACTCGGCTTGGAAAAGCGTCCCTCACTAAGTCCATAGTGTCGCGCGCTGTGTGTGCCGTAGCGCCGTCTTGTTGAAACCAGATGTGCTCCAGCCCCAATTCGTCCAAACTGGGTATCAAAAACTCACGTAACATGGTTCTGTAGCGTTCTCCAGTGACAGTTATCGCATTGCCTCCAGCGTCTTCGAAAAAATAGGGTCCGATCACTCTGTCAACACAGATGCCACACCATACAGTAACTTTTAGTGGGTGTAGAGGTGTTTCTTGAATAATGCGCGGATTATCAGTGCCCCAGAACCGAGTATTCTGCTTATTGACATGCCCTGAGAGATGGAAATGCGCTTCGTCACTCATAACCAATTTTGAAGGAAAATCATCTTGCAAAATGTCATAAATAGGGCTCAAATGTGTATCAACTCTGGAGGTCACCATTTAAAAGACATCATCTTTAAATCCTAATGGTACGAAATTTAATGGCACAAATATACATTTAAAAAAACCTAAATCTAGTTTTCTAATTTAGAAAAAATGTTATAGCTGAACCAAATAGGGTCTTTACTTTTGCGCCACCCAGTACTATGTGACAAAACTCCACTTAAAGTGCTTAACAGATTGATAACGTGTGTATAAACATTGTACATGCTTGTGTCGTGATAGCAAGGTTGTTAAACTAAAAACGAATACTTACTGGTAACGGTAAACATGATTTGTGAAATTCGTGGCATGTACGAATGATACTAAAAGTGAGTGTTATGAGTTATGTTTTCGTATCTATCATTAGTAGGTAATTAGTATTCTGGTAAATAAAAACGATCACATATTTACGTGTAAACACATATTTTTGTCTTACTATTTAAACGATTACTAAATACAATGTTTGTGTTGAACTAAACATAAACGAGTAAAAATATCGAAATTTGATTTCATTTGGACTAAATCACGAAATCCGTTTTTTTAAGCCGGTCTAACTTCAAATATTTTCAAAAAATATTCATTGTCCAGATTTAGCACAAGTTACAAGTGTAATCACTTCTTTATCGAGAAGCGGAAACAATTTTTTGTCTGTCTGTCTGTCCCTTTAAATTGAACACGCATCACGCTGTAACTACTGAACGGATTTCGCTGAGTTTTGGTATGGTTATAGCTAATTTTTCAGAATAATATTAAGGATACTTTTTGTTTTTTAAAACGGCCAAGTGCGGGTAGCACGAAGAAACATGTGTGTAATTTTTACGCAAGAACTTTTTTGTTTGTATTATTTTTTTATTTATACTCATCCTGTCGAAGGAAAGATGAAAGGTAAAGGCAAAAAGATAAGATTCTATTGCCGTCCCATCCATTCATTCTTTTCCCCTATCTTTTTCCCGTTCACTTCCCTCTTACCCGTAAACTGGGTTACCGGTTAAGGCGCGAAGCCGGGGCGGGTCAACTAATGGTAACATAATGTAAAGCTGCTTTACAAAAAATTTAATTTATTTTGGAAAGTAGCTTTACTACCGTGCTTCAGACGACACGTTAAGCCGTCGGTCCCAGGCGTGTGGGCGGTCTAAAACTTCTGACACTGACCACTTGCCTACACGAGAAGAAAATAATGTAAAACCTAATTAATCCCATTAGATTTCTATAATCTATAACTTACCAGTGTCGCCGACAGCTTGACTCAGCGTGTTTTCGGTGAGCGGCCGCAGAGCTTCCACTGCACTGATGTATCCAAGCCGGTCGGCGATCGCGCACGCCGTTTGACCGTTCTGTACAAATAGATAAATATTTGTCGCTTTTTTGATGTTTAGCCTCAGTCTTGCAATCGTATATTTCGTACTCTATCCTTTTCTATCGATTAGGATCGTCATTTCCTAGAGGGAGAAGGATAGCGTGAGTGCTACACGTAGCAGTGTCAGATTGCGATAGATATAACAGAAAAGAAGAAAGCATGATCAAATGCGATTCTCTAGCTTTGTACATTTGATTGCCTTACTCCATGGCTGTAGACAGGGGGGGGGGGGGGGGGTTTGGGGGTTTAAAACCCCCCCCCCCCCCCCCCCAAATTCATCATTTAGCCAACCCACACTTTTGTACATACTTACTATTAATGTATTAATTGTAATTGACAATAAATTAAATAAATCATTAAAAAGCAGCGCCGGTCCAAGGAAAGAGCGAGAAGAGCGGTTCCCTTGGCGCCACAGGTGACAGGGAATAGATAAATGATGGCATTTAGCTTTGAAAAGGTATTATTAGCAAAAATTCTGTTCGAGTTTCCTTTGGTTTTAGAAACAGCTGTTTTTTTGCACCAAAGTACGCATTACGGTAAGGTATTTAGGTACTGCGCACTGTGGAGTCAAACGCTTGAATCGCCATACGTATTTTCTGAAATACAATATGGCAAATATAAAATTTTTCGAGCTCGCTTCGTGTTGTATGACTGTTATGTATTGTATTCTATGTATTTACAAACAAATAAGTATTCTATCAGTTCTCTAGTTCCGACATTACAAGGTTTGATTAATTTGAGGCTAGATAGAGCTACGTGAAATGTGTTACGTTAAAAACAAGTAAAACAACTTACCGCAGACAGTGCGTTAGGATCAGCCTCGTTTTTCAGTAACAGCTGAATGATGAGTGTGTGGCCTTGCTGTGCAGCTTGGTGCAATGGAGTGAATCTAAAGACAAACTTACTACTTAGGATCTTTTTGTCAATAATTCTTATCCCACTCCCCCAATTTTCCTCCCTCAATCTGCCCAATTGTTAGCCTTCCAACCCCCAAAAATGTTTGATCAACAATTGCCACCCCCCTTCCTCAATCCCCCAATCCCCTAGAAACATTTTTGGAAATGATTCCCTCCCCCCCAATCCGCCCTCTCAGTCCCCAATCTCTCAATCGTTAGCTCATATTAAATTAGGAGAGTTATCATCATCACCATTATCACCATCAATGGCCTGAAGACGTCCACTGCTGAACATAGGCCTCCCCAGAGAGCGCCACTTTGACCAACTGCTCGCCTCCTGCACCCATCGGCTCCCCGCGGTTGTGACCAGATCGTCGGTCCACCTATTGGGAGCCGGGCTAGGTTGTGTCTTCCGGTTCATGATCGCCACTCAAGAACCTTTCTTCCCCATCGGTTGTCAATTCTGCCCATCAATTAGGAGTAGTTTTGGAACCCGAACTTGGAGACTGAGAATTTCAGTTTCGCAGAATTTCTTGAATCATGGAATGGATTATTTAGTGTAAGCGTGGAACAAGGAGAGGAATGCCAACATACCAAGAAAACAGCGTAGATAAAAAATATTTATTTATTTAGTTATTTATTTATTTATTTATGCCTAAAACTAGATGGCGTTGCAAAATGAGCGGGTTATAAGTTGAGCGCAGACCAGAAATATGCCAAAAAACCAGTTTAAGCCTAGCCCGCCGTAGCTACCCGTATAGTCCGCTCATTTTGCAGCGTCAGCCAGGTTTAAGACGGTTTTGTGGCATATTTCTGATCTGCGCTCAACTTATAACCCGCTCATTTTGCAACGCCATCTAGTTTTAGGCATATTTTTGATCTACGCTGTTTTCTTGGTGTATTGGCATTCCTCTCCTGCTCGTTCCATGATTTTATTGAAAATGGCGGAGTTGAATACGTAAAAAATAGTTTTTCAGTTTTTAACTATGCAAAGACAGATTTGCGAAGTCTGCAGCTTACAGAGCCACTAGTTGTAAGTGTAACATACCCATGTGCCGCCCTCGCGGTGACGTCAGCGCCCCCTGCGATAAGCGCCCGCGCAGTGGCGTGGTGGCCGTGATGTGCAGCCGCGTGGAGCGGCGTGTAACCGTCGCGGGTTCGAGCCGAACACTGCCCTCCGTTACTGAGGAGGACTTTCAGGACGGCCGTGCGACCTTCCGATGCTGCTAGGTGGACTGGGGTTAAACCTAGGAAGGTATCATAGGATATTTAGTAACCAACCAATGGAAAAGGAATTTATAAGGTGGCACTTTTCTCCAAAGTTCGTCCAGGTAGGTACCACCGCTTCGCCAGTTATTCTGTCGCCAAGCAGTAGTGTGCAAGTGCAAGTACAAGTGTTCCTGTATGAAGGGCATTGTAGCTAGTAAAATTACTGGGGCAAATGAGGCTTTATAATCTGATCTCGCGGTAATCATATTACTGGACTATGTCTCTGGATGACGTGCGCAGTGCAGTGTCACGCGAAACTATAGTTTAGAGTTCCGAGTGACACTGCAGTCTGTTAGGGGCAGCCGTGACGCTTAACATCCCGAGGTTGACTCTCAATAATTACTCAATAGCTGCTCAATAGATGGCGCTGCCTACTCCGTAAGTTATATTTCATCAACAGCCTGAAGACGTCCACTGCTGAACATAGGCCTCCCCCAGAGCGCGCCACCTTGAGCTGCTCGCCTCCCGCATCCATCGGCTCCCCGCGGCTTTCACCAGATCACCGGTCCACCTAATGGTAGGCCGGTCTTCGCTGCGTCTTCCGGTTCATGGTCGCCATTCGAGAACCTTTCTTCCCCAACGGTTGTCAGTTCTACGATGCAGCTCCAGCTATAGAGATACAAAATGTGCACCTACTCGTTTATTATATTTTATTTTTAAAGAAAACTTACAGCTAGTTATAATGATATTATTTGTTATAAGGTATTTATAATATGGGCCCATGTTTATTCTATAAGGTCATTATTATAGTTTTTAAAATTTTAGCAACCAGCGGGTTTTGAACCCGCGCCTCCCAACTCACCGGATTAGACGCTCTGCCAACTGAGCTATGGTCACATGACCGCTGACTGCAAAAAACCTAAAGACTATGTGTTCACCGACTACACAATCTATTCATTAGTAGTAATAAAAAAAAATATGGTACATTTTAAGAACTATAACATCTTTATAGATATACCTTAAATTATCGCATCATTATTAATTTAGATAAAGATGGAAGGTGTTACCGTTGTTAGCGGGTACGTTGACATCGGCCCCACGTTCGATCAGCATCTCCACGCAATCCTCGTGGCCTTCTTGTGCCGCCATGTGGAGTGGTGTGAACCCCGCTTTAGACTTCACTCCTGGCTCCGCGTCTGTATCGTACAATATTAGAATGAGCGATTGAATGAATGAACTAATGATATTTTTTAGGGTTCCGTACCAGAAGGGTAAAACGGACCCTATTACTAAGGCTCCGCTGTCCGTCTGTCCGTCTGTCACCATCAGGCTGTACACACTGGCTGGCAAGGTTCTGAAAAACCGTGATAGTTAGACAGTTGAAATTTTCACAGATGATGTATTTCTGTTGCCGCTATAACAACAAATACTAAAAAACAGAATAAAATAAATATTTAAGGGGGCTCCTATGCAACAAACGTGATTTTTTGTTTGCTCGTTTTTATAGATAATGGTACGGAACCCTTCGTGCGCGAGTCCGACTCGAACTTGGCCAGTTATTGTTTTACTTTAGTGTGTATTGCCATTTGCATTGTTTTTAAGCATAGGTTACTTTTAGAATCGGAAGTCAATTTGGAACAGTTACATAAAAATAAACAATTAAAATACTAATAAATGATTGAAAGAACGAATGATCATTCTAAAACTTTTAATAATACAGTATTGTTTGTTTGTTTGTTTGATATGTGCATTCAAAATCGAAAGACATTACTGAGCATACTTATCTTTAAAAAATACAAATTGTTTTTTTTTCATTTAGTGACCGTTTAGTTCTTGCCTACCAGTAGCACTAAAAATACGAGATACCAATGCCATCCATTCTTTTTTCTCTCTCCCACCTATAAAACGTATCGGTGAAAGCGAGAAAACAAGTGTCAACAAAATAAGTTTCGGTGCATAAAGGTAACTTACCGTGCTCTAGCAGGGCGAACGCAATGTCCGGATGGTTGTGCCGACAAGCGATGTGTAACGCCGAATGGCCATTCTTCGCCAGCGAATGTGGTGACGCACCTACGGTACAAAACGGTATACTTACTGTACAGTCTAGCACTAGCGTACGGTACAAAATGGTATAATACTGCATAGTATAGCACTAGCGTACGGTCATGGAACAAGGAGGAGAGGAATGCTAATACACCAAGAAAACAGCGTAGATTAGAAATATGCCAAAACCGTTATAAACCTAGATGGCACTGTAAAATGAGCGGGCTAGCTACGACGGGCTAAGTTTAAAACGGTTTTTGCATATTTCTGATCTACGCTGTTTTCTTGGTGTATTGGCATTCCTCTCCCTCTTGTTCCATGGTACGGTACAAAATAGTATACACCTTGTACAGCCTAGCACTAGTGTACGGTATAAATTGGTAAACATACTGTGCAATATAGAACTAGCGTACAGTATAAAATGGTATCTGTACTGAACTGTACTGTGTAGTATGCAGGAGGCAAGTGACAGCTCAAGGTGGCGCTCTTTGGGGGAGGCCTATGTTCAGCCCGTTTCGTTGACCTTTTCGGGCTGATGATGATGGCTGTACAGTATGGCACTAGCGTACGGTACAAAATGGTATACATACCGTACAGTATATCACTAGCGGTAGTTAGGGCATATCTATGCTCAGAAATACTTGTGGAGCTGCAAAATACATTGGAAATAGTGTGCAGATTTTAGCTAAGATTTATTATTTATAGTTTTATCTGCTTTGCTTGAACCAAGTAATTTACTGTAACGTTAAGAAAAAAATTGTACACACGAATGGGACGCCTACAACGTTAATATTTTATTTAGCTTAGTCGTAACTCGTAATCTTAATACGTTTTTAAACTAGCCAGTGTCTTCAACAAAAATAACCTAAGACTATTTTAGATCTATTACTATAAATAGTGCTAAGTTTTGTTTAAAATCGTGGAAAAGGGGATAAAATGGAATTTGCAGTAATTACTATAGCGTTTCTTTTTCTAGGTGTGATGTTGAAAAACTGGTGATAAGAGAATAATGTAAATAGCTCATGCACGTTTTAGGTACTAACTAGGTATTATATTATCTGTGGTACTACTAAGTTGGAAGGGGTAAAGTTTCTTTAAAATATTGAAAAACTGCTGGTATGTAGTAGATACTAGCTATCTACTCTCCCAAAACCAAATAGGTTATACCATGGAACAAGTAGGAGAGGAATGTCAATACATCAAGAAAACAGCGTAGATCAAAAATATGCTAAAAACCGTTATAAAACTAGATGGCGCTGCAAAATGAGCGGGGTATATGTTGAGCGTAGATCAGAAATATGCCAAAAAAACCGTTTTAAACCTAGATGGCACTGCAAAATGAGCGGGCTATACGGCTAGCGACGGCGGCGGTTTTTTTGCATATTTCTGATCTACGCTCAACTTATAGCCCGCTCATTTGACTGGCCTGATAGTTTAGTTGGTAGTAGCTCTGCCTTCTGAACTGTAGGTTGTGGGTTCGATTCCTACCTGGGACAAACATTTGTGTGATGAACATCGGTGTTTGTTCTGTGTCTGGGTGTTATATTGTATTCTATGTATGTATTTACAAACAAAAAGTATCTAAGTATTGTATCAGTTATCTGGTTGCCATAGTACAAGCTATGCTTAGTTTGGGGCTAGATGGCGCTGTGTGTAAGTCTATATTTATTTATTATTTATTATTATTTTGCAGCGCTATCTAGTTTTTTATCGGTTTTTTAGCATATTTCTGATCTACGCTCAACTTATAGCCCGCTCATTTTGCAGCGCTATCTAGTTTTTTATCGGTTTTTTAGCATTTTTCTGATCTACGCTGTCTTCTTGGTGTATAGGAATTCCTCTCTTACTTGTTCCATTGTTATACTCAGCCTCATTTTTGGACTTGATTGCGCAAATTGGGGATAGCATCGTTATATATTAATTAATCTCAGAGATAATTACTAACTCTGAGACAGTATTACAATATTACGTCTCCATTTTATGTTTAGATTTAAACATTAATTAAATCGACATATTTCATTTGATTTGGAGCTAGATGGCGCTGTATTAAATATCTGTAATACTTATTTAATTATATTTTACTGATTAGGTTCTAACAAAATCATAACAAAATACAAATCTAAATACCTTTGTCCAGTAAAAGCAGTGCTATATCCGGATGTCCGTAATACGTGGCCATGTGTAGCGGAGTGATGTGACTCTTGCCAGGAGCATCGGGTTGTGCCCCTCTTGCTAGCAAAAGCCTTGCTACGCCAATATCACCATACTTAGCGGCGAGGTGCAGTGGAGTGAAGCCTTTACGGGTCTCTGCTTCGATTGGAGCGTTGTGGTCTATGAGAATGCCTGCTACTTCTTCTTTTCCTGTGAAATAATTTAACATGATGGTACCAAAAATTGGGTACTTGACTGATATAATTTTATTTCATAAATAAATCAAGTTCTTCAATAAATAAGCAGTCATGAAACAAAAATTAAATATTTCAAAAAATGACAAAGTTACAAGCATTTTAAAATACTAGAGTAGAAAGAGACAGCTCAAACAGACAGTGACGTCAGAAATGTTTACTTCATAGTATCTCATTACTAAGCTGTGGTAACTATGGTCGGCAACGACAAGTGAAAGGCAATTCTGGAAGATGATGATACTCAATGTAAGGCTGAGATGAGGATATCGAAATGGCGCTAATTTTTTACCAAGCAAGGTTTCGAGCAGGGTTATATGATTTGGGTATTAAAAAAATCAAAATGGCGGCGGCTGATATGCCAGCATCCATATAAAAATTGTTCGAGCCCCTATAGCCTCTAAACACACATTGGATCTACGGCCAGATTCTTTGACTTGTCGTGAAATATAAAGTTGACCTACCCTCCTTAGCAGCTATATGCAGCGGCGTGTATTTGTCTTTAGTAGTTGCGGTGACGTCAGCGCCGTGCTGTAAGAGCAGTGCAGCAATATCTGCGTGTCCCAGTCTCGCAGCAACATGGAGTGGAGTTTGCTCTTCGCGAGCTCTCGCGTCCACCTGATATTAAGAAAAGGATGAGAAGGATGAAAAGAAAATATGAGAGTAGTAGTACCTTTTGCGACGTGGCGATATGCGAATGAGACCAAATGGGAGTAAACCGTTTTAACACCTTTTCATTTCCAAGTTTAGATAAGGGGACGCGGGGAGCCCTTGGATGTAAGAGACAAGTAGCCGCTCAAAGTGGGGTTCTATGGGGAGGCATGTTCAGCAGTGGACGTCTTTCTGCTGACAATGAAGGCAAGGTTAGAATGGCGCAGGGACATTCTTGCTGTTCACATCACGTAAACGTTACGTAGGCGTAGAAGACCACTACATGAACATAGGCTTCCCCCATTAAGGGCTTGCCATAATCACCACCCTAGATAGGGCGGCTCTGTGGCCTTAGACTCTTATACCACCTAATGCAACATCACTGGAACAGTTATGCCCGCCAAAGGCCGTGCTCTCCACTATATAAAAGAACTGGGCTGGCTAGAGTAAATGCACAATACACAAATGGTCAGTTACACAAATAGAACCGGAATTTGAAGCCCGAAATTTGACCAAGTGAAGCGGAGACCTGACTCGGTAGTGGTATATTTAGAAAAGGGAATCTGTGAAACTGAGAAACTGTAGGATTGGGATCTATTGAAATTGGAGAGACTGAAGTGAATGCTACACATTACCATGACCTGGCTCTGGAAGCCAATGGTCTACATTACCTTAGCATTATTCCTGAGCAGCACCCTGACAAGGTCAGTCTGGTGCGCCCTGGCGGCCAGGTGCAGCGGCGTCTCGCCCCGCGCCGTGGCCGCGTCCGCCGTGGCTCCCGCGCCCACCAACACTAGCGCTATGTTCATGCAGCCCATGAACGAGGCCACGTGAAGGGGGGTCAGACCTGACTCGGTGGTTGCTGATTTACCTGTCAGGGAAATGTCGAAGTTAAAGTAAAATAACCGGCCAAGTGGGGCGCACAAAGGTTTCCGTAACGTTATCTATAAAAATGAGCAAAAATAATCACGTTTGTTGTAGGGAGCCCCCTTAAATATGTATAATATTCTGTTTTTTAGTATTTGTTGTTATAGCGGCAACAGAAATACATCATCTGTGAAAATTTCAACTGTCTAACTATTACGGTTCATGAGATACACGGACAGACAGACAGACAGCGGAGCCTTAGAAATAAGGTCCGTTTTACCTTTTGGGCACGGAATCCTATAAATATAAATACTTGTTCTGTGTCTGGGTGTTGTGGTACCATGTTCCTCGTAGTTCCTGGGTCCCTAGATACAGGGAATCCCTAGCTAGGGTGCAGGATCTGTGTATGAGATCGTAGGCCGTTAATTATTTAAGTCAAATAAGTAATAGCAAACAGGCTTTTTTAGGCCAAGGTGTGTACTTGTGACGAAGGGAATATCCAGGGAATGGGCAGCAGTTTTATTCTCAGTACATTAAAATCTCTAAGCCACCTGCCAAGCTTGGTGATTATCTCGCAGGGAAACACCGAGTATAAGTATAGCTCGAGAGAGATTGTTTGTACTCACTGGCGCCATATTTGAGTAGCAGCTCGACAACTTTGAGCCTATTCTTTTTGCACGCAATGTGTAGCGGAGTGAATCCGTTCAGTGCTCGAGCGTTCGCATCTGCGTTTCGGTCTAGAAGAAGCTTTGCTACCTGGAAATAGTAATAAAACAACAAATTAATGATATCAAACAAGTATTGTGTGGTCCAGGTTTGCGAATTATAGTACCACCCTATCTCTTCCCGTGGGTGCCGTCTAAAGGAATATCCAGGGAATGGGCAGCAGCATTCTCCTCGGTACATTAAAATCTTCTGCGATCGCCAAGCCGCCTGCCAAGCGTGGCGATTATGGCAAATACGCCCCCCCTATGATAAGCGTCCGAAGTGGCGTTTTATGGGGGAGGCCTATGTTAAGAAGTGGCCGTCTTCCTGCTGATAATGTATTTAGTGTGTATTTGCAACGTAAACAAAATCATTGCACCAATTATTTATAGAAACACCTTCGTTAGACTTTTAAAGTGACGCCTCTGATCAAAAATTTATTTGGTCCTTCGAGCCGAACAAAGGTTAGGAATTCAAGACAACTTTGTCATAGTATTGTAAAAACAACGCTTTACTTTATTATAAAGTAGTTTGTTAGTGGCGTTATACATTTTATTTTATTTAGTCCTTCGACCCGAACCAGGAAATTACACAAAACAACGAAACATTCAATACAAACAAGATTTATAGTAAATTCATTTTCTACAATAGTTTTAGAGCTCAATTTACCTTGACATGGTCAAAATGAGCCGCCATATTAATATACTGCACAGATGTAGAGCCGACAGTAACAAAATCAATTTTGGTCCTTCGAGCCGAAACACGTCGCTTTCAAAACATAAACTAAAACACTTACAACAATTGCATTAGAGTTCAATTTACCTTGACATGGTAACGATGCGCCTTTTTCAAACATTAGACACCTTACCACAATAACTTTAAAGTTCAATTTACCTTGACATGGCCACAATGCGCCGCCACATGCAGTGCAGTAAGATAGTCAACGGTGACGTCATCGATAGGAGCACCCTCTGACAGAAGAACCTTGGCCGTCTCCACGTGTTCGCCTTGAACGGACATGTGGAGAGGTGTGAGTCCGTTCTGGAATATACAAGGGTTTACTCTAATCATCATCATCATCGTCCGCCAGATGATGTTCACTGCTGAACATCATCATCATCAACGGCTTGAAGACTGAACATGGGCCTTTCTCATGGAGCGCCACTTTGAGCAGCGGGCTTGCCTCCTGCATCCATGG
This sequence comes from Ennomos quercinarius, assembly GCA_910589525.2. Taxonomy (NCBI): domain Eukaryota; kingdom Metazoa; phylum Arthropoda; class Insecta; order Lepidoptera; family Geometridae; genus Ennomos; species Ennomos quercinarius. The sequence continues at coordinate 5,743,063 of OU342513.1, read as the reverse complement.
GCTTCCCACGGTTTTAACCAGATCGTCGGTCCACCTAATGAGGGGCCTACGCTACACTGCGTTTTCCAGTTCGTGGTCGCCTTTCTTCCCCATCGGTTGTCAGTTCTACGAGCGATGTGGCCTGCCCATTGCATTTCAACTTGCTAATTCTAAGAACAGTATCGGTCAGTTTAATTCTCCAGCAGATCTCCTCATTCCGGATCTTATGCCGCAGGGAAACACTGATCATTGCTCTCTCCATAGCTCGCTGCGCGACGTCATCATCACATGCATCATAGTAATAACGAACATCATTAGTATTCGACATAGTTTTATTAGGTACTCCCAACTAAGCGACATATTCATCAACATCTCCAGCAAATCCACTGGTAGATCATCTTTTTCCAATATACTGATTTTTCATCGAGTTTTTGCACTTTTCACTTCCACCACTTTTCTTCTTGTTGTTGTTGTTTTTTTGGGCCGTGCCACCTGCGCGCCTTAGACCACTGACTTTACCACCTTTTTTATTTCAGCGCCATCTATGCATTCCATAGAAAAACTGCTCTTCCATCGGTTTATTATTAATGACGCTAACAATAGTGTTGGTAATTTCGCGTGTTGGTCATAATGCGTATTAGTCATTGACTAATACGCATTTATTTATTTATTTATTTATTTATTCGGTACACAAAACAATTAAAAAAAAAATCAAAATCAAAAAATCAATCAAATCAATTTCAATTTTTAAAGTAAAAATAATTATGGTACAAGTTTCAAACCAGAAAATGTCCCTAAACATGTATACACAACATGACAAAATTACAAGCATTCCTATTAATTGAGAGAACCTTTATGACCAGCATTATGACCAATGATGGTTATACTAACATAATACTTTGTATAGAACTTTGTTATACTAATAGTGAATGTGCGTCGTAAGCGGCCGGCGGTGTACAGTAAATATCAATACCAGACGTGTGAAATACCTTCGTTTTGCTAGTGATCGGCGCACCGTGATGCAACAGCCTCGATACGACATTACTGTGGCCCGAGCGAGCCGCGCAGTGTAGCGGGGTCAATCCATCTCTGGTCACTGCTGCTATATTTGCACCTGGAAACAAAATATCAATAATTTCATATTCATATTCATTTATTGTGCTCACATATAATACAGACTAGATGTACATGTCAGGTTGTCTTCAGGATCAATATATGTGCCCTGTAAGGACGCTGCACATTTACATTTTGAGTGGTTTTTACAATTATATAAGTTTATTGGTACATGTCAATGCTGTTATTATTTAATTCTAATTTTATTATTTACGTCAACTCTAATTACTACTATTATTATAATTAAATTCTTATTAGTCAGGAGATTACAAAGCATTTCAAAAGATTATCATTAATTATTTACTATCCACACCCTATTCCTTCATGCGCAGGATTACACACCACCATTATACCTATTATCATATCTACCTACATACCACAGTCAATCCACAAGTTTATTTAATTTATATTATGCTAATTGGTTTATTCAATTTACTAACATTATATTCTACATTTAAATAAATAAAATTTAAATTATCCGAATTACATTACCTACGCATCTATCTTATCGTTTTTAAACTCTTGTACAGTATAATATAGGCTTTTTTTATTAAGAATGATTTTAACTTATTACAAAATATATGATCTTTAGTCTCTAGTTTCATTGATTCTGGAAGTTTGTTATAAATTATTATTAATCTATGATAAGGGCTATTTCCCACAGCCTTCAATCTCGTCATAGGTAAGACTAGCTTATCTTTGTTTCGTCGGTTATATTGCGAGTTGAATATTTGTTGAGTTGATTTAGCAAGTAGATTACGCTAGCAGGTGATACTGCTATAAAAATCATGAATATTGATTTGGGAGGCGTTATCTTTACAGCATTTGTGTTCATGCAACTTGACCTGGGCTGGTTAGGATGATCCTTAAAAATTTCTCAATAGATGGCGCTGCCAACCCCGTAAGTTGGTTGTAAAAGGTGAAAGATAAATTCGGACACGAGACCACTTGTCACGGTAGCTTAAGTAAAGCATGTCGCGGCTAAAGGGACGCGGATGGATGCGGGTTCAAGTCCCCGTTCGTGATTCAAAATTTTCCTTTACAAATTAATCTGTATACTACGCTAAACAGGCGATACTGCTATAAAAATCATAAATAAATCTTTACCCTACTTACCATGTTCAACAAGTAGATCCAGCATGGCCAGCTGTCCCCATTTGCTGGCCACGTGCAGAGGTGTAATGTTATGTTTGGCCGCTCGGCCTGCGTCTGCGCCGGCGCTAAGTAACGCTTTGGCGACCGCTACGTTACCGTAGTGAGCCGCTATATGGAGCGGAGTGAAGCCAGATTTTGAACAAGCGTCGGGGTTATGTTCGTTCTGAAATTTGTTTAATAACGTGTAGCTTAAAATAATTATTTAAAATAATTTTCCAAATTATAGTGGTCTTTAATTGCCTTATTTCATAGTGTGTCGTCTTTGTCTAATATTTTCTTTATATCTTCAAAGTTAATCTTTTGGCAGATATTTGAAACTTATGAACGATTATTGTTATTATTATTATCTTTTTTTTCCCCATAAATTATATCACTGCAAAAAGCAAGAAAACAATACAAAAAAATGTCGATTTTAATGTCATAATTGACGAGGACCAACGAGGGGGGGGGGGGGGGGGGGGTGTAGGGGTATATCTTTTCGTTAAGCGCGCCGGAATACTACTTATTGTCTATAATGGATATACGACTTATTTTTGTATAGCTGCTACTCAGGTTCTTTTTTAATTTACCTTTGCCCATTTCAAATAAAATCATGCTCAAATTACAAAGAATAGTTCTCCGCTTGCGAAGAACCGGCAAATATAGAACATCTACTTTATAAAATCGGTTAAAAGTACGATATGTGCCGTAAAATGACTCTTACCTCTAGTAAAAGAGTAGCTGCCTTAACGTCGTTCTTCTTAGCTGCAATATGTAGGGCTGGCAAGCGGACTTTCCCTCTCGTGTCCGATTCTAAGAGTTCTGCGACAACCCTGTCGTGGCCTTGCTGCATTGCCACCGCTAAAGGGGTGAACCCATCCTGGAAAGAATATTTTTGAATAGCTAACTTTCTTCTTCTTCTTATTTAAGAGGCCTGCTCTTGTCGGTGGACTAACCGCCATCTTTCTCTATTTTCCGCCAATGCTTTGACTTCCCCGTACGACATGACATTTATCTTTTCTTTGTATTGATCTGTATATATGCCTTTCTAGGTCTGCCTCTTCCTCTCTTCCCTTCTACCTTTCCTTCTATGATGTTTTTCATGAAGCTGTCATGTCGTACAAGGTGGCCAAACATTTTTCCTCTATATAACTAACTAGGTAGACATATTTGTCGACAACTTCAAGAGTATCGTCCCCAACGGCACATGGGCATTAGACATGAATTTCGTCTTGTCCATGTCCCTCTTAAAACCAAACTGTTGGGAGACTACTGATATCGTTAAGCATGATCAAAAAATATAAAAACCATAAAAATGTAAGTTCATATTATACCATTGATTTTATAATCAACGAGACCTACGTAACAACGTAGAGTATAATTCAAACGTAACAGTGAAGTGTGCTGCAAGCCCCCCGCACGCTGCGCTCATCGCATAGCTCTGACCACGCACATCTCATTTCTACTACTGCGCAGCGTTTTGGGCCGACTTCGCAGCCGTTATTACGTTTAAATAACACCCTACCTATATGATTTAGCAACCGAGGGGGAAGCAAGGTTCGATGCGAGTGATCAAAACCGCGGGAAGCCGATGGATGCAAGAGGTAAGTAGCCGGTCAAAGTAGGGCTCTATAGGGGAGGCTTAGCAGTAGACTTCTTTCAGCTTATGATGGCATAATACAGCATTTTCAGTAGTAACTAGCCCACGTCTCTCCCACCCCACAAGTTACCTCTCACACCAAAAACTTCATATACTCCCTTCTACATGTCACCATCACCAGGTAACCTTACAGCCTATAACGAAATGATCAGCAACCTTTATGATCTAACACCCCATAAGCTCTATAGTACCCCCTCTTACTTCAGTCGCCAGGGTCTGGCTTGCCCCAGCAGCCAGTAGCATCTTCACGCAGCCGGCATGGTTCTCCTGCGCCGCCATGTAAAGGGGCGTGAACCCTGCGGCAGACTGTGCGTCGGCCTTCGCCCCCGCCGATAGTAGCGCCCGCGCCACCGCCTCCTGGCCTGCCAGGCATGCTATGTGGAGAGCTGTGTTCCCTGGAACGGAGATTAATGGAGATATGAACCCTATTTTACTAGGGGCCAGAGGTCTGCATCTTTGTCTAGTCTAGACGAAAACTTGGAGAAAAAAACTTATTTAGTGTTAACGCCTGTGCTTATTGCAAGAGACGCACCTCCTCGCGCCATTCGCCGTACTCCTAACTCCTAATCAGCGTGACTTACTTAGTTGCTTTGTATTATGGCTTGGTAAACATTCAGAGGCCTTTTAAGAGCGTTTTCAGATATTAGTAATTACCTACATCACTTATGGCTGATTTTCTGAGACTGCAGAAAAAAAGCCAAGCAGATCACAAGAGAATTGGCGAGCCAACATTATTTGATCTATTACCGAATTGATAAAAACTTCAAGTAAAACTCATACTAAAGGTCAACTGTCTAACCTTTTTTCGTGGCCGCATCAACGACCGCTCCTCGTTTGAGTAGCTCTTCGACGACGGAAATGTGTCCATCTTTCGCGGCGAGGTGCAGAGCATTTAGCCCGTTCTGGAAAATAGAGAAATATATATCTATATATATATATATAGTAGCAGAACGCTTAGCAAGAAAAACATTAGACTACATTCTAACTAATAGTCAAAATTTGTTAGATATTTTAACCATCAGTTACTTTAACTAGGGATCATAAAACCCACCCTAAAAGAAAGATTTTTGACTCATAGTTAACCAATGTTCGAAAACTGTAACAAACTCTAACAACTGGAAAAAAAAATGGATTAAAAAAACTACATAATAACACTGAATTTCACTTATTCACAAAAATTCTGGCCATTGACATTGACTTAATTTTTTCAGAGATCCATAGTGCTAGTCATGTCTTCACGAAGACTCGTCCTACCACTCACCAATACTTTAATACAGTAGATAACTGGCAGGTTCAAGCGCACGTCCTTCAATACGTACGTGAAAATAAAAGCCTGAGCAACCTACGCAATCTTAAAATACGTCCATTCATTACTAAAGAACATTTGTGTGATTTAAAAGTAATCAGAGTGAATAAAACAACTTAATTACATAAAATTTTATTTGTTTGTTCCGCACACGACGCGCGCCGTCCATTCATAACACCCGCATTTATCGGCACACGGCATTTACACCGCTAACAATTGTTGATCAATTAAAATACTTTAGTGTTGTGGATTGTGGTTAAACTCGTAGGAATGTTTGAATTACGAAACATAATTATAGGATGTTGGTTGTATGTTTGTTTTTATTTATTACAGCAGCTCGCGGTGGCTTTTCCTCGGTTTTCCTGCTGAAACTTTTCTTTTTCCTCGACAAGAAGTGGCTTTTTTATAGCTCGTTTTAATGTCAATGCTCTACATATATTTCATTGCATAGATAATGTTCTATAAGAGGTTGTTTTTTTTTTGATCCGTAGAAGGTAACCAATGGTCATGACTTCTAGCGAATTCTAACCAATGGTGAAATTTTTATAGAATTTTTGACCATTGGTATGCTGCCGCCGTGCCTCTCAAGGGGGATCATCCTTGTGGGAAGTGCAGCGATGTGCTTCTCGCAGCTTGACATCCCGTTCGAACGAGTATCTGTACCTCCCCTGATTGCTAACATCTCAAACGGCGTAATTCCGCGCGAGGTGGTTCAGGGACTGGGTCGTACGAACGGGTGCCACTGGGGACACCAGTCTCTCGGAACCTTGTTAATCCATAATGATTACAAGTTCCCGTTGAGTGATCGGTTTCGATTTGATTCTAGGGAAGTCAGTAATTATTATGGATGAAGCATGTGTCAGTGGCTCGGATAACAATAACCAATGGTCAAAACTTCTAGCAAATTCTAACCGATGGTAAATTTTTTTTAGAATTTTTGACCATTGGTAAGCTTAACCACGGATCAAAAAACCCAGCCTAAGACGATATCTAATTTTAACATTTATCCTGTAATTGGAAATCGGCCCTAAATTATGTTTTGCTCCATTTAAATTGCCTTGATTTACGCACAGCAAAAAGCTTAGCCGTGCGTAAAAATGTGACAGTCAGACATCGCATTAACTTAGCGTGTAGTTAATTAAAGAATTAAAATGCGACAAAAAATACGCAAGTCATAATGTGTAGGTAGTAGTTATCAATTGATAAAGCCTACTATGGATGGAGTAACCTCGACAATGACGAAAGGAAATAGCGCCAGAGAGCCGGCGGACGCAGGTTTAACAATCACTAACTCAAAGCATAAAAATGAGACATCAATTAAGGTAACAGAAGATGTAGATGAAGCAAGCTTAACAACCGCTTTTTTTTGAACGGGCTATGCTGTTGGTCTCTACCGACCTTACAGCGTCACCGGGCAGGCGCTTAAGACATCCAGCCGACAAAAGTGGGAGGCAACTAGCTCAAGGGCACCCCTGGGGTGCGAGCCTCGGCTTGGGCCGTTGCCGGGTTAAGAGGATCGAGAAGGCTACGTCCACTGGAATAGTGAACCCTATGGAAAGTCGCGACTGTTCTAGCTAACCTACCGGGGGTACGTCGACCTCGCCGGCGGGGTCGGTGTCTGGTTGTGTTACGCTGATATCCTATACGGGTGCCGAATTCGGTACCTGAGCCAGAAGGGCTACACTGGTGCGGTGATCCTAGCGCAGCCGAAGCAACGGCTGCTATAGGATCGCCCGGGTCGCTCAAGACGTGTGCTGGGCGGCGACGACGACGGGGTGTCTTAACAACCGCTCAGTCAGTTTACTAGTATAAGGACTTTACTGAGAATTTCGTCTACCCACCGCTTTGCCATTTATGTATTCTGCCGCTAAGTGGTAGTGTGCAAGCACTACTGTGTTCCGGTTTGAAGGGCATTGTAGCCAGTGAAATTACTGTGCAAATGAGATTTTATGATCTGATCTCACTATCTAGTAATCTGATTACTAGACTGTGCTGATGTCTCAGGATGACGTGCCAGTGCAATGTTACGCGAACCTTTATATTTTAGAGTTCCAAGTGCCACTGCAACTGTTATGGGCGGCCGTGTTGCTTAACGTCAGTTGAACGACCAGTTCGTCACGTCATTGATTATCATAAAAACCCACTCAGTCACAAGCGCTAAGCTACAGAACGATTACTACCGTACAACATACAGGAACCCTAGGAAGGATTGAGGAAATAGATAAGTAGGTACTTAGGAAAAAAACAAAGAAGGAAAGAACAAAGAAGGAAAAAGAGAAAAAAGAAGGAGTTTGAACAATAAATGTAAGACCTTGAAAACGTCATGATGGAATCGCTTTATACTTCTGTATAATAGGTACTTTGTGAATTAGTATATTTTGTAGAAAATAACAACAACACCAGCTCAAATGCCTCATGATTATCCTCGCACCCAAGTTCAGTGCCATTACAGCAGCTGTGCCAGCACCAGCACCCAGAGCTACACTTCATTATTTCGAAGAGCTAGAAATTGCTCGGGCAGATGCTGGCAAGGGGGGATGGTCTACATTTTCCCCTAACAGCATAAAGCACTTTACAAGCAGGACTTTTTTTTATGTGAATGAATAACATGACTAGCTATGCACATAACAGTTGCACTGCTACTCGAAACTCGATAATTTTCGCGTGAGACTCTACTGAGCATGTCATCCTGAGATATCACCCCATCCTAGTATTATGATTTCTAGACTGCGCAAGATCAGGTCACAAAATTTCATTTCCCCAGTAATTTCACTAGCTACACTGCCCTTAAAACCGGAACACAGTAGTGTTTGCACATTACTGCGTAGCAGCAGAATACCTGGTATCTTGGCCACTTTGCTAGGCATCTATTTAAATCTCAGTAGTTCATGGGTTCTTACAATAAAGTCCTACCACCTATCTATATTATAGTAAATCATACCGACGTCGTAGAATAAGAAGAATCTCGTTTGTGCTCGTATATACTTATGTGTGGTCCGATTAACTTTCGAAATCAATGATTATATACTTTACTCAAATGCCAATTAGTATGTTTAAGGTAATTACCTAAATACATACTCAATGGACCAGCATCAGACATCACTGTAATATGGTGAAACAAAGTTCTGAGTAAAAGTAATGACATTGCAAATAAATAATAACTTTTGATACAATGGCGATGTGAAATATCACAATGAAAATGTAGCATTTTCTGTCTCAGATTTGGATTTTTCAACAGATGAGTCAGTGGTCAAAATCAAATGTAAACCTCATCATCATCAGCTTGAAGACGTCCACTGCTGAACATATGCTTCCCCCACGGAGCGCCACTTTGAGTGGCTGCTAGCCTCCTGCATCCATCGGCTCCCCGCAGTTTTCACCAGATCGTCGGTCCACCTAGTGGGGGGCGTGTGAATGCGGTTTGAACCCTACGCCCGGCCCTACGAGAACCTCCACCCTTTTTTGGGACTCGATCAAAACACAGATTCGATCATATATGTTTTTATGAATAAAGGCCGGTACAATCATAATAAAACCAGGTGATTATCTAACGTAGACGACCCTGGTGGATATAATAAAACTGCGGACGCATTATGCCGTAGTCTATCAAGCACTATCAACGCTTTTCATGTACACCGCACCTGTAGCAGGATGTGCTCAATATGCCGCTGAATGCTAGCTATCTGATGATATGCACTATATCTTTTTATAGTGGTTCATAAGCATAATTTTGCGTAAAATTATCCATAAATTAAAACTTATAGGTAACGTAAAAAAAAAGAGTGAATAAAGTGGGATTTTGAAGTAGTAACGATAGGAACTTGATCAATTCAAATATTAATCCTTTCATCATAATCATCAACAGCGTGACGACGTCCACTGCGGAACATAGGTTTCCCCCAGAGAGCGCCACCTTGAGCGACTGCTCGCCTCCTGCATCCATAGGCTCCCCCGGGTTTTCACCAGATCGTCGGTCCACCTAGTGGGGGGCCGGCCTACGCTGCGTCTTAATCCTTTATTGACATGAAATGGTACCTATCACGCACCCACAACCACTGGCCACTACCACTGTGTTTCAGAAATCGAAGCGCCTCTATATTATATTGAATTATATGAGATATTCCGGTTTCCTTCACTACTTTTATTGACTAACCAAAACATACGAAAAAAAATACGGGCGCATAGAGAACGGTTGCTTTTTGTGAAGTCGGGTTAAAAATAGCAAGTTATTGTTAACTCTAAAACGCTGTAAGTATCAAACTAAATATCTATCTTCTTTATAATCTCAATACACTTCACCGTTTCGATTCAGGCAAAGTTTTCCAAGGTCGGAAGATTGATATGAAATACCATTAAATTGAAATCCATGCTACCCTTACATAAATCTATAACATATTATAGTCGAGCGAAGCATCTCCGCAAAGGTTCAATAATTATATGGTTCTTTTTAATCAGTTTTTGGAAACGTAAAAAATAGTTTTTCAGTTTAAAGCAATGCAAAAACAGACTCGCGTGGTCTACATTGCAACTCACAGAGCCAATAGTTACGTGTAAATACGCAGTTCCATTATGCATAAACATTCCACATTAGCGCAGTAACAATAAACTCCTATGAGATTAGGGTTGACGTTACCGACACGCTTTTAAACCGATCAGAATTGGACATGGTAGACCTCATTACGTCGTTCTCATTAATAGTTGAAGCAATGGGTGAAAGACTGCCGACTGTATTGACGTTATAAAGTCATCAACCACCACAAACCTAGGTCTGTGCGAACCACTAGAGCACCCAAAGCGCAAAAACGGTAGCACCTACTACCATTAATAGCCGAAGCGAGCCGTCGTCGTTTAGAACCGTAAACACTATTCTAAGCCTATTTATAATGTTTCGTAGCCCAGCGGTGGCCACGCAAGCTCACGAGATATTGTAGGAGTTACATTATTCATACGCCAGACGCTAGAGATGGAATGATACCTAAGGCAGTGGTCAGGTACCCGAAGAGCTACCCAATTCCCACCTCAACTTGCAGCATATAATAATGAAAACAAGGAAGGCTCTTTTCAGTTGTTGCTTGCGGTACCTGACACGATAAAAGCGGCGTCAGCTGATCTAATTTCAACGGTATTATATTTTAGTTGTAGTATAATAATACACATCTATTCTCCTCCCGCAGCTGTGTGACTGCTTCTTCTTTGCTGCTCTAATATTCCAAATATTCACTCACCGAATTACATGTGTTGATGTCCTTAACGGCGCTGGAGTCTAGGAGGTCGACTACGGTATCAAGCTGGCCAGCGCGCGCCGCTCGCAAGAACGCTGTGTTCGGGTCTATCTGTAAAAAGAAAATGTTTGATAAGATATGAGGAAGACTTTAAGCTATTCTCTCATAAAGGTACGTAGCAGTGGTCAGATTCTTCCTTTCGTTATTTGACCCATGGTTTTAGGATACCTTTGATTCAGGCTTACCATGAAATTTTGTTAAGTAAAGAGGCGAACCTTACTTCTCTTTATCCTTTCTGACTTGTTTAGTTTCATCAACACTGATCAAACTTGCGTCTTACGTTTACATTACAATTATTCTTTCATCAATATTCATTCATCATTCGTTCTCTTATAATTTTTGATGTATCAGTTAATTTAAACTTTCATCTTAGTGATAACACAATCAATTCCAGGAAAAAACACGCACCGTTTACAAATTAACTTTTGTAATCCTGAGTCCTGCCTGACTTGTGTCAGAACCATAATATACCTAAATCTATCATAAATAGCAAAATAAAACACGAGAACGTGAATTCAAATTAATAAATAGATAGCAGTGAAATAGACCAAAAAATTAATAATAATATGAGCTGAACCAAACGGAAATTAAACAAATAATGCAAATCTTATCCACAATGCGAACTACTGCATTGAAGAACGCATTAATCGTTCTGCAGATTTCATTTAACAATTGAATTTAAAGTTTAATAGCAAGATAACAACTGTTGTTACTGGACTAGAAACTGGAGACATGGTTATTGTAGCAAATCGCATAAACCGAGATAAACATAGCATACTTAAACCTACTACAGATAGAAAGAGCAAGTAGTAAAATTAGAACCACGCAATAGTACCAAATTGGTTAAGTATCTAAAAAATAATGTCTAGAAAAATCTAGATTATTAAAGTCTGAAAATGTTATCCCATGAGGGCCACGGACTGATCAATTAAAATATGATACATCTCAATTAAAATATGATACATCTCAATTAAAATATGATACATCTTACGGTAGATTAAATTCTTCTCAAGAAAATTAAGGTGGAAGGCACAAGAGCTAGAAGCCGATAATAATAGATACTAATATAGCTTGCGTTATTTGTAAGATAGTATTATGAAGAAAGCTGAGCAAATACAGTCTTCTCACTCCTACATACTTGTGTAAAGTGTAGTGGGATGGACTGAGGAAATACTAGATTATAAGCTAGCACGAGGTACCTAAAAGTATTTTATATTATAAGAAGTAGAGATAATATAAAATCGCGAATCCTAATCCTGACCTGTCAGACCCAACATCACTTAGAGAGATCCTCACAAAGGAAACCTTTGTTATGAAAGCTTTATAAATTAAAAAGGAATAAGTATTAAAAATTAAAACGAGGTTGAATTCGGGAATTAAATTCCGGGAGTCTCGTATTAGGTATCTTGTTTGAGGAAGGAAATTATTTCAATGACACTGGCTTTTAAATTAGTAATTTAAAACGTGAGAGGATAAGTAAAAGACATTTAACTCTATTATTCTATGTTTCACGCAATCAAGTTTGTTAACAACAACAACATTTGAGCAACTTATTGCAATGTCTATTCCCGACTCCCGTTGCCACCATTGCCGAACATATTTAGTAATCTGTGTACTATTTATCTCATCATCATCAGCCTGAACTGAAGACATCCACTGATGAACATAGGCCTCCCCAAAGAGTGCCACTTTGAGAGGCTGCTTCCTGGATCCAGCGGCTCCCCGCGGTTCTAACACGTTCTAACCAGGTCGTCAATCCATCTAGTAGGGGGCCGGCCTACGCTGCGTCTTCCGGTCCGTGTTCACCACTCGAGAACCTTTCTTCCCCATCGGTCAGTTCTACAAGCGATGTGGCCCGCCCACTGCCACTTCATCTTGCTAATTCTAAAAAGCTATATCGGTGACTAGTTCTCCTGCGGATCTCCTCATTTCGGAACTCGACTATTTATCTATTCTGTGCTATTGATGGCAATTGCAACCGAGAAAATTAACACCATTTCACCATTATTACTCTTTTTACTCATAGGTCCATAGCGCCCGTGCCTGAGCATTTCTGCATGAAGCTGTTTGTGTTATTGCCGGTACTTTGCACAACTATGGTCAAGAACAAAAAAAATATTTTCACAAAACATTTGTCACGACCGCGATCGTATTTCACGCCTCGGCCAGAAACCCGACCTTTTGGACGTTGGCGTATAATAGATAAAAGTAGATCATACGCCAAACTAAATTGGTAAACCTGGGCAATTCGGGTTTATCGGTCCAATTAGTGCAGCCAGAAGGGCTAGAGCCGTCTCTACTAAGGGAAAAGTCTGTTAGCTTCTAATTTTATTCATTGGTATTTGCGCTTCAGTTGACATGATCAATCAAAGGCGTTATTGGTAAAGATTTGTGACTCAGTTCATCAAGTTTTGCAACTTTGCAAGTTTATATCTATGCAGTCGTCGCAGAATTAATAGTAGTGCAACTACCCTCATCCTCCTCTATGCTACAGTTTACAAATCACATACTTCTATCAAACGCTACTTCCCCTGGAATCGCCTAGCCCACTCCCCGGAGGACTAACTACAGTAAGTATACAGAATTCGTTTTCCATTCCGAAAACCTTAAAACTTTTAACCGAGTTATAGTTTCCTGCAGTCATTGTATTCAATATTCAAATCACATAATAATCCCGTTTCAAGCAACGAAGATTAGATAACGTAAGATATTCAATTTACTTAACTGGAAGCAACACAATAAAGGCGAATGCGCGATAAAATTTTGTATGAAAACCGTTTCCAAAAGACCCCTGCTGTTAACTTCAAGATATAAATGATATTAAAACGTTTATTCAAAGGACCGAGTGTAAAAAAGTGATAAAATTAAGTATGCCACTTCTCCGAAATCGTTTATCAGGAGTTTACATTTACGTATTTTGATTGAATCAAAGCAAGCAGCCGCAGTTTGTGGTCCGGGTGTGCAAATAGGACCAGTCCATCTTTTTTCTTGGGTGCTGTAAGAGCCGGCTAAGGTTGTGATTGTGATAAGCGTCCAAAGGACGTCTTCCGGTCTTTGATGTTCGACGTGTAGAAATTAAGCTGCATCCGCTATCCGAGTAATTTTTGTTACAAATTACTTTAAAAAGAGTTGCATTCAAGTAAGTCATCCTCATCAACAGCCGGAAGACGTCCACTGCTGAACATAGGCCTCCCCCAAAGCGCGCCACCTTAAGCAGCTGCTCGCCTCCTGCATCATCGGCTCCCCGCGGCTTTCAACAGATCGTCGGTCCACCGAGTGGGGGGCCGGCCTACGCTGCGTCTTCCGGTTCGTGGTCGCCACTCGAGAACCTTTCTCCCCTATCGGTTGTCAGTTCTACGAGCGATGTGGCCTGCCCATTGCCATTTCAACTTACTAATTCCAAGAGCTATATCGGTCACTTCAGTTCTCCTGCGGATCTCCTCATTCCGGAGCGTATCTCACAGGGAAACACCGAGCATAGCTCTCTTCATAGCTCGTTGCGCGACTATGAGCTTACTAATGAAGCCAAAAGTAAGAGACCACGTCTCAGTTCCATAAGTCATCACTGGCAATAATAATACTTTCTTGGTAGGAACTTAAGTAACAAATATACTAGAAAAATATTACGTCTGCGGCACAGTTCCACGGACCGCTACGTTTGCTAGGGCTATAGTTATAAGAATCTTTGTAGCTTGTTTAGGAACTCACTGTCTCCAGTAGCAACAAGATGGCACCATACGTGCTAGCCGAAAGCATACTAATTTGTACCTAATGCTAAGCAGTGAGAGATCAATTTAAAATGTATCGACTTAAACTGTTACCGTGTTACATAGGTTGAAGGGGTTACCCATTCAGACAGGGTTACCGTTCAATAGTGGAAACCATTTAGAATGGGTTTTTGATTGACACAATAACCATATCCCATCGAAAACCCTTTCAACGGGTAATCAATACGTATGGGTTTTGAAGGGGTTACCCATTGAAATGAATTACCTTTTAATAGGGTAACACTTAGTGTATGAGTTTTTATTGTAACACATTATAAAACCTTATCGAAAACCCTTTCATAGGGTAACCAAAATGGTCCCTGCTGGCAACACACATTGATTGATTCAACTAAGTATCAAAACTAGATTTTTGCACAACTATGTCCAACCTAAAAGTTAAGTTACGTCTTCACTACTTCAGTCGGTGACCTGTACCATTTCAATCGATTCGGTAAAGATAAAGTTCGTGACCGTAGCGACTACAATACAAATTGAAAAGCTAATAGCAAAAGCTGCAAAATCAAGAAAAAAATGCACGCGGATGGTTTTATCCATGAAGCACTAAACCAATTTGATATTTGACTCGTGCGTGTGTTTACAAATTGTTTTATACGTGTTATATGAAAATGGTGTTTTGGTTATTAAAAGAATATTTTTTGTAAAAGTCCATCAAAGAATCTAATTCTTTGTAGATATAAGATAACCTTAGTTTTAGAATCATTACGCTTCACTCTACGTAAGATTTTTCGGATGCGATAACAGTTTTTTTGCATTTTTAAGTAGTAAGTAGGTACCGTTTTTGTGTTCTGTGCATTTTACAGTAGTAAGTACTTACTGTTTATGTGGTATTCTGTGAAACAAGTCATTTGTTTCATAAGTTTAATTAATTGAGAAATCAATTTCCGCCACCTAAGGGAGAATTATTATAACTGTTGACGTTGCGAACGTTAGCTTAAGCTGTACTTATTAATTAGGTATTGCTATTATATGCAAATGGGCAACTGTAAAAAAACTACCGTCTTATTATTACACGCGTTATAACTTAGTGCATAATTAACGATGCTGGTACCTCAGAGTTCTAATTAAGCATTTCTATTTAATTAATATTGATATAAAAACAATATTATTTTTTACTTATAAAATGGTGAAGCATAGAAACTACAAAAAAATTTCTTCTGTCCCATAATTCAGATGACACCTGCAAAACTTTTGCGGCAATATCCTAGATTTCAGGCACAACACAGTTACACTTTGACATTCAGATCGCTTCAACAAATTCAACAATGGAATACAAGACCTCGCAGCACATAAACAAGACCTAGCACGACTTTATACAAGAAATTAACACGCTAACGCACCACAAGCTTGATAGAGTAGACGCGCCGTTCGAGCGGCAGAATGCGCGCGCCGCACCACACAGCCATGACGGCACTGGCAGCGCCTGCGCAGTCGTCACGCTCCACCACCCTACCCAGGTGACAACACTATTACCACGCCAAAGAGCAAAGAGAATATCACTACGATTACCAGATAACCGGAAACTTGGAGCTGGTGGTTTAAAAATAGCTCTCCCGGTTGTGGAAGTCCTCATTAATGGGAGAAGGTTAATGGTGCAGTTACTGATCCTAAACACCAACTAATATACTGAAGAAAACCGTGCAGCAGATGACTAGATAAGTAATGATTTGTTCACACACGGCGTAAGAATAGTACGTACTCTTCCCAAAGGTACCTTAAGGGCCCGCTAAGGAGATGTGCATGGCCAGCAGCATTCTCCGTAGTCTGCATTATGGCAACCCCTCCCCCCCTCCGATTGAGAGGCATATGTTCAGCAGTAGACGCAAAAAGGCTGACGATGTGTGCGATTTGTTTTACATCGCGTTCTGTACAAATTGTAAGACAAGAGTTGACAGTGTTGATAAATCGTCTAGCTACTCGTAGTTAGCTACGGAAAACAGTTCAGTAAGAATAGGCATTAGCGAAATTGTGGTTACCTCTCCAAAATGTTCATTAACCAAGAGTTGAAGTTGTAGTTCGGGCATTTATGGAGGGTGTATGAAATATAATATTATAGAAACTACGTGAGTAGTATTCATAACTAAACTAGTAAACGGCTAGCACTCACGTAATTTTGGTTGAATAACTCAACTGGTGTTCCGTCAACACAGATGCCCATCTGCACGGAGTATGCGCAGCTACAACGGCGCGGCGGCTCCGCGCTGACTCTGGCTGAACACCAGTCGAGTAATTCGATTAAAATTACGTGAGAGCTACCCGTTTACTAGTTGTAGATTTCTAATAGCTGCGAAACTTTGCACTTAATGCTGAAATGTATCTAAAATGAAAAATCTATAAGCAAGAAAAGATTAAACAAAAGCCAACAATAATAAGTCAGTAATTGATATTTAGAGTTCCAATTTAATACAGCTCGTATCGTTGAGATATTTCAATAAGCAGCGGATACGAACAAGATAAGAACAGGTTGTCACCAAAGCAAAGAACTTTTAATCAGAACTTTTGTTAAGAAATAACTTCGCGTGAAACAAGCTTCGGCTAACCATTCCGGAACTTTTACTGAACGGCATAAACCGAAACTTTTGGGTCTACGACTCTACGTACAACATTACACGGCTACTTTCCCGACTATTCGGACAACATCAGACTTTTTCTTCTTAGGCTATTTGTTGGTGTCACGATGTGAAATGACGTCAATAAACCAGAACTGAAACTAGTACATGGTTGCTGAACTCTACCTTCTCAGAGCGGAGTTTACGGACCTATTACTTTGGGGCTTTCCTTTATTCACAATGTTAATATTCAGGTAAAAGTTTGGAGATAAGAATTACTTTGTATATGTATTGCACTTGGCAGGTACCTTACATCTGAGCTATTAATTCTTCTACGCTAGCGTTTACTACTATAGCTTCACTTGGTGTAAGGAGACAATGTGGTCGAGAATGGTAGAGCAGATACGAGCAATCATGGAACGAGATCGGGATTACAAATAAGGGTAGAGCAAACAAGGTGTTTTTTGGCACGTTTCCTGGCGTAATTAGAGCATGTGGAACTTGGAATTTAATATATGTCTTTTGTGATGTCCGCAAATACAAGATTAATAAATATAGCTCTATAGAAAGTTCTCAAGCAAGTGTTTGCCCCGTCAAGGTCCGAATAACAAAAGTCTATTAAAACACAGATCACATAACTCACGTATCTTAAACCCTCTAGATACCATGCAATCCATCACTAAACTTGCTGCTGGATGGGAGCCGCAACACGCCTCTACATGATGCTATTAAACTGATTGAGTTGACAAATCGTGTGGCAGATTGTATGGCTATGGAGCACTTTGCAAAATATCATTTCAAATCATTAATAACCGATGGCAAGCCACTATGCCACCAAGTGCAGACGAGAGGACAGCATCATATCAATCCAACAACGGGAAGATTAACGGGAACAGATTAAGTAACTGAATATCTGTCTGATGTCTCTACGGCAAGCGTTATTAACCCTAAACACGCTATACACTTTAAACCTTAACGTAAAGACATAAAGGCTAAAGACGTTACGCTAACGTATGTAAGTCGTTTGGAACAAATGCTTCCTGGAGTAGGCAATCAAACTAAACACCAACTAAAGTATACCAATTCGAACTTTGTGAAACATTTCGGCAGTGCTTAGGTAACGTTTAGGGAATATTACGTGTCGGAAAACTTACGTGACGTTTACGAAGTTTAATAACATTGATGGGCAATTACATGGATACGTGAGCACTTTCACAAATTAGGTAGTTACTTATGGCATAACTTTTCAACATAGGATTTTTGGTAAGTTCACCATAAAAGCAAAAAAATAGAGTAAGGCGAAAAATATGCTACCATAAAATTAATCACTATCTCACGATGTAAATGGAATGGCAAAGTATAAATTTAATTTACAGATGAAACCGTGAAATGAAGACATCTTTTCACTGCTTCAGTAAATTGTACTTTGAATGACATACTGATGCGCTATTCAATGAAATTGACCTTATAGATTATAGACAAAAATCATTAGCTACCTACTTAGGTAAATACTGTGTTACTGTTACGTAACTATAAAACCGAAGAAATTATTTTTGTTTCTAACGCATTCTGGGCCAACAATTCCAATATTTATTCAATCAACAAAACTCATAACGATGATATTAAATTCAAATTGAACAACAGTTTCGATTCCACGGTACTCAAAGATGACTGGAACCGAAGGCAATTTGTCGAATCAAAATTTAACGTGGCACACAAAACAGAGTAATTTTATGGAATAACTAGTGTTATTATAGAAACAGTGTGCGATCCGTTAGAAAGCAACGTAATGACAAAGTAAGAAGAGACTGTATTCAATATGACGTTGTGTAGACGTTAGACCGATAAATCGTCAGACGGGTTGTGGTATAAACAATGATTATAGAAAATAAGCACTGTGCTTGATGCATTGTAGGTTTCAAGTCTCCTATGTGCAATAATTTCCTCAAATATGTAGACAGTTCCGACTTAACTTTTTCAATAAAGACTTAAAAAGTTTTGAATGCCACACCTTGGCCGGTGTTTCCAGAAATATACAACACGGGGTTGTTCAAGTCAAGAGTGAGTATGTATTTACTAGACTAGCGTGCTACTCCTTCAACCGCATCATCTTTTTCCACACACATCATCATACCATCAGCCGGAAGACGCCCGCTGCTGAACATAGGCCTCCCCCATAGAACGCCAGTTTAGACGCTTATCATAGGGGAGGAATTGCCATAATCACCACGCTTGGCAGGCGGCTTGCTGTTCACAGATTTTAATGTACCGAGGAGGTGAGATCGTGGACAAACGCCCGATACAAAAATCACTGACTACAGTGCACCGGCATAACATAATACACCTATTGCTAGGACTAATTATTGTCCAATAATAAGCCACTGGTAAAGTAGTGGCACGTTATCAGTCAACTACTATGAGACCCTGAGATTTAGGTGAGTATCTACTAGAGTTTTGTGAATATCTAACTCAACCATTTCCGATTTTTTATCAAATTCAAATTCAATTTATTTATAAAAAAATGCAGCATAACAGGGTCCAAATCGTTACATTCGTATGAGCTAAAAACAATTAATAAAAACACAATACAATACAACAATATAAAAAAAGAAAAACAGGTGTAAACATTTTACAGTTTTTTTTTGTTTCACATCAGCGTGGACAGGCCTTAAGATGCGGTGTGTCATTATTGATGCTGCAGGGAAAAAGTGATTGTATAATTTGACGAATTGCTCATTGTATTAAATTGGTGAATACAAATCGTAATTGTCATCAATCATTGTTGTCAACGCCAAATAAGCTTCGATTGATCTTAACGATTACGATCATCTTGAGGATTTTAAAGATCATTATAAGGAGTATGCTCAGCCTGCTCGTTGAGGTCTGAGATATGAACCCACAATTTGGCTTGCTTAACTGGGTTAATCTACTGCGGAGTGCGAGTCATCGTTCGCCAACGCACCAAAAGCGAAAAATGCCATCAACAAAGCGATCGGTAGCATAGTCACTGCATAAATACCTTATAAGTAATTACTAATTACTTGCCTACTATTTTAAAAGAAAAGAAAAGAAAAGTAAAATGGTAAAGCTTGGTAGTCATTGTTTTTTTCACTTTCAACATTTTGAAACTAACTTTCACGTTGCGCGGAGATCATTTTGATAAATTAATCATCTTGGATGACGTTCCTACAAGAACAGTTACTTAGATCGGGGTAACTGATTATAACCGTAGGCCGTTGTTAGTGCTCCTAGATATCTAGATTGAGATGACAAGACAAGACGGACTAGGAATCTTGGAAGACAGCTGAGTGCGTTTTTATATTGACCTAAATTGATCACATCACACGGTAAGAAAATAACTTTCGTTTTTATTTTATCTTTATATCGTCAATTTATCTGTAGAGACACATAGTAAATATTAGTAAAGGAGTGGTGAAAAATTGTAGCTCGATTGTAGGATTAGGTACACTGCAATTTCAGTCTTTTGATTACATAATTTCGATGATCTGTAATCTACACTTATTTAAGTAAGAAAGAAAGGATATAGGTAGAATATATTTAGTATTAAACGTACACAACCTGTGTACGTTTAATACCAGATATATTTTACTACTATATAACACAGCAAACTACTTCAAAAACGTGGTTTACGTGGTCCCTTTGATCGTCGCTCGCATTGACATTCTACATCTACTACATAGGTACTTAGGTATACTGATTTTAAAACCCGTATAGATAATCACTCTATTAATAAATGCGAAAGATTGTGTAAGTGTGCTATTATTTATTTTATTCCCGTAGCTCAATTTGAAGACGAGTCAGAATCTGTCTGATCTCTTCGAATCTACGATGTCCTTAACACTCCCTAAGCCTCGTTAGCCAATTGCGATGTAATTTGTACCTATTTCAGTGCATCCTTCACTTCCACCTCCGCTGCGTCCTCCGGAGGTGCTTCGAGAAATCCGGTTTTTATAAACGGCAGTGCGCATTTATAAACCAATATGAATGGAGGATATTCCACGAGATTTTCTCTAAGTAAGCTTACAGTTGTGTAGGTTTTTAAACCGACACATCCAGATCTAAATCGCGCTCGGCCCAGCAGTGACTGTTCTAGTTATATGCAGAATTGACACTCGTAACAACAACGGTGAAGGAAAACTTCGTGAGGAAACCAACACACAAATTCGAGAGTATGTGTCGTCCACCAATCCGCACTTGGCCAGCATGATAAATTATAGCCTACACTCTCCCCGTGTGAGAGAAGGCCGTATCCTAGTAAAGGGAACGTATTGAGCTGAAGGCGAGCGATGAAACTACAGCAAGCAAGTATGGTAATCGAGTTTTAGCGTGAACGCAGAAAAGTTCACGTCACTGTATTATTTTTCAAAACTTTCCAGTGTTATAATGTAAAATTAGTGGTTTAAGTGCTGAATTACGAACATGAGAGTGTGGGCAAGTGATATAATGTGGTGAAACGTGGTTTTTCGTGTTGTTCCAAAATTCCATTGAAGCTTCTAGTAAAATTGCCACCACTTTACTAGGGCATGACTTTGACTGGACTATGACTAGAATATTTGACTCAGACTGTGACTAAGACTCACAGATATAGTCAATTGTTTTTTCTCTAATCTGTGCTAAAACTTGACTTTACGTGAAAAATTATATATGATGAGTACAATTAAATACTTGACACTGGCTAAATACACTATGTGTGGAGCCAAAATATAAAGGAAAAAAAGTATGGTAATGTTAATGTGTAAGTAAGCACACACACACACACGCCTCCCACCGTCATACAATTTCAGAGATTGCAGATAGGTAGGACAAGCTCTATAATCCAGAGTCACGTACTTCGCCTGTTCATTAAAAGTGTAGAGTAGAACGCTGCGATCCAAGCTCCAAAAGCCAAGCAAGCGAAGATTTATCGTCAAAACTGTGGAGTGGAAGGGCTTAGAGATGAAGTGAACGGTCGCTAAGCACCGTTAGAAAAAAAGATTCAATTGAATCTTAAATGAAATCACAACCTTTGTAGGGCACAGAGGTACTTTGCAACGGAGTACACAAACTCTTTGTCATGCCTTGCTAGTTTCAGAGTCCCGTAGTCTTACTCAATTGAAATCCTTTATATTCTCATAGGTCAACGTGATACACCTTCAAATTGATCGTCGCTCAGTCATCGAGTTGCAGTCAAACAGTAGGTCAATTCTAAAATTACCTTTTTTGTGTGAATTTTGACGTATTTTTGGCATATGCGCGTGATCAAGACAAAATATAAACATGACGCGTTTTTAATGTTTTAAAGGGATCTGTGTCACAATAAAACTATGTATTATGACTATTTATATAAAACTTTTCAAAACGAGTCTATATCTTAGATCTTAGTAATTCTTGACCGCAAATCTCTAAAGCTTTTTTATAAGATAATGCTAGTGCTGTAAGTTTTAGTATTTCCAGGGAGGTACTTGTGGAAATAAGACAGTGAAATATGTCTTCAATCCGGATCGAAAGCTGGGAGCGGAATAGGGGAATTTACATTACAATTTGCAGAGTTCTCTCATTTCTCTCAAAGTTTTTCTTTGCTTTCATCTTCGACGTAATAAGTTAGCGAGTTATCAGTGGAACTATGATTTCTTTAATCTTAGAAAAATCTTTTACTTTGGAATTGTTATTCCAGTCTTAATACTTTTAAATGCTTACTCAGTGCTGTTCTTATAACAGCATAGGAACCGCTTATCCTAGCTTGCATCTAAATCAATCATCTGATTATGTGAAAGCTTTTATAATTAAAGAAATGAAGCAAGACCTAATTCTTTAAAAATAGGCTGTCAAACAATAAAAAAACTGCAAGAACATAGAACAAAATACGAAATCCGGTTATAAAAAAACACTTCAGAACGGAATAAACGGGCTTGCATAATCCATGCCGACTAGAGTAAAGAAGACTATGAAGAATTCTTTCAGCCTTTCAGGCACTTAATATAGTCTGCCCTAAGACTTGTAGACTTTATATTCAATCTTGAATCGGTGCTCAAGTACGATTCTTATTATTCTACATGAGGTAATACGTACTAACCGTTTCGACAACACTTTTCTAATAAGAACTGCGAAAGTGTGGAATGCCCTGCCCTGGTCGGTGTTTCCTGAAAAATACAACCCGGGGTTGTTCAAGTCAAGAGTGAATAGGTATTTATTACTAGACAAGCGTGCTACACCTTCGACCGCATCATCACTTCCCATCAGGTGAGATTGTGGTCAAACGCTGGCCTAGTAAAATATAAAAAAAAAAAATAAAAAAAAAAAAAAGGTGATATTATGTCTTGTACTGACTTCCCGCTTGGGCCCCTGCCAGCATCTACCCGAGTCATCACATGCCCAGTGTGGCTCTGCTAGGCTGGCTGACAGCAATCACTGTTCCCTTTCCCTAGAGAGTTAGCTAGGTATATTATGGGCCCTCTAATGGTATTTACCTATAACAATCTAGCAATGTATTTAGCTAATGCTGATAAACAATTTTAATTTACCTAACCTACCAGGAACCTAATTATTTAAGATTGTGTCAATCCACTTTGAAGACACTTTGTTCATAAATTGTTCTTTTTATGTAGGTACTTGGCTCCAGTGGCACTGATGTTGGGTGTTGGAATGATGACGATGATGAGGCATTATGTCTCAATAAAGATTATAATTATATAGTTCCTACTATTATTTAGGTAAGTATAGTGCGTTTTATTCTCATAAAATCTCGACTTTTGCTATACAACTACAAGTCTACCACTATCATAAGTTCATTTAAGCAGCAACAGTAGACTTAACGCTACCTTGACAGTGAGGTGTGCCATGGTCAAGGTCTGATTGAACATGCAATGAGATATGATTGGATTGTACCGGAGCGGTGCACTGTGGATCGGTAGTAAACAATATTTGAGTCATTGTTCGATTGATGCGATGGAGTAATATCAAAAAAACATGACTCGTAAATGGCGATGACTTTCTATTTCTGATCGGCAGTGTGCGGGCTTCAAGCTAAATAAAATAATAATTTACTTTTACATTGAATCTGTCCACCCGATTCATTCTACAACTGATGAAACGACAAGTGCTATATAACCACTCACTCCCAATTAAGTCTCGCTCGACCCCAAAACTGTTCAATTCTGCAATACAATCGGCAGTGCCAGTGGCAGTGCACCAAAAGGATCATATAACCTACAAATATCGCTAGTACCTACCTAAAGTCTACTTGAACTACATATTCTAACGTTTAATCCTTTGAATGGTTCGTGAAAAGACAGCTAGCTTCTTTTTCCTTCTCTAGGGTTTCTGCAGTAGCACATTATTCTCTCTGACTTATGGCACTGAATCGTGGTCTCTTAATATTGGCCTCATTAGGAAGCACACAGTCACGCAACGAGGTATTTCAGGATACTCAGGGTTTCTTTGCACGATCCAAAATGAGGAGGTACGCAGGAGAACTATAAAGTCACATCGCTCGCAGAACCGACTACCGAGGGGGAAGAAAGGTTGTCGAGACGCGACCACGACCCGGAAGACGCAGCGTAGGCCGTCCCGTCCCCCCACTAGGTAGACCAACGACCTGGTTGAAACCGCGCCATTTGCATGCAAGAGGCAAGAAGCCGTTCAAATTGGTGCTCTATAGGGAAGGCCTAAGTTCAGTGGTGCACGTCTTAAGGATGATGATGATGACGACATTATTCTCTCTACCATCCATGCTGTTCAGGAGATACCATTAATTAATTAGTATTATTTCACTGTGTTATTGATAAAGGCGTGGTATGCATCCCCTAATTCGTCCAAGTATATGCAATTATGCATCCTAATGTAAGGCTGGCTACAACCATACCGCATTTCGTACTAGCTAAAACATGTTTCAAGGAACCGCCAATTGGATAAATACCCCGGAGAGGCGACAATTGAGTGGTTCACTGTCGAAACTCATAAAATCGTTTGTCATAATTTTGTTACAAATAAAAATGTTACTTATAATCATCATTTCACATAATGTGATTTATTATACTTTCACTACATCTAATTTTCTTTATTATAAATCAAAATTAATAATAATCCAAATTTATAAGAATGAAACTCATAAGGCGTATATAACATAACAGTACAAATTTATAATGTTCTTTTACCATAACTAACTTTAAGCATAAAACAAAATATCAATAATACTGTAAATTAATGTGACTGGAACTGTTGATTGTTATATATATCCTAATCAGTTATAAAAACGTAGTACGGCAAGCCAATTTGCTCTTCAATCTATGCAGGCACTTCATCCAGTCAAAACAAACAAAATTAACGTGTGGACTGTGGGTAATTGTAAAATAACTTATATTTTCTCATGTTATGTTGATTTTGGTGTTGTTGGTGAACTTTGTGCATTATTTTAATAAATAACTTGAAATGTCTAATAAAAACACGTGTAAAATATTTAAATCAAATAACGGTAACCTGAAACTTAATATAGATGGTTTCTGTAATTTTTTAATATAAGGATAAGTGACTTCTGGCACTTCGCCGGCCGCTGCCGCGGCACGCTCGCTACGCTTCGCTTCGCTCGCTCGGCTCGTGCGTCGTGTGGTCACAGTTAACCTAACGCTCCTCCTCGCTTCGCTCGTCGTCGCACCTATTTATGACTTTGCCTTAGACTAGTATCTTAGTATCTTTAGGGTATACATGCATATGTATATAATGATTTAACTACCTCAAAATTATTATTATGTTAACTAAAAAATATGAAAAAGTCATTATGAACAATACAATTATGAATGCTGATTATTATGAAATTATAAGTAATGAAATTTATAATAAAAAAAAGTATGATAAAAAAATTCTTAACATTAACATTATAACATAATTTTTAATAAATTTAAACATTATTTGAATAAATTGTATAAGAAAAGATCAATATAAAAAGTAACTATTATGAACAAAGTTATTTATAAATAACCACCATTATAA
Source organism: Ennomos quercinarius (assembly GCA_910589525.2). Lineage (NCBI taxonomy): Eukaryota > Metazoa > Arthropoda > Insecta > Lepidoptera > Geometridae > Ennomos > Ennomos quercinarius. The sequence continues at coordinate 5,717,270 of OU342513.1, read as the reverse complement.
ATTTCATCATTATTAAAAATGAGGTATGTGAAATGAAATTATGAATAATGAAATTATTAGTACAGACGGTATCCCCAATTGAGTAGTTGACCTAGTAATAAGTGTCGTGTTTCACGATATTGCACCTCTAATGCGAAATGAATCTAAGGGTTTAACATAAAATAAAATCGTAAATCACAAGAAAGGGCTGTATTGTGCTAGACTTGTGCAGTTACAGCAGTCAGTACCTCCTAAACTGTGAACCCATCGCGTATCATTAGCTAGGTGTCAATCAAATCAAATGTCATTAACAATAGCTAGAGCATCACGGTTTTCGCCAAGTTATCTGGTTGCTGTCATGAAGATATCAATTACATGCGGTAATGGTATGTCAGAGCTCATAAAATCCCCCTCCCCTCCATCCTCATTGAAAGCGTCTCTGTTACGTTACGAGGATATGAAAATTCGAAGCTTCTCTGCCTACGATCAGATTCCCTGCCTTTTGGAACGCCTTTCGGGGCTACGAGTAAGTACCTTTTTTCTTTTCTGTGGTCAGTATACCGCCTCAAGCTCATTCCAAAGCGTGCCCTACATTTCCGGCGTATTACTCGGCAATGGTGTAGGGTAACAGAATAACAGTCACTGCAAGTGCAATGCAACGGTCCGCCGGCCGCGCTCGCCTTGGCCACGGCTCGGGTTTCCTCCCATAGGTATCGATGGCCACCTGTCGTGTCCACTTGTCCAGTATCGATTGCTAATGTAGGTAATACTTAACACTAAGCAATAATGCAGTTGGAGGTTGAAGTTGAAACGATAACTTTTAAACAGTTCGTATAACACTTTATGATCGGTGCGAGGAGGCTATTGCCGGAATAGAATGTCCTACAACAGTTTTTAAGAATTCCAGCACAGTCTAGTATGTTCGAATAAAGATATCGATTAGATCGTTTTCAATGTTAAAATGGGCATTACGTTTGACAATATCTCACCTGACGGAATATGATGATGTTGTTTAAGGTGGGGCACGTTTACCCATGAGATGCCCATTCACGCTTGACTTAAATAAACCCAGTTTATAATATATCTAAAAGGACATACTGATGCTGGAAGAGCTTCCATTCCTTGACCGTTATTACTCACTCACTCTTACTTCCTACGCTCAAGATGTAAGGATGCAAAGAATCACCAAGCCTTGTAGTTTTGTAATGAAAAGGGATCAGCTGAGGAGGTCATTCACACGTTCCCCAATCTCCAAATTGTAACCGATAGAAGGTCGACAGACTGGCAACTTTGCGTCTTCTTCCAACTAGATTGGGAATCCAAACACGTTTTTCTGTTAGATACTAATGAGTCAGCCACTCGCAATAAATCAGCAAATCGTGGGGTTTCAGTCTTCATTATGTTACAGATGCTAACCGTCATGCTAACCTTCTATTTACTATGCGATAAATAATGGTGTGAGTATAATACATATTTATTTGATCATTCGTTATTATAATTAGATTAAGTACGCTCAATTGATTAACCAATTAGCCACCATTAGTATTTAGTAGTTTGACATATTGGTTGAAAGGGGTCTATTTAAGCCGTGTGGTATTTACGCCTTAATAAATAAAGGATATAATATCACATAAATATCTCAGAAACATCTCTATCATAGAGGCCAGTAGCAGTAGGGTGTATTTGGATCGTAACTTATGAAATATTTAAAGTCGTTCTATTTTTGTCAGACGATTAGGTCCATCTTTAGAAAGCTTTGATTAAAAAGATGGAAAATTTTGACCGTGGCTAATTAAGCTAATTAAGTTTTTGTAATTATTCCATGAATATAATATATGCATAGTCTAGGAAATTATTCATCATCATCATCATTAACAGCCTGAAGACGTCCACTGCTGAACATAGGCCTCCCCCAGAGCACGCCACCTTGAGCGGCTGCTCGCCTCCTGCATCCATCGGCTCCCCGCGGCTTTCACCAGGTCGTCGGTCCACCGAGTGGGGGGCCGGCCCACGCTGCGTCTTCCGGTTCGTGGTCGCCACTCGAGAACCTTTCTTCCCCATCGGTTGTCAGTTCTACGAGCGATGTGGCCTGCCCATTGCCACTTCAACTTACTAACTCTAAGAGCTATATCGGTCACTTTAGTTCTCCTGCGGATCTCCTCGTTCCGGAGCTTATCTCGCAGGGAAACACCGAGCATAGCTCGCTCCATAGCTCGCTGCGCGACTTTGAGCTTACTAATGAGGCCAACAGTAAGAGACCATGTCTCAGTTCCATAAGTCATCACTGGCAACACACACTGATTGAAAACTTTCGTTTTCAGGCTCTGCGGTATTTTGGACGAAAAGATAGGACGAAGCTTCCCGAACGCTGCCCAGCCGAGTTGGATTCTTCGCGCCACCTCTTTGTCGAAGTTGGACCTACCTAATTGGACAATCTGTCCTAGGTAGACATACTTGTCGACAACTTCGAGAGTATCGTTCCCAACAATTACCGGTATAGGTGGAACATGAGCATTAGACATGATCTTTGTCTTGTCCATATTCATCTTAAGACCAACCTGCTGGGAGACTCTACTGAGGTCGTTGAGCATGGTGCTAAGGTCCTCGAGCGATTCCGCCATTATGACTATATCATCGGCAAAACGAAGGTTAGTGATGTACTCGCCATTTATGTTGATGCCAGATCTTTTCCACTCCAAGAGCTTGAAAACATCCTCCAATGCGTTTGTGAACAGTTTCGGAGAAATAACGTCTCCCTGTCTCACGCCTCTTTGCAATGGAATTTGTTCCGTACTCTGGTCCTGTAGTCGGACTGACATAGTGGCCTTACTGTACAAACACTTCAAAACTTCGATATACCTATAGTCAATTTGGCATCGCTGCAAGGACTGCAGCACCGCCCAAGTCTCGATTGAATCGAAGGCTTTCTCATAGTCCACAAACGCTAGGCATAACGGCCGATTATACTCTTCGGTCTTCTGTATAATCTGGCGCAGCGTATGGATGTGGTCTATGGTGCTAAAGCCTTTTCGGAAACCGGCTTGTTCGGGAGGCTGGAATTCATCAAACCTGCGTGCGAGACGATTCGTAATGACTCTCGAAAACAGCTTATACACATGACTCAAGAGCGAGATGGGCCTATAGTTCTTCAATAAGGTGTTATCGCCTTTTTTGAAGAAGAGCACCACCACGCTCTTGTGCCATGCCTCTGGCGTTGTACCTTCAAGGATGACAGAATTAAATAACTTCTGGAGGACTAAAAGTACCGGTCTACCACCCGCTCTCAGAAGTTCAGTCGTAATTCCATCTTCACCTGGTGCCTTGTTGTTTTTAAGCTGTTTGAGGGCCATTCTAATCTCGTACAGGCTGACGTCCGGGATATCTTCGGTATAGTGTCGGACTAACTTGGCTCTGATGTCCTGAGCTGTGTTAGTAGCGGGCTTACGTGTCGAGGTGTATAACTGTCCATAGAAGTTCTCGATCTCTCTCAGAATCTCAGGCTTGGATGAAATGATGCTACCATTTTCGGTCTTCAGTTTTGTCATTTGGTGTTGCCCAATAGACGAATCCTTTGCGAACACTTTAGAGCCTTGGTTCCGCTCAATTGCGGCCTCAATACGTGAAGTACTAAGAGCACGCAAGTCGTGTCGCAAGGAACTCCAGATTCGTCTATTGAGTTCACCGTAGGCTGACATATCAACTGAAGACTGCAGCTTCATTTCGCTCCGGTCGGCCATTAGCTCAAGAGTTTTTTCTGAGAGCTTTTGAGTCTTCTTTCGGCGTTGGGTCTTAAAGAATTTCGATCCAACAGCTTGGACAGTTTCCACCAACCCGTCGTTTAGCTCGTCCACTGTGTTACAGTCGGCTAGGCACTGGAAGCGATTTTGGAGTTCCAGCTGAAAGCCTTCGGGGTTTTGGATTTGGACAGGATTTGGACGGAGCGTAGACTTCACCAGACGTGACCTTTCGAGCTTAACATTGATATTCAATGTGCCTCTAACAATACGGTGATCGCTACCGGTTTTCACCTTGCTGATCACAGAGACATCATCGAATATGTGCTTCTTGGTCGTCATGATGAAGTCTATCTCATTTTTAGTGGAACCGTCGGGACTTATCCACGTCCACTTCCTGGATGGCCGCTTCTCGTAGAAGGAGTTCATCATAAAGAGTTCCTCCTTCTCCATGAAGTCAGCCAGCCTCTGTCCTCGAGGGTTCCACTGCCCGTATCCAAATGGCCCCACTCTCAGCTCATCGCTATTCCTTGTGCCCAACTTCGCATTGAAGTCTCCCATCACAACGGTGAAGTATGTTTCGGAAGTATGCATGGCTTCGGATATGTCCTCATACATAGCTTCTACTTCATCGTCTGAGTGTGCCGACGTCGGCGCGTATACCTGTATAACCTTCAACGAATACCGTTTGGTTATTCGGAGTACCAGGTACGCTACCCTGGCCGACACACTGTCGACTTTGACCACGTTGTTGACGAGAGACTTGCGGACGAGAAACCCGACACCTCCTTGGGAGAGTTGGTCTCCCTCCCGGTAGAAGAATAAGTTACCGGAATTTAGGATTATCGTGTCCTGTCCCTGTCTTCGGACTTCAGACAATCCCATTACATCCCAGCGTAACTTACCCATCTCCGCCTCTAGCTCGACCATCCTTTCGTCAGCCTTCAGTGTGCGCACGTTATGTGTTGCCAGGGCCAGGGGTCGTCGTTGGGGTTGGTAGCCGGGCGTCTGCCGGGGATTCTTCGCACCCCTTGCCCTGCCGTTACCGTGGCCGCTACCGTAGCCACGGGATAGCAGAGCTGCCGGGGACTGGGGGCCGTTTTTATTTGTGCTTGTCATTAGGGGGGGGGGGGGGGGGTTTGCCATAATCACCACGCTTGGCAGGCGGCTTGGTGATCGCAGTAGGTGAAGATTGATTGCCACCAAGACCGAGGGGAACGCTGCGACCCATTCCCTGGATATTCCCTTAGCCGCCTTCTACGGCACCCACGGGAAGAGATGGGGTGGTCCTATTCGTAACCGGGACCACACGGCATCAAATTATTATTTTTACTAAACCACAAGTATAAAGATAATTACAAAACAAATGCATTCGGAAAAACAAGCACAATTTCACATAAGTAGCATAAGACGTACACCAAATCTATACTTCCTATAATAATCTACTAATCCTACCCTACCTATATTATAAATGCGATATAGATAGCTAGCTACCAATCAGCGCTAAAACCGTTGAACGGATTTCGATGGAATACTATTCTGTACAAATTACGACCTACTGTAGGTCCTCGAGAAAGATATATACTTATTATCCCGGATCCTTTGGGATATAGATAATAGACCATTGTCCAAGCAGTTGAAACTACATAAAAAGCCAGGAGAGTTCCTCACATTAGTTCATGACATGTCAGACACATACAATATGATGTAGCTTTCTATTATAAATCCAAGCGAACGTCAACGTTCGACTGCTTAGATTTCCTAAGCAAGTAACACGATTTTTCCATCTTATGCATAGAGATATAGTCTTATAATAATTATGTATAGCCAACTTTTTTAATAAAACCAACAGAGGAGGATAAAAGCAGAACGCCTACGCCGGTAATATTACTGGATGCCTTAAAGTGTATTGCTCAGAATATTTCCACAGGGGCATATAGTTTGCTAACATAGAATGGCTTTATAATTTAATTTACTAACAGAATACAGCTTATATGTTAAATATTTTGAATTCATCAAGCTCTATCAGTCAAGGTTTCGAAGCCTACGCTTGTTCGTTGTCTCACTTTGAAGATACAAATTAATTAATTTAATTAATACAACTAGGTATTCTATAAAACTAAACTAATACTGTAAAATTAACAATATAATACAAAATTAATACATAGTTCAATCATTAGGAACATAACACAACCGAGACGACCTTGTTAGTCTTAAAACTTCTAAGAGCTGTGCCGTTTTGAGCTTTTGCAAAATTCTATAGATCCTACCACATAATCCGTAATCCTCACTATTGCTATGTGTTTGGTGAACCCATTTGAACTTTAACGAGATCATCACAGGGTAAATTATCGTGATCACCATCGCTCATCCACTCTCCGGACTAGAAGCTCCAAATCCCCTTTTGCTAAAATTTTAAGACCTATGATATCTTTTATTTGTTGATAGGTTAAATTGCGAGTAAATTGCCGTTTGTTGTTGTATTATTTTAATAACATAAGGTAGTATAAAGAATTAGCTATTCGTAGGTATCTACTTACAAACTAGGCGACTACTACTAAAGAAAATGAGAATGAAGACTGAGATAACGACAAAGATTAATATATAGAACTTAATTATTTTAATCAAATACAATTAGCTACATTCTTATAAAATAAAGATTCATTAACACAGTATTTTGCATGCACATAAATTATAAAAGATTTTTTTTTATTAGTAAACGAAATGTAAGATAAACTATTGTAAAGTAGTAGAAATAAAGTCTTTAATTATTTATTTAGGTATCTACTTAGATACGTATAATTAAGTAGGTACCTCTAACATGATGTAGATTGTAGACATAAACAAACACACATGGGCAGCACAGTTCGGTGACAGAGTAGGTCATCAATGCAATATTCAGGTGGCTTTGAGTCGTCGCGGAAGCCACATTGTTTGGATCGATATCGTTTAAAGTATGTAATAGTCGCTGCATTAGGGCCATTGTCAGTGTCACCATAGAATAGATACCTACCTAGTACTGGCGACCATGAACCGGAAGACGCAGAGTAGGCCCGTCACCCACTACATGGACCGACGATCTGGTGAAAAACCGCGGGGAGCCGACGGACACGGGAGGCGAGCAGCCGCTCAGAGTGGGACTCTGTGGGGGAAGGCCTTTATGTTCAGCAGTGGACGTCTTCAGGGTGTTGGTGTTGATGATGATGATGATGATGATGACGAGTGTCACTTAAGATTGTCGTCATCAGCCCAATACGTTCCCACTGCTGGGATACGGGCCTTCTCTCACAGGGAGCGAGTGTAGGCCATAATTTAGTTTGGTTGTGGAACACACGTTTTCGAGATTTGTGTTTCTTGTAAATACCGGTTTCCTCACGATGTTTCCCTTCACGGTTGCAGTCTAAAGATTGTCAATTGGAAGGAAATAAGCTGTGGTCGCCAGTGATGACTTATGGAACTGAGACATGGTCTCTTACTGTTGGCCTCATTAGTAAGCTCAAAGTCGCGCAGCGAGCTATGGAGCGAGCTATGCTCGGTGTTTCCCTGCGAGATAAGCTCCGGAACGAGGAGATCCGCAGGAGAACTAAAGCGACCGATATAGCTCTTAGAGTTAGTAAGTTGAAGTGGCAATGGGCAGGCCACATCGCTCGTAGAACTGACAACCGATGGGGAAGAAAGGTTCTCGAGTGGCGACCACAAACCGGAAGACACAGCGTAGGCCGGCCCCCCACTCGGTGGACCGACGACCTGGTGAAAGCCGCGGGGAGCCGATGGATGCAGGAGGCGAGCAGCCGCTCAAGGTGGCGTGCTCTGGGGGAGGCGTATGTTCAGCAGTGGACGTCTTCAGGCTGTTAATGATGATGATGAAGCTGTGGTCCCGATGTGAGTAGCGTGTGGTCCAGGTGTGAGGATAGGACCACACCATCTCTTCCCGCGGGGGCTGTAACAGCCGGCTAAAGGAATGTCCAGCGAATTGGCAAAAGCATTCTTCTGTCTGCCATGACGCCTGCCAAGCGATGCAAGTAATAAGCGCCCAAAATGCCGTTTGAAGCCCTATTCAAACCGGCGCGGTATTCGTACCGCGGTGGGTAGCGGTAATATTTTGTACTGAAGTTCCAAGGCTAGCGCGAAACTTGAGGGAAACTTCATACAAAATAATCCCGCGCGGGATACCGCTACCCACCGCGGTACGAATACCGCGCTGGTTTGAATAGGGCTTTATGAGGGGGGCGTAATGGTCAGCAGTGGACGGTATCCGGCTAATCATGTAAAGCTTCAAGCTAAGCTTTTAATCCATTCTAGATCTTTCGATCTTTCTAAGCTTTCAGACAATGCTATAATCACGCCTTCAATTAAAATACAATTACGGTCTTCATATTAAAAACTTAAAAACAAGAGACAAAAGTTCCAAAAGCTCTTTCGTTGTTTAGAAGAACGACAAAAGTCTGAGTTACTGTTAAACACATGACAGGTGTGGTGAAACAGTAGTTAATTAAATATAAATTATCTAGGTAATGAATTCGTTACCTACTAGAGATTTTATAGATGCATAGCTCGATATCGACATTTAAATGTTTACAAACATAAACCTGCCGAGAGACGACTGAGTTACGGTGATAGCTAACTTTGTGAAAGAAACTGGTAACTGGTAGGTATCGGTGACATTCTCATAAACTCAATCAAAGTTTATAAAGCATGGTGAAATCTCATTACCTCGGTTGCTCGAGTACTTATAGCTTCTAAATGCAAGAAAGTTCTATAATTGGCATTTAAGATATGTATGCTTAGTAAGGGTGGGCTTTTTTCATCCGTAGTTAAGGTAACCAATGGTTAAAAACTCTAACAAATTCTAACCAATGGTCAAAATTTGTTAGAGATTTTAAACATTGGTTACCTTCACTACGGGTCAAAAAACCCACCCTAAGTATAAAAATACAAAGTAATGAAAAAAAACATTAAATGCTACTAGCTACACTACAGTGCGACGCGTGAACAAAATGCAACACTTATTTGGCTCAACGAATCAGCATTGCAATTCAACGAGGCAATGCTGCCAGCATGTTGGGTATCTACGCTACCTACCGGTAGTGTAGTGGGCTGGAGAGTCCAAATGGACGACTGTCTTTAGGTCAACACGGCTAGTACAATACCATCATCCAGCCTGACCACGTCAATTTGTTGGAAGTGATCAACGTAACGTAACTTCAAGAGATACGCAAGTCACTAAATTTTGGTGTGGTTGGTTTGGTACCTACTTAAACTTATTGACGCGTATTAAAATTGAAACTGACAAATACATACCTACAAAGAGTAATGATCGGTTTCAATCAAGCTAGACTAGCTGTAGGTAATCATCTAGCAGACTGACGGAAATATCTACGAAAACTTTCGCCATTGTTATAAAGATTAAATAGAAAAACGCTTAAAAATAGCAATGGTTTTACTCAAAGATAACTGTTTTCTATACACGCCGCGAACAGTTTCTATTGCTTAATAGGATGCTTTATGTTTTATAATGTAATGGTGACTATATAAAAAGGTAGGTAGGGTATAGGTTAAATAGCTATTAAAATTTACAGAGCTTCAGACTACCGCAGCTTCTAAACTTGAAAATGTGGTGACGGACATAATGAAGCGTAGGTAAGTAATCATAACTCCGCAGATGACCAATGGCCTAGCGTGATTGCAATTTTCAATCTCGTGGCGAATGGCGGATGAAAGTCGACATCCCACGGCTACAAGGCAATAAATCCCAAGTGTTTCTGTCTGCATGACCTGACCTGATTACCCGGATTTCCTCTGAGAGTTGGCAACTATTAACCAATCTGTCGTGGGTATGTATGGTTTATGAGCTCGCTCCAATGATAATTGTGTTTTAGATCTATATCCCCTTAGATATCATCGTATGGTACCTAACTTTTTCAGATATTTTAGGCTATTAATACAAAGTTATACATGTACAGTAAAGACTGGATAAGATTAATCATAAGAAACTGTAATAACTACCTCGCTTATTAGGATTCATAATAATCATAGTATACACACTACTTATCTCTCTACTCTCTATAGATTGCAATATTAAAATCTGTATCAAATCGCAGATTTTTCTACTTCAGAATCTAGTACAATTCTAATCTATAGAACCTAATACTTAAGCTATGCTCATAAAAAATTGTAAATGTGGAGAAGTAAAGATTGATTTAAAAAAAACTTGTTTCAAGCGTCGAAGGGTTTGTCAATGGTAATTCAAAAGGGCTGGTGATTAGTTGCAGTGTGGCTCTAGCTCTACCCAAAGAAAGTATGGCGTAAGCACTAAGCTTTACCTATAATTTGATGAAACGTGTGTCAATCTGGATAATTAATTTTAAAAAACGTAAAGTACTTATTGTTAATTATAATTATACGTACTTAATGCACTATTTCACTACACTTCACAACCGCAAAACATATCACTGATGCCTTAAAATATCGTAAGTTATTGTACAAGCTATATTCTACACTACACCACTTTATTTTGAAACCAATTTGTTTTAAGTGGCTATAACGCATAAGATAAAACATTCGTGGACACTTCCGTCGAAATTGGATGGGATATAAAATAAAGCTATGTTTATAATCTGAAGGAACATTTAAAGTTGTACTACGCTATAAAACCCCACTTAGGAGGATCAAGAACCAGACTAAAAACAACATGAATAACTAAATTTTACTCCATAGCTATGATGTAGCGTTTATGTGAATTTATAAAACAGAATAAATTAATATTGAACTTTAAATTAAACTCTAAAGTACCTAGTATGAATGTTGAAACACCCAAATGTATTCATAGATAAGTTTTCTCTAAGGTAATTGTTAATTATGAAACGCGCTTCTATGGGTTTTTTTCTCATTTCGGTTGTATTTCTTTGATCTAGTGCGTAGTTTATGTGCATACAGTTACTAAGAAAACTTACTAACTACTTATACAAGGAATAAACCCAACATAAGCTTTATAACATAACAAAATCTAATCCAACAAACCACTACCAGTAGTGGCAACGTGCCCAATATGCTGGCAGCATTGCCACGTTCAATGGCAATGCTCAACCTTTGGCCGAAGTAGAGGCCAGCATTTTGTCACGTGTTGCCCCGACCAGACAATAGAAAAGATCTTTAAAAATTTGGTGAGCACTCAATCCCCAAGGCCCAAGCGTCTCAACTCCCAAACGGCGCAAATATAAAACAGCTATCAAGGTTACTGTATTTGTGCCTTTTAAGTTGCTCAGCAGAATCCGCAATTCAAATCTATGGGTTTACAATGTAAACTTTACATAATGTTAGAGAGAGGACTTTCAAGTAATCGCCATCGGCTAATCATAATTTTTGAAAGTACTTACGTTAAAAGTAAAAGCTACTAAACAATTTCAATGCTGATAGCATCAATTAACGTCAAGTTTCCGACTTTCCCGTCTGGTTGAAATACGTCAATATTTGACGGATGGACATTGAACGAACGGCAATGAATCAATGATTGCTGTGACCCACTTACTGAAAATCTTGCAGCTGGTTCCATTACTGTACGAAGCTTTATTTGTTCAGTAAGAAAGTAAGACTAACCCCCGGTTTCCGGTACTAGAAGTTAAACTCATGTCAAATTCAAAATACTGAATGCTCATTGGCGGAAGACAGCTGATGATCAAGAGGCAACCAATGAGCGTTCCGTATTTTGAATTTGACATGAGTTTAACTTTAACAAATGTACCGGAAACCATATTATGATGTTTTTGATCCCTTAAATCTACAAAAGTTATTTTTGGTTTAGATCCCACCTGTGAACGTTCATAATTATTTATGGTGTGTGTAAGCTGGATAGAATATACCATGTATCCAGGTACGGTGAAGTGGATGACTTGTTAAAATCTATCTCCATTGATGCATAAAAGATTGATATAAAACTGCAACCGCAACGATACAACTGCACTGACCTAGTTACTAGACACGTCTCACAGTTGACAATTTCATTATCGCTATGTTCTGGCCACTGGCTGTTCAGTGTTCAAACCGTTTACCCGCTGCTTACCTAAACCGCAGTCTTAGGGTGAGTTTTTTTACCAACAGTTAAGGTAACCAACGGTTAAAAACTCTAACAAATTCAAACCAATGGTCGTATTTTGTTAGAGATTTTAACCATTGGTTACTGAACAAAAAACTCACCCTTAATCGCGTTGTGCCTAAACCAAACGCGACGTAGGCATATTGAGGCTTAGGTTCATTGATTTGTAGTTCAAAAGCGAGATAGACTCTGTGAGAATTATAGGTTTAGGTTCATTGATTTGTAGTTCAAAAGCGAGATAGACCCTGCGAGACTTAGGGTGGGCTTTCCCACCGATAGTTAATGTAGCCAATGGTTAAAAACTCTAACAAATTCTAACCAATGGTCAAAATTTGTTAGAAAACCCCACCTTTAGGTTCATTGAGTTTTAGTTCATGAGCGGAATACGACTTTACTGTTTACTAGCTGCACCGTAACTATACATGGAAGTTGTAAGTAGTTTGATAGTTCATGCGACGTGTTCCAAGCAAAACAAGCCGTAAAAAATCTATGACTAAGCCAAGGGGGCTATTAAGCCGGAGCTAGAAGAAAAACAAACACCTAACCAATCATATTACTGCTAAGCAAACTGACTAGACGCTCTCCATTCGCTATCTCTGACATAACCTTACCAAGGCCAATTGTTTGAGCTGTTGGCTGGCCTTGACAATGACACATATTGCGCGAAGTTGATTGTGTGCACTTGTGCAATCGTTTATTGATAATTGGTATAAAATCAAAGAGTGCTGTGTTGAATGCTTTCAATGAAACTAATATGAACAGGTTTTGTGTATGATAGCTTTCTTAAGTGTAGTCAAGCAAGGTCAATTTTAGTGCCAAATTGAAAAATTGGATAAAACGTTAACTATGAATATTTAAAAGAATGAAACTAAGCTTATGTAAGCAATAATTTGATTTGACTTTAGATATTACAATACAGGATATTTTCTGTTACTCTAATGAGGAATATATATTTTTATGTTGTTTTTTTCTGTAATAATGATACAGTTACACATGACTACAGTTAAATAAACAGTCATAGTAAGTTAACCATCATTAATTAAAAATATTCTGATGCCAAAGAACAGTTTCTTTCCACTGCAAAACAACTTTTAATATGACGTATTATGGAGGAAAACGAAATACCAAAAGTACTATGTGATACTTGCTACCATTAATGTAGTGATATGCCCTATTTAAAGTGCAGATTTGGAGACCTTATTTCGGATGCAGATAGAACCAGGTACTGCATGCATGAATTAAATCAACAAGTACATCTGCTCGTAAATATGCAGAGATAATGAGGTTTAGGAAGAGCTCTACGTATAAAACGGACTAAAAATATTGCGCAGAAGCCATGTTAAGTGTTTCGAAACAAACATAATTAAGTATCGGAATATTCATTATTATCGAAGTATATTTTATTGCTACCAACGCGTTTCGTAAACGCGTACAAGCTATATTATTCTCAGTAGACGAGTTAAAATGAAGATGGACATTTGGATTTGCAAAGCCAATTCCCACCAATATCAACTCAAATGTATTCGTGATCAGTTCAAGTGGCATTTCCTTGACAAATTGCATGGACTGTCAAAGTAATTTAAAGTGCGAAATAAATTTTAAATGACTTGCGGTGAAGAACCAGAAACGTGATACAATCATACAAAACATAAGTCTTACAGGTTTTCCTTATATTCCAGTATCTCTAGGTAACTTAACTAGATGTTTGTCGACAAAACCAATGACAGATTAGCTAGTACGTGAAGCACATCAGTAGTCGTAGGACGAGTCGAGGAGTTCTCAGTAATGTCACGTAAACTTTATAGCCTTAAAGTAGGTGGTTATCACAACGAGTGATGCGACAACCTTATTATGATAGACCAGGTGTAGTTGCAGACAATTAACACGATTTAGATCGCGGTTATTCAATAACCAGATAAAAGTTATTCATTGGATACAACACAATACAGTGAAAATAAAAAGTTAGTTTTGTTAAAGGAACATTGAAAAATACCCCCCCCCCCCCCCTGGACTGGCCTGTTAGCTCAGTTGGTAGTAGCTCTGCCTTCTGAACTATAGGTTGTAGGTTCGATTCCTACCCAGGACACACAAATTGTGTGATGAACATCGATGTTTGTTCTGTGTCTGGGTGTTATATTGTATTCTATGTATGTATTTACAAACAAAAAGTATCTAAGTATTGTATCAGTTATCTGGTTCCCATAGTACAAGCTATGCTTAGTTTGGGGCTAGATGGCGCTGCGTGACATGTCCCACACATATTATTATTATATATTATTATTATTAATATAGGTAATTTTTTTTTATTTGTTGATAGGCAAAGCATGTTTTAGTCAGTTTGTAATTTATTAGTCGAATAACCTTTATCCAGCCATTGAAAAATCACCCCTTAGTCTGACTATTCAAATTAGGTAGTTAGTCAAAGATTTTATTAGTAAACTACATCACATCGATACTAATTGAAGTCGTGAATAAACTACAAGCAGTGAGGGAGTAAATAAAACATAAGGCAACATTCAAATCATTTTAAAATATTTAAGTGAGTTTTTCAAATGAACTCTCAAAGATATCTTTACTTAACTTTCTAACCATCGTAATCCCATTTGGTATGTTCGGATTTCATGGACATACTTACTTCTAATTATCATAAAATAACTGCTGAAATAATGACGCAGACAATTTAATGAACTAGAGCAAAAACCTTTTTCGAATGCAAAACATAGCATCAACATTCACTTGACATTCCTACCGCAACCGGTATAAGAGATTTGCCAAAATTATCTCACTGGGGAAGCTATAGAATTTTAATGACTTGATAACATATTAACGTCAGTTGACGAAGAAGATACCAGTGAATACATGAATATGTGAATAAGACAAAGAATCATTATACTTTTCATCACAGTTGCTCGTAAAGTGGCTCTTCTGCCACCGAACAAATTTCAAACTGCTTGTTACTCTAAATTACCACACACGTAATAATAATGATAAGCCGATTCAGTTAAGTTGGTATCTCACTGCAGTACATTTTCGTCTTTCGTTTCGTTCTGGTTCCGGTTCCAGTTTTCGTTTCGTTTTGGTCGATGTCGATTTTGTTCGCGCCATCAACACAGTTTTTCTCTGACGGCGCGTGAAAATAAGAAGACTGCACGACATTTTTGACAAAGTTAATTAACAACACCACTCTGTTTTTTCCTCGCAACTGTGATGAAAAACGTCGTATGACATGCGTGTGCATTGATCATTACCTACACTCTCGGCTTCCATAACGCATATTATCGCCTCGAGTGCAATGATCAACTAACTTTGCACACTTGTATCATAATGTACTATTAAAGTACCTACAACGAGAAAACGTTTGTTTGGAGATGTATTTAAAAACGGCAGTAGTTACGAAAATAACGAAATATTTAAATAAGGAACATAAAAAAATTGCTTATTGTAAGTGGAGTAGCTTGCTTTAATAAAAAAGTGTTATTATCAGTAGCAGATGCAGTAACCTTTCCAAATCTCCAACTTTCCAGGATGTGTCAGTACCGGTAACAGACCACCTTGAGTTGCTGGGTGTTATGCTAACATCCAGTCTCAACTTCGGCTCGTACATCGAGTCCAAGGCTAAATTAGCTGCGAAAAAGCTTGGAATCCTAGGGAAAGTGCGGCAGTATTTCCCATCGGGACAGCTCCTAAACCTTTATGTAGCGCAAGTCCGATCCTGTATTGAATATTGTAGCCATCTCTGGGATGGTTCCGCTAAATACCAGCTCGAAGCCTTGGACTCCATTCAGAGACGAGCCAAAAGACTCATTGGTAATGATGCGTTAGTGGAAGCTAAGCTCCACAGTTTAGAGCACCGACGTAAAGTTGCCAGTTTATCGGTTTTTTATAGACTGCATTTTGGAGAGTGTGCGAAGGAATTACACGATCTTATTCCTCCATCTCCCTTCTTTCACCAGACATCAAGGCGCACAAAAACACGGCACCCATATATGGTTGAAATTCCATCAACCCGCACTAAGCGTTTTGCTATGCACTTTATAGTGCGAACAGCCAATAAGTGGAACACCTTGCCGGCGTCCTTGTTTCCAGCTAACTATGATCTGGGGGTCTTCAAGACGAGAGTGAACAGGTATCTTCTAGGCAAGCATGTACCATAGTAGACTGCGTCATCGCTTTCCACCAGGTGAGACAGTGGTCAAATGCTTTGCCTATAAACAATTTTAAAAAAACCTATACTATTAAAATATAAGTGAGTAAATACTAAATCCATACCTAATTACATGCTTGAAATTAAAGCAATGAGTAATCCGCACTATTAATTAAAGCTTGATTCAAAAACTGAACGATAAAAAATAGAGAACCAAACAATAGTTGTCCGCCCACGACCACAGACTTCTCCGACAGACCCATTTGAAACAGAGTTGTATAATATTGAGGAAACTTTAAGCTTTGTACGATTAGAAACTTGCTGAATGGAGGACTCCAAACTGGGACGAGTTGCAGAATATGTTATAGTTTGGTAAGCTGGTAAGTATACTTATTCCATTTTAATGCGAGTCTAAACATGAAGAGAGTACTGCACTTACTAAATAGCTGTGTAAAGTCCAGTTTTCAGACAACAGAGGATAGAAATCATAGGATCTTTACTAGGCGATGGTAGGACTTTTCTGCAAAGTTCATCTCGGTAGGTACCACCGCTTTGTCAGTTATTCCGCCGCCAAGCTATGCTGAGCTGAGCTGATGTCACAGGGTGCGGCGTTCGCAGTGCAGTGTCATGCGAAACACTATAATAGACTTCCGAATGACTGCAACTGTAATGGGAGGCCATGTCGCTTAACATCAGGCGAACGACTAGCTCGTCATATTAACCATGAACACAAAAAAAACTTTAAACCCTGTCAAAATGGTACAATGAATCTATTTTTTTTAAGTAGGTAAACGAATTAACGATTTAGTTGTTCGTTTGATATGATGGATAAGTGATAACGGAAGAACAGAAAATGGCGCCGTAGCCGATAACGGCTAGGAATAATCATCATCAGCATCATCGTGATACATTCAACTTCGTACTTATGTAATTTACCATGGGAAAACCTTAATTTGTGAAGCATAATGATTAAAACTATATAACCACAAACGCCACTTACAAATCTGAACTTTCTTGGCAAATTGTAGTCTATAGTATAGATCAAAGATTATAAAGCCCGTTGATAGCTCGTGAACATAATTTCTCGTACTAACACGACTCACCTGCGCGGGCGGGGGCCAGGTAACATAACGAGACACAGTCAAAACAAAAAAACAGAGCAGGATGGAACAAAAGACATCAACGGGTTCCCGTGATTTATTTAAAATTCATAGTATTTATTAGAAATTAGTGGCTGAAATACACCACTAATTTTCGTATGAGGGGATGTTGTATCATTGGTCAACTGGATTTATAGCCAATGGTATAGTATAGATAGACCACAATTTGCCACGCAGTATAGACTATACTGCAGACTTTAGACAAATCGAAGCCAGTTCAACAAAAATTGTAGCTTATAATAATCATAGCACCAGACCGTTGCATTGATTTAAATTCAAATCCCAAAGCGATTCGCAGAAATGCTATTTTTGGACGGTATGTGAGTGAATACTGAATACCTACCACAGTAAAAAGCGGGATCTTTTTAATGATTCCAAAACCAACAATAAATATAAACACCTTAATATTAAGAAATTACTACTTCATTTGCCTGTTATAAAATGAGAGGGAAAAACTTTTAAATGTTATTATAGTCACGATAAAAAAAGCTTTAAATAATGTGCTAGATACATAAACGACTATTATAGGATTAAAGACACGACATGCATTCCAAGTTTCCGTAAAAAATTACGGTTCGCCCTACATTTACCGTTTTATGGCACGACCAAACTGTTGGGCGGATTTGTGGAATAATAGCTATCTTTTTTGGCTCGGTAAATAACGCTTAGTTGTACGAGTAAAAGAGGCAGTAAACGTCTACTAGACACCGCTATTGTCTAAGTTATAGTTTTAAAACTACTGCATGCATACAGTAAGTTATCCGAGGCTTGAAAAAGTTCATGAATTTATATATCTCTTATGTTTATGGGACCAAATGGACTTGTGTAGAATGGTACAGAAATTCAGTCCAATAATGCGTATTTTACAACTACTTACCTAGTTATTAATACTTTTTAAATAAATATCTATTATAATAAAAGGCTTTGTCCTGACTGACTGACAGACAACGCACAGCCCAAACCGCTGGACGTATAGACTTGAAATTTGGGTAGCTTCCTTTTATAACGTAAGCGCGTGCTAAGAAAGGATTTTTGATAATTCAACCCCTAAGTGGGCGAAAGGGGTAAAAAACGTTTGTATGAAAAAGCTACATTTGGCGACGTATCGTTTTGAAACTTAACACATCAAACAAGTATAAAAATAAAAGAAATGGTACTTTTTAGTTTTTCGAAATTCAACATTTAAAGGGGTTTAAAAAATGATTGAAGTTTGTATGAAAATTTCAAAAAAAATTACCGTATCATACTAAAATTTGGAATATGTAAAGAACATACAAAATAAATAGATACGGGTCGCGACGTTTCTTGAATTCCTTCCCTTGAGGGGTTAAAAAATACAGGATAAGGTCCCATCGTAAGACGCTCGCACGGCCTAAGGGCTGAAGCCAAAATCTTGAAATTTCGAATACGTTCATTACATAGGGGTGCAATGAAATGAAATTCATGTTCAGCCCTTAAGGGTTTGGAAAGGGTAAAAAGTCTTTGTATGAAAAAACCTTTATTTCTTAACGTAGGTACCTACTTACCGTTTTTAAACTTGGACCATACAAACGTGTTAAAATTAAATGGGTTTTCTTTGTTTTTATTGGAGTTCAACCCCAAAATCATTGGTTGAGCTTTGTAAATAAAAAAAAAATCGTAATGTATTCAAACTTGGATAGTTCCTTCGATGTAAAAAATGTTGCTTTAAATTTGTTTTGAGAGGAATCACTTACGTGGTTGAAATAAGGGACGAAACTTTCTATTTTCAATTATAGCGATGAAAATTGGCATTGTATACTTTTTGCCAGGGTTGATTTGAATGGGTAAAAAGGGAAGGAAGTTTTGTTTCTTCATTTTCGAAGTCACGTTCGTAAAACCGGTTTTTATTAGGTAGGTGGGTTGAAAAGGAACAATAATGGGTGGTGTATTTTAACATTCTTCGCTTTAGTGTCAAACTATACCTACATAAAATATTGATGTCAATTACTACCAGATATCTCAAAAATTCCATATTTTATCCCTGCTTCTCATAATGCCACCATGAAAAATCGCTGCACGAGGCCACTTAAAATTAAAAGAATTTAAAACTAACGTTTTTAGTTAGGTAAGTACCTATAGGACATTTTAATCGCCTCCCAAAAAGGTTAGTTATATATAACGTAATTTTATCCTGAAAATATAAACGGTCCCTGAGAGATAAGTAGTCCACGCGGGCGAAGCCGCGGTGTAGAAGCTAGTTTAAAATATTTGGAATACTTTTTAGTTTCCACTCTTAAATTAAACTTTTAGAGAAGAGCCGACATTGTTTCACTTAGGTACACCTGACTCAAAGAGAAGTAAGTACTTAGTAGTATTGTAAAATTACAACATTCCAAGGATTTTATAGAAGTACAAGCAACAAATAAAGCGTTCTGATTCCTGGTTTATAATTCGGACAGCAAAGGAATGGAACACCTTACCAGAGTCATTGTTTCCTGACAAATATAATCTGGGAGTTTTTAAGGCTAGAGTGAACCGGTATCTTCTAGGCAAGCATGCTCCATCGTCGACCGCGTCGTAACTTACCATCAGGTGAGGCTGTGGTCAAATGTTAGCCTATCGTTGATTAAAAAAAGTCTTGAAAAGAGGAAAAAAGTGTTAAGTGGAACGCTAGACCCTGAGGTAGACTCTTTAGAAAGTTCTGCTTTAGTGTTGCTAAACTCTGAAGCAACGCGGTGTGATCTTCTAAGCGCCTTCAAATTACCAAATACTTACCTTATACCTACTGCTAAAACAAACACCTTAAAGACGAACATTTTCTTTCTCCCTCAATAATTCACAGTCTTTTCGAAGCTTTTTCATGCAATAACCAAAAACTTGCAAAAGCAACGTTTTTGGCTTGGTGTTATTTACTCTGTGTTGCGAAAACAAATAGGTACCAGCTATAGATCAATCTGGTTACGTCAAGGGTAGGTTCTTGGGATTGGAAATGTTAAAGTTTTTGTTTGAATCTTTGTATGTTTTGTTTCATAAATGTATTATTATGAATAAATGTACCTTTTCTCTTATAGTATAATTTAACCACTGTTAAGCTTAACAACGTAAAACAACATTCTGAACATTATTCATTAGGATAGGTAGGTACTTATAGTTTTTCCAAAGTAACAAATTCATATTCTGTTACAGAACTCCATATTATAAACAAAATGCCTAAATATTAACAAAGCTAAAAAATCCAAATACTCTAAGCCTTAGATGAAACTGTAAACTGTGGCAGCACTCAAAATAAAAACACCCAACGATCACATACATATACATAGATCCTGGACCCTAACTAGGATTCCCAACAACGAGGACCATGGTCCCACAACACCCAGACACAGAACAGGTAATTGCACTTTTTGCATCCCGCGCCTCCGTGTTATGAGCCGACCGACCTGCTCAACCACCACACCACAGAGGCTATCTTAAAACTTAACACCTACGCTTTACTTTTTTAATAAAGCGCGTGTAACCTTTATGCGTCCGAAGCTTCGAGCATAAGCCTTATTGTCTCACTAACTGGTTCCGTGAGAAAAGCATCCATAGGATTAAAAAGGCTCTCGAACGCTTATTATTCCTTTTTTTGACGAGTTCATAGTTACTTCCACATCTCCACTGAAACAATGCAACTTTAAAAAATGTAAGGAATATTTTTGGTGCTTTTCAGTTCAGAATTCAGATTTATTATGAGAGTGAAAATATTATTATGCCGAGGTTTTAATTAACAGCGCTCAGATAATTAACAGTATCTCGGTTTCCATTTCATATCAGAGTTGTGATATTATCTACTTACCAGTTTTGCTGACTCGGAATTTAGTAAAATGCAAGCTTTCATCATTTAGCCGCAATTTGATTTGTGTTTTATTGCTTCTGTAATAACTTCTACTAATGTTTGACTAATTTGTGCAACGAGAATGTAAACCTATTTACAGGTGCCTCCGGTTTTTTTTAGAACATAATCTTAGAGATTAGGTTCTAACTTACGCCGATACGAATTGTCTTCATCCCAAAAGGACTGATATTGAACATACTTACCTCATTCTCAAAACACGTGTGATTCAAAATACCTGATTGCTAGTATAGTCGGTGCTTACAAATACTCAATGTAATCTCAATTAGGTAACCATTACCTTGTCATCAAATTATGACAAATAGACGCAATGTTCTGTAACTATAAATCAAAACAGTGTATCAGAACCGTGCGTGGTCCTGTCTCAAGACCGGTTCTGTGGCATATATCCTGACAGTTGAAACTGGTCCGCCTACGGATGGAAAGGCTTTCTTGTGCTAATGGCAAGGTTGTGGGAATTGTGGGTCACTTTCATATTAGAAGTTGATTATCCTGACAAAATATAAATGTTTAGTTCATTATAAAGTTGTTTATTTTCTTACTGTGGCAGTTCAAAGGCTTACCAGGTTTCGCTGATGCTGTGCCAAAGCACCATGGTGTTTTAAAAACCTTGACGTGCCTGCGATCTATTTGAAAGCAACCCGATAGAAATCTCATGCAAACATTGTCTCAAAGCTATGGCAGCCAGTCAAACACGATATCTCAAACAAGTCTCCTACCTGACGCATCTACGTAAATATAACCAAGCCAACAACCATCTAATTTCTAAACTAGTTGAGGAATAGAATAACATAATTTTGTGATGATCTTTAGCTGAGTCACTGAGATCGCGGCGCGTCGGTACGTAAGACTTGTCTAGTGTCTACCCACGCTGGTTTAGCTGGCACTAGCATTAGTCGACTCCCTTACATGGCAGTTGCTTACCTATAGTACCTGTTAGACTCATCTTGAATAAACAAATAACATGTAAATCTCTGTATAAACACAGGTAAACATTCGTAAGGAGTGGTCTTTGACTTTTCGTCTCTACTAATAAGTGTTCTGGTAAAATTTCGTAACGATTTTGAAAGCTTTATTATTTTAAAAAGAAGTTTAAATTCTACATCTACTTTTTGGATAAAGTTTACCTTACCATTGAAGACGTAATTAAATACCTAATAAAATAAATCTCTACAATATCAATTTTGTTTGTAAAGTAGCGATTCATTTTAGATCTTCAATTGCATCGCGCCAAGAGGTGATCCCTGATCTTTGAGCTTAAAATATTAATTCATTATCAATTTCAAAACAAAGATTAGGTAGATTAGCACTTTCATCTGTTACGAGCATTACTAGGTGGTTGGACTTTTCTGCAATGTTCGTCTAGGTAGGTACCACCGCTTTGCCAGTCATTCTGCCGCCAAGCAGTAGTGTGCAAGCACTGCTGTGTTCCGGTTTGAAGGGCATTGTAGCTAGTGAAATTACTGGGCAAATGAGACTTTATGATCTGATCACTTAGTCTAGTAATCTGATTACTAGACTGGGTGATGTCTCAGGATGACGTGCGCAGTGCAGTGTCACGCGAAACTATATTGTTTTAAAGTTCCGGGTGACACTGCAACTGTTATGGGCGGCCGTGTCACTTAACATCAGGTGAACGACTTGCTCGTCACGTCATTCAATCACAAAAAAAAAAAAAAAAAACATTATTTTTCCCAAAACTCACTTTTATTTTACTCTTGTCGCCGCGCCATCCTAACGACCACTTCCGACCGCATTCCCGGCATACCCAATCAGCTAAGCATTTTTTCAATCATTGGCTCAACCCCGTTCATCACGGGAATGGTCTATAAAAACGTGACACGCTCGTCAGGTCGGCCCTGGTGTGACATCCCAAGCCGAAAGGCACTTAAAATTAAAGGGTTCGTCACGCCGCTCCATATAATGGTCACATTCGGCATCAAATTAACAGAGAAGAAGTGTCGACAGTTAAATGGAATGACCTCGTGCTCGTGTCCTTGGTAATTGGGAGTAATGCATGGTATGACAATGGATTTACAGTCCCAAACAAATTTGTTTGGAAGTAATGCATGATGTGTGGTATGACAATGGATTTAGAAGTCCCAAACAAATTTGTTTTTTCTATAAAAATCCCAAACTGTGACACAAAAATATGTTTTCGGTTTTCGGACTATCTGTAGTATTCTGTAGTGTAACTATGTGAGGGAGGAAGAATATAAACAAGATTAGTAGAATCGTCCGGATTTATTAAAGCCAAATATTAATCTAATCCTGTATAAGTAGAGCTCTCAAAAGAATATCCTTTTAAAAAAGGGGTTATTAAACCGATTGCAATCGCCTTAATTTCCTACTGGGAAATACTTAGATGATATTATTATCACCTAGATATTTATTTCAGTCATTTCGATTTAAAATCCAAACTACTGAACCGATTTTGAGGAAATTTCTATGGGATCAATATGGAAGTATACCCTTTCAAATAAAAGAAGGATCTTCCAAATCGGTTAATAAATTATGGAGACCTGTTACATAAAAAAGAAGTCGATAAGGAGAAACCTTTTCCCCAACCTAACATAAAAGTTAAACGTTTTCTGTCAGTTTGTTAGTTTGTAAGCTCTTACGCCAAAACTGCCAAATAGACACATAGGTACGCTTAGGTCACAGAATAACTAACAGTAGATACTAGCCTTAGATGACGCATTACAATAAACAACAATAAACAGAGCAAGATGTTCTAAACAAGATGAGTTAAAATAATTAGATAATTTAGCTATAATTACTAACACCTAGTTATAAGTCTGTAACTATTACCATTGGGCCTTGATGCCAGAATAAACAAAATTATTTATGTATTACCACAATTATAGTCCACCAATCTCTCTCCGAGTCTGCTACGGTAGAACGAAGACCCAGCCAACTTTACGATCAAACAAATTATGACATCAACAGATCAATAAAAAGACTCTATTTAACTGTGACCGAAGGTCATAATCATAAGAATTGTGATGTCATTTATGGAACGCGGATATCAATTTATATTAAAAGCTTACATTTTGTTCTCCGAATAATGGTGCGAGAGCCCACTGCACAAATACCTACGTCATCGAGTACTACCCCAATAGGCTATCTTTAGATCGTTAACAGACATCTAAATATGTAAAAAAATCAGGTCTGCCAGTTCCGATCCCGCCGGGTCATGGAAATAATTGAAATTTTTTGACGTATTTTTTTTGTCAAAATTTACCCGAATTAAAGTTCTGGCAATAGTTAACCATTGATTAGTTATGTAAAAAAAATTGGTCTGCCATTGCGCACCCTGCCGGAAGTACCTGGCAGACCCCTAAGAATGTGCCCTTCACACCCTTTACCTACCCCAGCGAATACCCCGATGAAACCTACGCCTAATAATAGCCAAGGTGACCCTGATAATAGATTAAAAGGTCTGCCAGGTCTAAACTTGGCGAAACTTAGTATTCAAGGCATTTGAAGTTGGTGGAGGTGGATTATTTCTATGACCCGGCAGGATCGGAACTGGCAGTCCTGTTTTTTTTTACATGTTTAAGTGTCGGTTAACGATCTAAAGATAGCTTATTGGGGTACTCGATGACGTAGGTTTTCTTGCAGTGGGCTCTCGCACCATAATAAAATCAACCATTCCACCGTGATTCCACCAACCCGCATTTGGCAGTGTGGTGAATTATGTCAGCACTCAGCATAGGTACACATTACCTCTCCCTGTGTGTGTGTGATTAGATTACCTACTTGAATATATACTAGATGCAATTGAATTCATTAAACTAACTACTACAATACTAAAAACTAGTAAACTAGCTACACTATTTACTACAAAGAACATTTGGACTATAGACAGTCCTAATGCGCCCAGCCCACTACCGGTAGGTAGCGTACCCAACATGCTGGCAGCACTGCCTCGTTGAATTGCAATGCTGATTCGTTGAGCCAAATAAGTGCCAGCATTTTGGTCACGCGTCGCATCAACCTGGAACTTTGGAAAACGCGATGAGCTTCCGCGGTCCTCACGGACCCAGGGTCTCACACAAAACGGCTCAAGTATGCAACCGCTACAAATCCTACTTTAAAAAAAGTTTCATTAATAAAATAAGTAAAATAATAGTCCACAGTTTATGGATGATTATGAGAGAGTAAAGTGTACAATAGATAATATTTTTTATTGAAAATTATGAAGTTTGCCGCGTCGCCGAACGTAGTTGACACGAATGATTTTGATACTCTTAAAAGCTTTTTTTCCTTGTATATAATAGTTACAAACAGTACTTAATTATTTTAATTCAATTTTGTACTGTAGCAGTTGGTTAAGTTAGTTATCCCATTTTTGAAATGAAAAAATGAAAAATGAAATGAAATTAATTTATTTGTAACAACAGTTTAGTTGTTTGCAGAAAAATATTAATATTTTTCTGCAAACAACGGTCTAGGACCAACATCAAAATTGATCAAACCTCGAGTAGGAAATAACCTTGAGCTTTTACCTCCTTCAGAGTAGTTGCCAATAACCTCCGTTACGTAAGGATACTTTACGCTTACGCACCGTACGCACATAATAACGTTTTACTCTTATTGCCAGACGCCTCCTAAATCTAACTCTTAGCTTTTGTTCAAGGTCCCATTTTGTTTCCAGTAATGGATAAGAAGGGCCAAGGGGATGGCGAGAGAATAAAAGGCGTTCGGCGTATGACTATCTACTATTCCAGAATACTGTCTCTTCTATATGACTACACATTGTCTTCCGGAGTAAACTACGCGCAAAAACGTATCGATTCTGGTTCTACGCCTATTGTATGTTGAAATAAAGGACTCGCTTTTCCGGAGTAGTCTCAAAGGGGTTGCTCCTTCCTACCTACTCATCATGTGCAAAGTGCAAGTGCAGAATTACAAAGAGGTACAGTTATAGTAGGT
The DNA here is from genome assembly GCA_910589525.2 of Ennomos quercinarius. Lineage (NCBI taxonomy): Eukaryota > Metazoa > Arthropoda > Insecta > Lepidoptera > Geometridae > Ennomos > Ennomos quercinarius. The sequence continues at coordinate 5,691,370 of OU342513.1, read as the reverse complement.
ACACTTAGCCTCATCCTTCTAGGGTACCTGTAACCTACTTATTAATATTTTGTGGTGTGTTTCAAATCCTCTGAGAAACTCGTTCATCGACCTTTGAGCGGACTGCAGCGACTCAACCTATTTTTTTGGTGGGTCGCTTTATATTTTCAAATCCCTTGAGAAATTCGTACATAGAAACATGTCAAGTCAACAGGTAATACTTAGATGTAAATTCAAAAAAAGCAAGATTACGCTAGATCAGGGATTCCAAAACTATTTTGTGCAAAAGAGCCCTTGTCTGTGGCATAGAATAAAGCACTTTGTCAATCTAGCAGCTAGATTGACATAGTGTTTTATTCTATGCCACACACAACAGATAATATGTATATTATGAGTTTAACATAAATGCTAAAAAAATAGGGCACAATCTCTCTAAATATTATCATAATATTAATAAAACATTGCCTTGACCTGAATGATCGTGGCACAAGTTTAAAAAAAAATAGTCACGCGAACTGTACTTAATTACTTTTATCCATATGACATCCACACGGATGACAGTTCATAATTGGATTAGTGGGCAACGACTTTAATTATCCGAGCTAAATGAAACACCGTGTACAACAGAATTGGTAACGCTATTTTAATTAATATTTTGTACCGGGCATGGCGGGAGAATGAACAAAACGGGCATAGAAAATTTGAATTTTTAGGAAATTGTTACAATACGCAATATTCCTTATTGCGTTGCGAATAACGCTGCCGCTGCCTGAAAATATTCGAACGAAATCTATTTTAGAAACCTAGCAAGGCTCCTTCAAACTTCGAAACAATCATTACAACTTGAAACCATTCAAAATAGCACTAATCAATCTCCCAAGCCTCCTAAAAAACAAGCAAACTCATAGACATTAGATGCTTACGGATATATAAACGGACTTTCTCTTCAACGACCCTAATTTAATGCAGTTAGCGTATGAGAGCACATGTCAAAACACCACATTTATGTCACAAGTAGGTACCGGCCACAATAGACACCATTCAATAAAGGGCACAATGTAGAGGAAACGTCACATCGTTGTGCGGTACTCTGTATGTCTTATAGCTGTCAACACATACCACTTAGCAGTAAGGGAGCATTCTGACAAGACGACATTAAACTTACTAATAAACGAGGTCGTTTTAGTTGTAAAACAATAGATAAGGTTGTGAGATAACAGACAACAGATTCTGCATTCATAAACCATATCGCAGATTAAATAACAGTTGGGAGTTACGAAGAATTTCAAGGGAATGGAATGTTCGGGGAATTCGATGCGATAGTAGCCGAAATTCATTTTCAATTTGGTGCTCTATGAGCTGTAAAAAATACTATTAAGAAAGTAAAGTTTAGTTTAGCTTAGTTTAGTTTAGTTTTAATTATTGTAGTAGTTAGCTAGAGTAATAAAGGCAGTTTGCCCGTAAAAAAAAAAAAGTAAAGTACCTACAAAATATACTTAAGTAATAAATTAATTGATTGTACTTAGGTAGGTACTTAATAACTAAACATTTATGTGCAACTGCAAACAGCAAGTTAAGGTGGAACGTTTCACTAGCGCGGCAAATTCAAATTTTCTTTTCAAAGCTATTATTGGCAAAAGAACGCAAGAAAATTTGAATTTGCCGCGCTAGTGAAACGTTCCACCTTAATTAGAAAATGTAAACAGCGGACAATGCTTGAGATTCGCATATACCAAGACTCAAGGTACCTACCTAATACCACTTACTTAGTTAACTGACTTAAAAGAAAAAATATCGTATAGTACGAATGCTACCTAAGCTAACAGTACCACATGCCTTACCTCCGATACGTCCGAGGCATCGGAATGAAAGAAACCACACCAAATAAGGGGCATCAATTTCGCAATAAACCAGCACGGCAGAAGGTGCGAGAAAGATGCTGGCCAGTTGAATAATTCATTGATTTGCGCGAATTGAATAGATGTTTTTTCTCTAATGGGATTTATTAGGTTTTCTACGGTTGTTCTTGGAAACTTGATGAGACGTTCTAATCTGATTCAATGTGGTCTTATCTAGCGGGAGCTTCAAAGCAGCTTTACGACGACAACCGTTTTATTTATTGGTAAATGGTGCATACAATATACTTAAGTACCTTTAAAAATATTTTATTTTATACAGCAGCACAACATGACTGCCTAATGCCTATATCCAAATATCGCTTAAAGTTTTACTTTACTTATCTTATTTTATAGAAATTGTCATGAAATTAGTGAAGAATGAATTCGTTTTCGTTTATCGTCATGGTATGCTTATTGACTGTACTAAATAGCTCGTTACTGTTAATTCGGCGGCTATAGAAGAAAATAAAGCAAAAAATCCTTTCGATTACAATAACTGCAAACATAAACACGGGTATACATAAATTGAATTCACTTGATACGGCATTAGCTTTCTAAAGAGCACAATATTGTCCGACAACAATAGAGACAGTGATGAAACCAACGGAAGGCGCAGATGACCAGTGTACCGATGCAATGCCCAATCAACTGAGTCATATTACACATTCGAGGTAACGGCGAAAGTGTTCGGCCAGCGAAAGTGCACGTTTTTATGTGATCGTGCGCAGACAGCAGTAAATTTCAAGGCTTTAGCTGCCATTTAGCTTTAGCAACAGTTTAATTGTCTAAAAGTTCCATTGCCTGGACTTCATAAGGTGTAGGTACCTATGCTAAATCATAGTTTCTTCGAAACGACGCCTCGCGTGCTATCGTTTACTTTGTAAAATTAAATGCGGTTAATGTGACTAATGCAAGTTAAAATAAGGTAGTTTGCCAGACAGCACGCATTTTGCACTCATGTCACACCCACCTACAGTCACACGCGCTCTGAAGAGCCACGATGATAGGCATTTGTTTTCACTGACAATAAGATACAGTCAGAGCGTGTTATTTTAGAATTTGCAGTTCATTGACCTTTAGTCTACTTGGCAATATAAACATTACCTTTCACTGTTATCTCTAAGAAAAACACGATGAATTCAACCGACACGAATAAATAATTAACCATTCAAGTGAGGAGAAGTAATTCATTCAAATCACATTCAAACATGTTCTGAAATTTGGAACAGCCATGCCATTACTATCCATCAATCATAATTCTCTCATTATTCAGAACGCGAACTTTACCACTCATCAGTTTCACTAATTTAGTCTCTGATTAGATGGAAAGACAATCGAGAGAAAGGACCAATTAATGGTCAGCATGAAAGCAAGCGAAGGTTCTTAATAGCAATTTATCACGATTATCAGATTGAGAAGGCGAACTTCTCCTGTTCAACGAGAGATAGTGGTATTTGCGAAAGCTGGGATACGCTCCTAAGAATATTAATGGCCGTATTCAAAGCTATATTCACAAGCAAAAGTTCTTGAAAATCCTGCCAAACTACAATACGAAACCGTAGTTTTTAAACGCATGCTGGAATTGTAAAATCACCCAGCAACAGCTTGACAGGGTTTCTTTGATGCATGAAATTGATAAGACGCTCTATCTCTCTAGTGAAAATAAATAAACTTGAAGTATTTTTATGCAAATATAGGCAGCCCGCGGTTTTAAAAATAAAGCATGTTACGGTGCTTACGTTTTCCATTGTGTAGTTGTCACGTCATTTAGGACAAAGACTTGCATTAATATAGAAATACTTAGATACTTCTTTCTACAATACAACAACAGATATCATCAATAAATCTTGAACCCAAGCAATCAATCAAGACTTGAAAGCTATCGAAGAATACCAAGACAATTGAATTTTTCCTTTTGGATACAACCTAAGTTTAAGTGAATATCCTTAGTGGTTATTTTGTACGCAACGAAGGACCAAGTTATCATTCAATGTGGACTGCATGATAATGACGCCACCCGCACTGGATGCTCAACACTCTCAAATTTCGTTTCGCATTGCGGTTACTCTGATGACGTGATATGCATATAAGAAGATCTCAAGATAAATCCTCTTTAGAGGCCAAGATAATTTACATGGTTGTAAAGTTAGGTAATACTAAAGTACTTCTTCCTCTTAGCGAGTCGATGGCCATTTTTTTTAAATAGTGGCAGCCTAGAACCTTGTGTCGTCAACTGCGTTATTTGTGGCATCCATGAGGTCCTGTTTCGAGCAGGTGGCAGGACACGCAGGACACGTTATTAAATGGGCCGTGGTTTGAACCACTCCACACAAACATTGAAGGTCTACCGGGAAACCCCACTTTACTTATATGAAAAGTGTAGAGGATAGATGCATATTTGGCGGCAAATGTGACGCAGTTATTACACGATAAGATCCTGTTCTAGATGCTGAATATGGCAGCGCAATATGAGATTCATGGAGCTAATTCGATTTGAAGCTCGTCTGCATGCTGAAACCTAATAAAATGACTAGGTTACTATCCAATCTTACATCTCTTTCATAGGCAGTGTAGAAAACGATTGTATACTTAAGTAGAATTCAATGAAACAGAAAATAAGTATTTACGTAGAGGCAAAATGATCTTATAATAGATATCAAACTGTTAATGTTAATTAAACGCACTCACTCCACTGCTCGCAAACAATAACACTCGAGGAACTTGTGAAAATGCACGCATTTAAATACTTAGTACCATAAAATTATCCATGGTTTGTACAAGAAACTGAACGCAGCGACTTGCGTGAACGCATCAACCTACATTCGTGTGTTCGCATGGTGACTCGGTCCGCGACGCCTTGTACGGCCAACTGGTTTGTGAAAATGGGCAATTATATAGCACATATCAACACAAGTCACAACTGAAGAGATTGGGTACCTGTGTACGCGGCTATGGAAACAGGCGGCACGTGTGTACCTACTTGTATCAGTTCAATACTTAACATGTAAACTGATCACTATCACTATGACAGCGAAAAGTTTTAACGCCCGCAATGTGAATAGTGAATAGCTGGAAGGTACCTAAAGTAAACTAAAGTTAAAAATCAATTTTTACAAGAAAGTAAGTTTGGCATACAATAAATGACCTCCAGCCTCTACCTCTACCTTCATATAGTTAATGAATGACAAAGCACTCCCTTGAACTTGAATTGAAACTAGCCTGACTCACACTTACTATGTGACTTACCGTCATATGTATGGGTAAATTATAATCTGTACACAAAATATGTAAAATAAATAACACCAGAATAGGTATCATAAGCTGTAAAACGTCTCTAGACCATCTTTAGACCTACCGAGTACTAAAATGGATTTCTATATTGAAAGAAGATTGAATGAACATCTAAGTACTGAAAAGGTACAGAAACCTTTATGAATTGGCCAAATAAACAAAATTTTATAAAGCACAAGGCGTATCTACGCCTTAGAGAATTTGCGACTTGGAAACATTGGAAAGTTGGTGATCGGTGGGATCACTACTCTTAACAAATCACAAGATTTTAGGATTTCCATATCAATCGCGAGAAATTTAGAGACAAAGAGTTCTATCACGGATTACCTACTAAATATGTTACCTATACTACCAAAAAACCACAACCAAATGACCCTATGTAATTTTTTAAAATTCCCGTGTATACCTATATGTCAACGTACCTATTTTTGACTTGAATAAGAAATGTAACCGTGTGACATGAACGTGAGAGTTGAGTGAACGCATAATGTCGCTTCCTCGTCTCCTCGATGATTAAACAGCCACATGGTTCTAAGCAAAAATATTTCTACACATATGGGGAAATAAAACGAATATAGTAAGCAAAGCGAAACACATGGCTCTCCTATAACGACACTTTATTAGGTATACCTAACTTAAGAGAGAATCAAAGGATACAGAAAAACACGCGGGCAGACTTTCAAGGACACGGCAAGGAATAAAATCGTAGCTTTACGGTAAGTACCTCCTTTTCCACGCCACGGAGTTTATTGGGCGTGCTAACATGAACTGCGGTGCCTAAATCCTTTGTTATCTCTGATCATAACCCTTAGTACTTAGATAGATACTTTTTTGCAGAAAGCTTTTGTATGGAAAGTATTTGATTTTAATTTTACACGTATAACCTACATTTTAATTTCAAAAACAGGTAGTGCTCACTAGAAACTTGTTACTTTTGTATTATGATTAAGTAAGTAGGTACCTACGTAACTTCACCAAGCCGCCTGCCAAGCGAGCTGATGATGGCAAATTCCCCCCTATGATAAGCGTCTATGGCGTTTTATTGGCAGGCCTATGTTCAGCAGTGGACGCCTACCGGCTGATAATGCATGTAAGTACGTAACTTTAATTTAATATTTATAGGTGTTTTCTATACTAAAGTTCAATAACCCATCTTAAACCAGGTTGCGCATTACAGTATCGATTGCGGCTGCCCCCAAAGATTCAGTTATCCACTTCATACGGTTCACGTCGAGTGCAGTTGGCATCTTCGCGAATCAGTCTAGAGTTAAAAGTAGGTTAAAAGAGGCTTTTATATCTTGCCATCACTTCAAGAGCCTTTAGCCTCATGCGTTCACGCATGCGCAATACCAAGTAAGAAAGAGCAGAACAATAATCGGGGTCTTCCCACGGTCGCTTCTGTCCGTGCCTGCGTCCCGTTGGTTGCTTCAATTAATCGTCGGTTGAAAGGATAAGCTAGAAGCGTTTCTGTATTAATTGCGGTAGATTAGAGGTGACCGCATTTGTATGCAACCAGATAGCTAAGCTTGATGACGCTTTTGTTACTAAAGTCGTTAATTTTTCAACCGTACCATAATATGCTAGCTGTATGATTCTCGACATCTCGGCGCTCGAGTTGAGATAACGAAACTTTATACTTACCATGATTTAAGGATCGGGAAATTTTAGTGGTATGTTTAGAATTTATAAATATTCATATTACAGTAGAGCACGTATAATTAAAATACTGTGTCTAGTGCATTGGACCAAGGTAACTATAGTCACTTGCCAGCGGGCAGCGCAGAGCTCTACAACATTGTAGATAATATAAGGACTACAGAGAAGACGGCCAACTGGATATTGCAGGGTAGGTAGAGTAGAGTATGTGGGTGCTAATACTAAAATTGTGTATGAACACAGAATTACAAGTAGGTACAAGGTAGGTACGCTTCACCAGTATCGATACTAGGTGACTCTTAGAATATGTATGTACCTACTTATAAGATATCAAAAAACTTTTGCTTGTCGCTGAATAAACTTACAGATCAGAGAAAATTACTTACATCTGCCACCTGCTAAATTGCAAAGCGATTGATTCAAATAGACATCATGGGTCATCGAGTTCAATAAAGTATTTGATTCCGCCGCGATGCATTTGCAATTTATTGGCATGTATTTGTCGCAGCTGAGGAAGCTGCCCAAGCATAACATAATAACGGCGCCCGCCGGCGTTTGTATATGAAATGATAGCCCTATATACTTGGAAATTGCACTGCATATACCCTAGGTAAGTTACAAGTAGACGCCTAAAAACCATACCTATGCTTATACTGGGTGAATTCATTAGCATCCTTTGAAACTAGGAACTTACTCCTGACATCGGTCACGTGTGGATCAAAATTTATGAAATCTAACGCATCGATTTGGTATTGATAATAACTCCAAAAATGGGATACTTAATCAACTGCTACATTAATTACTGTTTCTAATTATTAACATACAAGGTACATAATCTTTTAAATGTATTAAAATCATTCGTGCCACCTACTTTAGACATCGCGGCAATCTTGATAGTTTTCAATGAAAGAAAAACATTTGCACTCTTTACTCTTTAACAATGATCAATAAATGATAAACTATCATGTACTTAATTTATGCTAAAGAATTCAATTTCACTCTGTAATACATACCTACCTATGTACTTACCTAACCAAACTATAACACCTAACATAATCAAATCAAATAAACATCAGTCATACTATCCATACTTAGCTTATTTTGTAAAACAACAAAGTTCTTTTACAGAACTAAATCTTTGTTTCAAACAATTTTTATTACCTGGTCTTTGAAAACAAAGCGTTTCAAACGATCTTATCAGAAACGCTAAGTTATGTGTCTCGCCGATTAGCCATAAAACTAACGTTTTACGAAAACCGTATCTTAAAACCATTATGTTACGGTTATTGCCGGCAAAACCGGATATGTTAGCATGTTTACGTCATCTGCTCTCAATACATACATACAATACAAAATGCATAATACTACATTTGCAAAGTACCTACTACGTATTGTGTTATGAATGATTTATGAACTATGCATGTGCTATGACTTACAACTTACAGTATACCTTACCTACCAATACTCAACTGATTTTCCTGAATGTATAGGTTATATCTAATTTGCCATAGAGATCTAGAGAGGTGCCATTCGCGTGCGCTCATTACGAGACCGGTGTCGCATAGATCTGTGTATGAAACCGATTTTCCACATAAATGTAAGAAACACTACAAGACGACCTTGCGAAGTTAACACTATTATAACTCATACGTAATTAACTAATTACCAATAGATGCGCGTCCCACGAACAAGATCCTAAAACTATAATAATTATTATGCACATGCGATGGCATAACGATAAAATTCTTCTAAGAATAAACATTTTGTAATCTCCAGCAGCTCTTGAAGCATGCATGACCTATATGATTCAATCTATGATTAGTAAAGGCCAAAATTATCACAGTGCCACCAACTGGGCAAAGCAAGTCCTGAATGCGCATTGCATCACAAGTTTATTTGCGGACTTGACATGATTGAAATGCTGCATGGGAAGAGTAACGATGGCGCGTGTTCACGTCATTGGATGTTAGTTAAGAAATGATCTAAATTAAAAATATGACAATTCCAGGAAAAAATTTCACGTTCCAATTCTTCACGTTAACTAGTTATTCATAAAGAAGTAGCAAATGAAATGTTGCTCAATGATGCCCAAGGGTTCCAGCATATCCTAATTCTTATAGGTAAAGTAGTAGAGACTGCTGAAGCCACCCCTTTTGCTTTAAACTTGATTGTTCATAGTTTTATTTATATTTGTGCGCATGATAAAAAGGCAATAAAATAACTTTTCATTTCATTTCATTTAGAGACTGAAATACTTAGACAAGTTTTACTAACAAATTGGACCTAAAATCTGGTTTTAGCTACTTAGTTGGTTTTTACCTAAGTATTGTCTTTTATTGCGTTGACTCAGAAACTTGCATTTCTACAGAATTTCAACTTCCATTTAGACATAAATTTTACAGGCGTTCCCATAGACATGTATATATTACTTGGCGTTTCTGAGAAAAATTGTCATACCAGCATACCCCCATAGACAGACGAACAAGAAAGTGATCTTACAAGAAGGTTCCATTCCGTTTATAAAACGTGTACGAAATTGTTAAGACAAGAATGTAGGTACAGCATCACCTAAAAATGGAACTGATGAGAAACCATGTTGCGTGTTGTCACTTCGTTTGACGGTGGTTTAATATCCGTTACGTGATTAAAGTCAACGAGCGACGAAGTTGTTATTGCTTCAGAAATACATTACTGTCATGCATAAACCCAGAGCAATGAAAATGGTGCAGTATACCTACCTATAGAGCTTAAATATGGGTACATTCATCTATAAAACCTAATAAACCATAGTTGAACTTGAATTATTTACCGTAAATAACAACAATTTCAAATAGAATAAATGAGTACACCCTTCTAAACTAGAGAAAGATCGCAGACAGAAATTATTAAAGCAAATAGATACTGAAGACAATGCCACCTAAGGGAAGTCTGGCTGGACTGTCGGGCACTCGGGCAGTAATAAAACAAATGACAAAATTGTGCACCAGCGGGGTCCTGTTGGCAGGATGGAATAATTTTACCTTATGATCGAGCGGGTGATGGGCTGATGGGGTCGATTTATTGTCCTCCCACTCGTGTTTTTCGTTTATTTCCGGCCAAATCTACCTAGACCAATTTATAGTGTCGCGCTCCCAGCTGGTAGCCCTCTTATCCAGTTTCAATGGGTGCATTGTAGAAAGCCCCCGCACGGCGCGTTCGATGCAGAGATTTTAAAATTAAAATGCATTCAGTCCAGTTGTTATGTTAATCGAATTCAACTTTACAATTCGATAAGGAGATTAAATTGACAGATTTTAACTTAAATAACGCTGAACTGAACGTGCCTTAGCATTGAGTGAAACTATAATAACGATTTACTTTTTAACTATATTATATGCACAAAAATTAAAACTCAAAGTTAGACATAAAGTGATACTATAGCCGAGTTAAGCCACTCGATATTAACATCTGAATACTTACATTCAAAACACTAACGTCAGCTCATAACAATGCTTATCGATCGCCATTATTGTGATTTTTATCATAAACTACGCTAATAATGAGAGAGATGTGCAAATAATACTGATGATAAAACGAGAGTCCAAGGTCACGCCTTGCGGCACGCCGAATAAATCGACCGTGTTTTCATTCTTATTATTCATGGGATATTTTTATTACCATAAAAAAGAGAATAGACAAACAGGAGGTCAGTGTTTGAGAACAAAAACATGAGAAACAGAGCTGTATTATCCAACAAACTTAAGGTCAACCAGTACTGAATTCCAAAGTCAAAACATTTATTTTGGAGACCTGACTTCATGGCCGTACTAGGTTAACTATGTACCTAAACATGTCAAACTCGACATTTAAAACTTCAAATACTGCATTAACGGTCAAGTAGAAAATGTTAATTGAAATGTAATTTAGTATACAGGTTGTGTAGCTATGCTATGATAGGTATGATGTACTTATAAATAATTTATTCGTCGATTCACCAACAGCCTTAGAAAATTTTTGCTACTTATTCCAATGTCTAGTCTATGTTATTGCTTGCTGCATATCATCACAAATCACAAGGAAACCAGAACACATCGAAATTTCTACTAAATAAGTACTTAGTTACTTTTCTGCTGGTTTTCTGTCAGACTTCAACCTTGATATTGTACCCGATAAGCAAATTACGGTAGGTAGGTAATATAATAAATCTTCATTCGCACACGCAAAGGGAGTGTCTTTCATTTATTTAGTGCGTAATTAGAAGATTAAAGTGACACCCTTAGGTTTTATAGCAAGGCATCGATTTTACAATAATGTTACAATATTTCACAAAAACACGTCAGATTCTTCACGTAAACGTAAACAGGAAGTGCATGTGTGCAAGTGCAACGGTAAGCTTCTATTAACAGTGGCCGGAAGGCGTTGCGTGACTGGTGATGGTGGTAACACTGGTCTCAGAGCGTCCTGTCGTTAGATTAGGTACCTTGAAACACCGTATATGCTAAGCCCTGGTTTCTCGTACGTTTATTAAAGCTTTTTTTTTTTTTTTTTTTTTTTTTTTTTATGTGATTGAATGACGTGACGAGCTAGTCGTTCACCTGATGTTAAGTGACACGGCCGCCCATAACAGTTGCAGTGTCACCCGGAACTTTAAAACAATAGTTTCGCGCGACACTGACTGGTTCAAATTCAAACATTAATATGCACGCATTTTCAATATGCATTAAAAGTTTTAAAGCTGGTCCAAATCTGGCTCGAAGGACCACCACACGCATGTAGAAGTAAAAATGCGTGGGAAAAATGTAAAATAAGCGTTTATTTTAATTTTAATAATTTACACAAAAATGAGCACTGCCGTTAGGTAGAAAGAAAGGGTTGCCATAGGCTAGTTGCTACTTTTGAAGTACCCTAAGTTACTTTTAAATAATGTTTATCCTTATTTTTATATAACTAACAAAAAACAACTCAACAACTCTAAAAAATTAACACAGATTATATTTACATAAACGTTTCCATGTGTAACGCCTAGTTTACTGAACCAATAATAAAAAAAAAATTGTTTGGTTTTGTACTAAACAAAGGCATACTAATATATCATCATCATCAGCTTTATGACGTCCACTGCTGAACATAGACTTATCCCATAGAGCGTCACTTTGAGCGGCTGCTTGCTTCCTGCATCCATCGGCTACCCGCGCTACTAATGTTTAGTCTAAAGAATAGGTACTTTAGATTATTTAGTTATTCGCTACTTAGACCCAGAAAAGCCTATAAAAACCTAAAGATCCTAAAGACCCCAAAAGGAAATTGCACGTTGTTTTACCATGGAATATTTATTACCCATTGCATGCAAATACTTGGCACAGTAATTGGCAATTATTAAATGTTGTAAGGGAAATACCTGATAATTTTAAAGCTTACGAAACTACCCTTTTGATGTACGACTGGAAACCATAATATTTAACCTTATAAGGTTATAATATTCATTATTACGCAAATTCTTACGTCTTGAGCTTATTGAAAAGTTAAAGAAATAAGTTTTACTTTAGTAGCAACTGTAAACAGTAAACACAGGCAGAAAAACTATAAGATCAGCCAGCGTCATGGGGCCATTGTTTTGTTTCCACTTGGCCACCCATCAGATGACGTCACGCATCAGCACCTTCCAATGGAGCAAGTGGAGGAAAATACATTACAATGGAATTTATTACAAAGACAGAAGTGTTTTATTGCTATTATTCTGGTTTCTGCTGGCGATGCGAAGAAAATACGCCTGCCAAAAAATAATATCCTGTGTATCCAAGTCTTTGAGTGGATACTTTATCCAACGTAAGTAAACTGAGACGTGTTCTTGAAGTTATAAATATTCACATAATACTATACAGCTTCACTCATTGCCAAATTAGAGTTAGAGAGCCTAGTAGTTATAACTGCACGCACAATTAATGCATATCTAATAGCTACGCTCCACCTTGCTACGGGCGTTTACCTTCTATATTTGTCTAAGCTCTACAACTCTAGTCGAAGGTTGTTGCACTTAGCAAACGAGCAATTTTAAAGCATTTTAAAGTCGTAACATGTCCTACGGCCAAACATATTGAGCGCATGTTATCACATTCTAGTCAGTGTAAGTAAACTCTAATAAATCCTCATCATATACCTACATTTTATTTACATTTATTTACCGACAATTTCAGTTTGAGTTCGCAAATTAGGTATCCCGAAAGGCGGTAAATCTACTCCCCAATGTAGAACACCGTTTGTTCTAGGTACTTTTCGATACCTATGCTTAGGTAGAGCTAATTTTTTTACCGAATATAGCTTATCGGCAATTTCAGGATCAAATTTATTAAAACTAATAGGTATTTTAATGTACCAATCAATTTCCACTACTAAGATGGTATTGAGGTAAGAAAAAAAAGTACGGCATTATGACCAAAATTACACATGAAACATTTAGGTAATCCGAATTCACTTGCCAAGACGTTGTAGTGAGAGAGTGGGTATCGGCTATAGCTTATAGCCTTCTCCGGAACGTAATAACAAAGAGCTGGAGCAAGATCGATTGTAGGTCAGTAGACACGAAACTGCCTATTTCCCTCGAGTAAATGTAAACAATTTGCTCATAAAAGTAACAAAATTAGCCAGAATCGCCGTTACGGACAAGCCCAAGATGTCAGAGTGATTTAGACCGAATGCGTAACCACGATCGTGTCATGAAAAAGAAATCAAATAAAATGTCAGAGGAACCACGTCATCTGTAGGTTTTTTATATTGTTAAACTAATGTATCTTCAATAGCTCCATCTACTCTGCTTTTTGAAAATAAAGATAAGTTGAGGAAAGTTGTGCCGTGTAGTTCAGGCGGTGCACGGTGTGAGAATAAGACCGCCCATTCTCTTCCCGTGAGTGCCGTAAAAGTCGTCTATGGAATATCCAGAGAATAGGTAGCAGCATTCTCCTCGTTACATTAAAATCTTCTGCGATCACCATGCAAGCCGCCTGCCAAGCGAGGTGATTATCGTAAACCCCTATGATAAGCGTCCAAAGCGGCGTTTTATGGGGAGGTGTCTGTATTTAGCAGTGGACGTTTTCAGGCTGTTGATGTGATATGAGGAAAGTTGTTAAGTATTGATTAAATGTTTCCTAGAAAATTAATACATAATATGTACCATTACAATAATCAAAGCCAAACTGTAAGTTCTGTAAATTCCGGTAAATAAGATAGACATGTACCAAGCAAGTACCTATGCATTAGCTAAAACCACAGACCTAGAATATTTTCGTTCTAAAACCAGCTAAAGCTACATTCTACTCGTTTGACCTAAAGACGATTTGTAAGTCTCGTAACAGGTGATTAGGATCTAGAGGTTGAGACAGCAGTTTGTTTAGATAATGCGCCCGAAATAACCTCCACTTGTTATGCAGGCGAACTCCTATTGGTAAGCGATCGGTTTATTTTAGACGCACTTTGTCGATCGTCGGTGATGTTTTCTGCTCTACTTACGAACGCATGTTTTACGACTTTTTAACTTTGAACAGGAGCAACTAAGTACTTAGAAGCCTTGGGTACAATAACATTTTGGTTCCATAGAACTTGAAGACACGTGCAAAATCCCTGTGTGGGCGGCGTTAACGAAGCTAGCAGAGAACAACCTCGACCTTTGTTTGATAAATGCCATCCCAGTTTAGTCCTAAGTAAACGCGTAATTTTTTACTACGAAACTCCACAAGTTCCTCTGAGTCATGGATAAACAAATAACACAGCTAAATGTCAGATCATAGAACTTTCACTTGAGAGATTATTAAAATAAAAAGATTAGAACAAAGGCGCCAATTTAGTAGGCGCCGTTGCATTTTAATCACAAAGAATTATCAAATCCGAAGAGAAAGTCTTATATGTAAGGTAAGTACTTATTTTATTAGAAGACAAGATTATTTTATGTTAGTATTAGGTACCTACCTAATTAATATTTTAATGGAATGGGATGGGACTAATACCACAAAACAGATAGCTAAATACTTACTAGCTTGAACAAAAAGCGATATTGTTTGATAAGGAGAGGCTTTAATCGCTAAAATTATACTACAGTGATATACTACTACCGCTTACTACTTCTTTCTTACCTAAGATATATTTTTAAAAAGTAATGTTCGACATAATATAACTGTTTAACTTGTTTTATCGATCGATTGAAGAACCTGAATCAGTTTGTAAATTACATTTATTGGTTTTATTTATGAAATTATAGGATTTATAGGTTAATGCGGAGCACATAGCTAGAATATCAATTATCCCATGATGGCATGGTGCGAAGCATAAAATTATAATGTTTAAAAGCACAATAATATTTATTTATGTAACGTACTACAAACTGCCACATAATATGATACAAGTAGGTATAATAATGGTGTCAGCGATAAATTCCATATTCGGGATTTTTCACATTCTATATTTTCCGATTTCTTAAAAATACGCAATATTATTAGTCCAAATTCTTATATTTACAAATTGTTACAGCCATAAACGATTTATCCACTCATAAAATTATTCACACCTTTTCCAGTTGTAGGTTGCGTCGGGGTCTTCAACATCACACTAATCACATCACACTATATATATAATATTATAAAGGCGAAAGTTTGTGCGTATGTGTGTGTTTGTTACTCTTTCACGCTGTAACAGCTGGACGGATTTGGATGAAATTTAGTATGGAGGTAGCTTAGACCCTGGATTAAAACATAGGCTACTTTTTATCCCGAACACGGGAACGGTTCCTGTAGGAACGCGGGTGGAACCGCGGGGCGCTGCTAGTTAGGTATAATTCAAAATAATATGGTCGGCCTGGCTGCCCGCATTTTAGCTGCCGTCCGAGAGTTGACCTCTAATCCCACAAGATTAAAGTGACAGTCTAGAGATTAAATCCAAGTAGGTACATTACTTAACTGTTTTTACGTAACAGCAACATTTTAGCTTCAAAGGAGCAAGTTTGTAGTTCCTCCAGCCCTTGCTCTCAGATAAAGATTTCAGTTTAATGTAATTTGGAAGAGCAGATATTGCCAACTTTGATTTCGTATGCGGGCAGTTTATAGAGCAGTCTAGATAATCTAAGTGTCTACGTAGATAGTGTGAACTGTGAACTGAAATTACGCGTTCCGTTACAAAGGGCGAAGTTTCTAGCGAAATAATTAACTTTACTCACGCTATACCTTTCCATGGCGTACGCGAGTAGTCGCGTTGAACCGTGCCATCAATCATTGCAACTGGGACAGTTACAACTTGTTGGTAAACAGCTACATGTAGGCAGGTGTAGTACTGCCTCTTGAACTTGTCAAACATCAATAGTTACGTGAAACTTTTGAACTTACAACCAAGCTAATTTAGCTACCGAAACAGAGAAAATGTAAGGTCATAAGAAAGGAGAGCTCCTCAAATACTGTCGATGACACACTTTTGAGGTTTCTAAACAAGTCTTCAAATTACGAAAGCGGAAGTTAATTTCCTTTCCAAGAAATAAGACAGGTTTTTCTTTACCTTCTTTAATTAAAAGCCGTATTTATGTTATGTACTTTTCTGTGCCTGTAAATTTACTCGTTCTTATCGTGTCCTTCAGTCTGATGACATCATTATTATAGCAAGGAACCCTTCTCAAGGTTGAGAAAGGTACTACTCACTCATGTAGGTACTACTGGTTATAAAAATAATGTACCTATACATATCTTATACGTAGCTATATAATTATATACCCTACTTATACAAATTATAAATTGTAAACGTAATTCTGCAACAACTATTATAGGCATTAGGCAGAACATGTTGAAGTTCAGGACATAGATGGGGCACAGCTAATCAATGGGCACAGCACAGCAACATAATAATGGCGTTTTCGGCAGATGGTTTGTAAATCTGAGTACGGTATGTATATTGTACTTATATATACCTATTAACTGTAATTGAATTCTGGAATTTTATAGTTTTATATCGGTAGGTTTTCAGCGAGTACACCGCAAGGTGGGTCACACCCATCACAGCAGCCACACCCATGACTGGCAGTTTAGTTTACGTAGTACAATAGGTTCATTTCATAATACCTATCTATCATAATGTTACGGATCTGCGAATTGGACCTTGAGCACAGAATAGATACCTATAGATATAGTAGTAGAGTAGTACTACGCCTTGAGTTCGGAGGCGGATCGAAGCCAATATTTTACGGAGACATCCTATTTTTTTGGCGGAAAACGTTACTGTTGACACGGGTACCTTGTTATTTACTCTATATCGAGTTAGAATTGAGGAAATTATTGATAGTACCTACAACGTGTAGTCTATGAGGGAAAGGCAAAACAAGAGAAAGTACCGAGGAGTCACAGATTAGAGAAAAAAACAATTGACTGTGCGAGGAGTAACTATTCAACTGTTCATTATTACTTTGAGCCGACAGTTGTTCCTTTTTCCAATTCGAATAATATCATAAAATAAATCATAGAGCTGAGGAAATTTTCCGCGGAAAAATAATATTAGTTTTATAACAGAGCGCTCTACTCAAATGATCAAAGCAATACCTACTTACCATCTAACACATGGTATCCTTTATACCCGAAAAACAGGACGAGAGCAAGGTCTCGGCCTGTCTGGTTTTACTAATAGGTATTATAGTTAGGTAGATTAGATATAACACTTTAGGTAGAGAGTACCACGTTAGGTATTATTTTTTCCGTGGTACCTTTTTATTACTACTCAAAAGTAGACACTGCAAATACCTAGCTGGATGGCAAATTAGGGCAATGCGGCTGCAGTTGCGACATCGGAACTTGTATAATAAAATGCAGTGGCAGATGTTTTGTGTGGGAAAAAATTGGGGATACAAAAGAATTGAGCGCACACGTGTCAAAAGCAGATCGGATATATTTTCTAACAATGCCAGCTGCTATTGATGTGGACGATAATAATAATAAAGCAATCGGCTGCTGAAAGTAGATTCAAACTGTAATATCGACAGTCAAAATTTCAAATCAACTACCTATTTCGTGTATTTCAAATATGTACATACATTTACTTTTTGTGTCCACCGTACGAGTTGAAAACCATAGAAAAAGAAGAAAAAGAAATGTAATCTAAAACGTATTCGTTGTCCTCCAGGACGCGCGGACGTGGGTCTCGGGGATCGGGATACTAAGGGAGTAACCTAGTGATTTCGAAGTTGCAGGAATGCAACCATGTCCATACCTTACCTATCTAGTAAGTAAATAGGATTTACTTAGTAACTGTAGCTGTAAAATACGAGTATATAGGTATGCGGTAGTTCGGTACTACCTAGATAGTATTCGTATTTTCTGGTGCCCTTTTATAAACACTGATGTAATAGCTAGGTGTGATGTGTACATACCTACATAGGTACTTCCATAATCAAAGTCACGGGGATGTAAATTGGGAGTCCATAAT
Source organism: Ennomos quercinarius (assembly GCA_910589525.2). Taxonomy (NCBI): domain Eukaryota; kingdom Metazoa; phylum Arthropoda; class Insecta; order Lepidoptera; family Geometridae; genus Ennomos; species Ennomos quercinarius. The sequence continues at coordinate 5,673,125 of OU342513.1, read as the reverse complement.
TTTTCTGGCAGTTTACTAACTAAAAATAGATAGGTAAAGTTTCCTACAAATTAACTACGAGTGGAAAGAAATATGTCGTTCAAATAAGCCTTAGTCAAAACAATCACCTAGGTCTTCAGTTAAGCTATAATTGTCGTATTTAACATAACAATCAATGGAGCCGCCTTACGGCAATTAAGCGTTGTTATGTCACCACTATAGTTGCAAGGTCTCGACACGAGCACTGGCAAGCCTTGCAATGATGTCATAAGTATGAGCTATAAAATCGAACGCGGTTGAACCCGTATTTTTGCCAGATTTACTTACGGCATTTTGTAGGATTAAAATGTTGGATAGAACTTTGCTTTTTTTCTTTATGTATTTTAAGCAGGGGTTTTAAAACATTTTAACATTTGCATAACAATTGATAACTCTATCTTCTGAACTGTAGGTTGTGGGTTTGATTCCCACCCAAGACACACATTTGTGTGATGAAAATCGATGTTTGTTCTGTGTCTGGGTGTTATATTGTATTCTAAGTAGGTATTTGTATTTCACAAACATGCATTTGCACTAGACAACCAGATAATGATGAACAATTATTAAAAGCTGTACCATGGTTCATTTGTCCGACTTATTATCTCTATCAAACCAGACTTTTCCTAAAGCTTGAAAAATATTTTGAATGGGATGTTCCCATTAATGTAATAAATAAATTAAACAAACAGTATTAAAAGATTTTAAAATTATGTAAATTGCTACAAACTTATATACATATATTTTGTATGAGTTTAACATTATTTAATATAGTAACTATCAGCTTAAATGGTACTATAGTTATACTTACAGTACTTAAACATGGTAAAATTAATAAAGTCGCTAGTTGCAAAAGTTAAGTTTAATATATAATGTTTTACTTGGCACCTTGTAGCATTAAATCCTGAAAATTGTGCCTAAATTTCACAACCAAGTATATTTAACTACCAATTGGCAATACTCCATCAATACTAATAACACATATTGCTCATAAATTTGACATCCCATTACAGGAGTTCAAGTCTAATTGGGGCACTAGACTGGGTCAACTAAATTGGCCTTCTTAACACTTCGGTGGATGAGGAGTGCTTTAATTTGTTTTAGGAAGACAACATTTACTAGTATTATTTTTTTTATTAGATCTGTCATTATCATAAGCTAACCCTAGTCCACTACTGGGCTGAAGCTTTAGTGTCCAATGTCCATTCAAATCCAACAATTGACATGGCTTAAATTCAAGTTTCGGTGATATTTATATTATGCAATATGCATGTCACCTATAAAGAGAAAAATTTCAATCTGCAAGGAGCTACTTTTCTTAACAAAATTGTAACTTTAATGCTATAAAAGTTTTGTGGTTTGCAGTTAACTTTCAAGTCCGCTTATCAGTTATGTTTATAATATCTGTAAGTATTTTATGTAGCTATTGAAAAATTGCATAGTAGGTACTTGGAATATGCTTGAAAATACGTATTTGTGACAACATGTTCCCTACCATTACCAAATGAACAAACATATCATTATGTTTTGTTTATTTTTACATTTGAATGTAAGCTTGGTAGCTTGGTATGTGCCTACCTAGTTTTACAGAGCTATGAGCTTAAATTAAAATTTATGATACAACTTCGGACCCCGTGGTGTTTATTTTATTTACCAACTTAGGTATATCCTTTTAACTTCAGCTTTATCTGAGTACTTCTATCTACCTACTACTAGGACCAAGTATAACTCTTCAGTAAAGCTCTGCATCCAACCAAAATAGGTCATATCCCTGTTTCAACTGACCACATTCCAACCGTATCCCATTCTCACACATGACGTAAACCTGCGCAAAAAATATTACACTGTACCGCCCTGAAAACAGCTGAAACTGGAACTGCTAAACTAGATTTAACAAAGAAACAATATAAATATTTTTTATGGTGATAAGTATACCTTTTCAGGCTCTCCATAGCATTTCTAGCGAAGGATATGTTGCAAAATAAAATGTAAAGCAATATTTCGTACCTGTTTACTTTTGTTGTCGATCCCGTTCGCTTTGCCGTCAACCACGGTGCCGTTGCTTTCGTCACTTTTTTCACTTTTCACACCCTCCAACGCCATTATAGAACTGTTATTTTATTCACTATCATGCGAGAAATGTAATCGGAATCACTGAAAATTAATTATTTTTCACACAAATTCAATACGAGCAAACACTCCCATAGACAAACGACCGACAGAAGTCAGAACCCGCGACGCGCCGCAGTCCCCGACGCATCGAGGAGCGTGAATGAAAAACGAACGAAGCGCCTTCGCCTACGGGTGGGAGAGAGCGAGCGATGGATGAGGAAGCAGCACCAGCAGCAGGAATCCCGGGAACAGCCCACGATAGGAAGTAATATAGTTTTCTGAAAATCAGAAGGAAATCGTAGGTCTAGGTTGATAAATGATTGCGACTACTCTTTATAACATGTAAACTAATAAAATACTAGATACTAGAATATAAAATGAAAAACAAAAACCCTAAAATTACCTTTGGAATTTTTACATATTAGAAAAAACAATTCATTCTAAGCATTAAACTTGCGCAAATATGAATGCTGATTAGAAAGTAGAATAATTACTATATTATTTGTTATTTGAATAGAAATTGATCCTAAGTCCAAACCAAAACAAAACCAAGCAAAAACCAGCCAAAGCAAAAACTAAATTTCGCGCCTTTTTCACTATGGTAAATTGACATTGACAGACATTTTTCCTGACAATGATATATAAACCATCGACTAAAAGCACAGACGTATAATACCGTACCTAGATCACAGCCGTACATGCACATGTGGTACTTTGTTTTTTTCTCTAATCTGTGTGTGGTACATATCTCACAGGTTAAAGACTATAATCGAATTCATAGATTAGAGACAAAGTTACTCTGTGATCGAATTATAAACCGGAAAAAGTATTATTAGAGACCCAACAGAGAACATTTGTAGTAACACATGTGATCGATAGATGGCGTTATCATCGTGTACGATACGCACGATATATACGAGTACGGGCAGCTAGAGCTAGGAGTCAGTCAATAAGTGTTCTTAGGGATGTCCGTTTCCACCAAAGTATCAATACCTATCCATAGGAGTAGTACTAGAATCAGTATTCGATACTACTCATATTGATATTTTTTTTTTAAATTAATATGAGATGGTGAAATTATTAAATTTTACCTCATTGCAGCAAAGTTTTGTTGTTTCTTTGACTCAACTACATGTCCAAGTGTTTTGGCGCACTTAATCAGACATTTGATCATTAAGATGCGTTCACTATATTTTATTTGCTATTATTCGATACAAGTATTTTCTTTCCGATAAGTAGGTATCGTGAGAATGATTTACTTTTTATATTTCTTAACCTTATTTAAGGCTTAGGCTGCCTGGCATTAAATTTTCCGTGACTCTATTCTATTTTACTTGGCAGCGCTGATTCGATTCGATACTAGTACATTCACTCCGATACCGAGTAGGTATCCGAAGAAAAGTATCGAGTACTTACTCGTATTCACTAGTATCGGAACATCCCTCAGCATTCTGTGCAAATGTGTGCAAAGAAGTAAATATCCTCTGTGAATAACATAGAGAAGTAAAAGTTATTTTACTGTACTTTTGTAAGTATACTGCACTGGGAAATCAAATCAATATACATAAAAGTCCTTGTGGGAAATCTGAATAATATTTATTGTACCTACTGTGAGTGAAGTTTATATACTGTGTCAATTTATTTTGTTGTGAAGAATGAGTGCAAAAAAGTGAGTACCTACCTACAGTTTGTGGTAAACCTGTTTTTATACGAATCCCTAGTATATAAAGCTAAATATCTATCTATAATCTATAATTACAATAAAACTGTAGGTCCAATTCTGTACATTTAAAATTGAAGATATTTCGCAATTTTAGAGGGCTATTATCCATTCCAAAGCCAGTGGAAGCCAAAGCTATAATTTTTTAAATTTATGTCAGAATAAAATATCGAAATTTAGCACGGTTGCCTTGGGAGAGGGGCTGAACGTAAAAATATATGTACATAGTTGTATTTCGGTAACGCGTGGTCCGTTTTCACTCATTCTATTTTTGTTAGAAAGGGGGTACTTTAAATATTGTCCCGTAAATATTTCAAGATCGTTGGTATTGTGGTTCAGAAATTACAGACATCCAACTAGGATTGCCAGGCGCCTGGATAAAGCCAGACATAGTCTGGCTTTTTGGATATGTGTCTGGTCAAATTGCCCGATGTCCAAACAGTCCAGCTTTTGTAAGGCTTTTAAATTTGGTCTTCAAATAATTCTCCTTCCGCCTGCTCCGCCGGTCTCTCTTTACATGGCTCACTATTTAACAAAAGGTGGGGGGGGAACACACTCTGCAACTCTTCTTTTTAAAGTTTATGTAGACTACATGGTGTAGTTGCGTTGATTAGTGTTTTATTTTGTATAATGTTTAGTAATAAAAAAGACAGATTCATACAATCGGATTGTCATTTCATTAATATTTAAGAAGATTTTCTGGTAAATGTTCAAACAAGCTCACTTTAACATATCTACTCTTTTTCGTATTCTCAATAGCACAGATATTTATTTATTTATGCACAAAACAAATTACAATCGAAAAAATATTAAGGTACAAAGAATATATAAAAATAAATAAAGATAATATATATAATACCTACAGTACAATAGTAAGACAAAAATATTTTTAATAATGAATGGGGTCCGGTTTTTACCCCCTAATCTCTGGATAAACTGGCTGGTCTGTCCTAATATTGGGTTTTAAGACCTGGCAACACTACATCCAACCTTCAGTATTAGGTCACTCCTATCCTGTATTATGGGATTTATGGGAAAGAGAGAAGGGAGGGGGAAAAGGATGAATGGATGAAGGTGTTTGCCGTTTCATCCATTTGTCCTCTTCCTTTATCCTTTCCCTCTCCCTTCTCTCTTGCTTTAGGTTGTTTAACTGTTATGGGTGGCCGTGTCGCTTAGCATTAGATGAACGACTAGCTCGTCACGTCATTCAGTATAAAAAAGGATAAGGCATAAAACTAATTAACCTGTGTGAAGCTGGGGCCAAGTCAGCTATTTCAATATAAAAATTCTATATTACCTATTCACTTCACACAATTATAATAATATCGTTGATTTTACAAAGTTGAATGTAATCTTATTTTTAAATTGCCTAGATCAAGGAGCAACAAAACGCAAATCAGGTTGTTGACAGACTTTATCGCTAGCAACAACCAATTGACATTAGGTGAATATTCTGGGCCTCTAGGAAGCAGAAGAGCGGAGATCCAGTGGTTAAAGCTAAAAAACTTGTTGAAAAATTTTGGCCCAGACAGGACCATTGAGCAGTGGAAGCAGGTGATAATTTATTATTATATGGTATACATATGTATGGCTACTTTGCTATTAATTTGCATTATCTTGAGTGATAAATATGTTTACCATTTTTTAGTGCAAATAAATGTTTAATTTTGAATTACAGACATGGAAGGATTTGAAAAAAAATGCTCGACACGAATATGCAATGAGTGCTCTGGCACTTAACAGCGCTGGGGAGATATCAGCAGTTCCTCTATTGTCTGGTATATCCAAAAAAATATTGGATACTATAGGGCATGAAAGCTCAACTGTTATGAGGGCCGACGAGTCAGCCATAGACCCAATTAGTGTATGTAAGAAGTAAAATTTTCTGTTTATCGTGTGTATAAACGTGCTGGGTTAACATTTCTAATTTCTCTAACAGCAGGCCTAGCACAGCCAGTGAACATTATTTCCCCAGGAAGCAGGGGCTGTAAAATTGATACCTTTAGTATCAATATTGCAATATCAATGTAAATACAGATTATTATGTATCTTATTATGGACATTAATACTGATATGTTATTGTGATATACTAATATCTATATTTTAATGTGTATTTATTTATATTAGTACTAATACATAAATACCGATATATGCTAATAATCTTCTCCCCCGGCTTCACCTCCACTGCTGCGGCAGTGAGCCAGGGCGCCGGGGCGGCGGGGGGGGGACGGGGGGGGGACGACGACGACGACGACGCCCACCGTGCCGTTGTGTTTTGCTCCCCATGCCCAATTCGCTCTGCTCCACAATATTCTTACATAGCTACTAGCATTTTTTCTAACATTATCTGTTTATTTGTTTCTCTCTGTATACCATAACACTTTCAGTGTCACCCTGCAACAAGTGAGTGTCCGAGTATCTTTAGTAATCATCATCATCATTATAGTTAGTTATTTTTAAAGTTTTGTATCTATTTTTTTTTTGTGTTGATTAGATACTAGTATATAAATGTACCCATTTAAAATGTTTTTTGCAGGCGAGAAAACCAATGTGATAATTTGTGATTCTGAGGATTATGAAAACCAGTCTCAAATGTCCCCTAACAAAAAAGGGAATGACGAGCAATCAAATGGTAAGTAACTAAAAGCTGCCGCCACACCGACCGGCGCGTCAAGTGGCGTCAGTATGGCGTCAATGATGCGTCAAAATCGGCCATTCGACACCCATCGCTGCTCGAGTTGGCAGACGGCCGCGCCGCGATCCCCGCGGGCAGCGATGGGTACCGAATAGTTTCGCGTCGCTGACGCTGCCGCTTTGCAGACGCGCCGGTGGGGCAGAAGCTTATGTCGAGCTTTCCCTAATATTGGAGATCTTCGCTAATCTAAATGTATCTTGTAAGTTGATGTCCGCAACTACGTACGCGTAGATGAAAACTCTTGGCCCGCGGTTGCGTATGACCATGTACGACCCAGCCCCGCTGCCGGCGGCACCCTAGTTTTTTACAGTAATCATTTATGTTTTACTGTATTATACTGATATACCTATAGTAAATTTGGCATCACTGCCGCTGTAAGGACTGCAGTACCTACCACCCAAGTCTCGATTGAATCGAAGGCTTTCTCGTACTCCAAACGCTATGCATAACCACAAGCATAATGGCCGACTATACTCTTCGGTCTTCTCTATAATCTGGCGTAGCGTATGGATGTGGCCTATGGTGCTAAAGCCTTTCCGGAAACCGGCTTGTTCGGGAGGCTAGAATTCAATTAAACATAACTATACGTTTCTAGGTGAAAGCCAGTCAGAGAAAAGTGAACAATATGATGATAACGATTGTAGTCGAAATGCGGATAATCTAACTACAGACGTTACTTTGGAAGAGGAAATGGGAGAGGAAGGAAGAAAAGTACTGTTTTGTAACACCAGTACTCAGACATATTATCATAAAAATAATGAAAAGAAGTTAGAGTTAGCTAACGAAGCTTTTGGCGTATTTGTCGGACACGAACTAGGCGTTTTGCCAAAGTTTAAAAGGCGCTTTGTTATGAAACAAATCATTAAATTGTTCGAGAACAATTCTTAGAATTTTTACTGTAACTATGAAGATTTTAGAAGAAGCTAATTGTAATTTAGTAGTATAAGATTTTAAAAAAGTGAACAATATGATGACAACGATTGTAGTCGAAATGCGGACAATCTAACTACGTACAGAAGTTACTTTGGAAGAGAAAATGGAAGAGAAAGTTAGTTAGATAGCTAGTTATAAAAAGAAGAAAGGAAGAGAAGTACTGTTTTGTGACACCAGTACTCTGACATATTATGAGTTAGCTAACGAAGCTTTTGGCGTATTTGTCGGACACGAACTAGGCGTTTTGCCATAGTTCAAAAGATGCTTTGTTGTGAACCAAATCATTAATTGTTCGAGAACAATTCTTAAAATTTTTACTGTAACTATGAAGATTTCATGAAGGAGTTAATTGTAATTAAGTAGTATAAGATTTTTAAATAAAACACAATCAATGATTATTTTTAGTGTACTTTTTTCCATGTCCGCAATACAGAGTTTCCTTATTATAATTAGATATTGTATGAATTAAATTTAATAGGTAATCGTTCTATTGTTTAGTTAGAAGGTTCCTTCAAATTACCAAATATTAAAACTCTCACTTGAAAAGAATTTTAACGAGTCCTAACACCTTCAAAATCGAGTACAAATGTACATAATTTATTTATGTTTGCTGCTTTTGATTTGGAATTGTAGTATTGAAAATATAACATTTAACATCACTCTATCATAATTACAATATTATATTCATTGAATGTAAATAATAGTTATTTATGATATTAGGGCGGTAAGTTGGTTTTTACAAACGAGTAGACAAATGTAAGCCCGAGACGAAGTCGAGGGCTTACCATAGTCACGAGTTTGTAGAAACCAATTTCCGCACGTGTATCATACAACGTTTTTCAACATATTTGCGAGAAAACAGTACAATAGGTAATGAAACAAACTTTTGTTTATTAGTGGGAAAGTCGCAACAAACAATCTTTGATGTTTCTAATCTAATATGAAAATGGGTTAAAATAGCACGCATTTACTATTCAAATGGCGCCACGTGCGTGTGGTGAAAATTAGAACTACATCTATAGTTTCATTTTCTCTTTAGTATTAAAGTGAGACAAACGTATTGAACAAAAACGCTTCCAAGGAGTTTCGATCCTTTAGCTTATTTATTCTCGTTATGTGAAACTCTTTGGTGGAATTCTTATATATTTTCTATGGAAATTAAAAAAAAACCGTAAAGGTTACGCACGGCGCTATACAACGGAGGATGCGGTAAAATAGGTACTTAGGTGAGAGTACCTATTTTACCGCACGCTCCGTTGTATGGTGAGTAATGTTTAACTTTCGAACAATGTATACAGGCTTCGTAAATGCATTTTTTGAGCAAATGTGTTGAAAAATATTATATACAAGCTATCTCCATTCCAATTTCATCCAAATTCGTCCAGCCGTTCGAGCGTGAAGGAGTAACATACCAAAACATACACACATACAAACTTTCGGCTTTATAATATTACAGTGTGATATAATATTGTAATATTATTTTATGTACCTACTTAAATGATGACGTGACGAGCTAGTCGTTCGCCTGATGTTAAGAGTCAGGGCTGCCTTTAACAGATTTAAGTATCACTCGGATCTCTAAATGAATATAATTTTGCGTGGCACTGCACTGCACACATCCTGAGACTTCACACAGTATAGTAATAAGATTACTAGACTGTGTGATCAGACCATAGTCTCATTTGCCCAGTAATTTCACACGCTACAATGCCCTTCTAACCGGAACACAGTAGTGCTTGCACACTACTGCTTGGCTGCAGAATAACTGGCATAGCGGTGGTACCTACCTAGACGAACTTTGCAAAAAAAGTCCTACCACCTTGTAATACCATCACTGTTATGAGTTGTGACCATCGTGATCTATTTGTGATCTGTCAGGTTTGTGGTGTCATGATCAAAAACACCGTGTTGCTGTGTGGTCCCGTATAGGACAATCCCATCTGTTCCCGAGGGTGCCGTAAAAGCCGGCTAAGGGAACAAGAACAAGGAATGGATACAAGGAATGGGCAGCAGCATATATTCTTGTTGATACATTAAAATCTTCTGCGATCACTAAGCCGCCTGCCAAGCGTGGTGATTATGGCAACCCCATATGATAAGCGTCCAAAGTGGGAAGGCCTGTGTTCTGCGGTGGACGTATGTCGGCTGATGAAGTGATCTAAAACAGGTGTTGCATCAATATGTTGCTGTACATATTAACATAATAATTAATAGGTACGTTTTGAAATGGCGGGTGAGAGAAATTGACAAGTGTTACGCGAACCCAAGTAGGAGGTCAGTATAGCCGTCGGAGAGTCGAGTGAGTACAAACTCGCAAACGAGACGTTCCAATTTTTGCAATGCCTATACTAACTGGATACTTTTTATACTTACCTATACATCACAGCCGCTGTATCAAAGATCGTATGATAAGCCAATCTATTTAATTTGTGGTTTTGTTTATTATTTTACGACATATCGATGTGAAAGATTATACTTATCTTATGGCAAGAAGTACGTACCTAATGTATAATAATGTAACCAGCTAAAATTTCTCATTTGGATAACTCGATCTAATTTTTAATGTTTTTACTTAATCTGCTTTTTTTGTCTCAAGGATCAAGGATGTGATCCCTCAGACCAGAAGCACATTAGTTAATCCCGGAAAAAAAAGAAATATCGAGTTGATCTTGTACCTAGTACGTACTTAGTTTTTAGTTAAGGTACCTAGTTAAATAATTTAAATTTGCAAGTGTATGACACCAATAGAATTATTTAAGTTTATTTGAAAATTGTATTATAGTATTGACCTAAACCTAATAATAATTTTCACATGCCACAAGTATAAAATGGAAGAACTACTTACTAAATCCTAACACCTACATCTATCTCCATTTATGTGAAATAAATTTCATTTCATTTATTTCATTTCTAGTTAGAGTACTTACTGAGCATTAATACTTATTCCGTCAACTCTTGCTTTTTTAATTGGCTAATTTAGTTCAATTTAAAAAGTATCATTTTTATTTGCCTCGCTACTGCTACGTTTATCAACAAATATTTTAAACGTTATTTCAATATTATCCTTTATTTATCGGAAAGCAAATGTTTCCTATCAGACCGTATGTACACGGTAGGTATTGTGCTAGCACCTCATTAGTTGAATCAGGAGCTCGACAGTGCACCATCCACGCCGTATAGTCAACACGTAACGCGTCCGCATTTATTAACAACATTCATTGTTATTAAACATGAATCAATAAATAAAACTGTGAGCTTCATGGATTACGGAAAGTTAACAATTAAAAGTTTTAATTCGTCCTGTGAATGTGAATGAACTTTTGAGGAGATAAGAAGCTCGACACAGCCGTGACAATGATCAAATGTAAGCGATATTTTGTAATATTTTTATAACAAAGATACCATTGCAAGTTTAGGAAGTAGTATTATCCTAAGCCAACTTTTAGTGAAGTACGTGCTATCAACAATCCACTAGGTACACCTATTTATATCAATCAGTGGCTAAAACATTCTACCAAAGTTGATTAGGTATATGCTTACTTATATGAGACCAAAATTCAAAAGATTTAAATAGCATATAAGAAGTACGCAAATTGATACAGATACCATTGACTGAGTAGTAGGAACTATATTATTAGTAGGTAGTCAAAATACGCCCCCCACTAGGTGGACCGCCGACCAGCTGGTCAGAACCGCAGGGAGCTGATAGATGCAGGAAGCAAGCAGCCGAAGCGGCGATTTGTGGGGGAGGGCTGGTTTCAGCAGTTACGTCTTCAGGCTGACGATGATCCAAAATACGCGCCAAATTGATCCTCTACCTTTTGGGAAGCTTCGTTCTTTTATACACAGAAACCAAGCTCAGGCCTCAGGGACGCTGTTCAGCAGGCCGATTCACAAAATTCATTTGTAATCACATTCTCTCCTTCATCTATATCTTCCTTTCTTCTTCTTTCAGGATGTAGAGCATAAATACGGAGATAGGTTTCGAATCGATACCTTTCAGATAGATTGTGAATGAATCGGTGTTGGCATAGTTAGTATTTAGTATAATAATATCTAATGGTTTGCAGACGGAGCGTTTAATTACATACCTATAGGAAGTACCTTACTATAAAAGTTATTATATACCTACTTAAATAAGTAAGTAGCTGACACCAAACTATCATCATACCAACGATAGATCCTACACTGACTAGGATACGCTGTACCTATCTAGAAACCCAGGAATTATGAGGATCTTGGTCCCCACAACACCCAGACACGAACAAGTAACCTGCTTGAGCTTATTTTCTGTTCACAAATACTTGTCCTGTCGCGGGAATCGAACCCGCAGCTTTTTTTTTCTCTTATATTTTGGCTCCACACATAGTGTATTTAGCCAGTGTCAAGTATTGTAATTTTTCATAATCATAGAATATTTCACGTAAAGTCACAGTCTGCGTAGTCATAGTCCAGTCTAAGTCAGGTAGTCTCAGTCCAGTCTAAGTCATGCCCTAGTAAAGTGGTGGCAACTTTACTAGAAGCTTCTATGGAATTTTGGAAGCAACACGAAAAACACGTTTCACCACATTATATCACTTGCCCACACTCATGCTCGTAATTCAGCACTTAATGCGTAAAACGCCACCGATTTTAATCATTAACACTGGAAAAAGCACGAGTTTTGAAAAATAATACAATGCAACGACGTGAACTTTTCCGCGTTCCCGCCAAAACTCCAACCCGCAGCTTCCAGGTTATGAGGCGACCTCGACCACCACACCAATGAGGCTGTCATATTGTAAAAAGTTTGCAAGTTTTTAACATCAGTCATTTAAGCTGTTCTTTTAAAATATTGGAACTTTAGGTACATATTGAACAAAAGCTACAAAGTGTTTATAACAAGGTAAATATGCAATAAGATAAGCTCCGTAGCTGCGAGATAAGATCTGCAATGAGGAGATCCTAAAGGACTACTAAAGGAGAACTAAAGTGACCGATATAGCTCTTAGAATTAGCAAGTTGAAATGGCAAGGGGCAGGCCACATCGCTCGTAGAACTGATAACCGATGGGGAAGAAAGGTTCTCGAGTAGCGAACACGAACCGGAAGACGCAGCGTAGGCCAGCTCCCTACTAGGTGGACCGACGATCTGGTGAAAACCGCAGGGAGCCGATGGATGCAGGAGGCGAGCAGGCGATCTGTGGGGGAGGCCTATGTTCAGCAGTGGACGTCTTCAGGCTTTCTATGATGATGATTCAATATGAAATTATGTACCATGCACATAAGGAAGCCTGTCAGTAATAATAACATTAATGATTAAATTACCTTACAAATCGATTCTTTGTTTGCATTGCCATAATGAATATAATATGACGATATTATAGCTGTGTAGGTGTAGGTTTGAGAGCGATGGTGGCCGAGCGGTAGTATATGCGTTTCACAATCTTACGGCACCGGGTTCGATCCTCGGCCCGGCACCAATGACTTATCTAGTAAGTTATATATGTACAGTTTTCGATGCCATCGCTCCGTGCCTCGGAGAGCACGTTAAGCCGCCGCGCGCCGGTCCCGCCCCCTAATTACCTAACTCGCAACAGGTTTGCGACAAGCGTAAATCTCGCGGTGATTGCTGTCATACATCATTATTGGTGTCGAGAATGTATGCTTCGCTACTGCTGTCGCATTGCTGTTGCAAATTTTACGTAATTACACCGCCGGTTGTCATAAGAACATCTATGGCAATCGTTACGGGTAGTCAGAAGCCTGATGGAATCTGACACCTGATCTAACCATTCTTGTTACTGGTTCCTTATGGGTTGCGAGGTCAGATGGCAGTCGCTCGTGTAATGCTGGTACCTCGCCGCTACAGGTTAGATTGGGAGCCGACCCCAATAACAAATGGGAAAAGGCAAAAAGGATGATGATGATGTTGACTAGTTATAGATTACTTTATAAATAGATTCTTTGTTTGCATTGCCATAACGAATAATTGACGATATTATAGTGCAGGTACATCATAATAAGTACGTGCACTGAGAAAAATGACTTCGGTACTTCATTAAATGTTAACATGAAGAATAATATTTTATTCTGACGCCTACAATATTATCATGAACATGATGAAATATAAGTTAGTCAAATCAATTTACGCTTCATCACTACTAGTTTAAGGGAATTTAATGATTGGTTATCATTATTGTTTATCATTTAAAACTTAAGTTACATAATATTGAATTGTCGGTTCTAACTTGGTGTTTTATCGAGAAGATCACGACAATTTGAAAGTTTGTCCTGATAGAGATGTAAGTACGACAATTTATAAATAAAATACCTTGCATAAATCCGTAAGTTAATAGAAAATATCATATTTCATGATAAACAATAGTGTCAGTGTGATTTCATGATAAACTTTCGTGACAGGCACAATAGAATACATTTTAACGGATTTTTACGGGAAAAGGAATTTGTTAAGTGCATAATAGTCATTATCAACAGCATGAAGTCGTCCACTGCTGAACATAGGCCTCCCCCACGCTACTTTGAGTGGCTGCTTACTTCGTGCATTCATCAACTCCCCAGGGTTTTAACCAGATCGCCGGTCCACCTAGCAGGGGCCGGCCTACGCTGAGTCTTCCTGTTCGTGGTCGCCACTCGAGAACCTTTCTTCCCCATCAGTTGTCAGTTTTACCTGCCCATTGCCATTTCAACTTGTTAATTCTAAGGGCTATTTTAGTAATATAGAACAGTATCGAAGTATTTATTTGAGGCTGTGTAAACTAGATGGCGTTAGTAGAAAAGTTAGCACGCGGTGGTGTTTTGTTCCTAGCAATTAAGTAGGTTTTGTTAAATGCACAGTTTTATTTGAGTTTTCGGTATCTTGGAATTGACAGTTATCATTACGATACCAACAAACTATTATAGATGGTCATTGCATCATATGAGTTTACCATAAATAAAATATGAGGAAGCTCGTTAAACCGCAATGACCGTAATGAAAAATATTTTTAAGTTTCCTTTAACGTTATTAGGAAATATCTTCATACTATTGTGATGTACAGACCAATTTAACATTGAAATAATGACTCCATACCATTACTTCTCCAATTTCTATCATTCCCATCATGATGTCTCGTCATTACCGTTCGAAGTGTTCAAAGAGTTCGTCATGATAATTTGTCATGACGCGTAACGATAAAACATGAGTATACAGCACTTAGTAATATCGTGCTGTTTTCTGATGTTTAATGGTGACGTCTGTTCATGATAGTTTTTTATGATTTACGTACAAAATGTTAGTAAGAACTCTTGGTCCCTTTTTGTCAGGAATACGGATATAAGTGCCGGAATTCCTTTCAAATTGTTCGTAATTCATGAAAGTATTTTTCTCAGTGTGCATATGCGATGCGGTGTCGTAAGATAGATATGACCACAAATACCTATAATAGGTAATAGATACCATTACATTTTGAAAACTGTATTATCTACTTTATTGCGTTGGAATAGAGCTTGAAATTCCATATTTTTGTTTAAAAATTGCGTGATATTGAGATGATCATAAAATAAATGAAACAGTATTGTGCATTCAATCGATGTCAAGTAAGATCAATGGCTCGCTCGCGAATAACATGTTCTTTTGATGTAGTAGATTCTTTTACTACTACTTTTAGTCATAAATCTGTACTCAAGATATGGAACAATAAGGAGCAAGACGACGCCGACGACTTTTCATTCACAATTTTCTTTTATACGGGCAAGGCCGTACGTATAGATTGTTTTTTTCTCTAATCTGTGGCCGTACCTAAAGAAGGTTTCTCTAGGCTATCCTTCACAGAGCTTTGTTTTTTTTTCTATGAAAAAGCACAAAGCAGGGAGCATCACAGATTAGAGAAAAAACAATTGGGGAGCATGAAGAAAGTGACTTAAAACGGGGAACGTGCTATCCCAACATACAATGACCGGCGAAAGTCGGGGCCGGAGAAAAAAGCGGGGTGCCCAAAGAAGTTTGTCTCCCTCATCATGGAGTAAGGTCCCTATCCTGATTTGCAAAAATCGAATACTTACTGTAACATAAAAATATGTAATAAGTAGTATAAAAGCATGTCTATGAGTACAAGTAGGTAATACTGTCTGCACGCGTTGGCTACCGTTCTAGTATAGTAGATATCTGTGCTACCGTTAGCGATATGGTAGAGCTGGGAGCTTCCGCAAAAGCGAACGAACGCTATATCAGTTCTAGTATAACCTAGTACCAACTATTTATATCTATTTTGTGCTAGTACTTAGACGTACGCAGTACAGCTTGTAAACAAAACCTACATAGTTGATTAGCACTATTACAAATTGCAAACGGTTTGCAAGGCTGCACAAATATATGCATAAAATAATTGCATTGTGTCGCACGTTGTTACGGCTTATTAATTTGCTAATGGATAGAACAATTTAAATTTAAACAGTTGCGATCCGAGCGTACGACTTAGAGGTCTACGTGGTAAATTTACCTATACTGTTGTTATCGATATATCATTGTGTAACTGATTCTATCGAATGTTGTACCGGTTTGCGAAGACCACCTCATCTCTTCCCGTGGGTGCCGTAACAGTCGGCTAAAGGAATATCCAGGCAATGGCCAGCAGCATTCTCCTCGGTACAATAAAATCTTCTGCGATCACCAAGCCGCCTGCCAAGCGTGGTGACTATGGCAAACCCATATTTTGTGGAGGAGGCCTATGTTCAGCAGTGGACCTCTGTCTGATATGATGACATAACCTTCGATATCTTGAAGCGTCTATTACAAATGGGTCGCCTCGCTCTACTAGCACCGAAAAACTTGTGTGAGCAAGTACAAAAATATCCACAATTTTCTTACTACCTAGTTAATTTTATTCTGGGGCAAGTAAAATATCGGCAACTCGAAACAAATAAATTGAGTACTTACATGGCAAGTATCCTGTTAATAAACAATATTTTAGTAATGCTAGTGACCATGGAAGTCTTGGAAGTCCATGGAAGAGATGAAAATCTTATATTAGGTGAAGTAGGTTTGTTATTTGATTTAGTTTAGTTTTTGGGTATTGGTACTTAGGTACCATTCAGATTTTTAAGACTTCTTTATGAATGTTGCATTGCGGTGCAGATCTCTTTAAAATGCTGAACCGAGCTTCTCTCAAGAATCACCATAAAATGTAAGCCCCATGCCATGGTAGATTCGTAGCTTTTCCACCATTGGCTATAGGAATCATCAGAAATAAAACTTATTAAATTTACCATTCAAGCAAGCAAAACCATCGCAAATCTTGACAATATTACCTACATGTTGGTATTGCAAAACTGTATGTAATTAAGTATATAGACGTAATGATGAGCAGATAACAAAGATACGAAAACACGTCACCTATTGAGATCTCTCTCAGTCTTCCCGAGGAACTCTTGGAAGGAGTACGTGTCATACGATCTTCCATTACGTAAGAATGTAAGTGCCGATTGATCATTAATTTCTTTTGGATCTTTATAGTAAAATAGAGTTGGTATTTTTGTATAGGTACCAGATATTGTACCTACTTACGAGAAAAAAGCTCGGTAAAATAATTACCTAATAAACTTTGTTCGGTTGTCTTCTATTCCTATATTTTGTTGAATCAGTACTTATCAAATTGTTGTGACCTCTGACACTCATACTGGGTAGGTACTGGGATGTTGCATAATTCACAATCTACACAGAATTCGCCCTATTTAAATAAGTCTATGGTCTGTGGTATAAATTAACATTTTCACAATATGACACATTCTTAGAAATACTCCATAATATATAAAACAAGGTACAAATACTCTGTCTAGCTACATATTACCACAGATATCTACTATACTAGTCAAAGACAGATAGGACAGCTCTATATGATCGACAATTAGTTCCCGTGTCTCCACGAAACGCTGGTGTCGCCATAGTGATGTACCTAGCTCCATATTCAAATATCGATATCGATACCATAGTGACGCGCCACGCCAAAAAAATATCGACATGGAAGTTACATAGGAAGTTATTATTAATATTTTAACCTATTACATTTTAATACTACAGGAAGATGAAGCACCCGCTAATAAGGATTAAATGAAACAAATGAGACTGAAATAGCTTTTATTTATTTTTATTTCTTAGCCTAAGCTTTGTATTTTTACTGCCATTTTTAGCCATTTTTTGGGTTGAAACCATTTTTATTTTTATTATTTATTTTTGCTATTCAAATTGAGTTTACTCACCAGATAAGCTCAAGGGAATCCCGTGCAACACTTCATTTGCAGTGAACAAGGATATCCATGCAGAAGACGGTTACCCATCCCATCAAATTGGGGGTATATCAAAGTGATTTTGGCGAACACGTTTGTTCACTAAGACAGGCCACTGAGCTCAGTATTTGTAGGAATCAGAAAAGACAACCATGATTCTCGTAATTTATCGTCCCTTGGGATACTTAACAGGCAATGAGTTTTATTAGTTGCAAGCTTCAACATGACATTTTCGCGTCGCCATAGTGTTGATCAATAACCATAGTCACTGCCCATGCTCAACTGATTAAGATAATTGGTATATAATTTGAAGTTAGAGCGATGGTAGCAGAGCAGTAACATGTGCACTTCGCAATCTTACGGCACCAGGTTCGATCCTCGGCCTTGCACCGATGATTTATCTAGTAAGTTATGTGCAGTTTTCGATGCTATCCGTGCCTCCGAGAGCCGTCGGTCCCGGTTGTCATAAGACCATCTATGGCAATCGTTACGGGTAGTCAGACGCCTGATAGAATCTGATACCAGGTCTAACCATCCTTGTTACTGGTTCCTTATGGGTTGTGAGATCAGATGGCAGTCGCTCAGGGCCAGATCTTGTATAAGGGCAATTTGAGCTTCAGCCCAGCGCGCCGTGGAGATAAAGGGCCCCCAGCCCCCACTGAAATTTAACGGGTCTTATCTAGATTTACTTATAAATGTGCGAAACCTGAAACTATCAGGATTAACGAAAAACAAGAACAGCTGAGAATTAGGCAAACTCACGGTCCGATCCTGTAGTCGCTCGTGTAATTCTGGTAGCTTGCCGCTATAGATTAGACTGGGAGCTTGGGAGCCGACCCCAATAACAAATGCGAAATGGTAAAAAGGCAAAGAAGATGATGATAATGATATATTAATTTGAAATTATACACAAAAAGCCAGAAAAACTACGAATTATACCGATTAATTAGGTTGTGTTATGTACATAATTTCCATGACAACAATACAATTGACTTTTGACATTATAGAAGTCACTTGATGCAAAGAAAATGTCGGAATGCGTGTGACACGAGCGTTTCGTGGAGACATCGGTACTAAAGCTGACCCGGGCCTGCATATTACTGATCTGTGGTACTCTGTGAAATACTCTACTTAGCAGTTTAGGTTATTCATATTACTTATATTAATTTAAATAACTTTAAAACTAAATTAATAATTATCTACACCTAACTAAAAAGGAAAACCCTAAATATTAAACAAAATAAAGTAGGTAAATAGAGGTTAAGTATAAATAAAACTCAGAATTTAGATCACCTTTTTCACAATATTGGATACCTTCTAATATTACCTGTGGGTATTAAATTTATAGCAAAGTTCTTGAATCTTGAAATACGAAGCTCTCCGATACAAAAACATAGAGACTCTGAGGAAGAGTTCAGGCTGTGCCGTGACCCCTGACCTACCATGCTGGTCACAGAGTACCTTGTATGCTGGTGCAGCGCCGTGCGTGTGCGTTGGTCGATGTCTCATTGCCTCACCGTTTATGTTGTAATTCCTGAAAGTCAGTTCCAGTTGGATTAGAACCATCGTGGATCTGAATAATAAATAGAGAGCTATTTAGTAGATCCACATTTGATGAGAGAGGTGAGAGAGAAAAATCTTGTTGGAATTGACTGACGCAATGGATCCTCTAAGAAATTTGTGACAATAAAATTAAACCTATGGATCTTATTGATTAGATTGCAGTTGGAAACGTATCAGTTATAATCAGCTCAGTCAATGGCTAATTTGATAGATATGAAATGGTTTCAACGAATTGACGCGGTTTGCCGCGCGGCCTGTTGCGTTGCGATCTAAATACGGCCACAAGACACTCCGTATTACTTCTAGCGGTTTATTCCCATTCTTGGTTTCTCTTCAACAGCTTTGTGGGGAAATAGTGAAAAATTAAAAATATATGGCCCTTCTCCCCACGCGGAGTCTACGGAAACTACCCGCCTATATAGGTATGGGATCATAGATTGCGTCAAGTCGACCGAGTTATAATTTGTAGCAACCCATCTAAAACCAGTGATTACTGGTGCTATGCTATGACATATAATAACTACCTACTTATACAGAAACCACTGAAACTAAAACATCATCAACAGCCTGAAGACGTCCACTGCTGAACATAAGCCTCCCCCAGAGAGCGCCACATTGAGCGCCTGCTCGCTTCCTGCATCCATCGGCTCCGCTCGGTTTTCACCAGATCGCCGCCGGTCCACCTAGTGGAGGCTGGTCTGCGCTGCGTCTTCCGGTTCGTAGTCGCCATTCGAGAACATTTCTTCCCCATTGGTTGTTAGTTCTACGAGCGATGCGATTTTAAGAGCTATATCGGTCACTTTGGTTTCCCTGCGGATCTCCTCATTCCGGATCTTATCTCGCAGGGAAACACCGAGCATAGCTTTCCCCATAGCTTAAACTTGTAACAATTAAATATATTGTTTTTATTTTGTAGTAACATTAAGTGAAGCCATGAAGATCGGATTTATTGGCGGCGGACGACTGGCGTTTGCGTTGGCCAAAGGATTTATATCAGCAGGTAAATTCAAAAGTCCTTCGCTCATTCGCGAGACTCCACTGCGTAACATATAGGCCTCCATAGAACGCCACTTTGAACGAGTTTATCATAGGAGGGTTTGCCATAATCACCACGCTTTGCAGGCCGCTTCGTGATCGCAGAAGATTAGATATAATAAAGACCGAGAAGAATGTTGCTACCCATCATTATCATCATCATTAGCAGCCTTAGACGTCCACTGCTGAACATAGGCCTCCCCCAGAGCGCGCCACCTCGAGCGGCTGCTCGCCTCCTGCATCCATCGGCTCCCCGCGGCTTTCAGCGGATCGTCGGTCCACCGAGTGGGGGGCCGGCCTACGCTGCGTCTTCCGGTTCGTGGTCGCCACTCGAGAACCTTTCTTCCCCATCGGTTGTCAGTTCTACGAGCGATGTGGCCTGCCCATTGCCATTTCAACTTGCTAATTCTAAGAGCTATATCGGTCACTTTAGTTTTCCTACGGACCTCCTCGTTCCGGAGCTTATCTCGCAGGGAAACACCGAGCATAGCTCTCTCCATAGCTCGCTGCGTGACTTGCTGTTGTGTTGATGTTGCTACCCTTTCCCTGGATATTGTCTTAGCCGGCCCTTACAGCATCCACGGCCCGCGGGACCACGGGAAGGAGCAGCAGATAATAGGGTGTTTCACAGGGGCCACACGCACGGCCATAAATAAAACCTTACAAGAAGTATTTATGATGTTTGTAGCAGTATCGCTTGTTAACCTATATACAAGAAGTGTTTATACATATAGACACAACTCAACTTAAATATTTTTATGTTTTCCTTACCTTACCTACCCATTTCGTGCATTACCTACGCCAGCTACTTTATTTCAGGCTTGGTAAAACCGGATGAGATCACAGCGAGCTGTCATCCATCAGATGTGATCAGCGCTGAAGCGTTTAAGGTAAATAATATCCACTTTCTTTTACCTAACAAATCAAATCATCGTCAATTAATAAAGTGTGTAGGGATATTTTTTTAATGAGGTTGTCTAAAGTATGGGTACCTATATATGGTACCTTATTATAGCCACATGCCAACCAAATGACTTCAGTTCAGGTAGAAATCCGGTAACTGTACTTCTTTTCATTATTGTGTGTCTGTCAAGTTGTTTCTTGACGCGGAAACTACCAAACATTTTTCCCTTCCAGGGTCTTGGTGCAACAGCGATCTTTGAGAACAAGATAGTGGTAGAGCGCTCCGAAGTGGTGATAGTCTCCGTCAAGCCTGATGTGGTTGGACCAGCACTGAAGGAAGTCAGTGGTCTGGCTGCCACAAAGAATAAGTTGTTTATATCCGTAGCCATGGGCGTGTCTACAGCTACTATTGAAAAGGTAACTTAGGTAAATCACCATCATCATCAGCCTGAAGACATGCATTGCTGAACATAGGCGTCGCCCACAGACCGCCACTTTGAGCGGCTGCTTGCCTTCTGCATCTATCGGCTCCACGCAGTTTTAACCAGGTCCTCGGTCCACCACTACTAGGCCCACTACGCTACGTCTTCCGGTTCGTGGTCGCCACTCGAAAACCTTTCTTCCCCATCAGTTGTCAGTTCTACTAGCGATGTGGTCTGCCTATTGCTATAATAATTTTGTAATTAATTAATTATACTTATTTGTTATTTTAGTATTAAAATTCTCATGAGTGCGATCTTGCTACGTGAACTCACCTGCTGAGGAAGAGCATCGGATATGCTCGAAACCTGGTCGAGATATCGAGACACTATTCTTGAGTAACAATCGGATATAAATCTTTTTTTAGTTATTTGTGTTAGCTTTATAGAACTAGATCGCACTCATGGAATTTTAATACTAAAATAACAAATAAGTATAATTAATTAATGTTATGCATGAAAATCATGATTTATTTTTGTCACTGTGATTTCACCTGCGATTTGTCACAGACTGATTTTTCATTTGCCTAATGACTTTGATCATTGCGATTGGTGGTGCTTTATCATATAGAACAGACATGTGATTTAGGAACCACCTATAATGAAGTTGCGACCTGCTACAAATGAACACAAAGAAATCTAACGCAATTTCACATAGTTCACCGCTAAATCACGAGCGTAGATTTTTTATTACCTATAGGTACTCTACAGGTCTCAGTTTGTTTTGGTTTGTTTACTGAAGCATAAACAAAATATGGTTTTGATATTAACCGCTGATATTACTCTCGTATTATGAAGTCCGAAGCCATGATTCACACTGTGATTTGTAGCAGAGTATCTGTAAACAAAAAGTAGCAGGTGTGACTGATGAAAAAATAAATCACACGATAGTTCGTATAGTCAAGCAAGTCACAGGCAGCACCTGCCTGCACCATGGCTGCAATAGGCCGTATTTACTTAGTTGGTGATACTTACACGCTGTGACATATTATCAACCTAAAGTTCAATAAACAAACAGTTTATTGCCTGCTAACTTGATAAGAGACCCCAGTGAGGTACCACGTTCAGTAATCCAGTAGGCAGAGGCTCAGACAGTACATACACTGTTATCTCCAAATAAATATTGGCTGATAAGGACCAGCTGGCCTCCGCTATTGCGCTTACAAAACACAGTAAGTAAACTTATCATAATGACGGCCCTAGACCGTATAAAATTTATACATTGTTTTTACAAAATGTAAAATAAGAAAATGTGCAATTAGTACATTATGATAGTGTGCGAAGTAGATCATTGCACCCGAGGCGCTGAGCCGAGAGTGTAATGATCAATGCACACGCGTGTAATACGACGTTTTCATCACAGTTGCGAGGAAAAACATTGTTTTTACTATAATTATTGATATACCTATAGGTACCTAAATCACGTTTTTGTGACGGGACAGTAAGGGAAGAGCAGGTACCATATAACCGTTATCAGTTACAGGAAAACGTTCCTATATAGGAGACCATAAATAAGTTTTTGAGATACCTATTCTGAATTGCATTCACAGATTTTGAAATAAAAAATATCGTAGTCTGCAAAAAAAATGTTGGAATACAAAAAAAATAACGCCAGTCGATCCTATTTCATGTTGGGATCAAAAGACTAGGTATAAGTACTAAAAATGACAGAACTCGCCAAAAACTTTTCCCATAAGTACATTTTGCGGTGTGAGAATAGGACCGCTCTATCTCTTCCCGTGGGTGCCGTAAGAGCCGGCTAAGGAAAAGGCTTCAGCAGGGTTAGCATGGCCGGTAGACAAAACGGTCTTTCCCCTGTTTTACTCCAAGCAATTATGAAGAAAGTGACGTAAAACGGGGAAAGACAATTTTGTCTACCATCCATGCTAACTCAGCTGGGAATGGGCAGCAGCATTCTCCTCGGTACATTAAAATCCTTCTGCAATCACCAAGCCGCCTGCTAACCGTGGTGATTCTGGCAAACCCCCTATCATAAACGTCCATAGTGGCGTGTATGGGGAGTCCTATGTTCAGCAGTGGACGCCTTCAAGCTGGTGTGGGTACTTGTACTGAAAAACGACTAATCAACTCGAAATATCCTTATTACCATCTAGGAACGTTTTTCTGTAATTATAACGGTTAAGTTCTTCCCTCCCCTTAGGTACTGTCCCATCTCAAGTAGAGTCACCGAAAAGAAAGATAAAATAGTATAACTAAGTATAACGTTATCCCACAAATCCGCTCGTGATTCAGAACTTCCTTTATATCTTAAAAAATATATATCTATATCCAAATATTATAAAGCCCGTTGATAGCTCGTAAACATGATTTCTCGTACAAACACGACTCACCTGCGCGGGCAGGGGGCGAGGTAACAAAACGAGACAAAGTCATACGAACTGGCGCACTACCTCTTTTCACCTTCATGCATTCATCCTTTTCCTTTATCTTTTCCCCCCTCCCTTCTCTCTTTCCCATAGTACAGGATAGGAGTGGCTTTGAACCTAATACTGAAGGTTGAACGTCTGTAATTTTTGAACAGCAAAACCGACAACCTTGAAATATTTACGGGACAATATTTAAAAAACCCCCTTTTCAACAAAAAAAGAATGAATGAAATCGGACCACGCGTAATAAGTAAATATTTTACTTTCATCCCCTCTCCCGCGGGAACCATGCTGAATTTCGGGATTACAAGTATCCTATAGCCTACCTCGTAATATGAACTTAAATCATACCAAGATTCATTTGAATCCATTCATTAGTTTCGGCGTGAAGATACAGACAGACAGACAGACAGACAAAAATAAAAAAAAATTATAGTTTTGGCTTTAGTATCGATTATAGACGCTCTCCAACAAAATTTTTCAAAATATCTTTAATGTACAGAATTGACCCTGTTACAGTTTTATTATAAGTATAGATTCATATAGTATTTATTAGAAATTAGTGGTTGAAACACACCACTAATTTTCGTATGAGGGGAAGTTGCATCATTGGTCAACTGGATTTACAGTTAATGTCTATATCTCACAGGTCCTCCCCGAATCTCGCGTGATCCGAGTGATGCCGAATACCCCGGCTCTCGTGAAGGAAGGTGCTGCGGCCCTGTCGCGGGGGTCCCGAGCAACTGCAGAAGATGCCAAGCTGGCGTCGGAGCTATTCCGAGCGGTGGGGACCTGTGACGAGGTCCCGGAGTATCAGATGGACGCCGTGACCGCGCTGAGTGGAAGCGGACCAGCTTATGTAAGTTCTTGCATCTTCTTTCTTGTGTACGTAAGAGGTTGGTTCCATCATAGTGTCAAGGGGTCTAGCAAAGATCCCTTTCCATCAGCGTTAACGCCAAACGATAACTCCAAAATGTATAGGAATGACATTAGCTGTGGATGTCGCTTTTCCGCAGGTATGTCATTCCCATACATTTTGAGTTATCGTTTGGCGTTAATGCTAATGGAATGGATCTATGCTAGACCCCCAGAATCTTTAAGGTATCCAATGCTAATGATTAGGCTTAATGGTTGCTTAACTTGCCCTACAGAATTTAACGGCCCCTAAAGTTAAATCGACACTCACACAGACTTGCAAATATGCTCTTCCAGGGCTCATGTCACATCTGTGGCTCATGTCAAAGATCTAACAAATAACAGCTTTAAGATCTTGTGTAAATATAATTATGGTACCTGTATAAACGTTATTTAAACTTATTCAATGATTAAAATATTCCATGTTCGTGTTATGTTATTTTTCCCTGGCGTCAAATGTCACGAGAATTTAAAGCATTGTGTTTTTTATAAGTAAGCCATACCAGTTCATATAGATAAGAGAATTATTTCCATTCAAAACAGTTAACGAAATCACGTATATTTGGCTGGTAAGTACCACACAGGATCACTCAGATCCACACAGAATCACTCAGATCCATACAGAATCACTCAGATCCACACAAACTCACTCAAGACCACACAGAATCACACATAAATGTTCTTAGAGTTTATAAGTAAGGCCGTAATTTCCCGCAGGTGTACATGCTGATAGAATCTCTAGCGGACGGTGGGGTCCGATGTGGCCTGCCCCGAGACTTGGCGCTCCGGCTGGCTGCGCAGACAACCCTGGGGTCTGCAGTCATGCTGAAGGATGGAGGGCACCCAGCAGCCATGAAGGATAACGTCACCAGCCCGGCTGGATCCA
Organism: Ennomos quercinarius; assembly: GCA_910589525.2. NCBI lineage: Eukaryota > Metazoa > Arthropoda > Insecta > Lepidoptera > Geometridae > Ennomos > Ennomos quercinarius. The sequence continues at coordinate 5,647,220 of OU342513.1, read as the reverse complement.
CTGCTGAGGGAACGTACCATTTGGAACAGAATGGTGAGCAATTGAATTTTTGAAATGAGGTTTTTTTTATTGCCTTTTTATTTTTATTGTGGGCTTTATGTTTATAAACGCGCACTTTTACCTACGCTGTAATAAAATCTGTGTTTTGTTAAGATGCAAATTGGCGCGGCCCGTGACCACAGAACAAATAATTATTATAAACTATCCGAACCACCCCGGCTTTACACGGGTTAATTAGTTTTACGCCTTATCTCAGTCTAAAGGAAGAGAGAAGGAAGAGGGAAAAAGATAAGGGAAAGGTTGAATGCATGAAATGGTGAAAGGAGACAGGTGCTGGCGCACTATTTTAATATAGGTACAGAATTGACCCTGTTACAGTTTTATAATGCGTATAGATATAGATAAATTGATGCATATTATGTGTGGAAATTTCACACAGCGCCATCTAGCCCCAAACTAAACAAAGCTTGTACTATGGGAACCAGATAACCGATACAATATTTAAATACTTTTTGTTTGTAAATACATACATAGAATAAAATATAACAACCAGACACAGAACAAACACCTATGTTCATCACACAAATGTTTGTCCTGGGTAGGATCGAACCCACAACCTACAGTTCAGAAAGCAGAGCTACTACCAACTGAGCCAACAGGCCAATAGTTACTACTATGACGCAATCAATGATGCATGTCGCGATTTATCAAGCAATTAATGACATAAGTTGTTGCATGTTGGGTACGCTACCTACCGGTAGTGGGCTGGAGCACTTGGACTGTCTATAGGCCATCGCGGCTATTATACAGTCCATAAGTGTTCTTTGTAGTAGGTAGTGTAGCTAGTTTAGTTTAGTTTAGCTTAGTTATGCTTAGTTTAGTTTAGTTTAGTTTAGTTTTTATTATTGTAGTAGTTAGCTTGAGTAATAAAGGCAATTTGCCCGTAAAAAAAAAAATTAATGACGCGATAGGATAGATAAAGAATGCTTTTCAACCGATTGACCGGAAAAAAATTACGTAGTAAATTATATACTCTTTGGTAAAAAAATCATCCAACATGCTCTCACTATGAAATCCGGCGGGTAATTACGTAAAATTTGCAACAGCAATGCGACAGCAGTAGCAATGCGACAGCAGTAGCGAAGCATACATTCTCGATGTGTAATAGCTTTACTCTGTGGTAGTTAAGTATGGCGATTATGGCGACACCTATGTAAGCTTGTTTAGTCTGTAGTAACTTTGAAAAATAAAGCATCTTTTAACTGAACATACATGGTGACAGCGTAGTAAAATTATTCAAAAACGAAATAAACAGTGTTCTTCATAATGGAAGAACTAAAAAAGCAATTAGACGCGCAGATGGCAATAATTCAGCAACTGCAGGGACAACTCCTCACCCAAAGCCAGTGCTCGCAATCCAACACCATCGAAACCGCCAACTTTTTGCCCGGGATGTCGACGCCACCGCCTCAACAATTTAGTTTTAAAGCAATAGACTGGCCCAACTGGATTACAAGATTTGAGCAGTACCGGGAAACTACAAGACTCAAACTTTTGCCGAGCGAAACCCAGGTAAATTCTCTGTTATATCTCATGGGAAGTCAGGCTAACAACATACTAACATCAATGAAGCTTAATGCGGAGGAACTGAAATCCTACGATACTGTTAAAAACAAGTTCGATGCTTACTACACCGCCCGAAAAACAAAAATGTATTCGAGGGCGCGATTTAACCAACGGGTACAGAAAGTAGATGAAAGTGTTGATGACTTCATAACCGATCTACACAATCTGGCAAAAAAATGCGAATTTGGTTCTCTAGAAGATGAGCTTATTAGAGACAGAATAATAGCTGGTATGACAAACATGGAGCTATCCAAAGCAATCCAAAACCTAGAAGACGAACCCAAATTAGAAACGGTCATTAATCGCGTGAGACATGCTGAGATTGTAGACGCGAACATGTCAGCATTACACCCATCACCTCAAGCACCAGAAGTGCACTTAGTACACAAAAAAATAACAAAACAGCCAATAAAACAAAACCTAACAACCGGAAGTTGCAGGAAGTGTGGCCGCACCCCAAAACATAGATTCAATGAGTGTGAAGCAACCAAGTCCACGTGTAAACTTTGCGGCCTAAAGGGTCATTGGCAAGCGGTCTGCAGAAAAAAGGAAGATAAGAAAGAGAAAAGTGTAAACCAGATTGATGAAGAATTTTTCTTTGGCAGTATCCATCCAGAAGAAAATATTATAGATTCAATAAACACTCCCAAGATTTCTCGCTCAAAATCCAAATATGCAACTCTAGTACTAAATGGTCAGAGAATTAAATTCAAAATAGACACAGGGGCATCCCAAACTGTTATAAGCCCAGAGCTACAGTCTAGATTAAAACTGCCTAAGTCTACAGACCTAAAAGAAAAACTGTTAGGACCGTGTGGAATAACATTACCAGGACGAGGCATATGTAAGAATGTCAAGCTGACCTGGCAAGGTGTTACTAAAGTCACAGATATTTATATACTAGAAGGCCAACATATGCCACTACTAGGACTCGCAGAATGCGAAGCTTTCAAGATAGTTCAATGGCATGATGAAGCAAGTATACTGCAGGTACATACCAGCAACAATACCCAACCTGAAGAGGAATACAAAGAGATGTTTAAAGGCTTAGGAAGCATGGAAGGAAGGTATCAAATTAAACTGAAAAAAGATGCCACACCCTACGCAGTAACAACTCCTAGACATATCTCCATTCCGATTCGACCCAAAGTTGAGAAAACCCTGCATGCTTTACAAGACATGGGAGTGATTGAACCAGTATCACATGCTACAGAATGGTGCGCTCCAATGGTTCCAGTACCAGATAAAAATGACACAGATAAGGTTAGAATTACAGTAGATTACACTGAACTTAATAAAGCAGTAATGAGAGAATACCACCCATTACCCACAGTAGAAGAGTGTTTAGCCCAACTTGCAGGATCCAAAGTATTTTCCAAAATTGATGCCGTCAAGAGCTACTTCCAAGTCCAATTATCAGATGACTGTAAAGACCTCACAACATTCATCACACCAATTGGAAGATACAGATTTAACCGAATGCCTATGGGAATGAACTCTTCAAGTGAAGTATTTCAAAGAAAAATGGCAATTTTGCTATCAGGAATCAAAGGTTGTGTGAATCATGTTGACGACACCTTGGTCCACGGAAAAACCATAGAGGAACATGATGCAAATTTAAGAAAGGTTCTTAAAGCCCTACATGAGGGAGGAGTAACCCTAAACCGCAACAAATGTATCTTCAGAACAAATGAATGCACATTTCTCGGATACAAAGTAAATGGCAATGGTGTACACCCTCTCCAAGACAAAATAAAGGCTATAATTGACCTACCCATACCTAAGGACATAACAGCACTGAGAAGTTTCATGGGAGCTGTAAACCAACACCTTAGATTCTTGCAAAATACATCAGATGTAACAAAACCTCTTCGTGACCTACTAAAAAAAGATTCCTCAAGAGAGTGGAATGATAAACATACCACAGCATTCCAAGAAATCAAAAAGTTGTTAACCTCAGCTCCACAGTTAGCACACTATGATCCCAAACTGGAAACCAGAGTCTCTGCAGATGCATCTCAATATGGAATAGGGGCTGCGTTAGAACAAAAACATGGAGATGAATGGAAACCTGTTCATTTTTGGTCATCAGCATTCACAGCCACTCAACAGAGGTATGCAATGATTGAAAAGGAAGCATGTGCCACTACAATGGCTTGTGAACGATTCAAACTGTACCTCCAAGGTCTCCCAAAATTCACCATACGTACAGACCATAAACCTCTCATATCCATACTCGGAACAAAACCAATCGCAGACCTGCCTACAAGACTCCAACGGTTCAGAATGAGAATGACTCCGTTTAATTATAATATAGAGCATGTTCCAGGAAAGTATATGTATACAGCAGATATGTTATCTAGAGCACCACTTCCACCCCAAGAAAATGATAGAGATATTCTTGATAAAGATGACAAGCTTGATGAGACAACATTTCTAACCATAACCAAAGAAATGCCTTTCTCTGATGAGCGTCTGAATAAAATAAAGGAAGCCCAACAGGATGACAACTTAAGCAAAAAACTGCACAACTACATAATGAATGGATGGCCCAGTTACAAAAACTGTGAAGAAGACTTGAAACCCTTCCTAAAACAAAGAGACAACCTGATTTTACTCAACAATATAATAGCATGTGGACTAAAATTATATATCCCCACAGCTATGAGAGAAGATATACTTGCTAGACTACACACCGGACATCCATCAAGCTTTAAAGGCCAACTGCGAGCCAAACAAGCAGTTTGGTGGCCTACCATGGAAGAAGACATAGTCCAATGGACAAAACGATGTGAAGTCTGTACCAAACTAGCTATGCAAAGACCTGAACCTCTGATCAGTGGAGAGGTTCCAGAAAACCCATTTGAAGTTATAGCTGCTGATTTATGCACATATAGAGGCAAAGAATACCTTGTAGTTAGAGATGTACTGTCCAATTATCCTGAGGTAATCTCACTGACATCCACTACATCTTCAGCTATCATTAACCACTTAAAAACTATAATGGCAAGACATGGTATTCCAAAAATACTGAGAAGTGACAACGGTCCACAATTCTCTTCAAAACACTTTGAAGAATTCTCAAGGAAATGGGATTTTACTCATATTACTTCGAGTCCCCATTTTCCGCAAAGCAATGGAGCCGCTGAAATAGGAGTAAAAATAATCAAGAACATTTTTGAAAGAAATCCTGATGAACCACTTCTTGGACTATTGCACTACAGAACAACTCCAAATCAATTAGGACTGGCACCAGCACAGATAGCTATGTCAAGACTCCTAAACACAACTATTCCAACAACATCTACATCACTGAAACCCAAAGTACAAGATTTGGAATTGTATAGAGAAAAGTTAATGAAAAGAAGAGAAAAAGCTAAAGAAGTTCATGACAAAAGACATAAAGCTAAAGAGCTACCAGAATTAGAGATTGGAAAAAGAGTATTCCTACCGGATGAACAATTGTATGGAACAGTGACTGGTAAAAGAGAAGAGCCCCGGAGCTACTCAGTAGTTACAGAAAAAGGAAGAGAAATAAGAAAGAACAGAAGAGCAGTCATTGATCTATCTAACCCAACTGCTAGCTTCAAGACACAGAACTCACCTGTCCCTATTTCCACACTATCTCTCCCTGCCCCAAATCCTCTACCCTCACCAAACCCAGAACCGCTCATACAAATTGTTTCAGAAAATAACCTGCCAAAACAACCTCTACCAGAACCGGAACCAACACAAACATGGGAGCTTGATCAATACCTACAACCAGAGGAAAACCAAGACCCGCCAGCTCAAATTATACTACCGGAGATGAGTCCCAGTTTACTAGCAGATGACACCATGGTGAGCACTCCTACACTTAACTCAAGCACCACCATTGAGGAGAGATCAACCCTGTCCACCCCATATGCTACTCCTGACTCATCCACCACTACAAGCCTCGAGTCTTCACCAGAGAAGGATAGAGTAGTCACTACCAGATCTGGAAGACTGGTGAAACCAAAATGTAAGTGCTTGTGCAAAGATTGTACTTGACTGACCTCTATTAAACTACTTTCAAAAACATTCCAGTGATACTGTTATGTACCTACTGAGAATTTTATTAAGTCTTTAATTTCAATAAGAACAATAGATAGTAATTTATTTAGCTACCTACAAGATAAGTAAGATAAGAAATGTGTTCTAATGTCAACTTATTAAGATACCTAGGTTAAGAAATAAGTAGGTAACACTTCTATGTCGAAAACTTTTATTATTATTCGTACACATGAATCTTAACATTGTTGTAAGCATATAAACGCACAATAACCATAAGATTAGTAAAACACTTGAATAGTTAAAATAATGGTCAACTCTGTATCACTGATAATTTCGATGTAACACAGTCCTGTTGTAACACTCTCTCGCAATACTCTGAACTTTGCATAATGTAGAACATGGCAACTAGACACAGTTTGTAAGTATTTTGCTATTAACTATTAGAAACCTTTTTAGCTTTGTTAAATTGTGTAGAATTTATTTTGCTCGCATTGCATTGTTTATTTTGTAAATCATATCAAACAGCTTTGATTGTCAAATCGCACAATGTCTATCATACGTCACATTATGAGTCAATGTCATGTAGGCTACGTAAATGTCAACTAGTGATGTAACTTTAGTGAAGTGAAATTATATTTTTTCCTTTAGAAAGGGAAGATGTGTAATAGCTTTACTCTGTGGTAGTTAAGTATGGCGATTATGGCGACACCTATGTAAGCTTGTTTAGTCTGTAGTAACTTTGAAAAATAAAGCATCTTTTAACTGAACATACACTCGACACCACTAATGATGTATGACAGCAATCACCGCGAGATTTACGCCTGTCGCAAACCTGTTGCGAGTTAGGTAATTAGGGGGCCGGCCCCCTAATTACCTAATTTGCGTCAGGCGTAAATCTCGCGGTGATTGCTGTCATACATCATTAGTGGTGTCGAGCATGTGTATATGCTACTTAGGGGGCCGGTCTAATCCCCTTATAAATTTAAATTATTCTATTTTTATTTTGCAGGTTTCAGAGCGGCAATCATTGGGGCTGTAGCGGCGGCTGCGGACAGGTGCAAAGTTGTTAATAAACAACTTAATAATTAACACATAAGTGTATACCGCGTATATACAGGATGTAATTGAATTCATTAGCATCCTTTGATCCTAGGTACCTACTCCTGACACCGGTCACGTGTGGACCAAAATTTATGAAATCTAACGCATCGATTTGGTATTGATAATAACTCCAAAAGATGGGATAACTGACTTAATCAACTGCTACAGTACAAAATTACATTAAAATAAATAAGTACAGTTTCTAATTATTGCATACAAGGCCGAAAAACTTTTAAAAGTAGGTGTCTAAATCATTCGTACCAACTACAGTAGGTGCCGCGCGGCGCGGCAATCTACATAATTTTCAATAAAAAAATATTTTCATTTGCGCTCTTTACCCTTTAATAATCATCAATAAATGGAGTACTATCATGCACTCAATTTATGCTAATGAATTAAATTGCATCCTGTATAGTAACTTTCTAACAAAGTAGGTACATTTTAATATAAGATCTTTTATACTAATTAATTATATAAATAAGTAAACAAAGTAAAAAATGTTTGTAGACTTTTTTTAAACCACCGTCAGTACTAAACTAAGCAATGGTTTTAGCACCGATTGGTGGCTGATGAGCTGAGTCTACGACATAGATAAAAAAGAAAGTAGGTACATTAAAAAAAAAAGAAAAAATATAGGTAGGACCAAATAATATTTTTCCTTTATTTGAGTAATTCAAGTAACAGCCCATTTTGTAAAAAAAAATACTTACATATTGTATTTATTTTATAATGTATTCCAGCACAGCGCCAGTAGCGGCAACTATACGTACTAAGAATACATATCCTGTAAAATAACTTATGAAACATTATGTATTAATTAATATAAAATTTTAAACTTCCATGGTCACTAACAAGTGAAAATAAAAACAAATAAATTACATGGTAAATATCCCGTTAATAAACAATATTTTAGCATTGTATTTTTTTTCTTTCTCTTATATTTTGGCTCCACACATAGTGTATTTAGCCAGTGTCAAGTATTGTAATTTTTCATAATGATAGAATATTTCACGTAAAGTCAAGTTTTAGTCACAGTCTGCGTAGTCATATTCCAGTCTAGTCAGGTAGTCTCAGTCCAGTCTAAGTCATGCCCTAGTAAAGTGGTGGCAACTTTACTAGAAGCTTCTATGGAATTTTGGAAGCAACACGAAAAACCACGTTTCACCACATTATATCACTTGCCCACACTCATGCTTGTAATTAACGCCAACGATTTTAAACATTAACACTGGAAAAAGCACGAGTTTTGAAAAATAATTCAACGACGTGAACTTTTCCGCGTTCCCGCCAAAACTCTCAGCATTGTATTTATTAATAGTTCATTAGTATTTTGTTTTATTTATAAGTATATTAGCACAATATGGGGTTAGGCCTGAAATAAAGACATTTTATCATTATTTATTACATCATTCTCGGTACCTATCACAGGAGAGCACGAAAAAAATACGCTTCATCTGGGTGGGAAGCGACATTACTTAGCGGTTCTCTTTTTTTATATATAGGTAAACGAATGACGAGGTACTTTACACAAGAACCGACTACTTACAATAAAACTTACCTACCTACCTACGCACTTACTGTTTCACTAGGGACCACTTGGTAAACCTGGTTTCTGCACAGGATAAATAGGTAATAGCAGGTAAAATATCATTGGGTAATAGTACAAAAGTGCTTTTTCAAAATAAAATATGCCTTTCTTTCTCGTGTAGGCAAGTGGTTAGCCTATTTTTAGGCTGCCTATTTACGCGGTTGTACCACTTCTTATTTGGTAGCGGTCGCCCATCCAAGTAACAGTTTTCGAGATTCGCTAATTTATATATTGCATACGTACTCTAGTCTGCACGGTGCATGGTGCGGTAGCGAAGCCTTGATAATTGTCAACAGGCGCCATCTATGCATTATTTGTTAAACTCGGACTGGAACCATAGACAAAGCTCCTCTTTTTTAAATTGGGTCTTTCATAATATCCTTAGTTTCTGCTTATCGCGCCCCTAGATGGCGCTACACGTTTGACAGAACTCAATCAAATCTGACGGTGACGGACGGATTAGAAGTAGACTTGGGCAAAATCGTTCACCTTGGTGAACTCGTTAATCAAATCTCGTTCAGTAAAAGGAACTCGTTCAGTAACTACTTTCGTTCAGTGAATCCGAGCGATCGATATGATGTGCGACTGCGAGTCTCTGCGATCTGATCTCTTTCGGATTTACAAAACTCATTGAACTGCGAACTGCGGATCGATTTTGTTGCAAGGAATACTAAGGCTACGAGTCTGCGATCTCGTTCGGATTTACTGAACTCATTGAGCTGTAAACTGCGAAACGATTTTGTTGCAAGGAGTTCTAAGACTACGAGTCTGCGATCTCGTTCGGATTTACTGAACTTACTGAACTGCGAACTGCGGAGCGATTTTGTTGCAAGGAGTTCTAAGAACTAAGGAGTTGATTATAACGTACGCGGCTCACGCGAATGTGCTAAGCTAATATTTTATAGAAAACGTGTGTAAACACATGATTTACCTAAACTGTAATTATTATGGAAAAATATAATTATGTACTTATTTCTTATTACAATTCATCTATAGGTAATAATAGTTTTCATAACGAAACTCATGCACAAACTGAAACTGATGTACGAAATAATAAAACCGATTGCCATTCATACTTTTCAGGCTTAGGACTGACAATTAAAGCAATTAATAGATTATACTTTAAAAGGCGTATTTAAAAATATTACCAAATTACCAAAATAAACGTGTTCAAACAATAATAAAACCTGTTTAACTTGCGCCAGTAAAAATAATGGAAGTAGACAATACATTTTACTATTAGTTTCGACATTAAAACAGTGTACGTAAGACACATTTCACAACGTAAATTCCATCCAATCCACTACAAGGAGCGGCTGCCAGCCGCGTCGTTGAATTCCTTGTCCTAAGTTCTCAATACGAACTTTGAACGAAATAACTCCTCGGACTGGGAGTTAGAACTGCGAATGACTGAACGATAACAGTCCACAACTCCTAGTCCCGCCACTCGCTTGACTATTGAGTTCAGTCACCAAGTTAGACCTGGGAACTGGGAACGACTGAACTAAATCAATCCGCGGAGATGAACGAGCTCTGGTCTCGTTCAGGAGTTACACAAGTCTAATTAGAAGATAGAATGACAGAAATCATGACAGTTAATTTTGACATTTGTCAGGAACTGGTTTTTGACTTCGTATTCGTATTCGTATTTTTGTCCATTTCTCAACGGCTCGCGAATAATATAAAATGAAACGTCACACTAGAACTAGAATAGAAGAACTGAATTGAAATAGATTGCATTGAAGCTGAACGTGAAACTGCGACCTTGCGCTAGTGTAGCTAATTAATTGTATTGTGATCTATTGTCACGCCCGGTTGTTCTGTTTACATGTGTCGCCAGTGTATAGAGGCCCACCGCTCGTATGTCGGCTTATTAGAAACATAAATAGAATGTGTAATAGCGCTAAGGCTTCGCGGAATCCGTCTGAGTGGAGTTGACCTTAGATTTGCCTAAAGAAAACCAACCTACGCCGATTAATAAAATCTCCTCCTACGCGGCAGTATTACACGATTTGTGTCGCTTTGAACACTACCATGAACGAATTTACACGAAATATTATCGCTCCCGCTTCGTCAATAAATAAAGTGCAGGTATATTTATAAGTTTAAGTGATTATTCTGCTCCAAATAAATAGTTTTACGTGTTTTGTGTTGCTGTTTATACTGTCCGGTTAACACATCGGCGTTGGCGATCAAGGCTATAGAGAGAGCTGCTGGATTTCTATCTTATTCGGTAAGCTATAAAAAATCCTTTATAACAGACACTTTCAGCATAATAACTATTTACCGCAAAAATTTCATAAGCTAGAGATAGTTATCTTTGTTTGTAAATATTTATCTACCTTGCTACTATAAATATCAAGGATCCAATCGTAAATTGATAAGCACAATCGCTGCATTGGTACTTCTTTTAGACAAAGTGAAAGTTGATAAAAATGTTCACGATTTGCTGCAGCAAAGGTAGAAACTTACAATATATTTTGCATTACCTATAACAAAAAAAAAATAGACTAACTACATTAAATCAAAAATTGGAATAAAAGTACTTCCTAAATTAATCTTTATTACAGGATCATTTAACGAAACATTTTAAAATATAACTAACATCTTAGTAGTATTTTGGACACCACTTGCTAAATGCTAAAGGAATATTGGTTACTCAATAGTCTAACAGGACCACTTTCTAACGTGTTAACCTATTAGGAATCTTGAAATAGCTTTTTATATCATACTCCTTAGACTGGCAGAATACACTTACCTATGTGCACAGGTTTCTTACAGGTGAGTGTACTACATCCTTAACCACATTTTCACTAAACACCGGACCCCCTAGCATGTGCACCGCCAGAAAACTTGTCATCATTGTTAGAGTAAGACATACATTGTTACCATAGTCTTGTCACAGTCTGGGATGAGAAAAAGTAGCAAGTAAATTATGATGCGGTGTGCATGTGCATGCTAGGTGGGCCGGAGAAGTGTGGTCAAAGTCAAGTCTATCTAGCAATAACAAAATACACACATTACCATTATTATGATTTTTTGCCATTAGTGTTCAGTTAGCGAGACCGGCCCTCTAATTACCTAACTCGTAACAGGTTTGCGACAGGCGTAAATCTCACGGTGATTGCTGTCACACATCATTAGTGGTGTCGAGCATGTATGCTTCGCTACTGTTGTTGCTTTGCTATTGCTGTCGCATTGCTGTTGCAAATTTTACGTAATTACCCCACCGGTGTTCTCACACATTGTTGCAGTTCTTTGTCCACTCGCAAGTTTGGTGCTAATATTTCCCCATGTCATAGTCTATTTTGTCTTGATTATTTACTCTATTATGGTTAGAAAATGAAGCCACTGACAAATAGCTAGTAGTAAATAAACCATGTTCTAGCAGTACACAAACCATGTAAATCTTGGTGGACATAATAATAGGGACTTCCATACAACTTACATTTTTTTTCAAAATGTCTGCTTTTGACTGATTTAAGTTAAAGTGGCTTTTTGGTTCGTTTTTATAATTAACAGTCAGCACCATTACATTTTAACAAGCCTAATCAATGTCATTGTAAAATAAAAAAGTCATAAAACCATATTAATTTATTAAAGTAGTCAATTATTTCTAGTTCATACAAATAAATTGATATTAATTACACCTAAAGTCATTAAGTTATACTACCTGCTACAGTAAAGAAGTAATTCAGATACTCAACTTTTTAAACATATTTAAGTAATTCCGATTTTAACAACATTTTTTACACAGCTAAGTTTGTGTATTATCTTTTTTGTTATAATTTGTGATGTAGCTGTTTACTATTCCTAATAAATAAAATAATAAATATACATTGAATTTGTACATACAAATTCAATGTAACATTTTGATACCAGACAATATTTTATAATTAAATATTCAATTAATTTTCAAAGTAAGTACCTGTTTTTTTATGTATTTAACACCTATTTCTTGCAAGTTACGAAACTTAAAGAAGCAATGAAATGTCAACACTCTAAATAAACCAACTTACATGAAATTGATTTACTGCTCTTGGATTGTATTTCGTTCTCGGTTTGCTCAGAAGAATTGATGACACAATGCACACTTGTTAACGAAATTGCATCACTTCCCAGTGTGCACCTTCAAGCATCTTTCAAGGTTACCATTGTCTGATTATGATCAGTTTTGGAACCTGTTAAGTAAAATCTAAAGTATCAATTCAAAAGTAGGTACATATATTATCTTTAAATACATATGTACACACAGCAGTTTAATGTAGCGGATAAGTTGTGGATAATATAGGCCTTATTGTATGCTACGATTTGTTGATCTCTTACTGGTGAGCTAAACTTATGGAATACTAACACCATGCAATGCATTCTGTTATGTATTCTTTGTCTAAAACTCTTCTAAAAGTATCTTTTTTAAACAACCTTTTTCTAACAGTTTTCTTCTAACAGCATTTTTATAACATTTTTCTTCTAACAACCTTTTACTAACAGTCTTCTTCTAACAGCATTCTTCTAACAATCTTCTTCTAACAAGGTTTTACTAACAGGATTGTTCTAACAATATTTTTCTAACAGGATTCTTCTAACAATATTTTTCAAACAGTATTCGTCAAACAACCTTATTCTAACAGTAGTCCTCTATCAGTCTTTTTCTAATAACATTTGTATAGTCTAAATAGTATTATATTGTCTGTGGTCTAACAGTATTCTTTTCTAACAATCTTCTCCTTAGAATATTTTTCTAACAGTTTTCTCCTAATATATATTATTCTACCAGTCTTCCAACAGCACTATTCTAACTGTATTCTTGGAAATGTTTACTGCTTCTGTAATAAAGAGAGGAGCACCAATATGTACTACAACTATTTAAATTAAATTTTCCAGTGTTCCAAGAAAATCATTATTAATTTTATTTGTCTCAGGTGCACTCCAGAGTACTACAGTTACCTCCCTAAGTTATCCACCACTTCATCAGCAAACATGGTCTGAAGAAAAATCTCCACCAATACCAGAATCTTACAGAAACAGGGGCAAGAAATCTGTCAAAATAAAGAAATCAGCACTGCTGTGTTACAAGTCGAGAATGGATGAAAGTGACGTCATCATATCTTCTACGGAGATTATAAAAGGTAAGATTATTTTAGAAGTACTTTTCTGTACTCTTTCACCTCTAATATTATTCTCCTTTTTTCGTTCTTCGCCTTCTTTCTTCCTCCTTCTTTCTTCCTCTTTCTTGCTTCTCCTTGTTCCTATCTTTACGTTTTCCCCATACAGTTTTGTTTTACATGGTTTTTTTGTGAGAATTTCAGAGCAAGCATCTCCATACAAACATGATTATGGTAGTCAAGTTGTTTTCTTTGAATTGTGGACGTGATATCAACACCACTATAAAAATTTAGCTAGTAGCTCTCTATTACTACTAAGTTAGTACTTACATAAAATTGCAGTCCACTCTTGAAAGAAGTTGGACTAACCCAGCATGCAAGCTCGATAAAAAAGTATTATGAACGAAAAATAATTATTGGTTTCACTAAAAACTGCATCAATGAAGCCTTCAAACTTTTATATACGGTTCTACACTTAGAGTATAGACTAAGGCATAGAGAGATCCTCAAAACGATATTATATTTGCACTGCTCACACGTATCGCTACGTCAGTGGCGAAGGAAAGAAACAGATATATAGTAATTAGCTACGCTTGCGATAAGCACCGTACCATTTTTTTCTACTTGAGTCAACTGTTTTTTCTATACAAATCTGTCAAACTCATTCACATCATCAAGTGCCCAAAAAAAGTGGTACGCTTGACAAGTTCATGTGACATAATCAAGTTCTCTCTATGCTTTGGTTCTACAAGTTACATACTCGTTTTTAATCTGTCACCTCCGTTTCATTCACATTTCGATAGCCAAAACTAGCTGCAAATATATAAAGAGATAAACCTTGAGTACCTTGGCCAAGGTCCGCGTGGAATTCTGTCGCCAAACATCTGCCCGTAGGCGTACCACGCGGCACAAATGGTCAGCACGATCTTGATAGTGATAATATCATTGACAGCTTATCTATACCAATAAAACTTTAACAGCTCTAATTCAGTACATTGAAGATATTCAGAAAAAAATTTTTTTGGATGGTTTCTCTATTTATTGATGCTGAAGCCAAATCTATACCTGGTTGGGCGGAATGCAAATGCGACAAAGAAGTTGAAGAGAAGAAGACCGTGTTCACACCAAATTAGAAATAGTAGACCAAAGGCTAATGCACTCACCGTTAAGCCAGCTGACTCGTCTTCCAAGCACAGCAGCGTCCAGTGGTTAGGCAGGTGGTGAGGATGGCGTCAACGCACACAGTCAGTCCCACGCGTGGGAATATAGCACTTTCCCAGTCCAATAGGGGTAGCACACACGAGTATATAGGTGGTCTTCTCTTCTTGAAGATCGGTAAGCACTCTGGTGGCAGCGTACCGAGCCAGAGGTAGATAAGCGGGAGAAAAAGCGACTTTTTTCAATGGGAAATATATGCGGCGGCGGTTAGCGTTCGAATCACACTGACGACTCATCGGCGATGGTCGGCATCCTTCGGGCGAAGTCGGCGCGTAGCTAGCGCCGCATGCGGCTGTGTTGGTCAACTCATCGACCGACTTAGAGGTTCCTGCATGAGCGCTAGATGGCAATACTATACACATTTGATGTGAACAATAACGGCCTGTACATTCTCCCCGGCTTGGAAATCCTTAGGATTTTCAAAGAAAATATGCAACAATGCGGATGTGTATTGAAGTTACAGCGAAATTCAATCTTGAAAGACAATAATAGATGCGGGAAGGTTTGAATTTGAATACGGTTTAATAATGGTGCGGGTTATAATATAATAAATAATGCGAGAGGAATAAAATATAAATGCGGATGAAACTGTACTTACAACTAATGCGGAATAACAATAAAATTAAAAAAGATCAACAATTTGCAATTGAATGCCAGATGTTCCAGTTGCGGATTCTGGCTTTGTAGTACGCAGCACGTACTGGCTGCGATTAGGGCTTGTAATTATTCGAACATTTTAGATATTCGAATATTCGGTGTTTTTTTCAGGAAGTATTCGAATAATTCGAATATTATTCGAATATTTTGAATTATTACAGAATCATACTGCATAAACTTCGTAATAGACCAAAAACTTCGTAATAGACCAATCTGGAGTTGCATGAGGCCTGATTTGCGTGCTATTAATACTTCACTGCCACAATTGAGCGGAAGGCTCTAAAGTGTGTAGAAGTATATTAGGAAAAACCAAATGACAAAACTGAAGACCGGAAATGGCAGTAATTTCACCCAAGCCTCAAATTCTGAGGGAGGTCGAGAACTTCCATGGACAGCTCGTACATAGACCTCGATACGTAATTCCACTACAAACATAACTCAGAACACCAGAGCCAAGTTAGTCTTACACAATATCGAAGATATCCTGAGCATCAGCCTGTACGAGATTAGAATGGCCGCAAATAAATTAATAAAACAACAAAGCGACAGATGTAGAATTGTGGATAGAACTACAACATCTCGCTCTTGAGCCATTATATTATTATTATTATAGAGCCACAGATTTCATGGTAAAAGTGGTTTTCTAGAGTCTTTACGAATCGCCTCTTGGTCTGATGAACTGCAGCCTCCCGAAATGTCACGTCACACTGATGAAGTCTATGCACCGTCCAAATCCAAAACCCTGAAGGCTTTCAGCTGGAACTCCAAAGTACCTTCCAGTGCCTAGCCGAATACAACACAGTGGACGAGTTGAACAACGGGTTGGTGGAAACTGTACAAGCTGTTCAAGCCCAGCCAAGCTGTTGAGCCACGCTCTTCAAGACCCAACGCCGAAAAAAGACGCAGAAACTATCAGAACAAACTCTTGAATGGCAGACTGGAGCGAAATGAAACTGCAGTTTTCAGTTGTAATGGTAGCCTACGGTGAACTCAATAGACAAATCTGAAGTTCCATGCGACACGATTTGCATTTTCTTGCTTTAGTACTTCACTTATTGAGGCCGTAATTGAGCGGAACCAAGGCTCTAAAATGTTCGCAAAGGATACGTCTATTGGGCAAAGCCAAATAACAAAACTAAGGACCGAGAAAGGTAGTGTCATTTCACCCAAGCCTGAGATTCTGAGAGAGATCGAGAACTTCCATGGACAGTTATACACCTCGACACGTAATCACACTACTAACACAGCTCAGGACATCAGATTCAACTTAGTCCGACACTATACCGAAGATATCATCAGCCTATACGAAATTAGAATGGCCCTCAAATAGCTTAAAACAACAAGGCGCCAGGTGGGGATGGAGGTTTGCTTATGTATACTCTAAGGGATGGAGTTACGACCGAACTTCTGAGAGCAAGTGATAGATCGGTACTTATATATAGTCCTCCAAAAGTTATTTAATTCTGCCATCCTTGAAGGTACAACGCCAAAGGCGTGGCACAAGAGTGTGGTGTCGCCCTTCATCAAAAAAAAGGTGATATCACCGTATTGAAGAAATAAAGGCCCATCTCGCTCTTGAGTCATGTGTATAAGCTTTTTTCGAGAGTCATTACGAATCGTCTCGCACGCAGGTTTGATGAATTCTAGCCTCCCGAACAAGCCAGTTTCCGGAAAGGCTTTAGCACCATAGACCACATCCATACGCTACGCCAGGTAATAAAGAAGACCAAAGAGTTTAATCGGCCGTTATGCCTAGCATCTGTGGATTATGAAAAAGCCTTCGATTCAATCGAGACTTGGCCGGTGGTAGGTACTTTCCTTTTCCACCTCTATCACATAATGCTATTCGCATTCTGATTCTCGTTGTCGCGTCGCTTATTGACTGTAGAGTGCTGTCTGTCATTTTTTACTCCATTTAGCTTACTTTCAAGGTTAATTGAAAATTATTCGAATATTCGAACTTTACCTCCCTGATTATTCGAATAGTGAAAATGACCGAATATTCGCACTATTCGAACATTCGAATATTCGAATTACAAGCCCTAGCTGCGATACAAATAATTTCATCTTTTTTGAGGTACACTTGTTTAATAATGACTGTGTCAGCGAAGCGGTGGCATGTCAAGTTTATAAATAAGAACAAGTAATATGGCTAAGTATATGGCTAAGGTTAGGCGCATCAGAATTGCAAAGGCGGGCGGAAGACCTGTTATTACAGGTGCATGATGAGCATGCGATTTTGAGCCAAAATTGGTTTGGCGTATGCGGTGTCTTACAAACAACTGAAGTTAAATGCGAGCGAAGTAATATTTTAGCGGAGTGAAGAATGTAAATTACAATGCGTACCAGTCAGGATGAGACCTGGAGAGTGTACTTAAGAAGAGGCGGAGTGTCTAATGCGGAGGAAGCGGTAAGTGTAGCTGAAGATTTTATTTTAGGTAGTATTTCAGCGCAGGAGAGGTCGATTGGCACAGATGGCAAATCAGTGGGCAAGCGGCGAATCCAGGTTGGATCCTGGTGCAAACCCGAGTATGAATCACGTCCGTTTTTATTGAAGCGGGAGCGTTCATATAAAGCATTAGAATGCGGTATGTTGGACAGATAGCCCATTTCTAAACTATTGCGGTCAGCGCTGACGGCGTTGTAGGCTGGACGTGATGCGGAAAGCGCGTGAACTTCTTGTGCGGGTGCGACGAGTTCGCGCTGAGCATGGGTGAAATTACGCAAATGCGGCAAGGGTACGTAATGACTCACACAGGGACTATGCGTTACAGACATGGACGTGGTGGTAACAGAAAGTTCATTGTATGGCTGCTTGCCGTCGTAACCTTTCGGCAATGAAATATTTAAGGTCGGCGCCTCCTCGAGTTCCCGTAAGGTTTTATGCGGTTCGTATACTAAGGGACCGAAGGACCAGACTACACCTTCAGGGTTAACGGAAGGTATTTCCCCCATGACAATGTAGCCAAGCGTTGTCTCGAGAGCGTGAGGCACGGAGCGAGCGGTGTCCGAAAAGTCAGCTGAGCGAGCTGGCGGAAGTGGTGGTATCACTTTACCTCCGAGTATTATGAATGGGAACAACTGAGCTCCGAGAATCGCGTCGATATCTGCGGGTCTGTTCCAACATTCGTCAGCGAGCGGTAAGTGCTGGAAATAATCCATCACACTGGTGTCGATGACACGCGTAGGCAGCTGATCCGTGATGTGATCAACTACTAAAAGCTCTAAATTATAGTGAGCGTCAGAAACGCGCGACTGTATCGTCAGCATTACTTGACCCTTAATAGGGGCGGAAGTCGACCCTACAGTCTTCAGGGATGAGTTGACGAGAGGTTTAACTTTTAAATTTAATTTATTGCATGATGTGAGAGTTATTAAGTTACTCTGACATGCGCTATCAATTAAGCATCTGATAGTACTGCGTTGACCATTATTATGCGGAACGAATACCTGAGCGGTAGGTAAAACAATAGCTCTATCCAAGGGATTATTGTGCGGTTCAAGTTTATTACTCGAATGCGAAGTTGTCGAGTGCGAGCGTTTATTTAACGCAGCGTTAAAAACGCGCGTTGTGGTGGCGTCTGGAATAGCTGTGTGTGAATGCATACACACAGAATGAGCAGGCGCAGGCAGCGAGCGGTCGCACGAGCCAGCCGTGGCTGTTATCGCAGCAGCGGAATGCGGTGTAGGGTCCCTATTCTGGAACTCCACGTCTTGGCGTGAAACTTGGGAACGATTATTAAAATGCAATAGTGTATGGTGTTTTTTATGACACTGTTTGCATGTGTTGTGTGTGCAGTTAAGCGTGTTGTGTCTTGCACTAAAACAATTAATACACAGCTGATTATCTTTAATGTACTTAAAGCGATCATCTACGGTCGTGTTTTTAAACTCCATGCATTCATATAAATGCACGTGATGCGGGGATTTACAGAATATACAAGCGGGTTTGTTATTATTTTCTGTAATAGTGAAAGTATGCGACATTTTTGGAGCGGCAGTACGTGATCGAGATTGAGAATAAGACCCCTGAGCGTTGTTGTTGTTGCTATGATGCGATGCGTTCTGTCGAACCGAGTCGGTTCTTTCGATTACCTTTATGTGGTGTCGTACAAAATTTACTAAATCAGTACTAGTGGGGATGTCTTTATCGTGGACAGATAACTCGAAGCATTGCACTAAATGCGAGTCTAATTTTTTAAGTGCAAGATGCGTTAAAATGAAATCGGTTAAGTTGTCAATGTTTAACTGTTTCAAAGCGGATATCGAAGAGTGAACTCGTTCGATAAAGTTATTCAACTGAGCGGGCGAATCGGAACTAGGTTTAATGTCGAGTATATTATTAAGGTACATGGACCCAAGTAACCTCTTATCTTGGTATTTAGCGACTAGAGAATCCCAGATTGTTTTATAGTTCGCCTCGTTCGGAATAATGCCTGCGAATATATTTAAAGCACTTCCGCTCAGTTTACCTACTAGGTATTGTACTCGTTGAGCATCAGTTACCTGCTTGTTATCATGCACATTCGTTTTGAAGCAATGATAAAAGAGCGGCCAGGTTTCTGGAAGACCTACAAATCCTACCAGATCAAGCGCTGGCAGACGGCAAATATTAGCAGGAGGACTAGACTGATCTCCCGAGCTCCTACTACTATTATGAGATTCTATTATGCTAGTGCGGGAATGTTGCACAAATGCAAACATTGTCTCAAATGCGGTCCAGTTACCGAAGCTAAGTTTATGCTCAGGGTCCTTTTCCAATTGCAATGCGTTATGCTCATCACACAAATTATTAAAATTAACGTATAACTTATCTATGTTAGAGGAAGAAGCTAAATATTCTTGCTTACTTCTAGATTCAAAATCTGACGGGAGTTTCTTCGCCGTATTGTACAGACTGTTGATCATCGCGAAAATAGCTTCTTTTTTAGCGATAATAATTTTTATTTTAGAGTCTACTGATGCCATTTTATATCAGTTAGAATGCGATGTGAAATGAAAAGATAAATACTAGGTAATTAAAAGCGTAGGTAATTAAACCTCAAAGATTCAGTTCACTAATACAGGTTATTATTGAACAAGAGTGAGCTGTATAAAATAATTAAATTGCAACAAAGGCGTAAGAAAATACGGAATGCGGTATGTGGGTAGGCGTGCTACCCACAGCGAAATAAATGAACCGAATTTGTAAAAAGTACAGTTTTATGCGCAAATATAATTATGAAATAGTATTTAATTGTTGCATGTGTGTATGTACCTACAAGTGCAAGTTAGGTGTACACTTAATACGTGGTACAGTAGAAATTATGTTGTTCCAACGATAGCGATAGGTAGATGAGCTGGTTTTATCCGGTTCGGAACGGACCAACTTTATGGTTGGGCGGAATGCAAATGCGACAAAGAAGTTGAAGAGAAGAAGACCGTGTTCACACCAAATTAGAAATAGTAGACCAAAGGCTAATGCACTCACCGTTAAGCCAGCTGACTCGTCTTCCAAGCACAGCAGCGTCCAGTGGTTAGGCAGGTGGTGAGGATGGCGTCAACGCACACAGTCAGTCCCACGCGTGGGAATATAGCACTTTCCCAGTCCAATAGGGGTAGCACACACGAGTATATAGGTGGTCTTCTCTTCTTGAAGATCGGTAAGCACTCTGGTGGCAGCGTACCGAGCCAGAGGTAGATAAGCGGGAGAAAAAGCGACTTTTTTCAATGGGAAATATATGCGGCGGCGGTTAGCGTTCGAATCACACTGACGACTCATCGGCGATGGTCGGCATCCTTCGGGCGAAGTCGG
Organism: Ennomos quercinarius; assembly: GCA_910589525.2. Lineage (NCBI taxonomy): Eukaryota > Metazoa > Arthropoda > Insecta > Lepidoptera > Geometridae > Ennomos > Ennomos quercinarius. The sequence continues at coordinate 5,626,096 of OU342513.1, read as the reverse complement.
CGCGTAGCTAGTGCCGCATGCGGCTGTGTTGGTCAACTCATCGACCGACTTAGAGGTTCCTGCATGAGCGCTAGATGGCAATACTATACACATTTGATGTGAACAATAACGGCCTGTACAATACCTTTCTTCATTTTTGTCTGTCTGTATGTATCCCGGCTGAGCATCACGCCGAAACTACAGAATGGATTCAAATGAAACTTGAGGCATGATTTGAGTCCATATTACGAGGTAGGCTTTAGGATACTTTTAATCCCGAAATTCAGCACGGTTCCCTCTGGAGAAGGGATGAAAGTAAAAATATGTACCTACTTAGTTTTAATTCATTAACGCTTGGTCCGATTTCATTCATTATTTTTTTGTTAAAAAGGGGTTACTTTAAATATTGTTCCGTAAATACACACATCAAAAAAGTCTAAGCAACATGCATGATATTACAAATTTACCATTTATATTAATTAATTTCTAAGTATCTACTCACTCAAAGTGCGTAGGTAAGTAAACTTTTTTGTTATTGATGACATACTGGCTGGTTGTAAAAAAAAAAATCGATTAGGTTTTGTTTTTTCATAAAATTCAAATGACTGCGAATTTGTTTGAGTTTAAGTGCGTTTTAATTGACACGTTTATTCTTGATTTTATAATTTTACCAACCATTTAAATAAAGTTAGCGACAAAATTGAATCGTTAGATATTCTTCACGTCATGGAGCGACGTCATTTGACGGCAGATGAAATGCAAAGAGCTGTAGGGATGTTGCAAGCGGGAAGTAATCAATCTCAGGTATCTCGACATTTTGGCATTCATAGAAGTGTTATTTGTCGTCTTTGGCAGCGCTACAATAATACAGGGGAACCCGCTGAACAGCACCCAGGCCGTAGAAGGAGTACAACCACTCGGCAAGACCAGTACATACAACTGACTGCAAGACGCCAGGCGATGTTAACCGCTCGAGAGCTTAGTTTGAGGCTACAAAATTCAAGTGGTGTTGATGTAAGTCGCCAAACTGTGCGAAATCGACTGCATGAGTACGGCCTACGAGCTCGACGCCCAATCAGGTGCCCACCGATACGTCACGGGAATCGCGCTCGTCAAAATGAATGGTGTAGAGAACGCATAACATGGACCCAGGAACAATGGGATAAAATTATGTTTTCCGATGAGTCGCGATTCGGGTTTAGGCCTGATACAAGAAGGGTGTGAGTGTACCGTCGGCCCGGAAATACTGAAAGGCTCAGGTGCGTTCAGGAAGTTCATCCATACAGCAGCTCAACAGTTATGGTATGGGCGGGTATTATGAAGAACAGGCGAACTGAGCTCGTTTTTGTAAATGGAAACATGAACGCTGAAAATTACGTTGAGGATATTCTCAGACCTTATGTCCATCCATTTGCACAAACCTTTGGTGACAATGCGCGTTCACATACAGCTCGGCGACCAGTGAATACTTGGCAACGGAGAACATCCGGGTATTGCCCTGGCCTGCACAATCGCCAGACATCAACCCCATCGAGCACGCATGGGACATGCTCCAGAGACGTGTTTTGAAGGACTTGGACGGAGTGACAACAACCCAACAGCTTGCTACAAGGAAAGATTGCTACAATTCCATTGGGAGCGAATACCGCAAGATGACATAAACAGTCTCATTAATTCAATAACCGTTGCCGACAAGTTCTGAATAGCAGAGGATACTTTGTATTAAATTGTCCTATTCTTTCACAATAAATTCATTTTCTTTAGAAATTTCATTTTGTAATAATTTTAAAAATAAAATACAACGTTATAATGTGAAGAACCATCCTAAAATTCAAATTAGTACATGTTGCTTAGACATTTTTGATGTGTGTATTTCAAGGTCATCGGTTTTATGGTTCAGAAATGACAGAGATCCAAAGTTCAGTATTAGTCTAAAGCCACTCCTTTCCTGTACTATAGGAAAGAGAGAAGGGAGGGGAAAAAGATAATCTTTAGACTGAGATAAGGAGTAAAACTAATTAGCCCGTGCGAAGCCGGGGTGGGTCAGCTAGTAATTCATTACTTTAATTCGTATGTCTCCACTGTTGGGACATGGGCCACCTCTCTCAGGGAGAGCGTGTAGGCTTTATTCCACTACGCTGGCCACGTGCGTATTGGTGGAATGACGCATAAATAAATAACGCCCAACGATTATAATCACATGTAATATATCCTGGCATGATCCTGGACCCTAACTAGGATTTCCTGTGTCTAAGGGACCCAGGGGGACCCAGGAACTACGAGGACCATGATCCCACAACACCCAGACACATGGCAAGTATGTGCGCTTTTTTCCTGTGCACAAATACTTGTTTTGTCACGGGAATTGAACCCGCCGCCTTTGGGTTCAGCTCAACCACCGCACCACACTGAGGCTGTCATGTTCCGCTCGCAGGTGTCATGGCCGCGGTTGGCAGTTATTTGACACTTATGATCGATTATTATTATCGTTTTCTTGCCCATAAATTATGTCATTGCAAAAAGCAAGAAAACCTTACTCTAAAAAGAAAACAATACAAAAAAAATGACAATTTTAACAAATCTTTTCGTGTTCGATTCGGAGTGTCATGTTTTCGCATTTTGATTTTTGAACATACCGCTTCCTTACAACGATTTCTTTCCACTGTTGCAAGAGTTGTAGCGCGAGTTGAAGAGATTGCGCGAATAAAGATTTTAGTATAAATATCACCCTCTTGATTCAAGTCATCTAAAACACGATTGCATAAGAAGAAATTCAAATTAATATGATAAATATGTAAAACTTTTCACATTTGATTACTATCTCTTTTAGCGAAATACCATGTCATTATCATCCGCCGCCATTTGTTTTGTTGATTTGGTATCACTTTCAAATGGAATCGTATTGGACTAGAGGCACAGAATCACGCGCAGCCAGTGTTGCCAATCCGAAAATTTAATTACCCCAAACTTATAGGAAAAAACTAATAAATTCACGACAAATATTTGTCCGTTCCTAAGATCTTCATCATCATCATCATTCTCTTGGCCTTTTCCCATTTGTTATTGGGGTCGGCTCCCAAGCTAACCTGTAGCGGCGAGCTACCAGAATTACACGAGCGACTGCCATCTGACCTCGCAACCCATAAGTAACCAGTAACAGGGATGGTTAGATCAGGCGTCTGACTACCCGTAACGATTGCCATAGATGTTCTTATGACAACCGGGACCGACGGCTTAACGTGCTCTCCGAGGCACGGAGCGATGCTATTGAAAACTGCACATAACTTACTACATAAGTCATTGGTGCAGGGCCGATGACCGAACCTGGTGCCGTAAGATTGCGAAGCGCACACGCTACCGCTCGGGCTCCGAGCCGAAGATCTTACTTAAGTATAAACTATTTATTCAGGGCCTTACTTATAAACGTTGCTTAAATTGAATCAGTGTTTAAAATGTTCCGTCTCGTTTTCGGGCGTGACATTTCAAATCAGCCAAAAGATGACAGAAGGTTTTAAGCAATGACTAACTTTAAGCAGCGTTTATAAGTAAGGCCCTCAATGTTTAAAATGTTTTATCTCGTTTTCGCACGTGACATTTCTCGTCAGTGTTTAGTCCACCGTTGCATTAGTTTCACATCAGCGACTCCATTCGGTCTGACCTTCGCGCTGTTTCATCTAGCGAGTCTAGCGGACTCGATATATTGTATCGATCCGATAATCCTTTGGAGTATTTATCCAACGCTCGAAGAATAATCCGGCACAAATTACGATGCTGGTGCTGATTAGTTTTTTTATAATACCTAGGTACCTATTCAAAATTGCGCGTTTACAAAACTTTTAACTTCTGATTACGATCCTGTGTGTATAATTAAGAACTGCGTTACCATTAATTATTTGTTTGGTGAAGAGTATTCATTTATCCCTAAACCGAAACTATACGAAGTTCTACTATGACGATGATTCTCTCATGAAAGCCGCATAACAACATACAACGTTTCTCTTTTATTTTATCACGGTTTCTATGAATTTATTAGAGTCAAATACATATTCCAAGGCCAACTTTCAAGAAATGGCAAAGCTAACGCGCTTATTATTACGTCAAAAGAAAGCTTCACTGTCCAGCGACCTTCACCTCCGCCCAGTCAAACTCGCTTATACATAATCAGCTCTCGTAGTAAGTGGATCTATGACGTCAGCAATGACGTGCGGCTTGCAATAATGCAGTACAAGTGCTTGTAACTGATGTATGTTTACCGGGCGCTGATAGTTATGGATACGTAAATACGGGTATTTTGCGTCAGCCCTTATCGTTGAGAAGGCTACTACCACTAGCAGCTAGGTTAGGGGGCTAAGTTTTTTTTATTCACCATCAGCCTGTATCAGTCCACTGCTGGACATAGGCCTCTCCTAATGCACGCCACTTAGCCCGATCCTCGGCTAATCTCATCCAGCTGCCACCAGCCACTCTGCGTATATCGTCGCTCCACCTAGTCGGAGGGCGTCCTACACTATGTTTGCCAAGCCACTACTACACACACTTTACACTACGTTTTTTTTAATTATTGATAGGCAAATTATTTGACCACTGTCTCAGGTGATGGGAAGTGATGACGTAGTCTACGATGGTGCATACTTGCCTAGAAGATAGCTGTTCTCTCTCGACTTGAAGACACCCAGATCACAGTTAGCTGGAAACAAGGACGCCGGCAAAGTGTTCCACACATTCCACTCACTCATCATGTTACTACCAATTTATATCTTCTTTTTCTCTCGTGTAGGCGAGTTGACTTACTGACACTTTTTCTCGTCAGTCCGTGACAGGACTATAATAGCGCCCAAGTGTATCTCACTCTAACAGCGCTGACAAGTTTTCTCGCGGTGCGCATGATAGGCGGGCTGGTGTAAGAATATTTAGGCCGCCTAAAGACTTTTGTCTTACGACAATAGCCGGGCCCGACGGCTTAACGTGCTCTCCGAAGCTTAGTCGCGTGGGAAAGCTCCTACCTAGAATCTCATATCAGACTGCAGACGTCCATCATATATTCTTACGCTTATCATGGGGGTTTTCATAATCACGCTTCGCTTGGCAGGTGGCTTGGTGATCGCAGAAGAATTAGATGTACTGAGGAGAATGCTGCTGCCCATTCCCTCTGTATTCCCCTAGCCGGCTCGTACGGCACCCATGGGAAGTGATGGAGTGGTCCTATTCGTACACCGCTCGGGACCACACTCCCCATCGCGCACCGTTTGTCAGTTCTACAAATGATGTGGCCTGCCCATTGCTATTTCAACTTGCTAATTCTAAGAGCTATATCGGTCACTTTAGTTCTGCGGATCTCCTCAGTCCGGATCTCATCTTGCAGGGAAACATCGAGCATAGCTCTCTCTATCACACTAATATTATAAAAGCGAAAGTTTGTGTATATGTGTGTATGTTTGTTACTCCATCACGCTCAAACGGCTGGACGGACTTGAATGAAATTTGGAATATAGATAGCTTATATAATACTGGATTAAAACATAGGCTACTTTTTATTCGCGGGTGAAACCGCGGGGCGCAGCTAGTAGCTCCATAAAACCTTGATTAGGTCGTGGTACTATTATTTATTCTGTGATTACGTTTCTGTAAAGGCATTTGTTGAACCGTTTAGACAACTCATCAACAAACGTCCAAAGTAAGTTCAAGTACAGCCACTCCCGCAGTAATACAAAGTTTCATTGCCACTGGGTTTCAGTTGGGCCAATTATAAGTTAAATAAGCTGTCAGTCTTTCAGTGGAATGGGCTCCGCTTGAAGGGCATTTATGTAGAGTAGAAGCAAGCTATTATTTATTCTGTGCTAGAAGCTTATACTAGAGGAGCAAATACAGACATTGCAAACAGAACTAGTGTTAAATATAAAACGAGGGCACTGCTTCAGGCTGCTATATAAGTGGATCCCCCCTGCGCCCTGTATCCGCGCCTGCGCTCGCGCATTGCTACATTTTGGAAGATAGACTTCACTTACGAAAAATCTGGTTAAAGTATGTTCTAATTAATGACATTACAAATACTCCACAAAAATATCACATAAACAAAACCCAAATAAACAAAAAAAAATTTTGATATAAGGTAAAAAATAATAATTTCACGACACTAGTAAAGCAAAAATATAAAAGGAACAAGAAATTCGCTTTTTTTTTTTGTCAGATCAGGGGGTCTAGCAAAGATCCTTTTCCATTAGCGTTAACGCCAAACGATACTCAAAATGCATGGGAATGACATTAGCTATGACATTACTTGCGGATAACTTTTCCGCAGGTAATGTCATTCCCATACATTTTGAGTTATCGTTTGGCGTTAACGCTAATGGAAAGGGATCTTTGCTAGACCCCTGAGACGTCTAATTAAATTACGTCTAAAGCACAGAAATCTAAAGCAAAAAGCCCTTTTTTGATTTGAAACGGGCTGGTTCAGTTGCAGTTAGAAAATAAAAATAACATGGGTGGTGAGGTTCCATCTGTGAGCAAAAACATAAAAGAAGAAAATGTCTTCGATAGAAAATAATCATGAAGCTACCCTCTATTTTTTATGTTTACGCAATAAACGTCGCATTTAATTAGGATGGCAATATTGATAACTAAATACGAGGGCTGCTAGGGATTATAAGTAAATGTTTTTGGCAAGTAACTACATTTTTATTACGCGATAAAACCTCTTCCATTGTGTATCAGGAAACTTCAAGCATATCTTAGTTTCATACATCAGCCGCAATCGTTACCCAACATTAAGCTGGTTATAGGTCCACAGATTAATTTACTGCTCGAATTCCACGCCTAGACGTCCCCTTCCAAAACATGAACAAGAATTACGTCGTAAATAAATACATTTGCTTCGTATCGTACGTTGCGTGATTGAGTCACAACACACACGGTGGTTTTTATGTTAGTCGATATTATGGGTAGGCAAAGGTAAAGTGCTAAACCAATGGAGATCCTATAGCGAGTTTGTCTTCGAAACACGACTCGCCGCGCCAGTGCTGAGGAACATGCACCGCTGTTATTGGTTGACTTGCGGCGGCATAATTTGGAACAACCTCGATGGTGAACAAGACAGTTGATATTTTCAAATAACTCTCGAATATCAAAGCTAATAAAACAACAGTTTAAACTATTGAACTCGAATTAAATTTTCTTTGGTGATGAAATTATAATGTTTGAGTATTTTGAGCCACATGTCAACACTGGTGACAATTGGGATTTTTTCTCCCATTCATCACCACTGTTTATGACTGGGTATGTTTTCATCCTAACAGTTCCAACCACTGACGATGTATTGGTTTTTTTTACATTCGTCACCAGTTGTGATAAAGCCGCAGTGGTACTATTATTATTCTCCTTATGTAGGCAAGTGGTCAGCACTGGTGTCAAAATTTGTAGGCCGCCCAAAGGTTTCAGATTTTTTTTTTTATGTGATTGAATGACGTGACGATCTAGTCGTTCACCTGATGTTAAGTGACACGGCCGCCCATAACAGTTGCAGTGTCACCCGGAACTTTAAAACAATAAAGTTTCGCGTGACACTGCACTGCGCACGTCATCCTGAGAAACCCAGTCTATATAGTAATCAGATTACCAGACTGAGTGATCAGTCATAAAGTCTCGTTTGCCCAGTAATTTCACTAGCTACAATGCCCTTCAAACCGGAACACAGTAGTGCTTGCACACTACTGCTTGGCGGCAGAATAACTGGCAAAGCGGTGGTACCTACCTAGACGAACTTTGCAGAAAAGTCCTACCACCTAGTAAAAAAGTAAAAAGTAGTTCGGTTTCAGATGTAACGACTATTGTCTTACGACAACAGCCGGGACCGACGGTTTAACGTGCCCTGTAGCACTGTAGCGTTCGGTTGTAAATACCACTTTTTGCTGTAGTGGTCACCCATCAAAGTAGTGACCGCAGCGAACGTTGCTTGACTTTACCGATCGGTTAGAAACGGCTAGTCATGCTTCGCTATGAGCGCTAACTATTAATATTGATTCTGTGACAGTGGTGGCAACCGGGATTACGCCTGATTGAGCCATATTATTTTGTATGATACATAGAAAAGTACTGTAAACTAAAATGAGCTATGGCTAATAGAGCAACATTTTCGGTTTACCAGAAGTGGTAACGGCAGTCAAGTGGTTTTATCATCATTGGTCGAAAACGTATGAGTAACGTGGAAAAACGAAATCCCAAGGGTTATGTATTGTGTGCTAACCATGACTAATGTTTGCTGACCATCCCTTTAAAAACACCCTTTGGTATAAAACTTCCAGGTAGAAGGACTTTTACAAATAGCTCGATAAAAATATGGATCTTATCGCAGTGGGTATAAAGTTGGGAATTGAGGTTGAATTTTTATATCAGACTTGCTACGGATATTTTTTGCGATTGGTTATCTTTGTTTTTACGAAGGAAAGGGCAAAAATGAATGTCTCTATTTTATAGATTCTTTGTGCTGTTATCGTCAGTCTAGGTATCAGATTTTTTAAACGGTCTAATGCTGTTGGTCTCTACCGACCTTTACAGCGTCATCGGGTGGGAGGGCAGTCGTCAAAAGTGGAAGGCAACTAGCTCAAGGGCACCACTGAGGTGCGAGCTTCGGCTTAGGCCGTTGCCGGGTTAACAGGATCGAGAAGGCTACGTCCACTGGAAGAGTGGACCCTATGGAAAGTCTAGGTAGTATCAGTGTAGCTTAGGTTAGGTATAGGTACTTTGTGCTTCTTACTAATAAACCATTTTGTAAAGGATATGATAGTTGTGTTGCGTAGAACCTTATGGCCTCCTCGCATACGATAACTAGCCCCGCACTCAGTGCCCGCTGTCGTGAATCCAGAAAATAATAAGTTACCAAAAATAGGTGTACAATTTTTAAAGTAATAATTTGAAAGTTAACTTTTTACTTCTTTGTTACCATTTCACAGCTACATTTAAGACGTCTGAAACCCTGAACCAAAGATTATAAAGCCCGTTGATAGCTCGTGAACATATTTTCTCGTACACACACGACTCACCTGCGCGGGCAGGGGTCGAGGTAACAAAACGAGACAAAACTATACGAAATTACTAAGGACAGAGCAGGATGGAGCAAAAGATATCAACGGGTTCCCGTGATTTGTTAGAAAATATTAGTTGAAATACACTACTAATTTTTGTATGAGGGGAAGTTGTATCATTGGTCAACTGGATTTATAGTCAATGCTCTGAACCGATCTTGATGGGTAGACAGCTTGAACATAGGTCTTTTTATTGCGCAAATTGTACTCCACGCACAGATAACCCCCAATAGATACCGCATTACGGGATTTTTGTCCGGATCCTAGCTCACCAAAACTGGCGGAAGGCGCGGGTTGCGGGGACTGGAGCCAATGCGCTATTATTGGCTGTTTCGAGTGACGCCCTAATAACGAACTCTAATAATTGGTCGAAACTAAGGCCGTGCTGCGAAGCGGCGATTTATATAGACCCATTTACGCCAATGCGTGGTGCGCGGTCGTCGTCTTTCATGCGGTATCTATTGGGGGTTATCTGTGACTCCACGACATAAAACAAACTACGGGCAGCAGCTAGTCTCAGATTTCAAAATAATCTTTACCGAAGCTAAGTACAGCGGATTCCGAATAAGCTTATGCATTGCTAACTCGCGTTGAAAATCACTTAGCTCCGAGCCAGCGACTGGCTCCGTTAAATTCTATCGGAGAAATGTGACTATTTGTGCTATAAACGTTATATTAGAAAGCTTTTTGGGAGCTTTAGATCACGACAACAGTATCGTGCTGTCGTAACATTTAGGTATATCTTCTTATCTAACCTGCCAGCTACTCTAGCGCGTAATAGTAGATAGATAGATAGATAGAAAATGCTTTTTGCACAAGAGTAAATCAAGTACATAGGCGAACTTAATGCTAAGTAGCATTTTCTTCCAGTTAACCTTTGTGTAGTGTGGAACGAGTGGTAGTGCTGGTTGAAAAAAGAAAAAGAGAAGATTACCCAAATAAAAAAATTATAAGAGGTAGGTAGTTAGATAACAATAATAGTTTAATAGTAGTACTAATACTGGGTGTAAATGAATCCAATAGCATCCTTTGAAACTAGGTAAAACCTACTCCTGACACCGGTCACGTGTGGACCAAACTTTTCAAATCTAACGCATCGACTTGGTATTGATAATAACTCCAAAAAATGGGATAACTTACATAATCAACTGCAAATACAAAATAGAATAAAAATAATTAAGTACTGTTTTTAATTATTACATAGAAGGTAAAAAACTTTTAACAGTAGGTTTCAAAATCGTTCATGCCATCTACGTTAGGCGCCGCGGCAATCTTTATAATTTTCTATAAAAATGTTTTGATCTGCGCTCTACCCTTTAATAATCAACAATAAATGATGTACTATCACGCACTTAATTTATACTAATGAATTAAATTGCATCCTGTATATATATATATATATATTCTGTGGTAATGGTAGGTATGTCATCGCTCCACATGCTGGCCTAAATGTGTGAAGTAAATTGTAAAAATAATAATCGTTTTAAAAAAATGGGGTAAAACCGAATTTAATTGCCTTAATTTTTCATACTGAGAAATATTTGGATGATTCGTACTTACATACATTCTTTCAGTTATTTAAGTTTAGGTTTAAAAAACAGACTATTGAATCGATTTTGATGAAACTATGGGACCAATCTAAAAATATGCCCTTTCAAACAAAATAAAAGTCGCTGTATACGCTTTGCCATGGCTATGCCCCGTCATGTATAATCGCTATTTCCCACCGTCAATTATAGTGAAATTGTATTGTAATGTAGCCCTCAATAAATATTCGCTTCGGGAACTAGCATAAAAACCAAACCCAGCAAATCCATTTTGCATACTACGTTTACACATTGTTCTTAAAAAATAACGGAATTAGATTCTGTGTATCTAAAGACTCAGCGCTCAGAACTAAAAACCTGAGCCAAAAAGAGGGTTTCCATATTGAAAAATCCAACCATTTCGGCCACTTTTGTCCTACCTACAGCTTAACTAAACAACTAAAAATAACATTAATTACTTAAATCAAATATACTATAGATACACAGTCTCTATGACAATCAAACCTCAAAAGTGTCCCCGTGTCAGTGCTTACTTATACAGATATATACCTCTCCAGCTAATGTAAAAATAATGAAACAATAATAATAATGAAACATAACACCCTCACTTTCATTAGACGCAGTCACACGCGACTGAGAGCAAAAACAAGGCATATGCCTTGTTTAAGCTGTGCTGTTTTCGAGGCAGCCATCGTGGATCCACCCTATATTTCATCGTAGATTAATTAATTAAAATTACGCACACATAATTTTATTGGTTCACTCTAGAGATGCAATATCTACAGTGAATCAATAAAATGATATTATTATGCGATTTCGTATTCGTATTCTTTCTGTTACTTGTCACAGTTCTCGAGTCTATACATTTTTAGTTTATGAGTCCTCCATAAAAGCTATAAGCTATGTCTGCATTCTACTTATCATATTCAACGACGTATGAGTAGTGTTTGCTGAAGTAGACATAAATGTGGTGCCACGCGACGGCAGCCCAGGTACGTACCTGTACCATTAATCATATAGACCCTTGAAGACATGTTATGACATCATGTTCTTGGTATAATCATGTGGCATATCAAATAAGAAATGTTAAGGGCTTGACAACTATATTTCGTACAACTTTGCGTAGTAACTTTACCTGTCGTAGGGCATAAGATATAGGCACAATTTCCAAGCTGTTCCATCGCAATTTCCCTGTAATTTATAAGTTTATTACTGTTTATCTTGAGTTACGCTTGGGGATTCCTTGCGGGATAAAATCCTTATGAGGACATCCGCAGGAGAAATGAAGTCACCGAAAGCTATCTTTCAAAATTAGCAAGTTGAAATGGCAATAGACAGGCCATATCGCTCGCAGAACCGACAAACGATGGGAAAGACCGCTCTTGAGTGGCGACCACGAACTGGAATATACAGCGTAGGCATGTTAGGTGGACCGACGACCTGGTCAGAACCGTTGGGAGCCGCCGATGCAAGATGCTAGTAGCTGGTCAAAAGTGGCGCTCTGTGGGGGAGGCCTATGTAGAGAAGTGAACGGACGTCTTCCGGGTGATGAGGATAAGTTTGTTTTCTGTTTTTTTTTTGTTAAAATCATTACTGGGCATCCTACTGTATGACATACATAAAAATGTACTAACTATCTTTGCTTATAGTTATGCATTAGTGATAGCCTCAAAGTGCTACTCAAGATCAGCTTGGAGAAAAAGACACGGCGAGGAACTAATCTCAGACGAGCTGCGCACCGCTGTTTCACCCGTGTGGATACGATTTTCTAGGGTATTGTATAAAATATTCTATACAAAAAATATTTGCGTTTTCAGTGGTAAGACAAACACATACACACTAGACACACAATCTTTCGCTTTCATTATTATCAGTAGAAATTACCTAAACCAATTTTTAGAGCTTGGCTTAACTAAAAAGATTCTAATCTGTATTATAGAAGCAAAGAATATAAGTTAATTTTTCAAGAAAACATTATCAAAGTTGTGCGCTACGCCACCTTAAACCTACCCTTAACCTTTTGATTAACTGGGTAAGAGTCATAAAAGGTCATATAGGTCTTTCAGACGATCTTAACTTTGTTATACAGCCGGATTTCAGAAGGCCGTTAGGTTTTACCGTATATGAAAGCTCTTTTATGAAGCCACTCATGAAATATGTAATAACTCGCGGCATAAATAAGCTGTTGTGGCTCGTAAATGGAGAGCAGTGTTGCTAGATTGAAATTTGTACCGTATAACTCGTACCCTGCAAAAGATTGGTGTTGCCATTTCAAAGTGGTTTAACTCCCTTTCAGTTTGTTCGAGATATTAAGCTGTTCTTACCGAAGGTTTTAAGGCTGATAAATCAAATGCATAAAGCTAAGAGTATTTTGGATATTTCTAAAAAAAATTCCACTCTATAGTCAGGCCTCTTCCTTTAAGCTTTGGTGATCGTCACACAATGCAGGCCTTTGCCAAAGAATAAATAATAGTACAAGTATATACAGAAAGCTGAAGACCGAGCTCAGTGGCGTGCTACAGCTTAGCTGGGCTTAAGTCCAGCCGTGGGCAAAAATAGGATGATGATGATGCCCTAATAATTTCTTGACAATTAGGACTTTTTAACGGCTAGGATAAACCGATAAACTCTTAAATCAAATATACTATAGATACACAGTCTCTTTGAAAATCAAACCTCAAAAGTGTCCCCGCGCCAATTCTTGCTTATACAGATATATCTCTCCAGCTAATATAAAATGTCCACAAGCGGTTGTTTCATTTTCATAATGAACCATAGCACCCTGTAATAGCGTTGTTAAACAATAATGTGAGTTACATCAGTTTCATTACACGCGGTCACACGCGACCGTGAGCAAAAATATATATGCCTTGTTTTGACGGTGTCATCTTCGAGGCGGCGATCTGGGATCTACCCTATATTTCACCGCAGGGTAAACTGCACTCTCTTCGATAGTGTCTCTAATACAATTTGCTTAACTCTATTAAAAAGGAGAGAAGTGATTTATGGGTAAAGCTTCCACTTGGCAACTCTAGGTATAGGTCCATATATGGGAGGGAAAATGAAAATATGTGTCTGCGGTTACCAGAAATTACTCTCCGCCGCTGAAATGAATCCATAAACGAGCGTATGTCGACATGAACCTCGTTTATAACAGCTGGGCTGTGTATGTGTATGTACTATGTATGTCAGAGAGCTGTGTGTTAGTGTATGGAAGTTGGGAGAGTGAAATGTGTAGCCGTATTAACATGTTTTGTACTTAATGTGTTTTTCATTGTGGCGTTTCGCATGTCACTGAATATGAGCCAGTGGTCGAGTAAACGTTTCCCAGTGATCAGATTGGTTGGTGGTTGATATTAGCCACTAGTCTGACCATAATTGGGAATTAGTGTTCCTGATAGATATATGAAGTATCCGTACCCCTACTAATGTGTAAAAGTGAAACGTTGTTTGTATGTATAGCTTTCATACTTGCACACACGTCCCGTTTGTGATTCAGTCATCATCATCAACGCTTGGACGTCCACTGCTGAACTACGTTCACAGAGCGCAACTTTGAGCAGCTGCTCGCCTCCTTCCGCCATCGGCTCCCCGCGGCGTGTGATTCAGTACGCCCTTAATTTTGAACTATTATGCTGTAGTAGCAAACAAGCATACGGCCCTCCTGGTGGGAAGAGGTCACAGTATGCTATGGGCATCTGTAACACTAGACTTGCCAGTAAAGCGTTGCTTACCCTGTGATTAATACTCTTTGGACTTCCTTTTAAAGTCCTATATGTTGTCATCATCATCAACAACCTGAAGACGTCCACTGCTGAACATAGGCCTCCCCCACGGAGCGCCTTTGAGCGCCTGCTTGCCTCCTACATCCGCCGGCTCCCCGCGGTTTTCACCAGGTCGTCGGTCCGCTTAGTGGGGGTCCGGCCTCCGCTGCGTCTTCCGGTTCGTGGTCGCCACTCGAGAACCTTTCTTCCCCATCGGTTGTCAGTTCTACGAGCGATGTGGCCTGCCATTTCAACTTGCTAACTCTAAGAGCTATATCGGTCACTTTAGTCCTCCTGCAGATCTCCTAGTTTCGGATCTTCTCTCGCAGGGAAACACCGAATCCCATACTCTCTCCATAGCTCGTTGCGCGACTGAGCTTACTAATGAGACCAACAGTAAGGGGCCACATTTCAGTTCCATAAGTCATCACTGGCAACACACACTGATTGAAAACCTCAACGTGTATGTTGTAGCCTCTGGAAAATGACCACACTATTGTACGCCCAAACGTCCTGTTTCCTACTACATTTACCTACTTAGTGATCTTATCCAATAAGAACAGCTCTAAAGTCGTTACATATTAAGATTTATGTTATTCAGTCACATGTCCGCGTGTTTACGAGCGGTCGCCTATTGATCCGGCGCTTGTTAGGATTCCTATACTCGTGTGCTAGACTTTAGTGCATTGTCTGGTGCTCCTTTGATGTCTGCTGTTGCTGTGTCGGTTCCTGGTTCGACATGAATACAAGATATGAATATGAATAGTTTCGTACCAATACTAAAGTTTAGCGGTCCCGGTAGAGTCCTCGAGTATAAACTGAATTACACTAAATGATTTAAATAGGTAATTGGCTCCCCGTAGTTTCATCTGAGCCCACAGAAGATAGATAGATAGATAAACTCTTAATTGAAAACACCATATTACAGGAATACAGGAATAAATGACTGAAGAACAAGGACGGTGGCTTTCATTATACATTTATACAACTAATGAACTTACTTTTAATGCTTAAAGAGTATACCTAGTGTTGTCTAAGATAAGGTAAAGAACTAAGAAACGTTTGCCTATGAGGTGCCCACCCACTCTTGGTTAATATTATCCGTGAAAGCAGATCCTTATACTTACGCAAAAAATCTATGTTGCTCTTGGTTGTTTTGGTAGAGAAATCAACAACTTAAAAACAACATGTATGTCCTTATACGTAAAAAAATCGTTGCTGGTTCTTGGTCGTCTTGGTAGTGTAAACAACCTATGTGCAAAACTTGATCCAAATCAGTATAGCGGTTTTTACGTAAACGCCACACAAACTGACTGGCAATTCTGTAATCTGTCCTGGGAGAGATAGGTATTTCAAAACTCAATTCTTTTTAAAAACACTGCTTTCCCCTTTTCCAGCTAATTTCAAAATTGATCAGCTACCCTCAGGCTGGTTTTGCCTAACGTTTATTTCCAGAAGGCCGCTCTAATTTGGTTTAGATATCTTCCTTTGACCTTTTCAGTTGGAATGATTAAGCAAAATGTCCATCACCGCAAACGAACTCTGTTAAAAGCTTAAACGCCAATTGGGAAGCATCGGTTTTTGATTTGCTGAATGGCCAATCAATTTTATTAGATGTTGATGGATTAGAACTGGATTACAACGAGACCGTTGCGTCTAAAAGTTTTGAGGTGTCTAGATTTGATTTGAGACGTAAAATGATCCTTAAAGACAAGAAGTAAACAGTTAATTTGGAGTAATATAATATCGGTTCATACCATGAGTTATTCCTACTTTAGAAATATTAACTCGTTACAGTAAGTTCCTGGTCCAGCAGCTGGTCCTGGAAAAGTGACGACACAGAATTCACAGAATACAATGACAAAAAATTTGGCGACTTTTCGCTCATGCCTTCAAACTACAGTGGGATGGTGACAGTGACCGCTTATCACCGAGCAACCCGCATGTTGGGTTGCAAGTTGCAACGCAAACAAGAAAATAAACTTTGAGAAAAACGCACTGAAGTAGCATTTTTCATTCTTGAACAACAAAAAAGTGAAATACGACTTACATACATCCACTCTACCCCACCCTGAAACTTGCAGTCAGCGCACAGCACTGAAACTGTAATTTCCTATCTGTAGTTGAGCACATGCTAATAAAGGTGTGGCGCAAGTGTCAGCGTGACCTTGATTACGTAAGCGTATGCAAACGGAAGGTGTGATCCAAGGACGAGCGCGCGCGATTTACGAGAATTACGGCATGTAAATTCATTAGGCCTATGCTGGCACGCTACATTGCCATAATTTCAAGCGTGCGGCTGAATTTGTACCATTGATAACGACATGTTTAGATTAGAACGACAGAGTTTAAAGTTATATTTAAGTAAGCAGACATTTTTATTATGTGAATGTTTTTAGGTTAAACAATCGCACTATCCTAGTTTTGGAGACGCTTGCATTGAGCTTGCACACCGCTTTTTATAATTAACTTTTCCATGTATCGAGCTAAAATTAAACGTTTTGTTTATCGTACATTTTAGAAAGTAAATTTATGTTTCGTTCTATTCATAATTGACTTTTACAGCGTATTTCTTAAAAAAAAAATCTACCAAACAATAAGTAATACTAAATTATGATACAAGTGTGTACTAGAACTAGAGCTGGAACTGGACCGAAACGAAACGACGAAAACGTACATATAAATTGCAGTGAGATACAAACTTAACTGAATTGGGTTATCATAATTATTATAACGTGTGCGATAATTTAGAGTAAAAAGCACACGTATGAAATTTGTTGGATTTTGGTTCTAAAAGCGGTGGCAGAAGAGCCACTTTACGAGCAACTGTGATGAAAAGATATTATCCACTCCGATTCACAGTCAATCCGAAAGGTGATGAAGGTGACGGAGAGTGAGTATTCCGAATTGGAGCCTTTGTGATGGGTTTTGATTGTGAATCATCCTGAACATATCGAAAAAAAAATACGCGGGGCTAGACAGCGCTGTGTTAAATGTCCACAAATATTTAATTACTTATTTATTTATTACTACGTCCTCCACCTCCATCCTAATCCTCCTCTACCTCTCATCTCTTATAACTCAGACCACACTCACAAATACGTTTTCCGAGTTTGCACGAAACTGCAATTACAGCCACTCCAACTCCACGTGCATAAGTGCAGCTCTCGCCTTGATAGCGCCCTACCCTAGCTTTTAACGTGTATTTTTCTTCAGTAGCAGCAACAATTAAATTAATTGATTGGGGGAGAATGCTGAATGCATCAAAATTGGTTTAATCAAATGGTTGACGAGTGGTTGGGTTACTGTAAGTTTAGTTAACGTCGGTTTAATTTAATATAGGTACTAAGGTGTTATAGTACTTAAATATTTGTCAAATGAAACAAAAAGAATTAAATCCGTCGTAATTAAAAAAATCAATTAAAAAAAATATCTATTTCGGGTTGTCTCCAAAAGTAATTTTGATTTTCCTTCTTTTAGGTAGGTTTTTTTGTTATTTAGTCACTGCACTGACCACCATCTCTGGTACTTTTAAATGTTTTTAAGATATGGTTTCCCAATATTGTCCAAAAAATTTTCGAGAGACAGTTAAACCGTGCTGCCACGAAAATGCTACTCAAAGGCACCCTTATTTTTGTCATGTCCTCTCAAACAGAACATATTTTGGCCTGATATAAATCAAGTTAGCTCCGCCTTGCAAACTCCGCCATTTGATTTATGACAGTAATAAAATTTTCATTTACATAATATTGTGTGATTTGAACAATATCTGTTTTACACTAAACATTTTATACTGGAAAACGAATTGGTGTAACTTTGAAATAAAGATTTTATGAGTTATGTAATAGTTATCTTGTGAGACTATGATCAAGACTTTTAGATAAGTCATTTAAAAGTCTTGAACATGGCTTCAAAAGAGTTTGTTAGCAATTTAGTAAGATTTGAAGTTAATACAGGTTTTAATGTTAATACTATTTTATAAATTTAAAACAGGGACAAAGACATACTTACTAATAAGTTTTAATGTATAGTTAAAACTTTTTTACAACTTCAAAATTCTTACCTGACACACAAATCTAAGGATGCCTAAAACAACATAGAAAATGGTAGCACTAAGAAAACGTTCAACAATAGTTACTGTTACTACCTAAGCCACTACTAAAAAAGCACTATTACGAACTATTAAGTATTCTTCGCTATTACCGAATCCGACCTCATTTCTTTGCGCAGTTCACATTACTAAAATACGGTTTTCAGTAAGGAATGTAGTTTGCATACTTTAATCCAGCCTTTTCACGTAAAAAATATTCATTCGATATAATCCGATATGACAATCGGGTCATGGCTGTGTTACCGTAAAAAGGGGTTTTGTGACTTAAGTACTTTTGACCTTGTGAAGAATTTGAAATCTACGGTGATATGCTTTTTAGGGTTCCGTACCCAAAGGGTAAAACGGACGGTTACTAAGGGTCTGCTGTCCGTCCGTCTGTCACCAGGCTGTATCTCATGAACCGTGATAGTTAGACAGTTGAAATTTTCACAGATGATGCATTTCTGTTGCCGCTATAACAATAAATACTAAAAAAGATAATAAAATAAATATTTAAGAGGGCTCCCATACAACTAACGTGATTTTTTTTGTACGTTTACCAGATGAGTCATAGATGGCGCGGTTTAAATAGTACTGCTACCCAAAACTAGATGGCAGGGATAGTAAAGTAAATATTTAAGGGTTTACCAGATGAGTCATAGATGGCAGGGATAGATAATAGTACGGAACCCCCCGTGTCTGCCTCGCACTTGGCCGGTTTTATTTATACTAGAACTAGAAAGGCTTGCGTTTGCCCAGATATTTTCTCTCTTAAGCGAGAATGTGGTAGACGATGCAACCCCCTCGACTATAAGAAACCTATTCACCTTCCTCTTGAAAACGTCCAGACTATATCTATTCGGAAACAGAACGCTATGCGCATGTTGAGGAAATTTTAGAAATTTTCGGTTGTTCTCGGCTTCGGCCTTAACCATAACATAATGCTAGGGGCGCCTCTGCTCAGAGCACAATACCCACACTGAGTACTGACCATCAAGATCATTCCCCTTCCCTTATCCCACATGGAGTCGGTGCAGCATATTATCTTTACGATCATGCTGTTGGAAAGATTTGGCTTTAGTTTACGACTAGCCGCCTGCTTGACGTCAACCTTCCTCGGGTATTATCGTTTGGGAATGACTACCACCGATATTTCTGTGTATTTGGTGTAATTTTCCCCCTAGTCCACTCTAAGATATTCTCGAGTAGAGATGGAGCAGTCCTATTCTATAACCAGCATCTGCACAGTCTGTTTATCATCATCATTATCCTGAAGACATCCACTGCTGAACACAAACCTTTCCCATAGAGTGCTACTTGAAGCGGTTGCTTGCCTCTTGCATCCGGAAGCACTGTGTGTCTTTCTATATTATGTAACTTGTCATATCTTGTCATACCAGCGCTGACTTTTGTTGACGTTCAGCAAAATGCTGAGCCAGTGGGAATTCTGTAGCTGAGCCGAACCCCCATTCAACGCTGATCTGACACGGCATGATAATTATTCTGTACAGTTTATGGTCTAAGCTGGTGTTGAATAAGTGATTTCTATTCTATATCTGTGAAGTTTTTTGTTAATAAAAATAAACAAATGTGAAATGTTATCATAATTATAGCTGCTTTATATATAGGGTTTGATCAAATAATTATAGTATCTTTTTCATGAACTATGTTCTAAAAATGCGAGCAGTGACTGTACAGCCAGCTATAACATTTGTGTAAACAGTACAAATGATTACAAACATTTTGAGCTGCGAATTGAACGTCTTCATTTTAACATTCGTCTTGAAGTGGGGGTAATTAGTTTATGTTAAAGTTACATGTTTTGTGTTATTTTCAGTTTTATTGAGTTGGCGGATGACTTTGCCAGACTAGAGGCATCTGCGTCCCGAAATAAAAGGCTACTTACAAGCCTAGGTATCGAATAAAACCCATAAAATAATTTTGACACCGATAGCACCCAGCAGCGGAACAGATGGTCTCTTAAAGCAACTTGGCCGAAAGTTAGTGGGCAGCGGTTATGTACACAGCCTTATACGGACACGTGGACATCTGCCCACTGCCGGAACAAAAGTTAAACGGCCTTATTAAACCGATTGAAGACTTTGTTTCACTGAATGTTGTCAGTTGATGTTAAATATCACCAATCTCTTACAATTTCTGATGCCTCCGGAAACGCTGGGTACGATATATAGTAGCAGTGTTAACACGGAAACTCGCACACAGGCTCTAATTCCGTTAGATCAGTTAAAATTTTTTCGGTATACCAAACAGTTCGTTTTAGGTCCTTTTCTGGACGTAAAGGCATCTCTCATTTCCAGACTTTCCTATCGGTCTTCTCCGTTCAGAACCCTCGGTTTTGGTCACGTGCACGTGAGCACTTAATCCAAAGACCCTTATGTGAACAGGGGGCGTACCGTGAGCTCTTAGCGCGATTCAAAACTGAGCCTATATTGGATCGCTTTGTTTTTTTTTGTATGGGGATTTTGACAAGCGAGCCAGTATAGGCTCTGTTTTGAATCGCGCTAAGAGCTCACGGTACGGCGGCCCCAGGAGTGGCTAAAGCTGTCGCGCATGCCAGTGTTTCAGGAGTAGATATTTTTAGAAAATCACGTTCGAAACTGCACGGCACGATGGCGCGTCCTCTAAATGTCTACAACATTGTTACAAAACAAAGACGATGCTATTGAGTTTTTTGACCTGTACGAGTAGGTTTTTACTACCTTTTGCATGCACGTTTTTCAAACGAATAAAAACGTATTGCATTACACATTGATTTAAATTATGGTAATCTTGCAATGCCAATTTATATGGATCATCCATCCAGACGCCCATGAAATATGGATGGAACTCCAGCGTGGGCATAGACTAATACGATCAAGTATTAAATCTATACCGTAAACCCGATATCGTATCAAATAATCGTTTGCAAGTTAATTTTACGAAAACTTATTGGATATTTCAGTGTTATTGAAAAACTAGTAGATAAAGGGGTATTCTTAAATAAATAACTTAGTTTGAATTGCTTCGGAACATGCAACCGTTGCAGGAAAACACGTGCACCCATTTCATTTTGTTTTTGTGTAGACTTGTAGCTAGTAGCACGAAACTAGTGTCACTATGTAAAGTAATTTATTCACTATGATTTTTCACTCAGACAAAGTTTGTAAAACCTCGCATTTGTTGGAATAGATGCAGCAGAATACATCAGCAATTTTCTATTTAAGAATTCAGCCTCTAGTTTAGTTTTTTAAATCGCATTATCAGCCATTTTCCTCTGCTGTACTTCTTAGGCCTCCCCCATCCAGGGGGGTGGGGTACCCATAATCAACGCGCTTGGCCAGCGTCTTGGTGATCGCCGTAGATAAATAATTCAGACCGAGGAGCATGCTGCTGCCCATTCCCTGGATATTCCCTTAGCCACCCGCGAGAAGAGATGAGGTGGTCTTACGGCGAGACCACACGGCTGTACAACCAAAGAGGAATAATGTTCTACGTACTAGATAGAAATTCTTGTGTACAACTGAGTAAAACTAGGTGGTAGGACTTTTCTGCAAAGTTCGCCTAGGCAGGTACCACCGCTTTGCCAGTTATTCTGCCGCCAAGCAGTAGTATGCAAGCACTACGTGTTCCGGTTTGAAGGGGTATTGTAGCTAGTGAAATTACGGGTCAAATGTGACTATGATCTGATCACACAGTCTAGTGATCTTATTACAATACTGTGTGAAGTCTCAGGATGACGTGCGCAGTGCAGTGTCACGTAAAACTATATTAATTTAGAGTTCCGAGTGCTACTGCAATCTGTTATGGGCAGCCGTGAACCTTAACATCAGGCGAACGACTAGCTCGTCACGTCATTAATTTACATTTAAAAAAAAAGTTCTGCTGGCTCCTAGACTCAACTGTTCATTAATAATCTGCCATGTTTATGAAGTTGTTTACAGTTGTTGCTGGTAACTCAGCTGTACAACTATTAAAACTGTGCTAGTTCGTATTTCATTGAAATTACTTCGCTTCGAGTCAAACTCAAATAAGAGGGAGATGTATCAAATGGTTTTATTATGAAAACACTTGGTGGAATGAGGTCCGTTTGAATTGAGCTGGGGTGAGCTTCTAAATTTGTATTTGTACGTTTTGAATTGTTGTTAGTCTAGTAAATCAAATACTAGACCGCCAGTGTTAGGTTGTCTATGACTGCGATAATAACAACCTAAGTGTTAAGCCACACATATTTAATTTTGTCAGCAACTCAGCACGGAATCGTACTTTTTTGTGCTCTTTCTTTTTCTATAATTTCCTAGAGTCATTTCGTTGGCTTATACTGTGGCCACACTACCGTGATATATGCCGAATTGCCGATGCCATAAATTGTGGCTACTCATACGTTTTGTCTTAACTATGGCCATAACTATTGGCATATCACGGTAATGTGGCCGTTAACCGACAACGGAATATTTTCATGTAGAAAACCAACTACTAATTAGTGTACAACTACTAGTAAAATTACCGGGCAAATGAGATTTTACTATCTAAACGCGCAGTCTAGAAATCTTATTACTTGATTTTAGATGTCTCAGGATGATGAGTGCAGTACAGTGTCACGCGAAACTGAGTGACACTGTATTCTGTTAAGGGCGACCAGGCGAATGACTAGGTCGTCTCGTCATACGTCTACATAAAAAAACCTATCGAATCATTTATACCCACAGAAATTGATCTAACTGTGTTTATACCCCATAAAATATCCAACCCCACAGACAACCTACTATGGCCGCTTGCCGCATAGGTCACACACTTTCAATTCTGCCGCTGAAACTGTAAGCATACCAAATTTCCGCATCACAAACTGTTTTAATTTCGCGGTTGAAACTGTACCAAATGTAATAATATTTTCAGCGAAGTTTTCACCAGGTATTTTTGCGGCGAAGTGCTTGTTAATAATGAAACTTTGCCATGAGTTTCGTTTTCTAGTATTGTAAAAGTTCAATTCAAAAATTCAATCACATAAAAAAAAAGAAAAAAAAAGTTTTTTCAATGTTGTTTTTGTAGAATTAGTGAACTTATCGGGTGTATTTATATTAGGAGTTTTGGAAGTTTTTGATTTAACGCACGTATATTCGGGCATCCTATTTTGCCTCTGCTTTTTTATGTTTCCTGTTTTGTTTTTTTTGTGTTGCTTTTTTGTGTTTTTTTTCGTGTTTTTTTAGGTATTATAATAATTGATAGAGTTGTATATTCAATACCGAGCGGTAGATACCGAACTAGCAAGATTAACTACATTTCTTTATTTCCTTTTAGTTTGTAACGCGCGTCGCGTGCGCATTTTCATTCATAACTTTATTGCTATTATTATTTGTTATATAGTGCCCCAAAATTTCAAGAAAAATAAATTTGACAGCTACTGAAGAAAGGTCTTGCGGTTTTGCACTCTTTTAACCCGTTCCCCAGAAAAAAAGTTATTTTTCCGGGACTAAAGTAAGGAGTACCATATGACCCTGTAGCCTATATGTCCAGTTGTGGACTAGAGTGGGCTGATGATTACCTAATCTATGCTGGTCTCAGTATAAACAACCTGTGAGCAAAATAACATCCAAATAAGCTTTGCCGTCTACACGTAAATGCTACACAAATAAACCGAAAACGTTTCTACATTTGTTATATTTAAAAAAATAGGGATAGATAGACATTCAAAGGCGGACTGCGGAACCGAGGATATGGATAAATAAATCATTTAGACAAAAACCTCAATGTTATTACTACGGTACCTTCATAGAATGTTTCTTCTTTCCAGACAGATTATACTTCGCAACCCTCAAAACGGGCTACAAACCTAAACCTACCCGCAACAGCAAGTACTTCCACATAGAAGATGACATCGTGTACGAAAACTTTTACTTCGACTTCGGACCGTACCACCTCTGCCATCTGTACCAGTTCTGCAACAAGCTTACCGACGAGCTGGAGAAGAACCCCAAGAAGAAGATCGTCTTCTATACTAGCAATAATGAGACGCTCCGGCTTAACGCAGCCTATCTTATTGGGAGTTATCAGGTGAGAACTGCTATGAGAAACCATGTATGTAGGTTTACCGCTTTGTCATATATTCTGCCGTGAACCAGTAGTGTAGTACTACTGTGTTCCATTTTAAAGAGACTATAGCATTTGAGAGACTGTGATATCGTTATCTGTGGTGATATCCCACAGTTTAGAAATCATATTACTAGATAGACGTGCTGGTGACTACCATGCATGACGACGCAAGACTATAGTTTCAGGGGAACATAAGTGTAGGGATGAAAAGAAACGAAAGCCTTCAGACAGTTCCCAATTTCTCACCAGACCTTATGGTAGCTTTGCAGGCATTGAGCTCGGGCGACCATCAAATAACGTCTGCAGACGCTAGTTCTCATTTGTAAGGTGGATATCAATCTAAGATTGGAGTAATAAATTACTTGTCCAACGTTTCAGCACTAAGATAAAACGTTCCATAATATGAGAATTGACGAATAAAGATTTCGCCCTCCGCATGCATGGTCGATGCAGTGCACAAATAGAAATTTCGCTAATCTTAGTACAGAAAAAAGCATCCATACATCTTTCTATTTCTAAAAGTACCATCGCCGTAACTTATCAGTTTTCACAATGGATTATCGACGTATGCACACTGGAAAACTGCCGCAATAAAAGTGTGACGCCTGTATTGTTCGTGACAGTTACGCCGTTTTTTAAATTGTAAAGTTATGGGCTTTGTAACCATCTTGTTGTAATGCGATTCTAATTGTGGATTACATGAAGTCCCACGCGACAATTGTCCAATAAAGTCAACGTAGGACGAACGTAATGGCTGCACTGTACCCAGTATCTATTGCGGAAAATACTCATTGCTGGTTTACCAATAAATATTTTATGACTCTGCATTTGACACCACACATTTGTGTTCTATGAACTAATTTTGTTCCAGGAGTTGGTCTGTCATGGATTGCAAGGTTGAATGAATGCAATATAATGATTGCATGTTTTAGTAGCTATGCGTCTTTTGTGTACCTTATCGAAATATTGGTAGTGTCGAGTTTGATATTTCCGCAACACTAGTCCTAATAAAATAAGAATATTTCATTTCTCAGGAAAATTACTTACAAACAGACCTATAAAAGTGTATAATAAAATAGGTAGGTATGTAGTAAAGTTATGTAATCTCACAAAAGGTGTTAGTAGTTAATTTTGATTAAACAAGTGAACCACGGTGATCTTACCGACTGCATCTCTTCCAGATAATGTACCTCAACTCTAGCCCAGCAGCAACGTACAAGCAGCTCACAGAAGGATCGGAATGGTCACTCCTAACCTTCCGGGATGCCTCCGGAGGCCCGCCACTCTTCGACATATCACTACTAAACGTGCTCCAAGGAATCAAAGTAGCTTATGACGCAGGGTTCTTCAATTTCGACCATTTTGATGCTGACCAGTATTTGTTCTACGAGGTATGTAGGTGCAGCTGGAATACTCGCCCTCGTTGCTTTCAAATCGAAACGTTTCCTTTCATTTAAATGAAATAAAAGTAAAGTAAAATTATCAATTTAGATACAGCTTTTAGAGAACCACTACGTAGAAGTGGAAAAGTTAGCCCAGAGATCGCAAAGTCTTTTTTTTTAATGCTAAAATGGGCATACGTTTGATAACAACTCACCTGATAGTAAGTGACGAAGGTTTCTAAGGTGTAGCATGTTTGCCCATGAGATGTCCATTCATTCCTGACTTGAAAAGACCCAGGAGGAAACACTGTTGCTGGAAGAGCATTCCATTCCTTGGCCGTTCGGATTATGAATGAGTCAGCAAAACGCTTAGTGCGGACCTGTGGTACACTAACGACGTAAGGATGTGAAGAATCACCAAGCTTTGTAGTTCTATGATGGAAAGGGGATAACGGAATGAGCTGATGAAGGGCATGCGCACATTCTCCAAAATGTAACCGATAGAAGACCGACAGACCGGACCTTGCGTCTGTGTTCAAGACTTTGAATTCTCCCATTAACTAGTCTCTCATCGTTGGTGGATTCGAGTAGTTACGGTGCCCTGGATCGTTGGAACCACGGCATTCAAAGAGGCCTATATTCAGCAGTGAGCGTCTTTCGACTGATGTCATAAATCTGCTATCGATACCACACCAAGGCTTGATAGAGTTTTCCGCGGAAACATTTTTTGATAAAATGAATCCTGTGTCTATTGCATGTGTGCAAAGATCCGAATCGAATCAGCTGTTGTGGCATTAAATCTACACAAACAGACGGAAAACTAGTATCATTTGCTAAAGCTTAGCTAAAAAAAGCTGACACGGCAATAAAACATCTTCATCTTTTCCCTCTTTATTAGAAGAGTACAGCATAATTTTAACCTAGCTTTAACATAATTATCACCATTTGTCTTTAGTAATAATAATCTAATTATCCTTCACAGAAAGTAGAAAATGGTGATCTAAACTGGATCGTTCCGGGCAAGATGCTGGCATTTTCCGGTCCCCACCATCGCTCGAGGCTCGACCGAGGCTACCCACTTCACTCTCCAGAGCACTACCACAATTACTTCCGTACCCACCACGTGACGACCATAGTGAGGCTAAACAAAAAGTCGTATGACGCAAGGCAGTTCACCTCGCATGGGTTCGAGCATCGGGAACTGTTCTTTGTTGATGGATCGGTGCCTTCAGACCTGATTGTGAATAGATTTATCCGGATATCTGAGGTGGCGAAGGGGGCGGTTGCTGTACATTGCAAAGGTAGGTTTTGAATACAATAACGAGAATATGTACTGGAATGATACAAGAATGTGTATTGGAATGATACAAGAACATGTAGTGGAAAGATACAAAAATTTGTAGTGGAATGATACAGGAATATGTAGTGGAATGATACAAGAATATGTAGTGCAGTGATACAAGAACATGTAGTGCAGTGATACAAGAACATGTAGTGGAATGATACAGGAATATGTAGTGCAGTGATACAAGAACATGTAGTGCAGTGATACAAGAACATGTAGTGGAATGATACAGGAATATGTAGTGCAGTGATACAAGAACATGTAGTGGAATGATACAGGAATATGTAGTGCAGTGATACAAGAACATGTAGTGGAATGATACAGGAATATGTAGTGCAGTGATACAAGAACATGTAGTGGAATGATACAGGAATATGTAGTGCAGTGATACAAGAACATGTAGTGGAATGATACAGGAATATGTAGTGGAATGATACAGGAATATGTAGTGCAGTGATACAAGAACATGTAGTGGAATGATACAGGAACATGTAGTGGAATGATACAGGAATATGTAGTGGAATGATACAGGAATATGTAGTGGAATGATACAGGAATATGTAGTGCAGTGATACAAGAACATGTAGTGGAATGATACAGGAATATGTAGTGCAGTGATACAAGAACATGTAGTGGAATGATACAGGAATATGTAGTGGAATGATACAGGAATATGTAGTGGAATGATACAGGAATATGTAGTGGAATGATACAGGAATATGTAGTGGAATGATACAGGAATATGTAGTGGAATGATACAGGAATATGTAGTGGAATGATACAGGAATATGTAGTGGAATGATACAGGAATATGTAGTGGAATGATACAGGAATATGTAGTGGAATGATACATGAATATGTAGTGGAATGATACAGGAATATGTAGTGGAATGATACATGAATATGTAGTGGAATGATACAGGAATATGTAGTGGAATGATACAGGAATATGTAGTGGAATGATACAGGAATATGTAGTGGAATGATACATGAATATGTAGTGGAATGATACAGGAATATGTAGTGGAATGATACAGGAATATGTAGTGGAATGATACAGGAATATGTAGTGGAATGATACAGGAATATGTAGTGGAATGATACAGGAATATGTAGTGGAATGATACAGGAATATGTAGTGGAATGATACATGAATATGTAGTGCAGTGATACATGAATATGTAGTGGAATGATACAGGAATATGTAGTAGAATGATACAAGAATAAGTAGTAAAATGATACGATAATATGTATGGATAGATATCAGAATACGTACTGGAATGATACAAGATTATGTAGTGGAGTTCTGTCAAACAAATAATTTGGTTACTTAAATAAGTTGAGAGCATTTTTATTGTCCGATACGATATCGGCCCTGTAATTTAGATGTGTCCCTTTTAGTGTTGGGGAAGTGAATCAGCAATAAGACTGTACACTTTTTTAATGTTTTTTGATGCGACCTTGAGTAATATCGCCCTTATTTCCAGCGGGTCTAGGGCGCACTGGTACCCTGATAGCGTGCTACATGATGAAACACCACGGGTTCACCGCTCGAGAGGCCATCGCTTGGCTGCGCGTCTGTCGCCCTGGTTCCGTCATTGGACACCAACAGTGGTTCCTTGAGAAGTGAGTACCATCTCATCAGCCCAATACGTTCCCATTGCTTTGAGATTTTAAAAAGAGTTTTTTTGACTGGGTTTCTATGGCGCTCTGTTTAAAGTTAAAAATCGCAGGTCATAAATATGATGTCAAACTGGGTATGTGCATAAAAATGTCAAATTTGGTCATTCATTTAGAACCTTAGAGTACAGACTAAAAGCATAGAGAGATCATCAAAGCGATTTTATATTTGTACTGCTCACACGTATCGCTACGTCAGTGGCGAAGGAAAGAAACAAACTTATAGTAATTAGCTACGCTGTGATAAGCCCCATACCATTTTTTTCGACTCGAGTCAACTGTTTTTTCTATACAAATCTGTCAGACTCATTCACATCAAAGTGTCCACTTCATATAAAAAGTGTCCAAAAAAGTGGTACGCTTCACACATAATCAAGTTCTTTCTATGGTTTAGTCTATACTCTAAGTTTAGAACACAGTGTGGCTATTTACTTTGAAAAAACTATGTGCTGAAATTTTGGAAAACGACGTCTATAAATAGATTTTTGGGGTCATTAGAACGATTTTATTTTAGAAATACCAAAGTACTTCGTTAAGTTTTGTTCGATCACTCCTGCTCTTCGCTTTATTTTCTATTTACACATTTTTTCATATGATTATTTTGACACGTCACGTCATATTAGTGATGTCAAAAATGTGCTTGTTGATTTTGGGCTTGCACCGCGCTTTAATGAATAGCATCAGATTTTTATATTCAGTATTACCCGTTATATTACTGCTGCACTACACTGCAGCTGGCCTAGTACGGGTGGTGGAGAAAATTGTCTTTCCCCGTCTTATTTCACTCTCTTCACGCTTTTTTTTTCATATATTTTGGCTCCACACATAGTGTATTTAGCCAGTGTCAAGTATTGTAGTTTTTCATCGTATTATCAAATATTTCATGTAAAGTCAAGTCTTAGTCACAGTCAGTCAGGGTAGTCATAGTCCAGTCTAAGTCAGGTAGTCATAATCCAGTTTAAGTCATGTCCTAGTAAAGTAGTGGCAACTTTACTAGAGGCTTCTATGGAATTTTAGAAGCAACACGAAAAACCACGTTTCACTACATTATATCACTTGCCAACACTCATACTCGTAATTCAGCACTTAATGCGTAAAATGCCACTAATTTTAAACATTAACACTAGAAAAAGCATAAGTTTTGGGAAATAATACAATGCAACGACGTGAACTTTTTCACGTTCCCGCCAAAACTCCCTCTTCACGCTTGCTTACTTGTCAAGTGGAGTGAAACAGTGGAAAGACCTTAGAGTATAGACTAAAAGCATAGAGGGAACTTAATTATCTGTCAAGCGTACCACTTTTTTGGACACTTTTTGTATGAAGTGGACACTTTGATGTGAATGAGTCTGACTTATTTGTATAGAAAAAACAGTTGACTCGAGTCTAAAAATTGGTATGGTGACTTTTCGTAAGCGTAGCTGATCACTATGTGTTTGTTTCTTTTTTTTTTCGCCACTGACGTAGCGATACCTGTGAGCAGTACAAATATAATATCGTTTTGATGATCTCTCTATGCTTTTAGTCTATACTCTAAGGGAGAGACAATTTTGTCTACCGCCCGTGCTAGGGTAGCTGGTGTATATCCCGTCCATGGAAGGGACATACACCATAAATAGCAGTGGTGCCATCAAAAGATCCCAACGGAAGACCAGCACTGGTTCAATTGAACCAGCATAACGCTGAGTTGGGGCCTATTTGTGACAACATTTTCCTCTTATTCAGTTAATTTCTGTCAATAACTCTGTATTTTTAATACTTGTTTCAAATAAACAGTTTTGCTTTCTTTCTTTCAATAAAAAGTGAGTAATATTTTTTTATATCTTTATTCCAGCGTCCAATCTCGTATGCACGCGGAAGGCGAGGCGTACCGTCGGCGACACAATATAACTTCATACCCCGTCTTCACTCGAGGAATCTACTGCGACTTGCCGCCTGAGACGCCTAAAGATTCAACTGATGAACCCATCAAACCGGTTTCCTTGCAGTCTATACTACACAGTAATAAGAATTCTAAGGTAAATTACATTAATGTCGTGCCTTTTGACTGTGATGTTTTTTTGTGTAAAGTTTGTCTAGGTAGGTACCACCGCTTTGCCAGTTATTCTGTCGCCGAGCAGTAGTGTGCAAGCACTACTGTGTTCCGGTTTGAAGGGCATTGTGGCTAGTAAAATTACTCGGCAAATGAAACTTTATGATCTGATCTCACAGTCTAACTAATCTTATTCTTAGACTGTGATGATGTCTCAGGATGACGTGCGCAGTGCAGTGTCACGCGAAACTTTATAATTTAGAGTTCGAGTGACACTGCAATCTATAATGTGCAGCCGTGACGCCAAACATCAGCCCGGTTAGCGTGACATAATATTTCGACACTATCTCGTGAGAGACCGTGACAAGACTATGGTAGCGCCTAAGTGTGTCTCATTCTAACAGCGACGACAAGTTTTCTCGCGGTGCGCATGCTAGGCCATCAGGTGAAGGAAGAGCTCGTCACGTCATTCATTCACATAAAAAAAAGGTTCCACCAACTAAATTGGACATTCAGAAAAGCTTTATTTCCAGCTCGACAACGCCAACGCTCTCAACGCCAACGAAACCGATTCCGAGAACAACGTGACAACGGTCATCGGCAAGTACAAGACGACGCCAACTCCAATGCTGCCAAAGACCGTGTTCACTCCCAAAATGAACTACATGCTGCCAACGAACAACATAAGAAACGCTAACAACACCAATTTGAAGCAACCGCCGAGGATCATGAATTCGGCGCTGAAATCGCACTACGCGTCGAAAACTCTGACCTTTCCGCCAACTAGAAGTGCCAATTCTCAAGCCAAGTTAACGGGAAGTGTGAAGCCGTTTACAGGTAAGAATAGCTTTCACGGTCAACGGGCGAACTTAGCTCGCCCCGTAGGTTACACTCACGGCGCCAGCCCATTAAAAACGTATACGCGTAAAACCGTGAGCGTTAGCAAAATAACGACGAGTGAGACGCAAACGATGACGTCGTTAAACAACGTGACGTCAACTTTGTCTGCTTTAACGGAGAACTGCCATTTGAACGGTAAAAATCGGTTACCTTCCGAGCCGAATTTGAAAACGGCGTCGCAGAAACAAACTCCGACTGCGCGTAAGAAACTGATAGTCCGGTCGAATTCCAACTCGCGAAAGAAACTGCCCAAAAGTGTAACTAAAACTGGTTTAGAGGCGAGTCAGGACTTGTCTTCCAGCGATACGAACGTCACTAACATATCTGTCGACTCCCTCGAAACCCCGTTCCGGTTTAGGCGGAAACGGGACAAATCGTCCAGCCCGGAGCCTATGGATTGTCTGTCTCACTCCGTCATGACGGATGACGTCACGCCGGACAACATAGAAGAGACAAACAACTCTCAAGGGAACAAGTTGTACAAGATAAAGGCGTTGAGGAAGAAATGCCCCGCGTTCGGTGTGAGTTTATTAAAAAAGGAAGGTGTACAAACACGATCAAGTAGCTGCGCTAGTGGCTCGACTGTGAAGAAAAAATGATCTCTGTTTTATGTTTAGAGACGTTGAAACCCCCCCAATGAAACCTACGCCCAATAATAGCCAAGATGCCCCTGATAACAGATCAAAAGGTCTGCCAAGTCTAAACATGACGAAACTTAGTATTCAAGGCATTTGAAGTTGGTGCAGGTGGATTATTTCCATGACCCGGCAGGATCGGAACTGGCAGATCTGATTTTTTTTTACATATTTAGATGTCGGTTAACGATCTAAAGATAGGCTATTGGGGTACCCGATGACGTAGGTATTTGTGCAGTGGGCTCTCGCACCACTAGTAAAAGCTGTTGAAAGCTACATAATGTTATCTCGCTCTCGCCACCGTTGAAAGAGTAGTGGGAGCGAGACGGCAATAGAATGTCTTCTCAGTTAATGGCGCGAATATTAGTTGTTTGCACGTTAGAGATTATTTATAGTTATGTGCATAGCACATGGTGTTGTATCGTGATTTTTACGTTGATAGATTTGTTTAGACGCTTCCTAACTATAACCTTATGTAATAATGGACTGATTTTATACTGAACTCATATCAAATGTAAGCCCGCGTTAAAAGACATTGCACAATGCCGAGCGGGGGTTATGGCGCGCCAGAATCACTGAAACAAATGAAGGCATTTCTTAGATGTGATTTGTTTCAGCTTCGGACACAAATTGTTTACAACGCCATCTATGTCTCGAAAGTAAACACTACCCTGTAACTGTTAGAGTACGATGTACGTTGTAAAAGAGATAATCAACTTCTAACGTGCCACATCCTTCGCCGTGCGTTGTATGTTTAAACGAATCTATCAACTTTTTTTTAAATGTATAGAGAATGTTTATGCTAAATGTCGTGAACCCCAAAATAGGAGCCTATAAATATATAAAATTTAATCTCATTGGGACTGTTTGTATGGTTCTTAACTACTTTTAGTGCAGTTAGGTCGATTGATTGACTAATGTTATTGACATTATTTTTATTGATTTCTGTCAATAGATGGCGCTTTTATGAATTGTTTTAATTTTGACAACATTTACATGCTGTATTTGTTTATCATATAATTTCATTGGCTGGATCTATTACTTATACATATAAATCGTTATATTAATATACATAGTTTTAATCGTTTTTTTTTTAAATAAATTTATTAGACAATCAGTCGATCACATAGTTTTTAAGAAGAAATATTTTTGTAGTCTAATAAAAAACTTAAGTGATAAACAGAATGCCATCTTGTTTAGCTTTTATGGAGATTGTAGAACTTATTGGTCTAAGACTAAAAGGATGAGTAGACAGAATCTGTAGTACTCGAAAGAGAAGCCACGCAAAATAATAAAAAAGAAATATGGCAATTAAAATGGTATTCCCGCCCGCAATATTTTGAGCAGCGATGAGCTAGCTGAATATGATAACTCATCATATATAGTTTTTGTAATACAAAATATCCGATTTCATAGTTCCTGTGCGGTTGGCGCCGCAGTATGTCTGCATAGTTACTACGTTTTATTTATTGCACTGGTGGTCTAGCAAAGATGCCAGCGTGGAGCGGTAACGAAGGAATGACATTAGCTGCGGAAAAGTTATCCGCAGCTAATGTCATTTCCCATACATTTTGGAGTTAGCGTGAGGCGTTACCGCTTCACGCTGGCATCTTTGCTAGACCCCCAGGTTTTTATATCTTTACATAATAAACGCATCTATTTAGTTCAAGAATTACAAAACTATCGATCGCTCATCATTTTCATTATCATCGAGAACACTGCAGTCTCAAATGGTTCTCACTTATTGGTATTACCATACGACCTAATTTGCACCTTATTGTGTCAGAGCAAGACTTGCTATTTATTTAAATAATTTTGCGGAGTAAACCTTCTGTACATAGTACTATTATATTCTGTGGTATTACTTAAAGTGGCTCCACTTTCTGATTCTACGAGCACCGTCTACCTTAATCCTTTAGTCTTGAGTTATTGGTATAATCATTATTTAAAATTATTGACTTATTGTTATTCTGTTTTAGCTTTACATGTAGTTATTTTTAACGCTTGTTGAGTTATTTGATGTACACTAACGTTTAGTAGAAATTTTTATTAAAAAGTTTGTTTAAATAGTAGTAAGCTTTAAAATTTACATAAAAATACGGAAGTGCATTGGTAATTACAATTTATACAGTAAGAAAAATCCATACTTTGCGAAAATCCATTTTAGTAAATTAAAGTAATTCACAATTTTAGTTTAGTTCTTTTTTTTTACGGGCAATGTGCCTTTATTTTTTAAACTAACTACAACACTACTAAAACTAGTAGTTTAGTTCTTGTATGAAAAAGGTAGAAAGATCGAAACTAGTTTTTTTTAAAATCGATAAATGTAAACCTTTATTATTATTTACACGTTAGGCACAAGGTAGGCTTAGAGTATAGACTAAAAGCATAGAGAGAATCAGAATCAGAATCAGAATAATTTATTGAATAGTTGATACAATAATGTTTGGCTAGGTGTAATAGCGCAATAAAGCAAGATCAATTTACCCACATCGGGCATTCAATATTATCAAGAATGTGGATATATAAATGGAAATTATTAATAACATCACTGATCCGAACGCAAAATATAATCAAATAGAGATCATCAATACGACATTATATTTGTACTGCTCACACGCATCGCTACGTCATCAGTAGTAAGTAGTAATTAGCTACGCTTGCGAAATGTCACCGTACCATATTTTCGACTCGAGTCAACTGTTTTTCTATACAAATCTGTCAGACTCATTCACATCAAAGTGTCTACTTCATATAAAAAGTGTCCAAAAAGTGGTACGCTTGACAGATAATGAAGTTCTCTCTATGCTTTTAGTCTATACTCTAAGGGTACAAGACTTGAGATGTTCGGCTTGGATCGGCTGTTTCCGGTTTTGTAGAGTGCTTTCTCCGTCGTACAAAGCTGGTTCGATATTTAAATGAAGGAGAGAACGCTCTACAAAACCGACAGAAGTAGCCTAACCTAAGCCTTACGTGCCAAATCGTAAAGTTTAGTTTTGTACAGTACATAAATGAGCAGTGATGGAACAATCACACTAATATTATAAAGCTGAAAGTTTGTATGTGTGTTTGTGTGTATGTTTGTTACTCCTTCACGCTCAAACGGCTGGACGGATTTGGATGGAACTTGAAATATAGATAGCTTATATACTGGATTAACACATAGGCTACTTTTAATCCGCGGGTGAAACCGCGGGGCGCAGCTAGTAAATGATAATTCCATAATGTCCTCCATATTATATGAAATATATTATGGACAAACACAACATCGTTTATTATTTTTTGTTCCGTCACTCCTCAAATAAGCTTAGCTAGCAAATAAAACGAATTTGTGAAACTAATGTAAGAATGGTGAATTATTTTAATTTTTGATATTAAGTTTCCTCTGTTAGATCTGCGTGTATGAAACACACTATTTTAAACATTTCAGTGGTCGAAATTGATTTCTGTTGTTATAAAAACCTATAACCTAACCTATGAACGCCTTAAACATTGAAATATGGTTAAATTACTTTTTATTATTGGGTACAGTGGAATTGTCTTTAACAGGTTACAAAATCAGTGCAACTTATCCTTAATATCTTTTATGAATTTTTTTTTTAAATCGTTGTGAACAACAGTCTATGTTGCAGA
Source organism: Ennomos quercinarius (assembly GCA_910589525.2). Taxonomy (NCBI): domain Eukaryota; kingdom Metazoa; phylum Arthropoda; class Insecta; order Lepidoptera; family Geometridae; genus Ennomos; species Ennomos quercinarius. The sequence goes on along the minus strand of OU342513.1, from coordinate 5,589,945 downwards.
TACCTGTGCAATATTTCCTAACATGTTTCATACTCACATTTAACAAAATAAAAATAAAATGGAACCCAATTTTGGTGGATATTTCGCACAGCGCCATCTAGCCCCAAACTAAGCAAAGCTTCTATCACCTGAATTTCTAGTGAAAATATATATTATTATTGTAAATAGAATTTTGATTTGTCTTCCTATTCGTACCTTATTCAAATAAATTAACTCGAATTATGATGGATAATCAGATCGCTAATTTTAATTAACGTTGCCCGCCGATATCTTTGCCTTTAAAATATTCATTTTAATTAGAATCAACTAAGGCCCGATTTCACCAACGTTTATTCCAAGTATACGGCTATTCCTTACTCCTGGATACAGCTAATTGACAAATGAAATTACACAAAAAAGTCGCCATTTTGATTGTATCCAAGGAATAAGTCTTATTCCTTCACAAAATTGGTGATATAAGGGCTATATTCGCGTAACTCGGTTGTTCTCGGAAAGTTATACCTGGAATAAAATTTATTCTAGTTTGGTGAAATCGGGCCTAAATATTTTATTCATAAATCTTTATACCGTCCAAAAGCATTTAAAATATAAATATTATTATGTATAAAGCCTTACTTATAAACATTACCTTTTAATCAATGCTTAAGCTCCGTCGCATTTTAGCTCGTGACATTTCACGTTAGCTAGAAGTTGACAGGATGTTTTATGCATTAATTAAGAATTAACGTTTGTGAAACCCTAAGCGCGTAGTAGTTTTGGTTTAGTTGCTTCACCTTTTGTCCTTTTTTGACATTTGAATATTGAAAGCGATCGAAAAAGACAAAAGATGGTGTAACTAATCATAAGCCACAACGCGTTTATTAATAAGGCCGTTATAGTATATCCCATTTCTAATTTAAAAACTCAATATGTGAACCTATCCTATGGGTCGATTTTTCAATGGCTAGGCGAAAGTGGTCTGACGAATAAATAATTGTTAACAGACTACATTTTTTTTCAGTATTAGATTGACAAAATTTGCGGTCAAATGCGGGCGGGCCTATTTAGTTGTAAAAAAAACAGTTCAGATTTTATTATCTCTCTGTTTTGTGTTGTCTAGTGAATTTTTGTTTTATTATAGTTATAAACCGCGCCTATAATAGAGGGTATTGCGCCAAATCATACAAGTCATAGGTATATCGCGCGTTATTGAAAAAGCGATTCAGTCTATCGAAAACTACAAGAATATTGTTTTCAGTTATTTAATTTTCCATTCACATCTAAAAGGTTACATAATATTTTATTAATGTACTATCGGAAAACGCTTTAGTCGTGCAGCTTGAAAATGGTTGTAATAAGTTAAAAATCAATTGAGTTGAAGAAATCTGAAGCCCGGTCTAAGGCTAAGCGCACACTACGATAAAAATCGTTGCGAAATCAAATTGCTAGTCTGTGAACAACAGAAATATACTGCAACCCGCACGAACCAATCGTTTGCGATTTTTACTTCACAATAACACCGAATTTAAAATCGTAGTGCGCTTAGCCACAGAATAGATATATAGTACTACGTAAGCCTAAATATCATTCAATAACATCACCCATAGAGTATAGAGTAAATAAATGTAGAGATGCCAATGCCATATTAGCGTGAGTCGCCAACCACACGCTCAGGGAGTCTAGCCTTTAGACCCCCTTAGCGTGTGGTCTAGATACCTTTCCATTAGTGTTAACGCCGAACGAATAACTAAAACCGGATTTCGGAAAAGCGATTTCCGCAAGTAATGTCATTCCCACACATTTTAAGTTATCGTTTGGCGTTAATGCTAATGGAAGGGATCTTTGCTAGGCCCCCAGTGACCTGCTCACGCTTAGGTCGTGTGGCAAATGAAATTACAGTAGCCGAAACAAATCTGCGATACTGTACCTACTCGTTTAGAGCTAAATATGTTTGGACTGGGCTTATGCTGCGATTTTATATAAGGTCTGACATACAAATGTAAAAAAATTGATAATTTTGGCATATATTCATTATTGTGGTTTAATTTTCTATACTCACCAGTTTTTGAATCTGTTTTTCTTATATTTGTGTAGGTGTACTTGTAGCTTTAATCATGTTATGAATTGGTTATTGTTAAATCTTTATTAATATCGGCAACTTTAGCAGTATATCTGAATTTGTATTGTACACATATTTGTATCGGTTTACTTATGTTTACATATATATTTTATATGATTGTGACATTTATTTTTATCCACTGCAATACTGCTTTACTCACGTTTTCTTTTTCCTACTTATTTACATAACTCATATTAATTTTAAAAAAATATACTAGATTGTGGAAAATGCGACCATGTTTTAAACACTATCATTCACTAAAATGTGAAAATGGTATACATTTACCTTATACAAAGGTATATAAATAGAATATAATGAATTATATTGTTTATCTTTAAAACATATGTATTTTATTTACTGATACTTTTATATGTTGGTGCGATGTGTGAACGTCTTAGGGACCAGAGCGTTTGTAGTTTATATAGATTTTTGTATAGTTGCGTTGCGTCTGTTGTATAAAATATAATTTTGAAGTTTACATTTTATTAATATAGTAATTATGGTGTGATCCGGTGATCAAATAATCAGTTACTAATGTATTGTATTGTGCACTACTACCTTTTAGATGTACATATTGTTATGTATTAAATGTCGGAACGCCATACAAAATTGGTGTACTTGCTTGTGCTTATTAAAAAATAAAAAAGATATATTCCAATTTATTATATTGTTTTATTACAGTTTAGTTTAATTTGAAGCAGGCGTCAAAATTAAAGCATGGCTTATTAAAAAAATAGAGCCTAATAGTATCAAGCTGTTATGAAAGTTGATATGAAAAAATATAGAGATTGGAGCAATCGGTAGGATTCAAATAGGTAGTTACTGTTAAGCATCACATTGACTGTCCTATTACCCATTGCAAAATATCTCAAACTGGTACATTTATGTAAAAAACATTGTGAAATTCAAAAACAAATAATTTGAAATTGAAATAGATATTTGAAAACTGAGAGTGACAAATAAAACTCCAAAGTATACTTTAATAACATTTAATTAACAAAAAATATCACTGGCGCTATTTCTAAAACTCGTATTGCGAGACTATTATGATCAGCCTAGCTACAGCACTGCCTGCGAATTGCCCGTGCTGGTATAATGACATAGTTAGCTCTAACTCTGCTACCTGAGGACCTTCTAGGGGGCACAGGAGCGAGATGGCACACACGTTGCCTGTTGGACGCATGCTGGAAAATAAAAATGTTACATTAGGTGCCGTGACCAGGATGTTAAGTGTAAGTTTTTATTAAAAGATAACTTTTGTTGCTTCCTGACTAGTTCCTGGCTTAATGCTCTAACTAAACCAACATTAAATCCTTTCTGCGTTATGAAAACGTAGTAAAGGAAATATATATAATAATATATATTTGGGCGAGCTATTTACATGTCTTTACGAACTCCTGAATACAAATCACATTCTCTACCAGGCGAGTACTTGTTCTTTTAATTCCAAATGCCAGCTTGACCCCGATGACTTCGTTAAAAAGTCCAGAAGGAACTGGTACGCAATTTTATAATATGAATTTTACTAACTCGAAACATCTTAGATCCGCGGGAGTGACGCCTGCCGAAGCTTGCACGTTCACCATCCTCATCTCGAAGCTTACTACTGAATCCACCCACGAAGGTCCGTGCATTGTGAACAAATCCACCTGAAAACAAAGGCCATTAACATATTTTCCCCCAAATAGACGGGGGGTCTAGCAAAGATCCCTTGCCATTGGAAAGGGATCTTTGCTAGACCCCCAGGTACGTGGTTCATGTTTTCTGTAACACTCCATAACGAGACATTTAAACTCTACCATGATAATTAGACTTTGGGATGGGGTGATTAGAAATTAATTACTTTTGTTGATACTTACGCTCCCCGACGGAAGATAGATATTAGCGACGAATGTGATAAAGTTGTAGCTGTAAGTGCTCGGCTGCTGCAGGCAAGCCCAGTCTGACACGCGACATGATTGTGTGATGCGGGAGCAGCGGCTAGAGAAAATGTATATGGGTTAGATTATCGCGAACTGAAAATGTGGATTCCCTTCTCCCTAGAGTTATCCTAGTGGAATGAAAGGGCATAATTTTGACCCAAAGACCTTCACCCCACTATTTTGGCATTAGTAGAAGGAAGTAGGCAGTAATAAATACACTGATACACACGGAGTAGTATCACTCTGAAATATGCCATTGATGTGGCATTATTTTAATTAATCTAAAAGCTTTAACGAATTTGGCTGTTTTTTTTTGTGTGCAGACGTAACGTGCTGAAATAGCCAACTTTGAAATAACTTTTAAAAATCCTTTGGTTTAGAAGAGTATTCTTAAAAAGTTAGGTAATACGACGAAATAGAAGGTAAGTAAGTATGCTTATTAGTTTCTTGGATGCGTTCCGCTTAAATTAGGTAGGCATCTAACTACCAAGGTAGCCAACATAGCTAAGCGAATGATTGAGCTGGCCATTATCAGCCGCAGAACTGACAACCGTTGAGTTTGTTTTCCTCACAGAATGTGCAGAAATGAGAGCAGTCATACTGGTATGACAAACAAACTAGTATGATCACGAGGAAACATAAGCGGGTATTATTTTTGAGTAGAGACCGCGACTTGCAAAACGTAGTAGAAAGTCCTCCGACTAGGTGGAACGATTGCAGCTAAATGAAAAAAGCTGTACGCTAAGCTCAGTAGCGTAAGTACAAGGTACCTTGGAGAGGCTTAATAGCCATAATATGGAGTGAACTAATGCAGGTTGATTATAATGATGAAAATTTGTACCTAGGAGAGGCCTTAATAGCCATATGCCCAGGAGAGAACTAAAAATTCGGCCACACCGGCGGGTCAATTGGCGTCAGTGAAGCATCAAAACTGGTCCTTCGGCAACCATCGCTGTCCGTGTTCGTAGACAGCCGCACCGCGGTCGCCGTGGGCAGCGATGGGTACCTAATAGTTACGCGTCACTGACACTGCCGCTTCGCAGAGGCGCCGGTGGGGCTGAAGCTTATTCTACACTCACTGCTTAGATTCGAGCCGGTAGCCGGTGGGGCAGTCGATGTGGTGGCAGTGGTAGCTGCCGCGCGTGTTCTGGCAGACGTAGCCCGGGTCCGCCGAGCGCGCGCAGCTCGCCTCGCCCGTCTCGCACTCGTCGATGTCTGCCAGTTAATGGAATGTTGTGTATCTAATACTGACTAGTGGCTCTGTGAGCTGTAGGCAGACCTCGCGAGTCTGTCTTTGTATAGCTTAAAACTGAAAAACTATTTAATTTTTGTATGTCTTCAACGATACCATATTGAAAAATTTCCAAAAACTGAATTGGCAAAAACTACTTCATACTAGCGGTCCGCCCCGGCTTCGCACGGGTATAATAGTGTTCGCAGCGCACGCGATGTAAAGACTTTTTAGGTAACTTTTTAAACCTTGGGTCACATTATTGGGGTTTTAGTACAGATTGCTAAGTTTTTGAAAATTTAATTATAACCTATGTCACCCGGGGATAGTGTAGCTTCCCAAAAGTGAAAGAACTTTTCAAATCGGTTCATTTTTTTTTATTTATTTTTATAGCAAATGGGTCAGCGTTTGGCCACATCTCACCTGATGGTAAGTGTAGATGAAACCTAAGGTGGGACACGCTTACCCAGAAGATACCTATTCACTCTGCTCTTGAATACGCCTAGATTGTATGTGGAAGGGAAAACTGTTGCGGGAAGCAAGTTCCATTCCTTAGATGTACGGATTATAAACGAGCTTCCGAAGCGATTTGTGCGAACATGGGGCACGTTAACGACATAAGGATGGAAGGCTTCACCACGTCTAGTTGTTCTGTGACGGAAAGGAGAGGGTGGGATGAGATTATGGAGCTCCTGAGAACTCAGTAGTTTCGGAGCCTATTCAATGCAAACAAACAAACAATCAAATATTTCCTCTTTATAATATTGGTATAGGTAGATAACTATAGAATCTGCCCACAAAATTTCACGAGAATCGGTTGAGAAATGCGACCTGTTGAGGAGAACAGCCGGACAGACATACGAAATCGTTTTTGCCCGAGCTGAAACAGAGACGCTTTACGCAACAGTAATAAGCGGTACAGACCTACTGTTCTTATAAAAGGGTAAAAAAGACGGCGCTATTTTAGTTTCATAGACAGCAAAAAGTCGTCATGGTGGACACCAACTCTGTCTTCTGATGTATAAGTTTTATTGGTGCTAACTTTGGAGATAGCACCAATAAACACTTGAATTTTGAAACGTTACTTGGTAAACTAAATTTTAAAGATGTGGTTTCTTATTAAAACTGTTGATTTACAGCTACTGATTAAATAATTTTGTAAAGGCTTTAAATGTTATATTTGGGCTGTAGTATATTTGAAACCCTAGCAGATTGATGCTAAAGCTTGGGCTTTAGCATCAATCTGCTAGACCAAATAAAAATGGACCACACTACGCGTTATTAGTATACTAGCAGCGCCCCGCGGTTCCATCCGCGTTCCTACAGGAATAGAAATAGCCTATGTTTTAATCCAGCGTATAAGCTACCTCCGTGCCAAATTTCATCCAAATCCATCCAGTTGTTAGAGCGTGAAAGAGTAACAAACATACACACATACGCACAAACTTTCGCCTACATAATATTACTGTGATATTTATTCTGTGACTACGCTTATAGTAATGCTTCTACTAGGTACACGAGAGCTGGTACACCCGGCGGGCAGGCGCACCGATAGTTGCCCGGCTCTATCGTGGTCTCTTACGATAAGACTACCAGTAGAGTGGAGATCACGAATCGGTAAACGTAGCGGGACGCCCTGCGACACGATGGAGCGACGATATAGGTACGTAAGGTAATGACTGGAAGAGAAGAGCTGAAGATCGTGTTCAGTTGCGTGCTTTTGGGAAAGGACTATTTTTTTTAATTAACGATCACTTACATAGGATCCTGGACGCTAACTAGGATTCCCTGTATATTAGGGACCCAGGAACTACGAGACCATCACAACACCCAGATACAGGGAGCAAGTATTTGCGCTTTTTTTTCGTGTGCTTTCTTGTCCTGTCGCAGGAATCGTACCTGCCGCCTCCGGGCTATGAACCAACCTGCTCAACCACCACACCACGGAGGCTGTCAATGTCTATGCCCAGCATTGGACTAGAGTGTGCTGATGACGATGATACACATGTCACTCACCGACACAGCTCCGCTTGTCGTCTGCGAGCCGGTACCCGGACGGGCAGGCGCACCGGTAGCTGCCCGGCTCGTTGATACACTCGCCGCCGCACAGTTTGCCGCGCAGTCGACCGCCCGACCACTCAGTGCACTCATCCACGTCCACGCATGTTCTGAGGATTAGAATGTAATATGCAACATGTTAGCGTGTCGAGATAAGAAGTTTCCCTGCGAGATAAGATCCGGAATGAGGAGATTCGCAGAACTAAAGCCGATATAGCTCTTAGAATTAGCAAGTTGAAATGGCAATGGGCAGGCCACATCGCTTATAGAACTGACAACCGATGGAGAAGAAAGGTCCTCAAGTGGCGACCACGAACCTGGCCCCCCACTAGGTGGACCGACGATCTAGTCAAAACCACGGGAGCTAATGGTTCCAAGAGGTAAGCAGCCGCTCAAGGCGGTGCTCTGTTGGGGAGGCCTATGTTCAGGCTGTTGATGATGATGCAACATGTATTCGTGAATATGTAACACAGCCCCACGCTGAACAACTTGTTGGGTATCAGAATCAACTGATTTAAAACTCATAGGTACTACCCATATTTTTTACAGTGAGTACATTAACCGACACTATACCGAAGATATCCCGGACGTCAGCCTGTACGAGATTAGAATGGCCCTCAAACAGCTTAAAAACAACAAGGCACCAGGTGAAGATGGAATTACGACTGAACTTCTGAGAGCGGGTGGTAGACCGGTACTTTTAGTCCTCCAGAAGTTATTTAATTCTGTCATCCTTGAAGGTATAACGCCAGAGGCATGGCACAAGAGCGTGGTGGTGCTCTTCTTCAAAAAAGGCGATAACACCTTATTGAAGAACTATAGGCCCATCTCGCTCTTGAGTCATGTGTATAAGCTGTTTTCGAGAGTCATTACGAATCGTCTCGCACGCAGGTTTGATGAATTCCAGCCTCCCGAACAAGCCGGTTTCCGAAAAGGCTTTAGCACCATAGACCACATCCATACGCTGCGCCAGATTATACAGAAGACCGAAGAGTATAATCGGCCGTTATGCCTAGCGTTTGTGGACTATGAGAAAGCCTTCGATTCAATCGAGACTTGGGCGGTGCTGCAGTCCTTGCAGCGATGCCAAATTGACTATAGGTATATCGAAGTTTTGAAGTGTTTGTACAGTAAGGCCACTATGTCAGTCCGACTACAGGACCAGAGTACGGAACAAATTCCATTGCAAAGAGGCGTGAGACAGGGAGACGTTATTTCTCCGAAACTGTTCACAAACGCATTGGAGGATGTTTTCAAGCTCTTGGAGTGGAAAAGATCTGGCATCAACATAAATGGCGAGTACATCACTAACCTTCGTTTTGCCGATGATATAGTCATAATGGCGGAATCGCTCGAGGACCTTAGCACCATGCTCAACGACCTCAGTAGAGTCTCCTAGCAGGTTGGTCTTAAGATGAATATGGACAAGACAAAGATCATGTCTAATGCTCATGTTCCACCTATACCGGTAATTGTTGGGAACGATACTCTCGAAGTTGTCGACAAGTATGTCTACCTAGGACAGATTGTCCAATTAGGTAGGTCCAACTTCGACAAAGAGGTGGCGCGAAGAATCCAACTCGGCTGGGCAGCGTTCGGGAAGCTTCGTCCTATCTTTTCGTCCAAAATACCGCAGAGCCTGAAAACGAAAGTTTTCAATCAGTGTGTGTTGCCAGTGATGACTTATGGAACTGAGACATGGTCTCTTACTGTTGGCCTCATTAGTAAGCTCAAAGTCGCGCAGCGAGCTATGGAGCGAGCTATGCTCGGTGTTTCCCTGCGAGATAAGCTCCGGAACGAGGAGATCCGCAGGAGAACTAAAGTGACCGATATAGCTCTTAGAGTTAGTAAGTTGAAGTGGCAATGGGCAGGCCACATCGCTCGTAGAACTGACAACCGATGGGGAAGAAAGGTTCTCGAGTGGCGACCACGAACCGGAAGACGCAGCGTGGGCCGGCCCCCCACTCGGTGGACCGACGACCTGGTGAAAGCCGCGGGGAGCCGATGGATGCAGGAGGCGAGCAGCCGCTCAAGGTGGCGTGCTCTGGGGGAGGCCTATGTTCAGCAGTGGACGTCTTCAGGCTGTTAATGATGATGACATTAACCAGAGCTAATATTTATGTTTCTCACAAACAAAAAACAAAAATAAAAGCGAAGCTACACCTAGGTACTAGTATAGTATTATATTATCTGTGACCTAGGTAATCAACCGACCTGTGAAGAAACGACAACAGTACTCAGCACAGAATCGCTACTTATATATAATTCTATGGTACTCAGCGTTTTCATGATTTTGCATTTGACATCGTTACCTTTCAGTAAAGGTCTTTCTTACAAAGAAATCAATAATTTATAGATATTATACGCTACCTACCGGTAGTGGGCTGGAGCATTTGGTCTGTCTATAGGCTATCGCGGCTAGTATACAGTCTAAATGTTCTTTGTAGTAGATAGTGTAGCTAGTTTTTTAGTTTTAGTAGTGTAGTAGTTAGTTTAAAGAATAAAGGCACATTGCCTGTTAAAAAAAATTATGGTCCTCTTTAAACAATCTGATATCAGTACCAAATAGGCAATAGGAAAATAATATGCCGAATGTCGCTATATTAGCTGTGGATACCGGTGGTAGTGTCGTAATCATAAAATTAAATGTGTCAATGGTGCAAGAAAGCATGGAAAGTGAGCTACCGAATAAAAAGAAAATCAAGGGCCCAGAATTTCTCCTTCCTCGGGATCAGTATGGCAATCGGTGGGAAGCTCTCGAAACCAAAAATAAATTCCGATACCGGGAATCGAACCCGAGCCTCCTGGGTGAGAGCCAGGTATCCTAGCCACTAGACCATATCGGATTATGTGTGATGTGCTGAAAATGCGGCAATAAACTCGCTCGAGTGGTTTTTATTTTATTTTAATCTTCGTGCTTTCTCTCAATTTAGTTTCGTGACACTGCCTGACTCATACTCATTGACTTAATATTAGACTTACTATTAACTTCCGTGGTATCAGGATAAAACGGTGCAGATAGTTACCGTAAACCGTACGCTCTATGGCTAGTGGCTACTATATTTATTCTGTGGTATATATTCAAATATTTTACTAGGTGGTAGGACTTTCCTGCAAAGTTCGTCTAGGTAGGTACCACCGCTTTGCCAGTTATTCTGCCGCCAAGCAGTAGTGTGCAAGCACTACTGTGTTCCGGTTTGAAGGGCATTGTAGCTAGTGAAATTACTGGGCAAATGAGACTTAAGAACTCACAGTCTAGAAATCTTTTTTAGACTGTGTAATGTCTCAAGATGACGCGCACAGTGCGCAGTGTCACGCGAAACTTTAATTTAACTTCCGAGTGACACTGCAATCTGTAATGGGCGGCTAGCTCGTAACGTCAATCGTTTACATTTAAAAAAAGTTATACCTGTTATCGTTTTCCAATCGATACCCTCGCTTGCAGTAGCACCTATAACTGCCCCAGGCGTTGGCGCACTTCTGATGGCAGACATTAGGCGTTTCTGTACACTCGTCCACGTCCACGCACACTTTGTCGTTGGAGGGCGCGTTCTTGTACCCGTCGGTGCACTCGCAGCGGTACGAACCGATGGTGTTGATACAACGCGCGTTATACGAACATGGCTGGAAATTAAATAAACTAGTAACTATAAAAAGTACCCTGAAAATGATAATTATTATTGTTGATCCAATCACGTTATCGATTGTTTAATTTAACGATTATCGTTAATGCAGAACCGGTTCGCGACTGATTCTTATATTGACTTGTGAATTGAGGAGTTGGTTCCAATGGCCGTCTGCACTAACTTAGCTAAGCAAGTTGTTATTGCAGTTGTAGTTGTTCTCACCTCTAGTACGTTTTTTTTTGTTTTTATGTTAAAGGGAGCAAACAAGCATACGGCCCACCTAATGGAAAGTGGCCACCGTAGCCTATGGACATCTGTAACACCGGAGGAGGCGTCACCAATGCGTTGCTTACCCTGTAGGACTCTTTTAACCCTCTTTTTAAAGTACTCCATGTTATAACTCTGCGGAAAGACCACTTGGGGCAGCTTATTCCACATTTTGCAGGTATACGGCTAGAAAGAACGCATGAATCGAGTCGAATGAGATTTCCACGACTCAATAATATGTGGATGAGCTTTTTTGCGGTTTTTTTTTGTTAAATTCGTGTCAACTTGGCACACCAAATACTGCAATGCTCATTGGTTGCCTGTTGATCATCGGCTGTCTTCAACCAATGAGCGTATAGTATTTGGTGTGTTGACTTCACACGAGTTTGATAAATAATAGTAATAAGCCCCCACCCGGTGGACCGACGACGTGGTGAAAAACGCGGGGAGCCGATGGTTTTTTTTTTTATGAGATGAGTGACAAACAAGCAGGCGGCCCACCTGCTGGTAAGTGGGCACCGCCGCCTATGGACATCTGCAACACCGAAGGCATTGCCGATGCGTTGCCTACCTATAGAGAGGACTCTTTTAACACTTTTCTTGAAACTCCCCATACTGTAGTTATGCGGAAAAACCTCAGGAGAAAGATCATTCCACATCTTGCAGGTTCGTGGAAGAAGCGAGCGCAAGAATTAGATGCAGGGGATGGAGGAGGCAAGCAGCCGCTCAAAGTGGTGTTCTGTGGAAGGCCTATGTTCAGCAGTGGATGTCTTCAGGCTGTTGATGATGAAGGATGATAGTGCAGGAGTTTGGTAAATTTCCATGTTATTTGCCTTACGTTTCCATGCAGGCACTCGTCGATATCCGCGCAGTCGTTCTGGCCGAGCAGCTTGTGTCCGGCGGGACACTGGCACGAGTACCCGCCGTAGAAGTTCTCGCAGCGCTGCTGGGGACCGCACTCGGACTTGTTGTCGGCGCATTCGTCTACGTCTGGGGATAGGGGATGCAGTGCAGGATTGCAATGAGACTATTTATAGGTGTCTAAAATATTATTATATTATCTGTGTAGGTGTCAATGCACTGTACGAAGACGCACCACACTGTAGGTACTCGGTTTTTATAGGAAAGCGGCGCGATCCCGAGAGGTGGAGCACGTCTTCGTTAGGTAACTAAATGAATCGCATGGCCTACACCTACATACAAAATGTAAAACAAAATCTTCTAACTTTAGGTACTAGGATCATAAACTTGCATTAAGTATCAACCTTTTTTAGGATTTTCGATAATATGAGGATAGCATAATCTATTTATGTATTTGCAAATCATGTAAACTAAAATAACAGAAATATTTCTTAATACAATTAAACTAGACCTAAAAATTAAAAAAGACAAAACTAAGATATCAACTTAAAACCATTTGCAATGCCATTAAACGTGGTAATGCTGCCAGCACTGTGGTCATTTTACTCTCTGCCAACAGGTTATTTTAAGTTTTATGACATACTAACGGCTCGCCCCGGCTTCGCACGTGTAGTGGTGTAGCCTATGTTACACAGAGTGAATGTAGCTTTGCAATGGTGAAAGAATTTTTGAAATCGGCACAGTAATTTTTGAATTTATTCATTACAAACATACACACAAAAATACAAATCTTTCCTCTTTATAATAGTGGTGTAGAGGTGTAGATGTACTTAATTAATAAAATATTGCATCTTTTGTCAGGAGTACCTTAACTTGTACCCCTTTGGGGTACAAGTTAAGGTACTCCAAAGGGCAAGTGGTCTTGTTGGAGTCGTCAGAAGAGTCTCTTCAGTATAAAGGTACCTAAAAATAAGGACAAACTCCTGGACAGCATTTAAACCAAGCACAAGTCCTATCTTGTATGGAATACTGCGGCCATCTATAAGATAAGTACAATCTGGAGCTCTTCAAGTCGCGCGTGATTAGGTATTCTTCTAGGCAAGCATGTACCATCGTAGACCTCGTCGTCAGTTTCCATCTGGTGAGACTGCGGTAATATGCGGGGTCTATTTAGTTATAAAAAAAAACAAAACGTCTTACCATAGCATCTTTTATCAGAAGTAAGTTTGTACCCCCAAGGGCATGAAGACATGATGGATCCACTACGAGGGTCTCGTGAGTACGAGGGTCTCGGAGACCAGACTCCCCGCTGTCCGTATTGAGCACCCACTGTGATCACGTTACTGCCCACGTCTGACGGTGGACGAGGAGCTGGCTGTACTGGTACTGGGAATCACAAAATATAATTATCAACCAAAAGTTACGGTTACGGTACCCACAGGTCTTCTGGTTGATAGATCCGGTTAAGGGAATACCAAGGGGATAAGCAACAGCTTTCTCCTCTCGTTAAAATATTCTGTGATCACCAAGATCGCCAAGCGCGGTAATTATGGCAAAGGTAAGCGTCCAAAGTGGTGTTTTATGGGTAAAGCATATGCTCAGAAATGGACGTCTTCCGATTTATGATGATGATGTGAACCAGAAGTCAGCTGAATCTGCTGATATTCTGCTGCCTTCATTTAGTGCTACTATAACGATTTCAACAGAATTTATTGTTAGTACCAAATTCTCAATTGTCCCAAGTTTTTGAAGTTAAGGGAACTCATATTTCCTGATAAGTAAAACGATATAGTAAAAGTTGGAGTAAATATCTTCCAGATCATGTGCTGCTGCTCCATTATACCTATTATATTACCTACGCGATCACAATTATCTCTTATCGTCAGATGAGTTTTTTTAAATCAGATTCAGATTCAGATATTTTATTGCTTCCATAGTGTACATAGGTGGAATAAGTATAAAATTATTTAAGTAGGCTCATTATGGACCCCGTCGGGCGCAGCAAATTTGGAGAGAGAAGGACGACTTCACAAAAGAGTCAATATGTACTTACGAAGAAAATAATAACATATTAGTTTGACTATAATAAAATTTTACTCGCAATGTTTTAATTGTATTTATTAATTAATTTAATGTCAATGGAGTACATAAATATATATATATATATATATATATAAAACTGATTAATTATCATTCAATGTCATTCTTATCGATTCTAAATACCTAATATGATATAAATTTTTAATGTCAAATGTTGGTACCTACATACTATTCATTATCTTAAATTTTCATTTGTACATAATATTTTATTTTCGTTTAAATACCTACTCATTTACATTATAATAGACCTTTTTAGTGAGGAACTGTTTCAAAGTACGTATAAACCTATTATAATTTTCTATGTTCTTTAAATCATCTGGGTAAATGTAGGTATGTTGCTAGAAATTGCATGTGAGCGCTTTTATTAGAAGTAAGTTAGTAAAAATGAAGTCCCAGAGAGAATCTGAGAATCTCAGTTGTATGCTGACCCGGAACCTATTCCTGACATTACACAATGTTACACGTATGTTCCTCTGTGTTTTATTTGTTTCTACTGTACCTATGTTGTGTTACATTGTGTATGTTTCGAATATATCATATGTATATTTCATTTCATTTCTTTTATGTTTTGATCTACAGACCCATCAGTAATTTTCAATTCATGGTCATTAACTTGTAATCGAACAGTGCGAGCTGATCACATGCAACGCATGCAACGGCTCATATCTGCCCACTCCTATCCTGAAGGTAACCAAATACTTTCTACTCTCTATTGGACGAATAGTTTCACATTAGTAGATGGAATTATTCCCAGATTCTAAGCCAAGGAAAAAATTTTTCTTACCATAAGTAGGCTTCTCATTTTCAGCACGACACCGTCTTCCGCAGATACATTTGAACCCGCCGTCGATGTTGACGCAGTCTTCCTCCGCGGCACATGTGTCTTTGTTCAGCGAGCACTCGTCGGTATCTGTGACAGAAACTGAGAAGTTGGATTCTTCTTGGCTTGGTTGGTAGGTAGTGGCTAAGAAGTTGAGTGAGATCACTCAACTTGTGTGACTTTTAAATCGACGCAACCTGGTTCAAATCGCGCTCGGCCCTACACCAATGACTTTTCAAGTTGTGTACGAAGTTTGCACTCACTCTTACCCGTTACATATGTGAAATAAAACATCATGAGGAAACCGGTGCTCAAGAATAAAAAACTAGAGGACACAAATATTTTATATACTTATATGTATAAAGTTAAAACGGCCCCCTAATTACCTAACTCGCAACAGGTTTGCGACAGGCGTAAATCTCCCGGTGATTGCTGTCATACATCATCAGTGGTGTCGAGAATGTATGCTTCGCTACTGCTGTCGCATTGCTGTTGCAAATTTTACGTAATTACCCCGCGGGTCTATTTGCGCACAGAAATTCGTTTTAACTTTTATAATATGAGTTATGTCGCTGATGTTTAAAAAGTGTTAAAATTCGAGAGCATTGAGTCGTCCACCAACCCGCACTGGGGCAGCGTGGCCCACACCACCACCCCGCACACCCGCCCGTGGTGTTATGGCTCTCTCCATGAAAGAAAAGGCTTGTGTCTCAGCTCACAGCACACGTCGACCGGAGAGGTGGGAATGGGAACTGGTGACCACATAAGACGACTAGGGACGAAGAACAAAAAACAAGCGGGTAATTATGAAATGAGCGTAACCGGTTTGACTCAGCATATTGCTGCTGGAATCTCGTACTAGGGGCAAAGACTTCTATGTATACACTAGACAGCACATCTCTAACTTGCACTGTCGACCACTGCAAATAAGCCGGCCAGCGTCTTCTCGCTCATACGAAGCTCGGCACTCAAAGCGACGTACATTTTTATTGCACGAGTAGTCGAGTATTGCAATAAAAATGATGAAAATGCCATCGTGCGTGCTTAGATATTACAAAAACTAGTCGGGTAAAACAAACAAACGCAACGGAATTACTTTTAAACAATAATTTCAGAATTTGGAACAAAATACACGTATATAAAATATCATTTTGATTGCGCTAGAGCGCGCGACGGCAGCCATATTGGCAGAGTGAACGAACACTGACCGAACAAAAGTTAGACGATTTAAACTCGTAAAGCGCTGTAGCGGATTTTAGTTTAATTATATCAAAAATTACAACTATTTGTGCTTCCCATAGCTTCTCTAGTACGTAGTACATATAGTTCTTTGACTAGGAGTACAGTTCTCCGGCAGATATGAATATATAACCATCACTTCAGCTTTCCAAAACAATAAGGTTTCTATTTTTATTTTAAAAATTCTGGGCTATATCAGTAAAGTTTGTTGGATCAACTTACCAATACACCTCTGCAGAGTGGAATCGAACCTGTACCCAAGCTCACAGATGACGGGCGGGTAACGACCGCCGCGGGAGGCGGATGGATAGTACGGAGTGTATGGCCAGTCTGGTGTCGTGGCTACTGCAATAAAGAAATAACTTATTTTAGGAGTATAATGATGTCACGGGCAAAATGAAAAAAAAAGCATTTACATGAAACCCAACCCAAACCTAACCATATAAGCGGACCATTTATGAGAAGCTAGTACCTATTCATTTTATTTACATAATTATATGCCATATCCCAAAGGCCGGATTTCCACCTGCAAGACACTTCTGCAAGAAGTGTCCGACCGTCTATGAGACTGTAGCTTGAACGTGTAAACTATTGTAATTGTAATTTACACTAGTTTAGGTACATTTATAAGCTACAGTCTAATACACGGTCGGACGCTTCTTGCAGAAGTTTTCTTGCAAGTGGAAACCCGGTCAAAGAGGTGACTTCAGATTATTCGTTGGAGAAAAGGAAAATTCCAAAAATACATTTTTTTATATTTAAATAAATAATTTGCCACTTCGACAGAAATTAAATAATCAAAGGTGACGTGTACTTTTCTTCGCGCCAAAATAATAATAATAGGTGAGTGGGCAAAAAAGGAATAACGTAATTTATTAAATGTGGTATTGACTGTACAACGAAACAAACATTATTACTTATATCAGTAAAGGCGATTATGTATTGACTATTCTCGAGTAAAAACATTATAATGATAAAGAGATTTCTTATCTCTTAGATTTATAGCCATCACTATAGACCCCGGATATAGCGGATGGAGATAAGACCTTATACGTTATCACTAAATTGTCAACTGGTCCAATTTGCCTCTCGTCTATTTTGCTAATCATCTTATTCTTAACATCTCTAACTAATCATCTCAAATATTCAAATATCTAAAATCTAAAAATTTCAAATATCTAAAAATTTCCATCCAGCGTGGTAATCCTGCCAGCATTCTGGGCATTTTTCCCTTCGCCAACGGTTTATTTTAAGTTTTATATTTTAGTTTTAAAGTTTTTAGGATATTTTTAAATTTACCGCGCTTTTCCAGTCTCTACTTTCATTAGCCAGACTCTACTCAATTGCTATGCGAATAAATTAAATTGCATCCTGTATATCGGTGACTCATTAACAGCCTGAAGACGTCCACTGCTGAACATAGGCCTCCCCCAGAGCACGCCACCTTGAGCGGCTGCTCGCCTCCTGCATCCATCGGCTCCCCGCGGCTTTCACCAGGTCGTCGGTCCACCGAGTGGGGGGCCGGCCTACGCTGCGTCTTCCGGTTCGTGGTCGCCACTCGAGAACCTTTCTTCCCCATCGGTTGTCAGTTCTACGAGCGATGTGGCCTGCCCATTGCCACTTCAACTTACTAACTCTAAGAGCTATATCGGTCACTTTAGTTCTCCTGCGGATCTCCTCGTTCCGGAGCTTATCTCGCAGGGAAACACCGAGCATAGCTCGCTCCATAGCTCGCTGCGCGACTTTGAGCTTACTAATGAGGCCAACAGTAAGAGACCATGTCTCAGTTCCATAAGTCATCACTGGCAACACACACTGATTGAAAACTTTCGTTTTCAGGCTCTGCGGTATTTTGGACGAAAAGATAGGACGAAGCTTCCCGAACGCTGCCCAGCCGAGTTGGATTCTTCGCGCCACCTCTTTGTCGAAGTTGGACCTACCTAATTGGACAATCTGTCCTAGGTAGACATACTTGTCGACAACTTCGAGAGTATCGTTCCCAACAATTACCGGTATAGGTGGAACATGAGCATTAGACATGATCTTTGTCTTGTCCATATTCATCTTAAGACCAACCTGCTGGGAGACTCTACTGAGGTCGTTGAGCATGGTGCTAAGGTCCTCGAGCGATTCCGCCATTATGACTATATCATCGGCAAAACGAAGGTTAGTGATGTACTCGCCATTTATGTTGATGCCAGATCTTTTCCACTCCAAGAGCTTGAAAACATCCTCCAATGCGTTCGTGAACAGTTTCGGAGAAATAACGTCTCCCTGTCTCACGCCTCTTTGCAATGGAATTTGTTCCGTACTCTGGTCCTGTAGTCGGACTGACATAGTGGCCTTACTGTACAAACACTTCAAAACTTCGATATACCTATAGTCAATTTGGCATCGCTGCAAGGACTGCAGCACCGCCCAAGTCTCGATTGAATCGAAGGCTTTCTCATAGTCCACAAACGCTAGGCATAACGGCCGATTATACTCTTCGGTCTTCTGTATAATCTGGCGCAGCGTATGAATGTGGTCTATGGTGCTAAAGCCTTTTCGGAAACCGGCTTGTTCGGGAGGCTGGAATTCATCAAACCTGCGTGCGAGACGATTCGTAATGACTCTCGAAAACAGCTTATACACATGACTCAAGAGCGAGATGGGCCTATAGTTCTTCAATAAGGTGTTATCGCCTTTTTTGAAGAAGAGCACCACCACGCTCTTGTGCCATGCCTCTGGCGTTGTACCTTCAATGATGACAGAATTAAATAACTTCTGGAGGACTAAAAGTACCGGTCTACCACCCGCTCTCAGAAGTTCGGTCGTAATTCCATCTTCACCTGGTGCCTTGTTGTTTTTAAGCTGTTTGAGGGCCATTCTAATCTCGTACAGGCTGACGTCCGGGATATCTTCGGTATAGTGTCGGACTAACTTGGCTCTGATGTCCTGAGCTGTGTTAGTAGCGGGCTTACGTGTCGAGGTGTATAACTGTCCATAGAAGTTCTCGATCTCTCTCAGAATCTCAGGCTTGGATGAAATGACGCTACCATTTTCGGTCTTCAGTTTTGTCATTTGGTGTTGCCCAATAGACGAATCCTTTGCGAACACTTTAGAGCCTTGGTTCCGCTCAATTGCGGCCTCAATACGTGAAGTACTAAGAGCACGCAAGTCGCGTCGCAAGGAACTCCAGATTCGTCTATTGAGTTCACCGTAGGCTGACATATCAACTGAAGACTGCAGCTTCATTTCGCTCCGATCGGCCATTAGCTCAAGAGTTTTTTCTGAGAGCTTTTGAGTCTTCTTTCGGCGTTGGGTCTTAAAGAATTTCGATCCAACAGCTTGGACAGTTTCCACCAACCCGTCGTTTAGCTCGTCCACTGTGTTACAGTCGGCTAGGCACTGGAAGCGATTTTGGAGTTCCAGCTGAAAGCCTTCGGGGTTTTGGATTTGGACAGGATTTGGACGGAGCGTAGACTTCACCAGACATGACCTTTCGAGCTTAACATTGATATTCAATGTGCCTCTAACAATACGGTGATCGCTACCGGTTTTCACCTTGCTGATCACAGAGACATCATCGAATATGTGCTTCTTGGTCGTCATGATAAAGTCTATCTCATTTTTAGTGGAACCGTCGGGACTTATCCACGTCCACTTCCTGGATGGCCGCTTCTCGTAGAAGGAGTTCATCATAAAGAGTTCCTCCTTCTCCATGAAGTCAGCCAGCCTCTGTCCTCGAGGGTTCCGCTGCCCGTATCCAAATGGCCCCACTCTCAGCTCATCGCTATTCCTTGTGCCCAACTTCGCATTGAAGTCTCCCATCACAACGGTGAAGTATGTTTCGGAAGTATGCATGGCTTCGGATATGTCCTCATACATAGCTTCTACTTCATCGTCTGAGTGTGCCGACGTCGGCGCGTATACCTGTATAACCTTCAACGAATACCGTTTGGTTATTCGGAGTACCAGGTACGCTACCCTGGCCGACACACTGTCGACTTTGACCACGTTGTTGACGAGAGACTTGCGGACGAGAAACCCGACACCCCCTTGGGAGAGTTGGTCTCCCTCCCGGTAGAAGAATAAGTTACCGGAATTTAGGATTATCGTGTCCTGTCCCTGTCTTCGGACTTCTGACAATCCCATTACATCCCAGCGTAACTTACCCATCTCCGCCTCTAGCTCGACCATCCTTTCGTCAGCCTTCAGTGTGCGCACGTTATGTGTTGCCAGGGCCAGGGGTCGTTGGGGTTGGTAGCCGGGCGTCTGCCGGGGATTCTTCGCACCCCTTGCCCTGCCGTTACCGTGGCCGCTACCGTAGCCACGGGATAGCAGAGCTGCCGGGGACTGGGGGCCGTTTTTATTTGTGCTTGTCATTAGGGGGGGGGGGGGGGTTTGCCATAATCACCACGCTTGGCAGGCGGCTTGGTGATCGCAGTAGGTGAAGATTGATTATCACCAAGACCGAGGGGAACGCTGCGACCCATTCCCTGGATATTCCCTTAGCCGCCTTCTACGGCACCCACGGGAAGAGATGGGGTGGTCCTATTCGTAACCGGGACCACACGGCATATCGGTGACTGCATCCTAAATACTCACGAGCAGTAGTACTCTCAGTGGTAGTCTTCTCAGTAGTAGTGGATGTAGAGGTCGTGGTCTTCACTTCACACCATCCGTCGTCTCCTCGCTCGAACCCAGCAACACATTCGCACGTGTATCCGCCTGCTTTATTGACGCATTTTTCTAGGCTTCCACAGATGTGACGACTGCTTTGGCATTCGTCTATATCTAAGTTTTAAAAGAAAGACTGCGTTTGTTCTTTTCTTGTTGTAAGCATACGGCCCTCCTGATGTCAATTAGTGGTCACAGACTAATTCGTAGTAGCTAGCCGTCGTGTCGCTATCGAATTTCGCATCAAAAGTTAAACCTTACCCACTTACAAAGCCTCTTAGTTTCTGAGCCTTTCTGAATAAATACTAAAAACCACATAATTTGGAATTGCGCTCTAAATATTAGATACATTTCTTATTAAAAAATACTTCAAAATAAGTAAAAACTATGAAAAACTCACCTACACAATTTCCGTTAAAATCACTTTCAAATCCATTCAAACATAAAACATCCTTTGGATCCAATGGTCTGTCCACAGTTATTGTTTTTTCTGGAAGTAAATGAAATAATGTTAGTATAATAAATAAATAAAGTTAATCACATAGATTCGAGAGAAATGCAAACATTATGTTAGGCAGAATTTCCCTGGTGCAGTATAATGCCCTCTACTAGCCCATTTGGATGTAAGGTAAGCCTAAAAATGACAGGATCCTTTCAACTTACCAATACAATTCCCGGAGGAATCCTTCTCAAAACTACAAGATCCTTTCAACTTACCAATACAATTCCCGGAGGAATCCTTCTCAAAACCATACAAACAATGAACCTCATTAGGATTGAAATTATCGTCAATTTCATTAGGATTTTCTGTGGTTGTTGGCACTTCTGTAGTGGGTTCAGTTCTAGGATACTCTGGTCTGTAAGGATACGTAGGTCTTCTAGTAGGAAATCTTGGAACTCCTGGTCTTCTAGGAGACTCCGTTCTGGTTGGATAGCTAGGCCAGGTCGGGCGATTTTCAGGCGTCGTTCTTGTTCCATATGGGTCGAAGGAAGGCCTATCTGGGGTATGATCTGGTATTATTGGGGTATTTTCCAGTTTTTCTGGTTCAACAGGCAACGGTGGAGTTGGTTCTGTTCTTGTGGAATACGGTTTTCTAGTTGTTGAAGTCGTGTAGTATCTTCGTTCTGGGTATGATGGATATGGCCTTGGTTTTGTAGTTGGAGATGTAGTAGTTACCCTAGCGGTTGTAGAACGCTTAGTGGTCGTAGTTGGCCTAGTGGTGGTTGTTGGTCTAGTGGTGGTTGTTGGTCTAGTGGTTGTAGTTGTTCTAGCAGTAGTGGTTGGTGGAGCAGTGACGATTGGTGTTGGCCTCATGGTAGGTTTAGTAGTGTTCAATACAGTTGGATATGCAGCTGGTCCTGGATATCTTTCTTCTGGTGGAATATCTTCACTGGAAAGGAAGAAAGTATTTGACTTCTTGTGTAATTGATGTACCGATCGAGACGACGCAGATGGGAGTCAATTTAGGTGTGTTTTTAATCTCTACTAGTATTATAAAAGTGAAACGTTATATGTTTGTACACGTCTGTGTAGCTTTCACGCCAAAGCTGGTAAACTAATAATAAGATGATGATGAATGATGGGAAATTCTAAAACTTCTAAAACTTACTTAGAATATTCGTATTCGTTTTCGTAGTCATACACCGGTGGTGGTACTTTGGTTGTGGTACTGGGCGGTTGGCGGGTGCACACGAACGAACCGAGCTCGTTGATGCAGTAGAGCCCCGGGTTGCAGTTGTCCAACTTCAGGGCGCACTCGTCTATGTCTGGGAACGATGGGATTTGTTACGATTGACTCGGTTTGCTAAAAGCCCTATGCCAGAACTTGTCCAGGCATTATTAGTTAGGATATATCAAAACAGACTAGAGAAGAGAAGGCAGAAAGACAAAGAAAAAGAAGACTGAAAGGCAGGAAAAAAACGCAGTACTTAGAGGAAATAAACCATCACAGATTATTCTAAGGTATAACGCGCGCCAATGAAAGAGCGATTCTCTCAAAAGCTAGTCAGTAGACATTATTGTTTTTGCATCTATCATCTCGAACGTGTAGGAAAGAGGCAGCAATATAAGCAGGTCTGCTCTTTTCTAGTCTTTTCAGAATTCTCATGTGTTGGTTTACTGTTGGACATAGGCTTCCGTTTCTACATGCACCACTGACGTCACACCAGTCTTACTTTTCTCATCCACCTGCTGTCACTGCATATGGTTACGCTCTTAGTACCTACAAAATATTTTCCAGGATCTTTATAGAAGGTACAAGAGAAGGTTATTCTTACCTAAGCAAGATCCCGATGCGGAATCCAGTTCGAATCCGTTCTTGCAGCGGCACTCGTGCGCACCAAACGTGTTGATACAGTTTTGGAACTGGTCGCATAGGTGTGTACCTTCACGGCATTCATCGATATCTGCACAGATTAGAATGTATTTAAAGAGCATGTGCAATGCAGCGCTTAATACCTATTTCCACAATATTTCGAAAGCAAAACTATTAGATTCACGTTGAACCCTTCACCAATTAGGTATTATTCTGCGAGTGTCCATTGCTATAACCAACTACCGTGTTCAATTTTAAGCTTTTATTCATCATTGTTTCAATAGTCATCATCACCATTCATCAGCCTATCAATTATTTCATTTCAACCGCGTATTTTTTGGGTTGAATAACTTTTTATCTTTTCTATTAGCATACTAATATTATCAATATCATCCTTCACGTAGTCCAACCACATTTTTCGATGTTCCATTACATTTGTTTCCTTCAACATTCATAATTCAAAATTCTCTTCGTAACAATAACAATCATGGTATCCGCCTCTGTATGACAGACAAGAGACAATATTGCTCATACCACGCTAATAAGTGAAGTTATACAACTCGAAACCACGCTAACCTATAAAACAATCTTCAACTTGTCATTGTTCAATTAGCATTACTGAGGAGAATCTTACATTCATCCTGATTAATCCTGAATGACCGCGTGAAGTTCTGCGCACTCATCATGCTGACTTTATTACACTCGGAAATTTACCTCAAAAATAACTTAAAAACCTAGGACATTACAATTTAACCAATATATTGTCCACTAATAAAAAATATTGAGTTTGTTTTTTAGGGAAAAAAATCTTATTCCTTACCTTCACAGACCTGTCCGCCTGGTCTCAATCTTGTTCCTTCTTGGCATTTCTTGGTCGCCAGCCTAGAAAAGTAAAACAAACACATGTGGGAGCAAAAATCACACCAACCACTTTACGTCCTTTTAGCCTCAGAAATGAAGCATGTTTTTGTATAACATACGCCATTAAAAAGTAATTATACCAATAAATTGCTGAAAAATATAGTTATCTGCTTGATGTTAACTCTTTTCAGAACTTTTATAATAGCTTACTTTGGGAGTTGACTGATTTTGGACTTGCAATTGTAAGCTCCTGGTAGATTGACGCAGACTTCTGTTCTTCTGCACACTTCGCTACTTTCTTCACACTCATCAATATCTATGGAGAAAAGCAGATAGATCAACAAACTCATTTATAGGTTGAAGAACCAATCAAAATAATTACGCATTTAATTATTAGAGCCACCCGCGGTTTTCCTCTCAATGTAGTTGTTTACGCGCGTGAACTCTCTAAAAGGGCCATATCTTAATCATGGGCAATCGGTTGATCTGATTTGTCGTGAAAGACAACAAATAAAACAGACACTATTACATTTTTTTTGTATGACGTCAGAGAGATCGTCGATCAGAGAGGGCGCAGAAAGCTCCTGCATTTCAGATACATTTCAAACCTTAGGAAGCGTAGGTAAATTTGCAAATCGCAAATCATTATCATTTTGGGGTCAGAAGGTCCACCTGATGAGTACCATTCTATGCTTTATGATTCACAGTGCACGGCATTTCTTCCCCAACGTAATCAAGACCCACCTTCGCATATTCCAGTAGCAGAATTGACCTTGAACCCTGGATAACACCTCTTGGAGACGTGGTCTTGGCAGAAAAAGCTGCCGTGAGTATTGATACAGTGTTGGGAAAGACGCTGGCAGTCGTCTAAAGTTTCCTTGCACTCGTCGATATCTGGAAAATTAAAATGAGTTTGCATTTTGCAAAAATTTTTAATCTAATACTAAGTCGAATAATTGAACTTCACTTCGTACCTGCAGCATAACAATTCGTAATAGTAATATATTATATATACATCTCATTCCATAGAACCAAAGTGTCAAAAACCATCAAAAGTTCACCACAATAGCCCCGACATTTTTACCTTCATATTATACAAAATAGTATAGTAATATGCCGCCAACATATAAGAATGATATATGTAAAATACGGTCACATTATCTCTGGGCCTGCTGAAATGCAATGCCGTCGATGCCAGGTCTAGGGATAGTGCGACCGTGTTATACCAAGAAGCCCTTTGAATACAAGAGTTACTATAAACTCTTGTATTCAAAGGGCTTCTTGGTGTTAGCTTCGGCCCCACCAATGTCTCCCAAATGTCCGGGCTAGACCCGAGAATTTAAATGAATATTATACGTTATATTACTGTCCAGCGTCGGGCGTCACCCGGGCTAGCTTCTCATCTTACCTGACAAAGTATATCCTGGTTAAACTTCTACCCACCACACTTCTATCAACTCTTACCGGGCCCATGCTTCTACAGAGGGCATCAAGCATGAAGAATGGGCAAATGGGTCCTAAGCAGTAGAAATAACGCAAACGACAGCATAAAACTAAATAACCATTTACTCACCAAGACATTCATCATCCTCTCCTGCCCTGAATCCTGGTGGGCAGATATCAGTCTTCGGAGGTGGAGTAACATCTGAAGGCTCAGTAACGGGTCCAGGGGCACCAGGAACAGCTTCCTCGAAGGGCTTGCCTGACTTGCCCGCGCACTTGTAACCACCTATGGTGTTCTCGCAGAGGTATTTGGGACATGGAGGCCGGGGTAGCTGGCATTCATTGATATCTGAAAAGTAGGGATGTAGAACTTGATGTGTTTTTTTCATAGATTTTACCCGATCACGTGGTAGTAGCACATGATACGTACGTACGTGTTAGAGATCAGTTTCATATAAAATAGTCTGTGCAAGCGGATATTATTTAATGTCTAATGTGTCAAACAGTTTTACTTTACTTGATTGGGATTGATTTGATGATAGCTGGGGCTTTAACTCGCTAATTCCGAAATTTAAAGGTGAATATAGACTGTAGCAGAACATCGAGCATTTACTGTTTTTCAATTTTATCGAACCTCACTTCGAACACGACGCGCGATGTTGATTATTAGCCTTATTATAAAAACCAATGAGCGTATTGTTGTAGCATTATCGAGCAAAAAAACGCACAAGCACGGGCAGCGCGGAGTCAGGACATTTCAACGAGAATGAATGCAAGATAGAAATAAATTAAATATTACAGGTAAATGCTCACTCGCCGTACTCTAGCTAGTCTATACATACCTTATTGTTTCGCTGTACAGACATACCTGCCAAGAGTTAACTCTGTTCTACATTTCGGACCTAAGGTTTTCTTAAATTAACTCCGATTTTTTAATATTTCTATGCTATTTTCATAGCTTTTACCTATCTGCTACTTGCTAGGTAGGTGCTTACTGTTTGACAGTTGACACATAAGTCAACTGACATAAATTAGTTAACTTATGCGTTACTCATAAGTTAGTTCCGTAATCCATACCATCACAAACTTGATTTATGATATTCCTCTTGAAACCTGGTGGACAGCTGAGCCCGACGTCTCTTTTCCTGATAGGCACACATTTGAATGCACCGGGTATGTTGTGACAGACTGTATCCTTGACTGTGCAGAGATCGTCTAATGTTTCCGCACATTCATTTATATCTGTAATAAAATACAACGTAAATAAATAAAATTTACATAAGTACAACGATATGTCAATCATTACATTAGTCATCAACTGGAACATATCCATTAATAACAGGCCTTCCCCTTTGAAGCTTTCTCCATAATATATCCCTGTTTTCATCCAACTGCTTCCTGGAACAACTCTAATGCGATTGGTAAATTATCTAGGAGTTTATTCAGCTGTCTTAAAGAATCACTCCAAAGGTGATGCATGGGTCTAATAAATCTTCAGGGTTATATAAAGCTTGTCTGCTGTATAAAGTCAATCGTCTAAAGTCGAGTCTCCCAACTGTCTCAATTGTGGAGCCCCGAGGACATGTACCACATCCTTATGGAGTGTCGGAACGAAGCTTTTCGAAGCGTTTTTGATAGACAACAGAATGTATATGAATACAACAGTATTCTAGCCTGCCCATTATCAAAAGAAGCTAAGTTAGTATATAAGTTGTACAAAATGGGCATGTGCCCAACGTCATAGTCGTAAGCTAAGGTTAATACAGGTTAAAAGATTGAATATTGTACCTACTTAAGTTTTTGTGATTTTGCTTACTGAGCGGCATAATCACATGTGTGATTAAGCTCATTAAATAAAGAATTTAAAAAAAAACGTCAATCGTCACTTATTGGCTACCTTTACCTCTAATGCGATTGGCTAGCAATTTATTCTGCTGTCTTGAAGAATCACTCCAAAGCGGGTAGTGCATGGGTCTAATAAACCTTCAAGGTCATATATCTGTATAGAGTCAATCGTCACTTATTGGCTATCCTTACCTTTACAAGACTTCTTATCTGGCTGCAGCCTGAATCCTTCTTTACAGGAGCATCGCACGACTCCACCTTCATCATCACAGTTATGTTGACATCCATAGGTACTGCAGGTTTCTTTCGGCTTCTTCTTCTCGGTTGTCGTCTCCACTGGCTTTTCTGTTGTGGTTGTGGGCATTTGAGCTGCTTTCTATAACGATGTTTAGGAAATTACATTGCTGTGTCTCTGAGAATAGTGAAGTTTAAAAATTATGAGAGCCTTATGTTTAACAACTTGTCATTGATAATTTTTTTAAAGTAATACTGGTTTAAAAAATGTTACGCAGTTGCTGCTAGGCTGAGCAAATCAAACAATAATTTAGGTATTTCTACTTGGGTTTTTTTAAGTGACAATGTAAAAAGCACTTGTCGGGTTTCAATGTAGGTTGCTTTTGAGACAAATTCTGTAGAGTTCTGTGACTTCTGAGGCACAAATCAATAGATAATAGAGGTAGGTGTGTGCCGTGTGGTCGCGATGTAAGAATATAACCAGTGAGTTTCGTAAGATCCGGCTAATGGAATATCCAGGGAATGGGCAGCAGCATTCTCTACGTTCTCCATTATAGCTTACTGCGATCATCAAGATGCCTGCCAAGTGTAATGGTTATGGCAACCCTCTTCAATGGGGAGGCCTATTTTTAGCAATCGAGTCAGAGACTGATGATGATCATACCAAACAACATCCATGGTATGCATTCTTCTGCAGCGCTGACAATGCACCAATTTCTTCACCTGATGATAGCTCGCCGCATCCTTCTGCACCCTGAGATTCTCCTGCCAATCGCCCGAATAAACACTCGTCACAGCAAGTCTGGAAGAAGAATACATCTATTTTCAGTAGGTACATGACATAAAATTTAAGTCCAGTCATTGTCTATATGCTTTATCTCTTTGCTAAAGGTTAGGATAGTTGTAGATCTAAACACTATTAGTCAATTGATTTTTCTCTAATCTGTGCTAAACACTAACCCGTAGTTAAGGTAACCAATGGTGAAAGTTTGTTAGAGTTTTTAACCACTGGTTACCTTAACTACGGAATCACCCTAAGGGTTAAGGCTTTAAACACTTGTCCCGCAAATATAATATAGAAGTGAGATGAGAGTTGGCCATACCTTTCCAATATCTGTGCTTAGAGTATCACATTGTGACGCTAATTTCATACCAGCTGTGCAAGCATCTTTTTTTCTGAAATAAAACACAAGCCAACATTAACTTTCGGAGTTAGCTCCAAGTGCTCCAACATGACATTAGATAAACAGCTAATAATTATTATATTAATCATGGTTGTTCAGAGTCCGGCTTATAGAATAGCACTGCTCTTTCTCTAAGACTATGGGTGCTATATCAAATCCCCAATAATAACCAACTGGTGGCAGTCAATCAACGAAAATTCCCGAAGAGTTAACGTCAAATAGGCGAATGATTGTAAACCAAAGCCAAACGTTCCAGCAGCCTGCTAATCGTAAAGTAAAGACATGCTTCAGCGATCCGGAAGTGATGCTATTTAATCACTTCCTATAATAATAACGCCCAACGAACATACAAGATCCTGGATTCCCTGTATCTAGGGACCCAGGAACTACGAGGACTGGTCTGGTTCCACAACACGCAGATGCATAACAAGTATTTATGCTTCTTTTCCTGTGCACAAATACTAGTCCTGTCGCGGGAATCGAACTCGCCGCCTCCGGGTTATGAGCTGACCTGCTTAACCACCACACCATATAGGCTGTCATAATGACTATGCGATGTATATAGAGAAATGTTGCTGTAGAACGGCCATGCATCATCATTATCATTATGACGATGAAGCTGCGAGGACGTAAGTGTTCTGCACCTACTTAGTTATACTTTTCATAAATGCTCATACCAGGCAGTTTCCGTGAAATTCTGTGAATGGTGCTTTCACAGGACTCCATAAACGCTTGGTCTACTAATATGATATCTATAGGTACTACGCGTACCGTATATAAAGCTGCGGCCACACCGGCGCGTCAATGGCGTCAGTGTAGCGTCAAAATCGACCATTCGGCATCCATGCGCTGCATGTAGTGATGGGTGTCGAATAGTTTCGCGTCGCTAACGCTGCCGCTGCGCAGACGCGCCGCGCCGGGGGGGCGAAGCTTAGGTTAGGAACAGTGGATTACATTCAGGGAAAAGACTAATATGCTCTGTCACAATCATGTAACTCGATATTTCAAATCGTTCAATTGATGTTGTGTTGCTGTTGTTAATGTTTGTTGTTGTTCTACATACTTGAATAACTCTTCACAACAGCTTTGCATCGCAGCCTTGCACGTGCTGGCGGAAGCCTCTGGCAGTATGTCCTCGGGAACAGCTGATGATGCACAAGCCGCGGAGGATGCAGCTGGGACTGCTAGACTTTCGCCGTATAAACAGCATCTATCTTCCACCTGTCTGGTTTCTTCCGATGATAATAGGGCTGGAAGATAATTAAAATGGAAACTGAAACACTGCTCATGATCCATTCATTTACAGGACACCAACAGCTGTATAACATTATGTATTTAATTTGTCTGTTTTCTCCAAAAATATCATAAACATAAAAAACCAGTCTAAATTTTGCTTGATCAACTAGCGTGTTTGAATAGGTAAGTAGTGGTTGCTGACTGTACCTTTTCTCGTTTTTGATACTTATGGAAAGACCGGTCGGTGTGTGACCGATCAGGCCTAGTCTTTATGATGACAGAATGAGCCTGTGACCGATCGGAACTAACTCAGTAGAACTAAATGACCTGATGAAGTAAGTAGGTGAGACTGTGGAAATTATCCAATCTAAAAATAGCAGCGAATGAGTCCACGATCCACGTAGGTGTGTCCCATTTGTCATTATCAACAATGTTTCTATCATCTTGAATCTTGATGGTATAATAAAAACAAGTGAAGACTTGAAGAGGTCTTTCAATCGCATCACTGTTCCGAATGTAGTAGATAATATTATAATAAGTACCTACTTATCACACTAATATTATAAAGCCGAAAGTTTGTATGTGTGTATGTGTGTATGTTTGTTACTCCTTCACGCTCAAATGGCTGGACGGATTTGGATGAAACTTGGAATATAGATAGCTTATGTACTGGATTAACACATAAGCTACTTTTTATCCGCGGGTGAAACCGCGGGGCGCAGCTAGTACACTATATACTAGGCATGGAAATGATTGCTACTTTAAAATCATTGTCATCATATGATTTACTTTTGTCACTGTAATTTCACCTGTGATTTTTCATATGCCTAATGAATTTATGATCAATGGTGATTGGCGGTGCTTTATGAAATGGAACAGAGATGTGATTTAGGAGCAACCCAGTGAAGTTGAGACCTGGTACAAATGATTACTAAGAAATCAATGCTACTCTCTACGATCTAGAGATCAAAGTTCACTGCTCCATCCAGTGCTTATAAAATTATACTGTACAGGTCTCATTTTGTTTACTGAAGCATAAACAAAATTATATGTTTGCATATTCACCGCTGATGTGCTACTCTCGTATTTAGAAATCCGAAGCCACGATTCATTGTGATTATCACACAGTGATTTGTAGCAGAGTGTGTGATAAAAAGTAGCAGAGTGATTTATGAAAAACTAGCTGCGCCCCGCGGTTTCACCCGCAGATAAAAAGTAGCCTATGTGTTAATCCAGTACATAAGCTATCTATATTCCAAATTTCATCCAAATCCATCCAGCCGTTTGAGCGTGAAGAAGTAACAAACATAGACACATACACACATACAAACTTTCGCCTTTATAATATTAGTGTGATGATAAAACTATATGATTTTTCACCTGCTCCTTATGAAATGAGCCATGCCTACTATATACCTTACTTATCAGCTACGTACCTACCTCCAACTAAAAAAAAATAAAGTTATTATAATCTCGGTAATATTACCGAGGTTATAATAACTTTTTTTTGTTTTGGTGTATATACCTTTTAGCAGGCATGGCCAAGATTTCATCTTTGATATTATGATTGATTTCAATCAGGCGCAGCAACGTTCGTTTCCGAAAGTAGGCGTACGGATGAACGGAATTCGAACCCACGACCCATCACATCAACCCTCTGCCTCGATGCGCTCAGCACCTTTTTTTATAAATAAATAGGCCCGCATTTGACCACAGCCTCACCTGATGGGAAGTGACCGCGTATTTAGTTATAATGCCTATTTAGTTATAAAAAAACAGGAAAGATAATCTATAAAATCTACTTGTACCAAATTAAACTAAACATTACAAAACAAATAAGTACCTGCTTACCCACACAGGGAATATATTAGATTAGGTTAGGTATAATACACCAATAATTAAAAAACTATACAAATCTAGATTTCATTTCCGTTACGTTCACTAATTACTTTTTCATTACAAAGATTAGGTACATTGCAAATAATGATTAGCTAATGAATAATTATCGTAATAGGTGGTAGGACTTTTCTGCAAAGTTCGTCTAGGTAGGTACCACCGCTTTGCCAGTTATTCTGCAGCCAAGCATTAGTGTGCAAGCACTGCTGTGTTCCGGTTTGAAGGGCATTGTAGCTAGTGAAATTACTGGGCAAATTAGACTTTATGATCTGATCACTCACTGAAACTTTATTGTTTTAAAGTTCCGAGTGACACTGCAACTGTTATGGGCGGCCGTGTCGCTTAACATCAGGTGAACGACTAGCTAGTCACGTCATTCAATCGCATAAAAAAAATCTGAATTCTGAACAACTTTTCTATGCGTGTAGGTACTGCAACAACAAGCTACTAGATGTCACATAAACAGTTATTATTACATTCGACGGTCATCATATGTTTTCAATCTGCATAAACTTTACATTTCCACGTAAAGGCATGGATATAGTGGGATCGATTAGCGGACGTGGTACCTACTAAGCTAGCCTCGAACAGGGAACGGCATCGTCCCCTATAAAATAGTTTTCCACTCTTTACACTTGGTTTTTGCAGACGTATCATCATCAACAGCCTGAAGACGTCCACTGCTAAACATAGTCCTCCCCCAGAGAGCACCACTTTGAGCAGCTGCTCGCCTTGCATCCATCCGATCCCTGCAGTTTTTACCAAATCATCAGTCCACCTAGTGGGGGGCCATGCTGCGTCTTCCGGTACGTGGTCGCCGCTCGAAAAACTTTCTTCCCCATCTGTTGTCAGTTCTACGATCAATGTGGCCTGCCCGTTTCAACTTGCTAATTTTAAGAGCTATATCGGTCACTTTAGTTCTCCTGCGGATCTCCTCATTATGGATCTTGTCTTGTAGGGAAACACCGAGCATAGCTCTCTCCGTAGCTCGCTATGCGAATTTGAGCTAACTAACGAGACCAACAGTAAGAGACCACGTCTCAGTGCCATACGACATCACTTGCACATGCAGACGTATGTAATATGAAAATATACGTATCCTCCGTTCCATTTCGTAAAGTTTATTTTCATTTGCCCTTTTCACTGGGCAGGACCTTGGCTCTACCCACCCAGTAAAATGTGTGTGGTGTGTGCATGGGGTACGTAGTGTTGGCATATGACCACACCACTTTGTCTTACGTGCCAATGGCTTGGGTCTGGTATAACCACGTTCCTGCAGTAAAGGTGGAGACAACACGACATAAATTATACCATTTCGTGTCGAATTCGAGTATTGCTATGTATTACACTACAATCAAACTCAGTGGCTCCCATCTCTTTCCAACGTTGGCTTATCATTTCGCTCCCGCTCCCGCTCCCGCTTATCACAATGGCGTTACCCGAACAATCTGTTTACGAATTTGCGCGCGAGAGACATGATAATCTCGTCGACCTCTGCCCCTGCTGATCACAAAGATGCAACTTCTAGGTCGATATAATGGCCTATACACATCATCGAACCATAACCATAACATAACCATCGTATACAGTGTAAAAGAGAAAGATGATACGTACACTTTAAATATCAAGTAAGTACTTGGTGCCTAAGGCTATGGTCTCCTATAAATGCCGTCGACCGCGTACAGCGTCACGCCGTACGCCGCGTCACGATACTTACTATAGAAATGTACTGTTGTGGTCTCATTCAACGCTGACGTTGGCGTATGGATGGCGTAGACGACATTTAAACGGTTTGCGGCGGGTCTCTAGTTATTTCGAAGCATTGCAGAGTGAATGTGGTATATGGCGTCAGTACAAAATGTCGAAATTTGATAAAGAAAAAGTCGAGTTATTGATTGAATCAGTCAAATGTTATAGTGCATTATACAAAGTAACACAAACGCCGCCTAAAGAATCGAATTTATATCCATTTTATATCACACGGCTACATGCGAGCATGTCGACTACTTTAGTTAACGAGACCTCATCGTTCGCTATGAGATGATTGACCGCTAACGCTATGCCTGGCGTTCAGACGTCGGTCGGAACCAAAACGCTGAAGTCGGACGCCGCATATAGCGTTTAATAGGAGACCGAGGCCTGAGTATTTTTTCTAGGTTTTGGTCCTTGTATGTATTTGGTATAATTATCATTGTAGTAGGTAGTTTTAATGGCACTTTCCCCTACATCGGTGAAACTCACAGAACACACGTCAGCACCGATTCCCAACCCATCGAAAAAGTTTCGATTCGAAATGTACGCTCCCCGTTTTCTTCATATACATTCAGGATGTAGGAGACGGAGAGTGTATATTTCGAATCGAAACGTTTTCGATGGGCTGGGTATCAATGTACTGATTTGTTCCTGTTTTTATTTTAAAGGCCATCCGATTCTTTCAGCAAAACGGAGGAATCTAAATATAAACTATGAGAGAAAATATTTAGCTAACCTTTACCAAGTCTAGACTTTCCGCGTCAAGGTCACTCCCGCTCTGTGTTCAGGAAATTCATATTCTAGCTAATAGGTCCTTTAGTGTTGTAGGTACTAAATTAATTCACTGACTAAATATTAAGTACACTGAATATGGGGCCACATGCAATACAACAACAATATTACAGGTGCAATATTTTTTTACTTACTTACACATTACACATCAATAGCCAGAAGACGTCCACTCCTGAACACAGGCGTCTCCCATAAAACGCCACTTTGGACGCTTATCATAGGATTAATAATATAATTAATATGATATTTTTGTTGAACATATTTGTAATGTTATTCATGAGAATATAGATTAGTCCCAGGTGAAGGTGAGGTTACGACCGAACTTCTGAGAGCG
Organism: Ennomos quercinarius; assembly: GCA_910589525.2. Classification (NCBI taxonomy): domain Eukaryota; kingdom Metazoa; phylum Arthropoda; class Insecta; order Lepidoptera; family Geometridae; genus Ennomos; species Ennomos quercinarius. The sequence continues at coordinate 5,555,169 of OU342513.1, read as the reverse complement.
GGTGGTAGACCGGTGCTTTTAGTCCTCCAGAAGCTATTTAACTCTGTCATCCTTGAAGGTACAACGCCAGAAGCATGGCACAAGAGCGTGGTGGTGCTCTTCTTCAAAAAAGGCGATAACACCTTATTGAAGAACTATAGGCCCATCTCGCTCTTGAGTCATGTGTATAAGCTTTTTTCGAGAGTCATTACGAATCGTCTCGCACGCAGGTTTGATGAATTCCAGCCTCCCGAACAAGCCGGTTTCCGAAAAAGCTTTAGCACCATAGACCATATCCATACGCTGCGCCAGATTATACAGAAGACCGAAGAGTATAATTGGCCGTTATGCCTAGCGTTTGTGGACTATGAGATAGCCTTCGATTCAATCGAGACTTGGGCAGTGCTGCAGTCCTTGCAGCGATGCCAAATTGACTATAGGTATATCAAGGTTTTGAAGTGTTTGTACAGTAAGGCCACTATGTCAGTCCGACTACAGGACCAGAGTACGGAACAAATTCCATTGCAAAGAGGCGTGAGACAGGGAGACGTTATTTTTCCGAAACTGTTCACAAACGCATTGGAGGATGTTTTCAAGCTCTTGGAGTGGAAAAGATCTGGCATCAACATAAATGGCGAGTACATCACTAACCTTCGTTTTGCCGATGATATAGTCATAATGGCGGAGTCGCTCGAGGACCTTAGCACCATGCTCAACGACTTCAGTAGAGTATCCCAGCAGGTTGGTCTTAAGATTAATATGGACAAGACAAAGATCATGTCTAATGCTCATGTTCCACCTATACCGGTGATTGTTGGGAACAATACTCTCGAAGTTGTCGACAAATATGTCTACCTAGGACAGACTGTCCAATTAGGTAGGTCCAACTTCGACAAAGAGGTGGCACGAAGAATCCAACTCGGCTGGGCAGCGTTCGGGAAGCTACGTCCTATCTTTTCGTCCAAAATACCGCAGAGCCTGAAAACGAAAGTTTTCAATCAGTGTGTGTTGCCAGTGATGACTTATGGAACTGAGACATGGTCTCTTACTGTGGCCTCATTAGTAAGCTCAAAGTCGCGCAGCAAGCTAAGGAGCGAGCTGTGCTCGGTGTTTCCCTGCGAGATAAGCTCCGGAACGAGGAGATCCGCAGGAGAAATAAAGTGGCCGATATAGCTCTTAGAATTAGTAAGTTGAAGTGGCAATGGGCAGGCCACATCGCTCGTAGAACTGACAACCGATGGGGAAGAAAGGTTCTCGAGTGGCGACCACGAACCGGAAGACGCAGCGTAGGCCGGCCCCCCACTCGGTGGACCGACGATCTGGTGAAAGCCACGGGGAGCCGATGGATGCGGAAGGCAAGCAGTCGCTCAAGGTGGCGTGCTCTGGGGGAGGCCTATGTTCAGCAGTGGACGTCTTCAGGCTGTTAATGATGATGATGATGATGATAGTTTAGTCAAATTTTGCGTAAGTAAAGTCAGTTATTTAATATTTTAATATTTTTTAAAAAATTTCACAATGCGCGAGCGAGATAGTGGATTTGCGTATACAACAGCCTTAACACAATAAGAGAGTACACGCTAAAACAAGGGGATTTCCCCCTATATGCTCACCTCGAGCATGAAAAATAGTATTCTTAATAGTAGTAGGTACTATTATGTATTCTGTGCTATAAAGCCATCCTACCATTCCACACACACTTGTGGTCTGTTGGTGAGTAAATGAAAAATAAGTACGTCCCGGCCCAGGCCTTTTAATTTCGCTCCCTAATCCATGCCGCTTTCTGTTAATTAAACTATAAACCCCGGATCACGGCTAAGCTGCTTACTATTTCATTTTGTTTGCTAATCATAGCCTTTTAATTAAAATTTTAATTATTATTATTATTTTTTTTATGTAAACGAATGACGTGACGAGCTAGTCGTTCGCCTGGTGTTAAGCGACACGGCCGCCCATAACAGACCATACCATTCCATTACTGGAATTTAATAATGTGGTTAAATTAGGTTAGCTAGTTAATCAATGCTCCGGATCGTAGAGTTCTTTTTGCGTATCAATCATTAGTTTAATATACCTAGGTAAATAAAAGACTTTGTCCGAGTTTGAAGCCTTGGTTAACTTTATGAGTTTGTGATTAAATCTTGAATAGGCAACCTTCGCGGCTTCGTCTCTATTTCTAGCAGGGTTGAGGCCGTTACCTAATATAGCTGCATTAGTTAGAAACATACACTGCGTGGCAAAATGAAAATAAGATTTCTGGTTTAAGATATTTATTTCTCATAAGAATCAAATTCACTTACATGAGAACAAACTGACTAAAAATATGTTTGCGCTAGAATAATACCGTACAGTACATTAATAAGATAGTGTACATATAAAGCAAGAGATAATTTTATAATAATTACCTACCGAGTTCATTATTTCTTTACATCTAGAATGTAGGTAGGAATGAAATTATTTTTCGTTTGGTTCGAATGCCTACTCATCGTCGTGTATGACGCAGATATACGGATAGCAGTCTGACTGCGCTTACAGAATAAGCGCATCTGGAAGTGGCATGCATGATGAACAAATCAAAAAAATAAATAAATAACCAACGTTTGCCAGTCACTGGTTTTATATTTAGGTACAATAATATTATTAATACCACAATCAGCCACTTCCACACCGCTCGTAGAACTGACAACCGATGGGGAAGAAAGGTTCTCGAGTGGCGACCACGAACCGGAAGGCAGGTTACCTCCTCACCGGGTGGACCGACGACTGGTCAGAACCGCAAGGAGCCGATGGATTCAGGAGGCGAGCAGCCGCTCTATTTAAAACTACCTCAGCGCACGTTTCTTTAAGGTGGAACGTTTCACTAGCGCGGTGAATTCAGATTTTCTTGCGTTCTTTTGCCAATAATAGCTTAATTACTCAACGTAATTACATGAAAACTAATTTTGCGCAAATAAATAGAATGTATCAATAAATTACAATTAAAAGTATCACCTACATATCATTGGTTTAGCGACAAATGGCAATAGACTGAAAAACTAAGACGAAATTTGTTTATTGTCATTTGTCGCTAAACCAATGATATCTAGGAGATACTTTTAATTGTAGTTTATTGACACATGCTATTTATTTGCGTAAAATTAGTTTTCATGTAATCACGTTAATTAAGCTATTATTGGCAAAAGAACGCAAGAAAATTTGAATTTGCCGCGCTAGTGTAACGTTCCACCTTAATAGCGATGTGTACCGAATGGCTGATTTAGACGCTTCGCTGACGCCACTTGACGCGCTGGTGTGGCTGGAGCTTCAAACGAACACAATTTACATATTATTTTCCATTTACATTAACAACTAACAAAGGATAATATTGTTATTACAAGAGACGAGACAAACACATCGTAGCTTCGTAGCTTGCTTTTAGGCCAAACGAGCTGCTGAATTGGATTTTTCATAATTATATATGTGAGTTTTGTGTTAATTTTGTATGCGAGTTTTGTTATTTAGATTTGCTTGATTTAAACATATTGGAGTTATTTAAAAATAATCGTACCGATTTCTTACTGAATAGACTAACCCCCCGTTTCTCGTACGTTTGTTAAAGTTAAACTCATGTTAACTTCAAAATACTGAACGCTCATTGGTTGCCTGTTGATCATCGGCTCTCGTCAACCAATGAGCGTATAGTATTTGGTAACTTAAATTAACATGAGCTTGACAAACGTACGAGAAACCGGGGGTAAGGTTTTTGATCAAAGGTTAAAAACTCCAACTACCATTGGTTAGAATTTATCAGTATTTTTAACTAATGGTTACCTTAACTACTGATCAAAAACCCTTGACCTTTTAGTGACTAATATAGTATTAAAAGTACTACCTACCTATACCTACCTTTTACTTACCTACCTATATTAACTCAGAACATGCAACGCAACAAAATTAAAAAAACGAAACTGTATGCAATTCAACAAGGCAATGCTGCCAGCATGTTGGGTACACTACCTACTGGTAGTGGGCTGGGTTGGGGCATTTGTTTTGGGCTCTCTCATCGAGTTAGTACCGTTCGGTCATAGGCTCGTGCGGTCACAGTTTTGCAAACCCATACAACGAGCCCCAATCGGTCACACTTTCAAAATTAATACATTTGTTTTTTTTTCATATCCCGATCGGTCACGCTGTTTTTCTTAGGCCCGATTTCACCAAAGTTTATTCCAAGTATACGGCTATTCTTTACTCTTGGATACAGCTAATTGACAAATGAAATTACACAAAAAGATGCCATTTTGATTGTATCCAAGGAATAAGTCTTATTCCTTCACAAAATTGGTGGTATAAGGGCTATATTCGCGTAAGTTGGTTGTTCTCGGAAAGTTATACCTGGAATAAAATTTATTCTAGTTTGGTGAAATCGGGCCTTACTCGTTTAAATGTACAGTCAGCTGAAAAAATCCTATCACAGTGATCAAGGCTTACGTAATTAAATATCGCAGCTAGTATTCAGCCCAAGTGTTTTTTGGATTATTGGTAGTGTAGCTAGTAGCATTTAGTACTAGTTGATGTTATTTTAGTTTAAAAAATTGCATGTTTAATAAATAAATTATAAATGAGAATGTAACGTGGACCTTGCCTTCGACTCTACATTACTGGCGTCAAAGTGACCTACTGCCTCTTTATCAATCAAAGTTTTTACCAACCGTAATAGCATAATGATAATAACAAAGATTAAAATGACGTCGCTGTTTTTAACACACGCACATATGCCTACTGAATATATAGAGTGTCTCAGTAAGAAAGTACTTTTTCATCACACTAATCACACTAATATTATAAAGCTGAAAGTTTGTATGTGTGTATGTTTGTTAATCCTTCACGCTCAAACGGCTCGACGGATTTGGATGAAACTTGGAATATAGATAGCTTATGTACTGGATTAACGCAAAGGCTACTTTTTATCCATGGGTGAAACCGCGGGGCGCAGCTAGTTTTAAAACAAAAACAAGTATTTTTTGAGATAGTTGTCATTTTTTTATTGGATTGTAAAGAAGACGATTGTTAAGTACGGAATAAAATATCGGTCAAATGACCCCCACGGTTCTGATGACAGGCCATTACTCTTTTCATTAAATTTTCCATGACTTTTCCACATAGATGTGGCTGTATCTCACCGATGACGGACGCGTTGGACCTCGGATTTGAGCTCAGAAATTGTTTCTGGTTTATTCGCATAAACCCGAGATTTCACAACACTTCAAAGAAAAATGCACTCAATTTATGCTAATAAATTTTAAATTGCATAACGTATATGTCAATTCTTAATGTATTACAGCCTCTGACACTTGACAGCCTCAGTGGTGTGGTGGTTGAACACGTCGGCTCATAGCCCGGAGGCGGCGGGTTCGATTCCCGCGACAGGACAATTACGTGCTTGTTCACAGAAAAGAAAAAGAGTAAACACTTGTTCTGTCTGGGTGTTATGGGGGCATGGTCCTTGTAGTTCTAGGAACTACAAGGACCATGCCCCCATAACACCCTCACAGACCTAGGGGTCTCCAGATACAGGGAATCCTAGTTAAGGTCCAGGTTCCATGTATGTGATCGTTGGGCGTTTTATTTATTAAAAAAAATATGAACGGTCACGAGCACTCCTTCCTACCTTATTCAACTTTTTTAAACAATGATTTGGTAGGACCAATTAAACGTAGGCCCTAACTTCCTAGAAAGCATTATTTACTTAGTGTTAATTGATAGATTACACATTTGAGGGGCTTCTGTGGGTTCAACTGACCGGGTTAACCTATGCCGTCATCGGTATGCCGGCACAGAACATGTTAGTGTATCTATTTACCCTTTAGTTACTTAACAGGTATGTTAGTGTACTTTTACGAGCGACGTGTGAAATGAAATGGTTAAAAAGAAGAAAAATTTCTTTGGTCATCTTACTAAGTACCTATAGTAGGAAGTTTTACTGCAAAGTTCGTCTAGGTAGGTGCCTCCGTTTTGCCAGTTATTCTGCCGCCAAGCAGTAGTGTGCAAGCACTACTGTGTTCCGGTTTGAAGGGCACTGTAGCTAGTGAAATTACTGGGCAAATGATGCTTTATGATCTGATCACACAGTCTAATAATCTTATTGCTAGTCTGTGTGATGTCTCAGGATGACGTGCAGCGCAGTGTCACGCGAAACTATACTAAAGCGTTGAACTGTAATTTTGCTCACATCTGCATTTTTTTTGTTATCCTTACTATTGAAAAACTAACCGCAGGGGCTCCAACCGGAACAGAAAATGATTGAGGGATCAACCAGGAATTTCGTTTGAAAAATTAATAGCACGGGATCATTTTGGGGTATCACCCGGAATAGACCCTTTTATTCCGTGTAGGTTTATATTCCGAATGGCATGCAGCTATTATGGGCAGCCATGACGTTTAACATCAGGCGAACGACTAGCTCGTCACGCATATTTACCATGTTAGACCGTTGATTACTATTGGGGTAGTCTATTTGTAATATTTTTTTGCGTACCCATGCATCCGATGACTCAGAACCGCGGGAAGCCGATGGATGCAGGAGGCAAGCAGCCGCTCAAAGTGGCGCTCTTTGGGGGAGGGCTATGTACAGCAGTGGACGTCTTCAGGCTGATGATGATGATGATGATGATGATGACCCATGCATCCGGTAGCGCTTTAAGTTATACTTATGTAATAAAAAAAAATAGTATTTGGATATGAGGTGTGGTCGGTGCGGATCAGCGGTAGAGCATGCGACTTTCAATCCGACACCCATATTATTCTGTTCTGACCCACCCAGATTCAAATCCCGCTCGGTCCTGCTACAATAACTTCATGTTTTCGACTCACTATTCCAAGTTATGTGCGGAATTTCCACATGAAGGAAAACATCGTGAGAAAACCAGCATGTACAAGAATCACAAAATTCGAAAACATGCGTCATCCACCAACCCGCACTTGTCCAGCGTGATTGATTATGGCCAAAGATTACAAAGCCCGTTGATAGCTCGTGAACATAATTTCTCGTACAAACACGACTCACCTGCGCGGGCGGGGGCGAGGTAACAAAACGAGACAAAGTCATACGAAATTACAAAGAACAGAGCGGGATGGAACAAACACAGCCACATGTTCCCGTGATTTAAAATTCATAGTATTTATTAGAAATTAGTGGTTGAAATACACCACTGATTTTCGTACGAGGGGAAGTTGTATCATTGGTCAACTGGATTTTTAGTCAATGATTATGGCATATACTCTCCTTGTGTGAGAAGGTCCGTGCAGTGGGAACTATTCGGCTGCCACAATATTATTCAATGAATTAGTCGACTTGGTTTGAAGTCTTTGAGTAGATCGTTTAATACAGTTTGTTTATATTTTATTTCACTGATAATAAAACTTATGTAACGTAACGTAGATTAGTAGGTAATAATTATAGTAGAGTATAAAGAAGTTCGTTATCAAAAACAGTTTGTATACTTATCCATATATTATTTCATATTTCAATAGTGGGCTCTGGGTACAGTCAGATGTACCGTCATCGTCACGTGCAGTGCAACTTTTTTATTAATTACACTATACCTAATTTAAACATAAGTAAAACCCTATAATTCAATAATAAAACTAGTACTAATTAAATGCTACTAGCTACACTACCTACTGCAAAAAACATTCGGACTATACTAAATAGTCGGATAGACCTAATATAGATAGTCCAAATGCTCCAGCCCATAGTAGGTAGGTAGCGTACCTACCTAATACGCCCGCCCGGTGACGCTGTAAAGGTCGGTAGAGACCAACAGCATTAGCCCGTTTCAAAAAAAAAAAACCTACCTAACATGCTGGCAGCATTGCCCCGTTGAATTGCAATGCTGGGTCAATGGGCCAAATATGTGCCAGCATTTTCGCCACGCGATAAAAAATATTTTTTCCTCAATATTTTTTTTTTAATTTTACAGTTTACGCGTACGTCAAATAATTAGGTACCTCTTACAGCTAAAAAAGCTAACTATGGAACTATTTACATAAATACAAATACCTATATCAAAGTACAATTTTACGTAACAATTGATAACTTGTAATATTGTATTAAGACAGACCAAAAAATACGTATAATTCTGTAATAGCGATCGTTAATTTCAAACATGTTTGCACAAGTGCGACTAAGTTGACTTACGTATTAAAATAATCACTTACCATCGAGACCCCCCAAAAACACACACAACACAAATTTTAACACTAAAAAATTCATTTTTACAGTTTTCTTATCACTATACACAAAGTTTCACTAAAGTTGTTATTTTGCGAGTGATTCCATGTCGCGCTGTGACGCTACCTATTTGTGTTTGAGCGGGAAGAACTTCTCTGCTAAGAGACCCGGCACATAGGTCAGACGAGACGCTACTGATAACAATTTCTGCGCATGTCAGGCCGCTGTAGGTATCATCAAGATGTGGGGCATAGTTCATAGATAGTAGGCAAAATATAAATAGGTTAAAACCATATATTTAGTGATGTAATATTAACAATGTTTTTTGGGAATTAAAAATCCTAGTACCTAGTTAGGTTTGTCATAGCTTATTAATAAGTTAATAACCGTAAATACTATACAGGATGTAGGGACAAAATGAATTTAGAGGTAAAGGACTCCAAGGGCTATCAAAATAACCCCCATGCCTATGCTACGGTGTATAGAAGGTACGGTAATTCTTTAATAAAAATAATTAAATTTTACTAGGTGGTAGGACTTTTCTGCAAAGTTCGTCTAGGTAGGTACCACCGCTCTGTCAGTTATTCCGCCGCCAAGCAGTAGTGTGCAAGCACTACTGTGTTCCAGTTTGAAGGGCACTGTAGCTAGTGAAATTACTGGGCAAATGAGACTTTACGAACTGATCTCATAGTCTAGAAAACTTTTTTAGACTGTGCGATGTCTTAGGATGACGTGCGCAGTGCGCGGTGTCACGCGAAACTTTAATTTAGAGTTCCGAGCGACACTGCAATCTGTTATGGGTGGCCGTGTCGCTTAACACCAGGCGAACGATTAGCTCGTTACGTCATTCAATAACATAAAAAAAAAAAAAATTAAATCCCTGAATTTGACCTAAACTTAGTTAGTTTGGCTAGAGCAATGGCCAATTGGAATACAATTATAATTACTTAATTTAAATTAGCGCACAGACTGAAAAGTTGAAAGTTCACAACCATAGTAGGCCACGAAAAAACCAAACTTTTTGTTGTGAGAGTGCATTTTTATGTTTAAATCATCATCAACAACAGCCTGAAGACATCCACTGTTGACCATAGGCCTCCGCCCACAGAGTGTCACTTTGAACGGCTGCTCCCCTCTTGCATACATCTTCTCCCCGCTGTTTTCACCAGACCACCTAGTCCTAGACCAGCCTACGCTACGTCTTCCGGTTCGTGGTCGCCACTCGAGAATCTTTCTTCCCCATCGGTTGTCAGTTCTAAGAGTGTTGTGGCCTGGTATTGTAGGATTTGTAGGTGACGCTCAAACAACCTTGCGTGTGGGCTCAGAATATAAAGTGGGACATAAATACAGGGTTACTTTTAATTTACCGGAAACCTTTTAGGGCGTAACTCACATTATTTAAGCAAACAAATTTTGTTCTTAAACAAACTGTAATTTCCTTTTTTGCATGTTAGGCAATAATACAGGATGAATACAGGCTACAAAGCTTATTATTCTGTTTAATTGAGTGTTGACCCTTATTATGATAAATTTTTTGGTACGTATTAAGGCCAAACTAAAAAGCATCAACAATACTTTTTGTGAAAAAAAACTCAAGTTTTTGAAAGTTGGTTTTTTTTTTTTTTTTTTTTATGTGATTGATTGACGTGACGAGCAAGTCGTTCACCTGATGATAAGTGACACGGCCGCCCATAACAGTTGCAGTGTCACCCGGAACTTTAAAACAATAAAGTTTCGCGTAACACTGCACTGCGCACGTCATCCTGAGACATCACCCAGTCTAGTAATCAGATTACTAGAGTGAGTGATCAGATCATAAAGTCCCATTTGCCCAGTAATTTCACTAGCTACAATGCCCTTCAAACCGGAACACAGCAGTGCTTGCACACTACTGCTTGGCGGCAGAATAACTGGCAAAGCGGTGGTACCTACCTAGACGAACTTTGCAGAAAAGTCCTACCACCTAGTAAAAAGTGGTTATTTCTGTGATGTGATTTATGCCCTAAAAGGTTTATGTCCGAATTAAGTAAAATTTATGAAGCTTTTCTATTATGAATCTGCTACAATAGCAATAAAAGATCATTATTATTATAAGTATTATATATATTTATTCAATCCTAACGTAAAAAAGGGTTGTCGTAATGCCTAGACTCGGGAACGCTCCTAGGGGATGAAGCGCGGTTATTAGACATTTATGTCAGCTCAAGCGAGACAAGGGAGGTGGCTGGTAAACTAATCTAATGGAGATCTACCACTAATAGACCTAAGAATCTAAACTATTTTTTTTATACTGTGCATTGATATAATATCATTTCGTATATTATATTGTTAGACCCACAGACTTAGAATATTTTCGCTAGTTAGACCACATTGTCTTGTGTGTCACATTGGTGTAAGAAGAAAATATGCTTCTGTGTGTCACATAGACATCTTTGTTCTGTTTCACCATTTTGTACACCGTGACAAAACAAAATGTATGTTCTCTAAAATGTATGCCGTTATCAAAACACAGAATACCTAACATTACTATCGCCCAAAGAATAAAACTCATTAAGGGTTTTGGTTTCTATAGCCATTGTCAATAAAATTAATAATTTGGGCTCTTACTTTTTTTTCAGGATAATCGTTTGGTACCGCTTGAAACTGAGGCCGATGTCTCAGCTGCCTACTAGTACCTACCTACAGGTACTATTATATTATCTGTGCTGCTGCTGATACATTTATTTCATTGTTTTTCTGCAGGCCCATATTTTTGTGAGATTGAGGCTACAGCGGTAGGTAACTACTTCAATTTGCAGATTATAAATTATATTATGAGAATGGGACTTCGGTCTTTGGCTTCGCTTTGTAGTTTTTTTTCTCTTATATTTTGGCTCCACACATAGTGTATTTAGCCAGTGTCAAGTATTGTAATTTTTCATCGTGTTATAGAATATTTCACTTAAAGTGAAGTCTTAGTCACAGCCTGGGTAGTCTTAGTCCAGTCTAAGTCAGGCAGTCACAGTCCAACCTAAGTCAAGCCCTAGTAAAGTGGTGGCAACTTTACTAGAAGCTTCTATGGAATTTTGGAAGCAACACGAAAAACCACGTCTCACCACATTGTATCACTTACCCCCACACTCATGCTCGTAATTCAGCACTTAATGCGTAAAACGCCACCAATTTTAAACAATAACACTTAATAAAGCACAAATTTTGAAAAATAATACAATGCAATGCAACGCGACGTGAACTTTTCCGCGTTCCCGCTCTGTAGTTCTGAGTTGATCGTTTCCGTCAACAATATTTCTCCGTTACCAAGTTAAGTACGTCCCATCTCGTCTATATTTTTCTTCTCTATACCAAAGATAATATAATACTATACTAGTATCTATACCATGCTGTCATGTTAACGGAAACAGCCGCGTTTGAATCCCCAAGGTTCAGTAGTTGATCATCTAGACGTTCATGAATATAGATGAAACCGTTCCATATCTTCCTAGTGCCTATACCAAACTTCATTGTTTACTTACCTACTTAGGTACAAAAGATACAGTCAGGTAAGTTAAGTTTATATTTCGTTTGAGGGTTACAATAAAATTAAATATAGGTATTTACCTGCCTTCATAAGTAGTAGGCATCATCATTATCAACAGCCTGAAGATGTCCACTGCTGAACATGGCTGCCAGAGAGCGCCACCTTGAGCGGCTTCTGGCCTCCTGCATCCATCGGCTCCCCACGGCTTTTACCAGATCGTCGGTCCACTTAGTCCTACGCTGCGTCTTCGTGCTGCGTGCGTGTGTGTTGAGTAGTAGATAGATAGGTAAAGAAGGCAAAGAAGGGGGCCCATGCTACAGGATTTTTTCCACTAGAGCCTCTAAAAAAAGAAATCACCGCATCATGTAAAGTAGATGTGGCATCGTGAAATTGGGCGGATCGGGTCAAGTGTGTGTGATAACGAGACAATTGCCCAACCCCGGGATAGAATGAGAACTTAGGCGATAACAATAGAACTATTTGAGACGACATAATGATGCCCGTTTTGCTAGAGGTCTGACCTCTACGCATGGCGTACCTATACCTACCTGAAAATAATAAACACATATACCTACGTCTTTTACATTAACTAAAGCCCCAGACATCCTGAGAATTAATGATTTAAATGACTGATGAGTTAAGTGATACGTTTAATTAATTAAAAAACATCTATTTCAAGAGATCACTCATTTCTGAGAAGTGATAACAAATGTCATGAATGCTAAGTAAGGATGATAGGCAAGGACTGAAAACAGTATAACCGGTATATAAATAACGGATGTTTATATAAATATAGAATGGTGTTGATTCTGTCGTATTCCATATGTAGTAGTATAGAAAGTATGTCGGTACTCTTTTGATAAAGCGGAAATGAAAACAATGATATTTTTTAATTTTTTTAAGCTATATCTAGAGACTGTGATTCAGAATCTACACCATTGATGTGTGTTTTAGTGTAACGTGTTGAGTTGTGTGATGCCGTGTTGTTTATGTTTCCATTTTTTTTAAATGTAAATGAATGGCGTGACGAGATAGTCGTTCGCCTGATGTTAAGCGTCACGGCTGCCCATAAGTGTCACTCAGGACTTCAAATTAAAGTTTCGCGTGACACCGCGCACTGCGCACTTTGGTCGTACATGGTCATCAATACGTTGAATTCTATAATAAAATCAAGTTATGTTATGTAGGTTTGTACTTGTTATAATACATTATTACCTATCCTATTTTAAAAAGCAGCTTTACTAAGGCCTATCTTACAGAAGTACGTTCAACCGTTGATCGGCGCTCAATTCAAGATTTTATTCATGATGATTTTATAAATGACTAGTTGAACCGCCCCGGCTTCGCACGGGTTATTTAGTTTTACGCCTTAACCCTGTTTATTGGGTAAGAAGAAAGCGAAAGGGAAAAAGATACCGAAAAAGGATGAATGGATGTGACTGCAATAGAAGGAAAGCAGGCGAAGCCCTACAGCCCTTTTGTTTCCATCTTCCTTTTGACAGGATGAGTATAAATAAATAAAAAATAATAATAATACAAACAAAAAAATCTTGCACAAAAATCACATACATGTTTCTTCGTGCAACCCGCACTTGGACGTTTTAGAAAACAAAAAGTATCCTAAATTTTATTCTGAAAAATTAGCTATACCATACCTTTCAGCGAAATCCGTTCAGTAGTTCCAGCGTGATGCGTGTTCAAAGGGACAGACGAACGGACAGACAGAAAGACAGACAAACAGCTTAAAAAAATGTTTCCAATTCTATATTGATAAAGAAGTGTAATGTAATAAAAAATTTTGAAAAAATATTCAAATTACAGATTTAGCCCAGTTACTGTTTTATAATATTATATGTATAGAAATTGCAAGCATAGATACAGACCTATGAAATCAAATACATACCGATTTCATACGTAGTTCTAAAATCCCTATTAATATTATAATAATAGTGAAACGTTGCCTGTTTATGTGTCGCTGAAACGACAGTACCTATTCGGATGACATCCTGCACACAAATCGCACTACCGGCTTACTACCAACTATCGAAACAAATATAAAATATTTTTATTACGGAAAATTAAGTATCCACGGGAAAATAGGAAAATTACCTACGGGTGAAACCGCAGACGCATTTTGTTTAATACAAATGCACATTTCCAAGAATATTATGTTGTTTAAAAAAAACTACTGTAGTAATCGCTATAACATAGGTACCGTAATTTTCAGGATATTCGTTGCGGTCAGTCCTATGATTGCTTACAAAAAAAATATGCTAATCTACTCTAGTGTATTCTACAGTTAGATTAGATTATTTATAGTGTCTTGTTACAAATATCTACGGAAATTATTTATACAGCATGCCCCAAAAATATAGAATAGAATCACATAAGAAAACTTTCGATCGATATGTGTATAGGTAGAGGTTTCATCATCATCAACAGCCTGAAGACGTCCACTGCTGAACATTGAGCGGCTGTTCGCCTCCTGCATCTATCGGCTCCACGCGGCTTTCACCAGATCATCGGTCCACCGAGTGGGGGGGGCCGGCTTACGCTGCGTCTTCCGGTTTGTGGTCGCCACTCGAGAACCTTTCTTCCCCATCGGTTGTCAGTTCTACGAACGATGTGGCCTGCACATTGCCATTTCAACTTGCTAATTCTAAGAGTTATATCGGTAAAAAATGTAATATATACTTGACATATTTTTATTCTCACATTTAACCCCTGTTGGTCGTCTTTATTATGATGTCAGAAGCGTGTGTGTTTAATTGTACAATGAAATAAATATATACCTATAGGTATTATCTATCTATGCCAAAATTGAATATTGCTAAACACTGTTCCAGGTACCAGGCTGTCAAGTTATTTAATTGTTTGCCCATGGAGATGAAATCGATCGATACTCTCTCTATTTTTCGAGTAAGACTGAAAAGACTTTTGCTGGAAGAGTGTTTGTTTGCTGGAGTGTGTGAGGAGTCATGGCTTTTGGTAGCCAAGTATTGTTTGCTAAAGTGTACCAGAAAATAAAAATGCAATTTAAATTTTATGGCTATAAGATTTAATATTCGTTCGTTATTATCTAACATACTACACTAAAACTAAAACAACAAAAAAAAACAAATAACTCTTTAATTACCTACATGAGAATAGAATCAAAATTACAACACAAAACAACTTTTAACTTTCAGCATTGAGCATACACACACTAACACACCCCACAAAAAAAAAGGTACTAATGGTGCGGTCTGAATCTGCTAGTCAATATAACACACAATGAATACCAACGTTACAAACAATCAGCTCGAAATGCGACAACATTTAACATTTTGCGCCACGACACAGCTTACTTAAGGTAGCGGGTAGACCAAACAAGGTGTTTTTGGGATGTTTCCTGGCGTAATTACAACACGTGGAGTTTTGAATTTAATTTATCAAGTAGGTAATTCATTTCATTAACTCGTTTTGATGACCGCAAATACAAGATTAATAGATACAGCTCTATAGAAAAAAACACACACATCACAGCTATCATCAACATCGAGAATAACATAACAAATTTTCAACGAAAAATATCATATTAATTCAAACAAGATCTCATACATAAAAACCAGAAAGAAAAAAGCTTTGAATTTTTTAAATGTTCTCTGTGATTATATTTAAAGTATGACGGTACTTTTCTGATAAAGCGGAAACGAAAAAGACAGAGATATTTTTATTTACTTTAAGGAATGGAGAACATAACAAATTTTTGGCCCCCCAAGTTTCATTGACTAAAAAATAGCAATAAAAGACACGTTTAAAAAATTAAACACCCAATTTTTTTAATTTTGTTTTTAATGCAATAGAAAATTGTAAGATTTGTAATATTTTTTTAAGATTTAACTAGCTGCCATAAGATATTTTTTTTAATGCAGTCATTGTACAAATTAGGCTCAGTAGGTAGTAGCTCTGCCTTCTGAACTATAGGTTGTGGGTTTGACTCCCACCCGGGGCAAACATTTGTGTGATGAACATCGATGTTGGTTCTATGCCTGGGTGTTATATTGTATTTTATGTATGTATTTACAATATTATCTGGTTCCCATAGTACAAACTATGCTTAGCTTGGGTCTAAATGGCGCTGTACGAAATGTCCACACCAACAAGCTATGCTTATTTGGGGCTAGATGGCGCTGTGTGAAATGTCCACACTCAGCGTTAGCGGTTATATTCCCTTTGGTCCACACATGATAATTATATATTATATATTATATTTATTTATTCTAGTCTATTCGATTCATTTCCTCACACTTTTGTTAACCTTCCCGTAGATCTCTGGGAAAGCTTCCTTACAGTAAGGGAGGGAATCTCTCACTCTATCGTAAAGCGTGTGGTCGAACATCTGTCGGAACTCCTCCCTTGTTGTGTAGGTATCCGCATATAGCATCTGGAACCCGCTGTGTTGGGTGACAAATTTTTCTACTCTACGGGTTGACGACACCTGGAAAGATGCCGCTTTTGAATTAATAGTGTAAGACCGATCGAAAGAAAAATATGGAATGGATTGCCGCAAATATATTATACATTTGCAGCATTACATTCCATGGCCATGTGGTCCCGGTGGTATGAGAATAGAACCACTCCATCACTTCCCGTGGGTGCCGTACATTGACTATAAATCCAGTTGACCAATGATACAACTTCATTCAACTTCAGTCGTGTTTGTACGAGAAATTATGTTCACGAGAATCACGAGCTATCAACGGGCTTTAAAACCTTTGGTGCCGTAAGAGCCGGCTATGGGAATATCCAGGGAATGGGCGGCAGTATTTTCCTCGGTACATTAAAATCTGCGATCACCAAGCTGCCAAGCGTGGTGATTATGGCAAACCCCTATGATAAGCGTCCAAAGTGACTGTGTTCAGCAGTGGACGTCTTCCGGCTGATGAGATGCGATGTGATGTGATTCCTATCCTACATACTTACTGTTTTCGTAAATTCTTATTCTATCACCTCCTTCATAGATAAGACAGTGGTCCTTCAAGCCGGATTCCAGAATCCAAAATGGCTAAACCAATTTAGATGGAATTTTGCACATAAATCCAACACTTCAGATCCAACACTAACTGAAATGGTTTCGTACTTTTGACATAAAGTTTATTGTGCTATGTACTTTACAGTTTCGTTCACTTCCATTCCATTCCGCGGCAATGACAATTGAGCCCAAGATGCTAACATCTTGGGCTCAATTTTCATTCAGGGCATCGATTATTTTGGCATAGCTTCTGCGCGCCACCTTGTTTTTTCTTTAAAATAGCGGCCACTCATAACACTTTCACAAATCGATAGCTGACACTAATAAGATTTGCCTGAGATGAAATCTCCAGCGTCCCATTTCCAAAATCTTTTATAGTTACACTAGTGGCGCCACCGGTCTTGAATTTGAAAGTGAGAAAAAACAAGATGGCGGCTCGTAGCTACCAGGCTTCTTACTAAAACATTCAAGGCCCTATCTGGTTGCTTACAGTCTCAAATCCTTTCGCCTTAGGCACCCCATAGACGCCGATGTCGACGAACATCTGCGAGTCTGCCACCTTGATCTTCAACTGACCAGGGTTGTTGAACACCCTGAAGGGGCATAACCATACCGGGTACACCTGGAAAATGGCGGGGCAATTTGGGAAAACCATTTTGAAAAGTCGCGCATCGAGCTATGGAGGGAGCTATGCTCGGTGTTTCCCTGCGAGATAAGCTCCGGAACGAGGAGATCCGCAGGAGAACTAAAGTGACCGATATAGCTCTTAGAATTAGCAAGTTGAAATGGCAATGGGCAGGCCACATCAGCCGCAGAACTGACAACCGATGGAGAAGAAAGGTTCTCGAGTGGCGACCACGAATCAGAAGACGTAGCGTAGGCCCCACTCGGTGGACCGACGACCTGGTGACAGCCGCGGGGAGCCGATGGATGCAGGAGGCAAGCAGCTACTCATAGTTGTGCTCTGTGGGGGAGGCCTATATGTTCAGCAGCGGACATTTTCATGAGATCGAAGAGTTCACTTCCATTGCCTTCTTTTTCCCTTTTCCTTTCCCTTTTATTTAGGTTACTCGTCATGAGCCCAATACGTTCCCACAGCTGGGACATGAGTCTTCTCTCACAGGTAGAAAGTGTAGACCATAATCCACCGCTGGCCAAGTGCGGATGGATGACACATGTTCCATCCACTTACCATCAGGCGGGCCACCTGCTTGTTTGCCACTCATCTTATAAAAAAATGTAGTAGGTAATAGTTAATCTGGTCCCAAACATACTAGTCGAGCCACATCTGTCAGCCCGGAATCACGTTTTTCGTGCTCTGTCCTTTTCTAACGCTCAGGATCGTCATTTCCTAGGGATCGTCCATTAATCACGTGAGATTCGAAAGGGGGGGGTTTCGGAAAAAATCACGAAACTTCACCAGGGGGGAGGGGGCGTGCAGTGATACATCACGTGTATGGTAGGACTTTTCTGCAAAGTTCGTCGAGGTAGATACCACCGCTTTGCCAATTATTCTGCCGCCAAGCAGTAGTGTACAAGCACTACTGTGTTCCGGTTTGAAGGGCATTGTAGCTAGTGAAATTACTGGGTAAATGAGACTTTATATGATCTCATCACTCAGTCTAGTAATCTGATTTACTAGACTTTGTGTGATGTCTCAGGATGACGTGCGCAGTGCAGTGTCACGCGAAACTTTATTGTTTTAAAGTTCCGAGTGACACCCTCCTAGAGCGAGAGAAAGTCGCACGCGATAGCACTCACACTGTCTTTCTCACTCTAGGAAATGACAATTCTAAGCGATAGAAAAGGACAGAGAACTAAATACGATTCCGTGCTCACAGATAAGGGTCAACCCTAACGAAAGCCGTCGAGTGAAGAGCGATATTACTACCGAAATCTGTCAGATTAAAGTCGAGTGGAGTCACATAATGTCGGAACATAATGAGATTACGACTTAGAATAATTATGATAGTGAGGAACTTACCTCAAACTCCCGATGGAAAAGATCCACGGATTCCTCTAGACACTCTATAGGCACCAGCATGTCTTGTATCACGTGCGCCCGGTCGTACAGCTTGGTGACAGCTTCCGGCTGCGTCAGCTTCAGGAGTGCCACTTCCGGTGGCATCAGCCACCCGAATAGGAACCGGAATACCGGGTTGTTGCCGAATGGAATGATGTCCTGGAAAATACAAATAAATATATCCTGTATTTCGGTTTGAAAGGTATTGTAGCTGGTAAAATACTGGGCATATGTAGTAGCTACCTAATCTTATTTCTAGACTGTGTGATGTCTCACGATGACGTGCCGCAGTGCCACACAGTGCCACGCAGTGTCACGCGAAACTTTATAATTTAGAGTTCCGAGTGATATTGCAATCTGTTATGGGCAGAAGTGATACTTAATATCAGGTGAACGACTAGCTCGTCACGTCATTCATTTACATTAAAAAAATATTCAAGGCTATGAGCATTAGCCAAGCATTAGCTATATATCACCCAAATTCAAGATGCAATATTTACTAACATTGCACTGACAGTAGAATCAACTGATAGCAGAGACGACAAACATTTTTGGCTGTGGCTTCATAGAGAACCTCTTGGTTGCTAGGGGCGACGGATCATAGTCAAAAAATAAAACCAATTGTTTCCTACCCAGGACGTCAAAACTGAGATTCATTATGGTTGGCACTGATAAATCTGATTTTAATCTTCGTTTATCATCACTTGAAGATTTTTAAATTCAAGTACCTAGTCAGATTTTTCATAGCATTGACGTAACTACTGAAAATTGTGACAAATCTGATATCTGATCTGATATGAATTTATAGGTAAAATCGTCGTAATTCTGATATCGCTCAACCATTTCGTGGCGACAACCCAAAAAAATCAGCTGATTCAACTGTCAGTGCAATGTTAGTAAATATTGCATATTGAATATGGTATAGTTGAAATGGTTTAACACCTTGTGGCTTACCTGTAGTTCCCAGAAGAAGCTCCTCGTATGCCTATGGTAGTAATCACGCAGTGGAATGTACTCCACAGCTGATCGCTTCCTCTTCAGGTGTCGCTCCACTTGCTTGAAGAACCACTCTGCGTGCCAGTCGCCAATGCGATTCAGCTGGAAACGATTACCTACTATATTATAACTAAAACTAGTAAACAGCTAAAACTCGCGCATTTTAGTCGAATAACTCGACCGGTGTTCAGGCAATACAGATGCCCATCTTCATGGAATATGCGCGGCCACGACGGCGGCTCTGCGCTGACTGCGGACCAGGGCCACAGGCATAGGGACTATATCATATTTTAAATGGTAGACATTCATGGTGCTACGCCACATTTGAGTTCAACATCATCAGTCAAAAGACTTTCACTGCTGAACATGGGTCTCCGCATAGAACGCCGCTTCCAACAGCTACTTGCCTCTTGCTTCCAGCTCCCCACGGTTTTGCTAGATCATTAGTCCACCGTTTGGGGGACCACGCTGCGTCTTCCAGTTCGTGAACCCTGACCAGCCAGTTTTCAGGAACTGGCTCTTCGTGAGGTTAACGGAACACACTACTAAGTGCTTTGGCGAGAGATTCTTCACTTGGAGTGGAAGATAATAACCATGCGAGCACTATTAAGGCTGGTGTATCCACTATCTATATCTATCACTACCTCACGCATTGCGACATTTTTGAAGATATTAAGTAACTGAATTTCATATTTGTAATGTTATTCATGAGAACATAGTTGAGCCAGAATTTCCTAAAGTAAGTTCAGTTATTTAATATCATCAAAAACGTAGCGCGAGCGAGATAGTAGAACCGCGTATATAGCAGCCATAAACGACTTTGCTACACTGCGGTTTTGTCACAGATATACCCTTCACCGAAAGCTCGAGAACACTTGTACCGACGGATCACAGAACTT
The DNA here is from genome assembly GCA_910589525.2 of Ennomos quercinarius. Lineage (NCBI taxonomy): Eukaryota > Metazoa > Arthropoda > Insecta > Lepidoptera > Geometridae > Ennomos > Ennomos quercinarius. The sequence goes on along the minus strand of OU342513.1, from coordinate 5,534,535 downwards.
ATCATTTCTTCAAACAAAACACTGAAAAAAGAGTTAATGAGAAAATTATAATGTTAGGCTATTGGGTACTAACCTTACCATCTCTCCCAACTTCATCTGCCATGTCTCCGATCATCACCACACCGGCGTCTTTATTGTAAAGGAGAGCCTCCACGAATTCATGAGGGTTCTTCTTCAGAGCCTCTTCTCTGAACCTCTTCGCCAGCCCTTCGAGGCTCGTATATGGGTGGTACTGGACGCGGACGTATCTGAAAGGATTTTAGGTTGGAGAAAACCGTCGATAACACCTTAAAAGTTCAAATACTGATGATTTTTTAATGTAGAAGAACTTAATAGGCGCGCAATCTTGACTGACCTGACACCTTAGTTGGTAATAGCTCTGCCTTCTGAGCTGTAGGCTTGTGGGTTCGATTCATAGTCGGGAAAAACATTTGTGTGATGAACATATGTTCTGTGTATATGTTATGTAATATAGGTGTCTGTTCTGTGTCTGTGTGTTTGTTATATTGTATTCTATGTATGTATTTACAAACAAAAACTATTTATGTATATTCTATCAGTTATCTGGTTCCATTCTGATTCCCATAGTACAAGCTATGCTTAGTTTGGGGCTAGATGGTGCTGTGTGAAATGTCCACACATATTTATTTATTTAATCATGAGGTTTGGTTAATATCATATAGACGTGGTGAAATAAGTAAAGTCAACTTACTTTTTAGCTGGGATAACTTTTATGACGACGGATGTAAGGAATCCAAAGGTTCCGTATGACCACGGCACTGCGTAGTAAAGATCGGGGTTTTCATCCTGAAATTTAACAAACGAAATATTAGTCAACTTCACGTCTCTACTCCTTAACATTACTTTCATCAGCTCTCTCTCTACTTCTACTTCTAATCATCTACTTTCTGCGTTTTTCTCTCATTCTCTTTCCATCTCAACACGAGCCTTGCGTCACATTCATCTGATTCTTTTTGCCAATTAAAACCAGTCACAATCTACACAAAAACATGGCTACAAAATCTCGAAAGTACCTTACTGCAAGAGACGACGGATCCGTCAGCCAGCACCAGCTCGTACTGCAGACAGATGTGCTGGAAGAGGCCGTGCTGATGCGAGGATGTCTCCACGCCGGTCCCCATCACCAGGCCCCCGACCGTAAGCTGATCTAGCTCGGGAACTACGGCGAGCGCCAGCCCTAACGGTTCTAAGGTTCGGGAGAGCTGACCCATTGTCACCAAGGGCTCGCAGCGCACTGTCTGGAATTGCAAATCTATACATATAATAAAACTTCAACAGGGTCAATTCTGTACATTAAAGATATTTTGATAAATTTTGTTGGTGGTGAAGCCAAAACTATAGTTTTTTTCATTTTTGTCTGTCTGTCTGTCTGTGTCTTGGCTGAGCATCACGCCGAAACTACTGAATGGATTTAAATGAAACATGACATGACTTGAGTTCATATTACGAGGTAGGCTATAGTATACTTTTAATACTGAAATCCAGCACGGTTCCCTCGGGAGAAGGGATGAAAGTAAAAATATGTACTTAGTTGTTGGTCCGATTTCATTTATTCTTTTTTGTTCATCATCATCATCATCAACAGCCTGAAGACGTCCACTGCTGAACATAGGCCTCCCTCAGAGAGCGCCACTGTGAGCAGCTGCTCGCCTCCTGCATCCATCGGCTCCCCGTGGCTTTCACCAGATCGTCAGTCCACCCCGTGGGGGGCCGGCCTACACTGCGTCTTCCAGTCTTTTTTTTTAAAACTAATAGGATACTTTAAATATTGTCCAGTAAATATTTCAAGGTCATCGGTTTTGTGGCTCAGAAATCACAAACATCCAGCCTTCAGTATTAGGTCCAAAGCCACTCCTGTCCTGTATACCATGGGAAAGAGAGAAGAGAGGGGGGAAGAGATAAGGGAAAAGGATGAATTGATGAAGGTGAAAAGCTCCTTTCACCGTTTCATGCATTCATCCTATTCCCATATCTTTTTCCCTCTTCCTTCTCTCTTCCTTTAGACTGAGATAACGCGCTAAAACTAATTAACACGTGCGAAGCCGGGGCGGGTATATAATATGAGTGTTTAAGGTTAACCTACAGGATCGGGGACTAGGATCCTTTAGGTTGGAACGTATGAACGCATATTGGAGGGTCCTTGTTATCCGGCATGGTATTATTGTACCTTTTGTAAGCGTCAGCGAGTATACCTACAACCTCTAATGTATTTATTACCGACACGAGATACTGTCTCATAAAAATTCAGTATCCGATTGCCAGTAGCGTTGGCAGTCAGTCAGTAATACAGAACTTTGGTCAAAATTATTCGTATCACCTTCAGCTAACGACACAGCTATTAGAATTACAAAAAACTTGTCCAGCGAGACTACGCATAAACAATATAATTCAATTCTAAAACAATAAAAAAAAACAGTTGTTTTTGCCTCTAGAATAAAATCTTCGGCAAAAGGTTGGAAGCCACGTCATAGAATAAATAGCTGCGGCGAGATGAGATTTACATGTTTAGGTGGGAACACTGTGCGGTCTATACCTGTACCTCTCGGCGTAGAGCTAAATCAAATTATTACGGCTGATTCCAATTAAAGCCATACATAGATGTTTATAAAAGAGGGAAAATAAAGGATACTCGAATTCTCGAAAGTGGCCCAGTCCAAGTCCACCAGACGCTCGGCTAGACGCCATCCCTTCATGGTCGAAATACCACCCATTCGTGCCAAGCGGTTTGATTCCACGTTCATAGTAAGAACTGCTAAGGAATGGAATGCCCTGCCAGCGTCTGTATTTCCGGCGTGTTCAAGAGAAGAGTGAATAGGTAATTACTTAGCTAGCATGCTACACCTTCGATCGCATCGTCACTTTCCATCATGTGAGAGCGTGGTCAAATGCTAGCTAAGTCTGACGTAAAAAAAGTCCATCGCATACAAATTGTCAAGCGTAAGACATTGCAAGTGAAAACCCGGCCTATGTAACAGAAAACACAGTAGGAACCTACGCGTTCTGAGCGTGTACATAGAGTAGACCGCGTTGATGACGTAGTACCAGGTTTTGACTGAAAGATCATAGAATATACCTACCTCATCTTCTCCTATATGGATTTAATGGTAATTTATACGTGGTGGCTGCGGCGTCTTTTCCGGAATAAGCTATTTATTCAGTAAATATTTATGTTAATGAAGGACGTGACGAGCCAGTCGTTCGCTTGCTCGATGATCGTTCGCCTGGTGTTAAGCGACGCGGCCGCCTATATAGGTAACAGTTTCAGCATCACTTGGAACTCAGAAATAAAGATTCGGGTGACACTGCACTGCGCACGCCATATAGAGACATCATAGACTGTGAGATCAGGTCATAAAGTCTCATTTGTCCAGTACTTCACAAACTGCAGTGCGTTTCAAACCAGAACAGAGTAGTGCTGCGGCAGAATAACTGGCAAGCGGTGATGTCTAATACCTAAACGAACTTTGCAGAAGTCCTACCAGCTCACCTACCTGGTAGTATAATGGTTAAGATGCTGTCAAAGTTTACGCTTAGGGCCACATGGTAGATCTTACCATGTTCTGTGTGTCGACTTCCAGAATATCCACAAGGTTGATCTTGATGTTGGTAAAGGTCTTCTTATAGAGACCCTGGCGGAATGACATCGTTTGCCAGGTGGGCCGAGCGGTGCAGAGACGGGTAGAACGGTCACCAGATAGCCATTTTTTTACCTGAAATATTGGGCGCATCTGTATAATTTTCATAATACATCTCTCCTAGGAAAACATGAGAATGCCCTCTAAAAGTATTGCCAGTATTTTTTATAGATTTCCTCACCTGCCTCTGAACTTCCTTCACCTTCATATCATGCATCTTGGGCGCGCTGTTCATCTGGAACACCACATAGTTCCTGATGGTGGACCACACCTTCCATAGGAAGGAAAGTGGTAGTAGTGCCGTCATGACGATCACCCATCGGTACTTCACCAGGATGTACTCCATAAGAGAATCAGTCTGCATTTCCGTTCTGTGGTGTTCTAAGAAAGAAAATAGATAAAGGAAACCACGGGCAAATATGTCTTGAAAAAATAACATTTTGATTTGACGTAAAATTTCCAAAATAGGTAAAAAAGATCTGAAAAGGAGGAGACATTTATATTGCTGGCTCACTCCTACTACACTTAAGGCGGAGGGTAATAAGGCAAACAGGGTGTTTTTGGCACGTTTCCTGGTGAAATTAGAGTATGTGGAGCTTTGAATTAAATATATCATGCAATTTATCGTTTGTTTTATCGTCTACTAGAAGGTTTTTTCAGATAGTTAATACTGCTAGTACTATATAACTTTTTTTTCCTTTTGCAACTCACCTTATCATTCTATAAAAGTGTTTTTTAAGGGAAATCCTGATTATTATTTTTAAATTATTAACTGTACCCGTTATTACTATTTCATTACAAGGTCTGGGCTAAAAATCAGCGCCGTGGATTCGTCCATGGCACATGCTGAGCTTAGACCATTTTGTACATCACTGTATACACAACAACAACGTTCGCACACACAAGTACAAAGAATAGGAATGGAGTTTTTTTGTTTTTTATTTTTAGTTGTTCAGCATAATTTTTATTGTTGTTTGTGTCTGTGTACAGTTTGTACAAATAAAGCTTTTCTTTTTTTTTCAATTCATATTTTTAAGATTTATGTGACGTTCGCAAACAAATAATAACTAAAAGCTCTATAGAAAAAACCAAGTAACAACGGACTGGTGGCATCTCTAGGATGGATTACCGATGGGGTAGGCCCCGTACGCCACAGACATTAAGTAATGTACTGTACCTACCTACTTACTTAATTACTTAGGTATTTTTAGTAAATAATATAAATAAATAGTAGTCTCCATTCACTCAAGGACTCGCCTTCGCCTAAAGAGTGTAACTAAATTTAAAATATTCTAGGTCTGTGGGGCTCCCCCTCCTAGTGTACGGGGAGACCCACAGACCTACAGTAATGTCGTTACTCTCAAGTTCAGTACCTACCTATTGGATGTAAATGAATTCATTAGCATCCTTTGAAACTAGGTAAGTACCTACTCCTGACACCGTTCACGAGTGGACCAAAATTCATGAAATCTAACGCGTCGATTTGGTATTGATAATAATTTCAAAAATAGAATAACTTATTTAATCAACTGCTACAGTACAAAATTCTATTAAAATCATTAAGTAGATACTGTTTTTAATTTCTACATACAAGAAACAAAAACTTCAATCGTGCCAACTACGTTGGGCGCCGTTATCTTACGTTATCTTCATAATTTTCAATAAAAAATATTTTCATATGCACTTAATACTCTTTAATAATCTATAGAGTTTTGGCGGGAACGCGGAAATGTTCACGTCGGTGCATTGTATTATTTTACAAAACTTATGCTTTTTCCAGTGTTAATGTTTAAAATTGGTGGTGTTTTACGCATTAAGTGCTGCATTACGAGCATGAGTGTGGGCAAGTGATATAATGTAGTAAAACGTGGTTTTTCGTGTTGCTTCCAAAATTCCATAGAAGCCTCTAAAGTTAGTAAAGTTGCCACCACTTTACTAGGGCATGCCTTAGACTGGATTATGACTTAGACTAGACTATGACTACACTGACTGTGACTATGACTTGACTTTAAGTGAAAATTTCCATAGTACGATGAAAAATTACAAAACTTGACACTGGCTAAATACACTAAGTATGGAGCCAAAAAAAAAAAAAATCTATATTATACTTATAATAAAACTGTAACAGGTCCAATTCTGTACATTGAAGATATTTTAAATTTTTTTGGAGGGCTCCCTATGCATGCTAAAGTCAAAACAATTTTTTTTTTCATTTTTGTCTGCTTGGCTGAACCATGAACATCACGCCGAAACTACTGAATGGATTCAAATGAAACTTGGCATGATTTGAGTTCATATTACGAGGTAGGCTATAGGATACTTTTAATCCACCAAAATTCAGCACGGTTCCCTCGGGAGAGGGGATGAAAGTAAAAATATGTAGGTACTTAATTACGTTGTCATTCATTAACGCGTGGTCCAATTTCATTCGTTCTTTTTTTGTTAGAAAGAGGGGATACTTTAAATATTGTTCCGTAAATATTTCAAGGTCATCTGTTTTGTGGTTCAGAAATTATAGACATCCAACCTTCAGTATTAGGTCCAAATCCTGTACTATGCGAAAGAAATAAGCGAGGGAGGGAAAATAAGGGAAAAGGATGAATGGATGAAACGGCGAATGAAGGCAGGTGCTCCCTGCTCTCTTCCTTTAGACTGAGATAAGGCGTAAAACTAATAAAACCGTGCGAAGCCGGGGCGGGTCAGCTGGGCATCAATAAATGACGTATACTCAATATTTAATTGCACCCCGTATAACAGAATAAACCTACTACCGGCTAATTATGATAATGATCTTTTCTGGTCGGCTTACCTCTTTGGAACTGATCACAAAAAACGCAATACAATAGGTACTTACTTACCTAGGTAGGTACCTACGCGATTTCATTTCAGGGGGCGTACCGTGAGCTCTTAGCGCGATTCAAAACTGAGCCTATATTGGATCGCTTTGTTTTTTTTGTATGGGGATTTCGACAAGCGATCCTGTATAGGCTCAGTTTTGAATCGCGCTAAGAGCTCACGGTACGCCCCGAGGTAAGTTTTTTTAGTTGCTAACAAAGTTATCATTTGGGGTGATCTTTAATTTAAATTAGTTAGGTAAGTAAGTACCTATATATAATGTTTACCTCCAATCATTTAATAATAATGAATGGAATGCGATAACTTATCTACTATTACTAAATAATTAAATACCTATATGAGTACGGCGAGGGGTCAAACATCCTAGGACGCAGGTGTTAGACTGACGTCGACGACGGTTAATCTAGACTTTAGACTTTATCTGTTAATGCACAATGAAGGCTATTAAGCAGATAATTCTTCGTATTAGGATTATCTACCTTTATAATAATTTGATCGTAATATTCGAACAATCAAAAGCAGCTAATGTTAGACAATAATAAGTAGGCGAACCAGGCGATCTGGCAAAGATACCTTTCCGTTAGGTTTAACGCCAAACGATGACTCTAAATGTATGGGAATGACATTAGCTATGAAATTACCTGCGCTCAACTTATAACCCGCTCATTTTGCAACGCCATCTAGTTTTAGGCATATTTTTGATCTACGCTGTTTTCTTGTTGTATTGGCATTCCTCTCCTCCTTGTTCCATGATATTACGTTATATGTTGATTTGCTATTATATGTTATGTAACTATTATGTTCAAATGTAGACACCTAGGTGTATGTACCTACTAGTTTTAATGTTTGTCATGTGAATAAACGATGATTAAAAGTTAGTTGTTTTTGTTTAAAGATTTAGTTGCTTATGCAAAAAAAACTATGAATAGGTGTTTATTTTGATTTTGTTCAGAATTTGCGCGTTATTTTTTATTAAATAAGTCTAGACATAATAATATGTCTAGACTAGAGTCTACACATATTATTATGTCTAGACTAACAAAAAAACACTCCAAACAAAAACAAAAAATAACTCGCAAACTGTTTTGGTAAATAAAAGTTACCTAATAGTTTCCCTAAATTATCTCTAAATTCCGACAACCGATGGGGAAGAAAGGTTCTCGAGTGACGAACCAGAAGACGCAACGTAGGCCGGCCCCCCACTAGGTGGACCGACGACCTGGTCAGAACCGTAGGGAGCCGATGAATGCAGGAAACAAGCAGCAAGCAAACAGGCGTACTTTCAGAAATCAGTAATTTAAGGTAAAAACTTGGTGAAAGCAGGGAATTTTTCCAATTTTCACAAAATATTGATAAACTAAAAAAAAAGGCACCAATGTTGTGTATTTTCAATATTTAAGAAGTAACGGTGAGTTGACTTTTTTGAACGTTATATTTATGGCATGATAACCGTGTGGCATGGCTTTACATTCAAGTTGATAACATAACACTAAGGCGGACAGCGTGAGGCGAATGAAAAATGCACTTGGCATTTGAGGAACATGTTTTATAAAATATACAATGGTGTCGATTCGGCGGCACACAGTTACTAACCTAAATTTTCTCTAATTTTAGTTTAGAGCTGTCAAACACCACTTTGCTATTCAGACATGACACCTCTAACTAAAATTTAGAGACGATACGTCTAAATTACTCAACTTAGTTTACAGGCACGTTAAAGCCACTCGGCGGACACATTTTAGAGAAGTTTGTGCCTAAAATTTAAACGTAAAATGACAAAATAGACGGCACCTAAAACATGGCGATTAAAATTAGATACATAAAAAATCCAGTCATTTCTGTTAAAAATTGTTGCTTCGTGATAAGAATGCACGTCCCAGATATTGTACAGCCCGTATTGTACGACCAGGAATGTACGGCCCGTAATTGGTGTACATTATGGCTTCTAAATATCAGACTGTGCAATACGGGTCGCAAAATATTGCCTGTGCAAAACAGCCTGAGACCTTCACTGCTAAACATAGGCCTCCCCCAGAAAGCGCCACTTTGAGCGGCTGCTCGCCTACTGCATCCATCGGCTCCCCGTGATTTTCACCAGATCGTCGGTCCACCCCGTGGGGGGCTGAGCTAGTTTTATACGCCTTTACTATAACTCATCATCATCATCATCACCATCATCCAGCCTGAAGACGTCCACTGCTGAAAATAGGCCTCCCCCACAGATTGCCACTTTGAGCGGCTGCTCGCCTCGTGCATCCATTGGCTCCCCGTGATTTTCACCAGACCGTCGGTCCACCCCGTGGGGGGGCCGGGCTAGTTTTTTACGCCTTTACTATAATAACTCAACTCAATACAACAAAACGTCATACGTCATATTTATTGATCACTTTTTACGATCATTAGGTAGGTAGGTAGGTACCTACTTTAAATAAATAACGTATATAAAATAAATACTTGCTTTGTCTGCAGATTTTCTATCACCTAGTACAGCTACTCGACACTAGAGGCGCGAGTCACTTCATTTAGTTGCACGGCTAAGCAGTTCTAAATTAAGTTCAACGTAAATACCGAATTACTTTTGTGACGCTTGGCGACTAAACTAAAATTTTAAAGTGGGCTAAAATAAGAGATCTCTAAAACCACCGAATCGACACCAATATGTATGCAAAAAAAGATCCTTATTAGGCGAAACCTGTCTTATACGTAATTATGTAAATGATAGACTTGACCTATTAGGCCAAGGCCAAGAGCCCGTGAGGATCAGACCTACGTTATAGTATACAGGCTGAAAGATTCTGTGTTTGTTCCATACTTATTATATATAGTATTTGACGGTCCGAGTGACGGAAGGTCGGAGGACCAGGTCTTGATTTTATTTTTGGTTAAACCTCAAACCGAACGCACTATTTCACTCCCACTCATTTGCATTTATATAACTCGCGGTCGCACCTACGGTAGACCTTTAATGTGTCTGACAAGATGTAAGAACCATCGAAACTGTCTGATAACTGAGAAGTCAGCTTTTGATAGTTTCTCAAGTAACATATATAAAATTCAGCTTTTATACTTATGACGTAAGTATAATTATAATTAGTTATAATTTAAGGGTGTCTGACGGGGGGTTGGAACCGTGCCAAGTGTCTGACAATGGACGACGTGGTTTCTAATATTATTCTAAACAAAATATATAAAAACTGGGCTTTATGAGATGATAAATGAGATGATGATGATGACGTAATTGAGGTGCAATTTTGTACGCATTTGCTACCTGTTATCTTTCAAAGGAACCGTGATCCAAACTTCATATTCAGGGATTGTTTATACCTGTATTAGACACAAACACAGAGAAACTTTCAGCCTTTATACTATAACGTAGGTCTGATCGTCGCGGGCTCTTACTCTATATTATAAATAAGGCGAATTCTGCGATGTAAATATACAATGTTTTGCATCGATTTTCTTAAAACAACAAATCCTTTAGATTTTTTTGAAGTATGCATCTATAAAACAGGAGATCAGATCAAATCCACAGCAGTAGGTAAACGCCAAATAGGTAGGTAACAATTTGAGATTAAACATAGAAAAACATTGCTTTCAAAATTAGCAAATCGAATGGCAGTGGGCAGGCCACACCGCAGAACTGACAACCGATGGGGTAGAAAGGTTTTCGAGTGTCTACTACGAATCGGAAGCACAGATAAGAATAAAGTCCACTATGTGGACGGTGGACCGACAAAGTGAATGCAAGAGGTAAGAAGCCGTGAAAAATAGCGTTCTAGGCCCTAGCTAGACAATCTGGTTAAAACCGCCGGGAGTCGATAGATGCCGGAGGCAGCCGCTCAAAGTGGCGCTCTATGGCGCCTATGTTCAGCAGTGGACGTCTTCAGGCTGTTGATGATGATGATGATGATGATGAGGCCCTAGAACTGCTAAACCTATACGTTTCCCCCTAAAATGAAACTATATGTTTAGCAGTGGACGTTTAATAAGACTTTAATTATTAACAAAATAAACTAAAAAAAATTGTGGACATTTCACACAACGCCATCTAGTCCCAAACTAAGCAAAGCTTGTACCTACTATAAAGGAAACTAGATAGGTAACTGATACAATACTTAGATACTATTTGTTTGTACATAGAATTCAATATAACACCTAGACACAGAACAAACACCTGTGTTCATCACACAAATGTTTGTCACGGGTGGGAATCGAACCCACAACCTACAGTTCAGAAAGCAGAGTTACTCAATTCAATTCAATTTTTAATTATCTTTATTTCACATCAAAAATACAAAACATGTCTAACATTTCTAGTGTACGTATAAATCCTAGAAACGACTAAACATTAAATTATTAGAATTATATCGTTTTGCAAGCTTAGGTGCTTATATAAAACTATTAGATGGTGACTGATCTCATATTATATAACTTGATTATTAATTTAACTTCTGTCATATATCATTGACATACTACTTACGAAAGCTTTAGTACAAGCATTACGTTTTTGGAATAAGAATAAGCATAACAAGCGGCCAAACGGCGGTAGTGTAGAAAATAAACGCAACTACGCGATGCGTGCGGTGGTAGTAAGCAACAAGAACTGCGAGTTTAAGAGCCAATACAACGCCAAATTGATTAAAACGGCTTAGCTTGAGGCAGTGTCCTGTCAACAATATTGCAACAATGACTTTGAAATTAATATATGGTAAAGTTCAGGACTAATGCTACTGCAAATGTATAGTGAAAACACGAATTAAAAAAAATTTCTCGATAGAAAAAAATTACAAAGTTACCTCCAAACCGTACAAATAAACAGCGATTATTCAATGAATACTTTAAATAAGATCATGAAACTTTGTGTAGTAGTTGAACTAAATATAATGGAGGGCTTATGTATAGCGGATTTTTAAAATACCCATTATATTCAGTGTAATAATAAATTACCTAAACTATTGCGCGTTGGAACCATTTTAACTTAGACCGCCCCTGCCGCTCGGCCCCTGGCTCATCCCCGCTTTGGCCTAGTACTATACATCTATTCTGTGGCTTTGACTTGAATTCGCGCTGGCCTTGCACAAGCCCTTAACTGGTTTATTATCCACTGCGCAAGCGCTCGCTGCCCGCCTCGATCACACCGCAACATTCCGGTTAGAGTTACTACCAAGTGAGCTATCAGGCCAGTCAAAAAACAGTAAAGGATCTAGGTACGAACTGGAAACTATTTTATTTGATACTACATTGTTAGATTCATAGATTTATTCACCTTATAACATCGCGTTACACTGGCACGTCAATTCACAACAAAATATAAAATCAACAACAATTCAAATTCAACTTACAATAACATAATAAAATAATAATATAAATATAAAATGAGTAAAATAATGAAACTTGACATAAAAGTAAAATTATACAATCAAAGTTCTTGGTCACAAATTACAAATGAAGACTCTGCTAGAGGCAATCTCATATATTCGTTCAAGGAGTAAAAAGGGTGAATTTTGAAGAAATTTTTAATTTTATTCTTGAAATCATTGTATGGCAAGTCGCTTGTACTGAGTGGCAATTTATTGAACATGCACATTTTGTTGTAAATCCCTTGCTTTTGTACTTTGGCCAATCTGTTTAGAGGCTTTCTTAGTGCCTCTTGGCTTCGGGTATTATATAATTTCTTATTTTTAAGTACTATTTTATCATTATAAATTTCTAGTAAACAACTATATATATATAAAGGGATATAACAGTCATAATTTTGTTTTTTTTTAAAGAGTTGCATAACTGATGTGCGTTTCTTTAGACCTAGCATTGTCCTTACTGCTCTTTTTTGTGCTCTAAGAATCTTTATTACATCTGTTCCATTGCCCCAGACAGTGATTGCATAACTCAGGCGTGAATGTATGTATGTTAATATATTAAAAATATCGCTGATTTGTCCATCAGCGGTTTAAATTTGAATAATAGTGTGCTGTACTGTGGCTTGTTTTAAATTGGTCCATCAACTCGCGTAGTGCGTATAAGGTTTGTTCCGTGACACATTGTATTTTTTGACTAGGTAAACGTGGAATATTGAATGAACATTTTTAGTATACCTATTAACGATTCCACAATTCGACATAGGTACTAATGCCTGAAGATAATGCAAGAGAACTAAATTCACCGATGTAGCTTTGAGAATTAGCAAGTTGAAGTGGCAGTGGGCAGGCCACATCGCTCGTAGAACTGACAACCGATGGGGAAGAAAGGTTCTCGAGTGGCTACCACGAACCGGGAGATGCAGCGTAGGCCCCCCACCAGGTGGACCGACAACCTGGTCAAAACCGCGGGGAGCCGATGATGATGACTAATGCCCGTCTGCACCAATATTTGATAGCTCCTAAGTTCGCGCTTATCCCTTCATATTTCATGATGTAGTTTGGGTGTGTCCCGCCTATTGTTACACTAGTAGTACCCTAATTACGTAGAAATTATTTTATTCCTGCAGATTATTGTAGGTACCTATATTTCATTGGTGTGACCATAGCATAGAATAGATAATAATGACCATAGTGTAATTATATTAGTAAAACAATAAAGAGTTATTTTTTTATAACTAAATAGCCCCCATTTGACCGCAATCTCATCTATAATAATAAATTAAAAAAAATATAACGCCCAACGATCACACACATAGATCCTAGACCCTAACTAGGATTCCCTGTTTCTCGGGGGGTCCCTAGGTACAGGGAATCCTAGTTAGAGGTTCCAGGGGACCATGGTCCGACAACACCCAGACACAGAACAAGTATTTGCGCTTTTTTTTCTGTGCACAAATACTTATCCTGTCGCGGGAATCGAACCCGCCGCCTCCGGGTAATGAGCCGACCTGCTCAACCACCACGACACGGAGGCTGTCATCTATGTACTGGAGATAAGTGCGAACTTAAAAGCTGTCAAACTTTAGTGCAGACTGACATTATGTGCGTGAATTCTACTTATATAAATTTGAAATTTGGATGAAGTTATAGCAGTTAGGAATTTACTCCCAAATTAGATCGATCGTTATCACATTCCGTTTGGCACAGTCATGGACTAAATTATATTGACCCTGGCCCCGCAAGGACACCATAAACGACTATACCACATTAGACATAAATAGGTATGTATTCTGTGATATCTGTAACTGTTAACATAAAGAAACAAAATATAATCTAGGGAGAGCCGAAATAGATATCCGACTGAATCTAGGCACATAATGAACCAACTATGAACTAGGTACCAAAATATTAACGCTAAATAATCTAATACGCTACACTTAGGTACTTAATCGTCCTTTGAAGTCATATATAATTTCAATTGATCTGCTATAAAACTTAAAATAGAACATATCACTTCATTTAACAAAATATAAAATTTCTTTTAAACTGATGACGGCAAAACTGAACTCAACTATTTCGGAAATCAAACAAACTGAGCACTAATTGTTTACATAGGTCCTATTAGTCTAAAGCTACACAAGTTTAAACATAATCCAGATTCACTAAAAAACCTCATGAATAAACCACTGTAAAATACAAATAACACAACTAGCCATTTAAAAAAAATGGTTGAAGACGCGATGTATATTTATTTTACATACCTCGTGGTTCCCGAATTATTTAAAACACGTCTGCATCACTCCATAACTGCTGATAAACTGCCTCAAGGTAAGGGCAATCAATCGAAAACCAACTTTGATTGCATGTGAAAAACCTCTGAAACCAAAATGTACCTTATAGCTTTGACTCTAAAATGCAAAATGGTTAAAAAGGTGAGATCACAGTGGCAATTGTCAAGCAATTTGCGAGATTGGCGGGTCCACGCAAAGAGGTGTAACATAGAAGTCTTTGGGTCCTCGCCGGTTCTTTAACTCTTCATTGTTGATAATCATTTATTTGATAAATATAATGATAAGTATAAAGACGCGTAATAAATAGTATTACAAACGTCACTTGCGTTTGTAGATATCGATTAAGTTTGTTAAACAATTTCTTCACCTTAGAGCGCACAGACTATTTTCATTTTTTTATCATTTCATATCATATAATTATGTCATATCGTTTCTGATCAAACAGTATAGTAACTATATGTTTCAGATTATCTTTTGACTGATTTTCAGTTTTATCTTATTTGATCGTACCTAGTGATATCGTCACACACCTACAAGCTGTGTAGCTTGCATGGCACGACGTACTGCGCTGCGGTCATGTCATTTATATCAGTTATAGGTATATTCATCATCATCATCATCAACAGCCTGAAGACGTCCACTGCTGAACATAGGCCTCCCCCAGAGCACGCCACCTTGAGCGGCTGCTCGCCTCCTGCATCCATCGGCTCCCCGCGGCTTTCACCAGGTCGTCGGTCCACCGAGTGGGGGGCCGGCCTACGCTGCGTCTTCCGGTTCGTGGTCGCCACTCGAGAACCTTTCTTCCCCATCGGTTGTCAGTTCTACGAGCGATGTGGCCTGCCCATTGCCACTTCAACTTACTAACTCTAAGAGCTATATCGGTCACTTTAGTTCTCCTGCGGATCTCCTCGTTCCGGAGCTTATCTCGCAGGGAAACACCGAGCATAGCTCGCTCCATAGCTCGCTGCGCGACTTTGAGCTTACTAATGAGGCCAACAGTAAGAGACCATGTCTCAGTTCCATAAGTCATCACTGGCAACACACACTGATTGAAAACTTTCGTTTTCAGGCTCTGCGGTATTTTGGACGAAAAGATAGGACGAAGCTTCCCGAACGCTGCCCAGCCGAGTTGGATTCTTCGCGCCACCTCTTTGTCGAAGGTACTGTTCTCCTGACCGTCCGTCCGTGTCGTCCCGTGTGGTCCCGGTTACGAATAGGACCACCCCATCTCTTCCCGTGGGTGCCGTAGAAGGCGGCTAAGGGAATATCCAGGGAATGGGTCGCAGCGTTCCCCTCGGTCTTGGTGGCAATCAATCTTCACCTACTGCGATCACCAAGCCGCCTGCCAAGCGTGGTGATTATGGCAAACCCCCCCCCCCTAATGACAAGCATAAATAAAAACGGCCCCCAGTCCCCGGCAGCTCTGCTATCCCGTGGCTACGGTAGCGGCCACGGTAACGGCAGGGCAAGGGGTGCGAAGAATCCCCGGCAGACGCCCGGCTACCAACCCCAACGACGACCCCTGGCCCTGGCAACACATAACGTGCGCACACTGAAGGCTGACGAAAGGATGGTCGAGCTAGAGGCGGAGATGGGTAAGTTACGCTGGGATGTAATGGGATTGTCAGAAGTCCGAAGACAGGGACAGGACACGATAATCCTAAATTCCGGTAACTTATTCTTCTACCGGGAGGGAGACCAACTCTCCCAAGGGGGTGTCGGGTTTCTCGTCCGCAAGTCTCTCGTCAACAACGTGGTCAAAGTCGACAGTGTGTCGGCCAGGGTAGCGTACCTGGTACTCCGAATAACCAAACGGTATTCGTTGAAGGTTATACAGGTATACGCGCCGACATCGGCACACTCAGACGATGAAGTAGAAGCTATGTATGAGGACATATCCGAAGCCATGCATACTTCCGAAACATACTTCACCGTTGTGATGGGAGACTTCAATGCGAAGTTGGGCACAAGGAATAGCGATGAGCTGAGAGTGGGGCCATTTGGATACGGGCAGCGGAACCCTCGAGGACAGAGGCTGGCTGACTTCATGGAGAAGGAGGGACTCTTTATGATGAACTCCTTCTACGTCCTCTTTGTCGAAGTTGGACCTACCTAATTGGACAATCTGTCCTAGGTAGACATACTTGTCGACAACTTCGAGAGTATCGTTCCCAACAATTACCGGTATAGGTGGAACATGAGCATTAGACATGATCTTTGTCTTGTCCATATTCATCTTAAGACCAACCTGCTGGGAGACTCTACTGAGGTCGTTGAGCATGGTGCTAAGGTCCTCGAGCGATTCCGCCATTATGACTATATCATCGGCAAAACGAAGGTTAGTGATGTACTCGCCATTTATGTTGATGCCAGATCTTTTCCACTCCAAGAGCTTGAAAACATCCTCCAATGCGTTTGTGAACAGTTTCGGAGAAATAACGTCTCCCTGTCTCACGCCTCTTTGCAATGGAATTTGTTCCGTACTCTGGTCCTGTAGTCGGACTGACATAGTGGCCTTACTGTACAAACACTTCAAAACTTCGATATACCTATAGTCAATTTGGCATCGCTGCAAGGACTGCAGCACCGCCCAAGTCTCGATTGAATCGAAGGCTTTCTCATAGTCCACAAACGCTAGGCATAACGGCCGATTATACTCTTCGGTCTTCTGTATAATCTGGCGCAGCGTATGGATGTGGTCTATGGTGCTAAAGCCTTTTCGGAAACCGGCTTGTTCGGGAGGCTGGAATTCATCAAACCTGCGTGCGAGACGATTCGTAATGACTCTCGAAAACAGCTTATACACATGACTCAAGAGCGAGATGGGCCTATAGTTCTTCAATAAGGTGTTATCGCCTTTTTTGAAGAAGAGCACCACCACGCTCTTGTGCCATGCCTCTGGCGTTATACCTTCAAGGATGACAGAATTAAATAACTTCTGGAGGACTAAAAGTACCGGTCTACCACCCGCTCTCAGAAGTTCGGTCGTAATTCCATCTTCACCTGGTGCCTTGTTGTTTTTAAGCTGTTTGAGGGCCATTCTAATCTCGTACAGGCTGACGTCCGGGATATCTTCGGTATAGTGTCGGACTAACTTGGCTCTGATGTCCTGAGCTGTGTTAGTAGCGGGCTTACGTGTCGAGGTGTATAACTGTCCATAGAAGTTCTCGATCTCTCTCAGAATCTCAGGCTTGGATGAAATGACGCTACCATTTTCGGTCTTCAGTTTTGTCATTTGGTGTTGCCCAATAGACGAATCCTTTGCGAACACTTTAGAGCCTTGGTTCCGCTCAATTGCGGCCTCAATACGTGAAGTACTAAGAGCACGCAAGTCGTGTCGCAAGGAACTCCAGATTCGTCTATTGAGTTCACCGTAGGCTGACATATCAACTGAAGACTGCAGCTTCATTTCGCTCCGGTCGGCCATTAGCTCAAGAGTTTTTTCTGAGAGCTTTTGAGTCTTCTTTCGGCGTTGGGTCTTAAAGAATTTCGATCCAACAGCTTGGACAGTTTCCACCAACCCGTCGTTTAGCTCGTCCACTGTGTTACAGTCGGCTAGGCACTGGAAGCGATTTTGGAGTTCCAGCTGAAAGCCTTCGGGGTTTTGGATTTGGACAGGATTTGGACGGAGCGTAGACTTCACCAGACGTGACCTTTCGAGCTTAACATTGATATTCAATGTGCCTCTAACAATACGGTGATCGCTACCGGTTTTCACCTTGCTGATCACAGAGACATCATCGAATATGTGCTTCTTGGTCGTCATGATGAAGTCTATCTCATTTTTAGTGGAACCGTCGGGACTTATCCACGTCCACTTCCTGGATGGCCGCTTCTCGTAGAAGGAGTCAACCCGTACTGATAGGTATATTATTCATTCATTTTTATATAAATAACACCCAAAGATCACATACATGGATCCTGGACCCTATCTAGGATTCCCTGTATCTAGTGATCCAGGTACTACGAGGACCATGATCACCCAACACCCAGACGCAGAACAAGTAATTCCGCTTTTTTTCATATGCACAAATACTTGTCCTGTCACAGGAAGTGGCAGAAGAGAACGGTGCTGCCCATTCCCTGGATAAGTATGCCCTTATTAGCCGGCTCTTAGGCACCCCACGGGGATTTTTATAACCATTGGCTACTTTAACTACAGATAAAATACCCACCCTAAGTTCTGGGAGTTGAATAAAACGCCCGTATAGCTCTACTTACAAAAAAATCGCCCATTGTTGTACATGGGGCTGAGGTCCATATACCACTATACTTCAGTTAATCCACAATTAAGACCCCGTTGATGTGATACATTACCTATAGATAAAGGTTACACCGAAGAAAGAGTAAAGGTTAACCGATGGGGAAGAAAGGTTCTTAAATGGCGACCAGGAACCGGAGCAGCGTAGGCCAGCCCCCCTAGGTCGACCGACGATCTGGTTAAAACCACGGAGACTCCGATAGACGCAGAAGGCAAGCAAGCCGCTTTAATTAGCGCTCTGTGGGGGAGGCCTATGTTTAGCAGTGAACGTCTTCTAGCTGTTGATGATGATGACGATATTTCAGAATCGCAAAAAGACAGAAACAAAACCAGAAACTACCGATCCCCTCATTTCGGATCTTATCTCGCAGGGAAACACCGAGCATAGCTCTCTCCATAGCTCGTTGCGCGACTTTGAGCTTACTAATGAGGCCAACAGTAAGAGACCACGTTTCAGTTCCATAAGTCATCACTGGCAACACACACTGATTGAAAACCTTTGTTTTCAGGCTCTGCGGTATTTTAGACGAAAAGTTAGGTCGAAGCTTACCGAACGCTGCCCAGCCGAGTTGGATTCTTCGTGAGAGCTCTTTGTCGAAGTTGGACCTACCTAATTGGACAGTCTGTCCTAGGTAGGCATATTTGACGACCAATTCGAGAGTATCGTTCCCAAAAATTACCGGTATAGGGTGGAACATGGGCATTAGACTTTCGTCTTGTCCATGTTCTGAAACCTACCTTCGACAAAAGTTTCGGGGTAGGGGTAAGGGGTAGGTAGTGTCACCAAAAAGTAACAAGTGTCACCAATTATCCAATTATCTACTTATCAGGTCGATTTTGCCCATCCCTTTCTAATAGCGCAGGAAATGAATGGTACATATCGCTAAAACGAGATGATGGATTATTCAACTGAACGTTGGTGGCACTGGCACTGTACTGTTCATTCATAGCTAGAAGTCAGAATCAGTACAGAGTACCTAATAAATTGATTTGGCTATTAAATTACTATTATTGAGTTTATTGGCGTAGTCAAGTGGACTACCAATGGTTATTGGTTAATGGTACTGCACAGCGTACTGCGTAGCGTTCCGCCCTCGCAAATTTTTCGTCCAAACAGGGCCTCGTTTTATAAAGCTACAAGTACAAGCTAACAATTGTAGTAGCTACAAGAACAAGTAACTACAAGTTCCTAGTTACGGCGTTTTATAAACAACAATTATCGATTACAAGTGTAAATTACAAGTATAATGCACATCACTATTCATAGTGATGTGCATTATACTTGTAATTTACACTCAGTGACGCCTCAGTGACGTTCACGTCACTGAGGCCTTACGGCGGGGACCACAGACTAAGTAGAGGATATAAAGTGTAGATTATGATATTACAAGTTACACATTGCTATGAATGAACGTCGCGGTCAATTTTTTTTTTAGTTTGGCTCCCATTCATTTGTGAATTTAGCCGGTGTGAATTTTACATTAAATCGCTACATAATATGAAATTAATAACATTATCTATTTGTTTGTTGTGACTTTCATGCCAAATTGGATGACCTTTTTTAGATGAACTTATATTACCGGGATAGATGTGGTTTTTTTCGGAAATTCATGAAATCCCGCGGAAAATTATGCAAGTCTTGGGTGAAATCGCGGGGCGTCTCTATTTTTAAGCAAAGCTATTTAAGTAAATAAAGTTGGGTCTAACTCACTATTCTCATAATAGGTTTTGTAATATACAGCTACGCTCATTTTTCATGGGCTTCGCTCAAGCTGAATTTCTTATTATTAAACATAATCAGTTCATATTTACTTAATTTAACTACGGTTTATCAAATTTAAGAAGTCCACTATGAAGTTGACATGATTAGTGATTGACACTGTCAGATTAACTGGTCTAGAGATGTGAACTAAATAATCGATATCGGATAAACCCGATTTTAAAGAGTAAAGGATACTGATTCTACATATTTATTCAATAATCGTTTAGTTTTTTCATATGATATGATCTCAGTAAGAGAACTAATGATTGTTGCGAATAAGAGTGTTGCGAAAATAAAGGATTTCACTTTCACGCGATAGCTTTCTGCGCCCATCGATGCTGCGATGCATCGCTGTACGCGGCCACATGAGCGTTCAACAGCGAAGATTCGCTGTTGCTCCGCATGTCTGGCCGCGCCATAACACCAAGAGGCCTTTTTGAATACAAAAGATAACACGGTCACACTATTCCTATACTTGACGTCAATGGCTTGCATTTCAGCGAGGACAGCTAGACAAAGTGACCGAGTTGTACTATTTATTTCTTACATGTTGGCATACCTATTCATAACTATTTTGTTTAATAAATGAAGGTAAAAATATCTGGGCTATTGTGGTGAACTTTTGATGGATTATTATGATCTGGTTTATGGAATGAGATAAAATTTGTCTCATCATATCAAATTTTTGAGGGAGGTGATGACTTGCCACACTATAAATGGGGCACCCGTAGGGGCTACTGGCTACCGAGGAAGCAACATCGGTGTGGGGCGGCTTAGGGTGTGGAAAGGTGTGCTGCACTTTCATTGAACGCTACTCGCGGCGTTATGCCCTTTAACATTTCCACCCTGGAGCTTTAGGATTGTATACTATATAATTATTATAATTAAAATCACCCTTTCAAAGTAGATAATTAGCGAACTGCACAAGATTATATCACTGAATTATGCTCGCCCAAAGATTTGATTCGATTAATTACCTTATACGAAAATTTCACCGATTAATCGAATGTGTAATAGTCGCATCACTATTGTTAGAATAAAAGTGCTGCCAGTTCCTAAAGATTTTTTTCCCTAGATAACTTAAATCCCCTAAAAACCCCTAAGCTTTTTTTGTATTCCTAGCATATTCATTGTATGTTTTTTTTTTTTTTTTTTTTTTTATGTGATTGAATGACGTGACGAGCTAGTCGTTCACCTGATGTTAAGTGACACGGCCGCCCATAACAGTTGCAGTGTCACCCGGAACTTTAAAACAACATGTTGCAGGTATATAAGTATTTGAAGCTCATAAAATAAAGCAATAATTAAACAATGTTTCTTAATAATATCTAAAACGCAATAGTCGTGACACGGCGACCTCAAATCCTTATGCTATAGGAACATTTGTAACATGAAATAAAAATGAAAGATTTTCTCTATATGGTTATAGTTTTTATATTCTTTACGTTACTTCCTCATTTATAAACTGATTTGAGAAATACATAAATTTTTAAATTAGTACCTTTATCTTTTCTTATTCTTGAATGCGTACTGCTTCATGCGTCATCATTAAAACATGTTAACACTTATAGTTATATATTCATGTAAAAAACAATTCGTTGACCACAGCATGAACAACAGATGTATATTAGGTGATATACATCGGTTGCATCGCCTGATCGCACGGATAATTTTTAATAAATAGACTTTTTTCCTTCTCATGAGATGAATAATCTTAAAGTGCGAAGATTTCTGCAGCAAAAAAACGTTAAGCAATCTTGCCATCAATTTATTATTTTTTTTTTTTTTTTTAATCCCCTAAGAACCCCCATTCCTCTTTTACCTCAAAATTTAGGGAAAAAATCTCTAGCTTGGTATCCCTCGAAATGTCATACTGTACCTATTAAATTTGATAAGCTGTAATTGACCATTAATTAATACGTGACACGACCAATACAATACACTTTCAATAAATTTATCTAAACTTGTACTTCATTTTACCTAGCTCTTTAGTCAGGTAAAAAACTTTACAAATTGTAGTTCTGTACACTTGTAATGACCAAAACAATTGTTCGATTTTACATTTTAAAAATGAAAACACACTATGGTTTGTCTATGGTCTAAGAACAAGTGCTTGTAATTCATAGAGTAAAGCAATATATCGGGGGATGTAGCTTGTAACTTGTTGTCTTGTAGCTTTATAAAACGCATTATTTCACTTTTTTTTTGGCTGTGTTGCCAGTTTTTCGCTACAAGTACAAGACGTGTAGCTTTATAAAACGAGGCCCAGATCGTCGGACTAGATGGAATAAGCCTAGGTTGCGAGGGTGGAACCTTTGGTCTCAAGCATAGAAATAAAAATTATCTTTTATTTTCTTTTCTAGCTAACGTTCCATTGCAAGTATGTGTTACTAGAAAATAAAATACATGTTAAATAAAAAATTTATAAAATAATAATACGCTTTATTTAAACAATTATATTTCCTTAATATTATATCACAAATTGAATACAAGGAATATCCCAAAAATGTAGTTCACTAAAAACATTTAAGTATATTACATTTTTCCGCGTTTTTTCACAACCCATTTATCTTCCTAAAACTCTTCATAATACCTATGTATGATAGGTTACAACTTACATTTGTTTTTAGCTCCCAAATGAGACACAGGTATTACTTTATCTCGCTTCGTCACTAGTTCTTTCGGAGCAGAAATAACAAGCACTCCGTCTGGCGTCAACCTAGACTGAACACTTTCCAACCTGCAACCTTCAGGGAGAGCATACTTCCTCACGAAGTGCCTTGAAATATAACCGTACTCATCCTTCTTTTCATCATGCTTTCCTTCAATTATCACCAGCCCGTCTGACGTCTTCACCGTTATCTCTTCAGGAGCAAAGTCCTTCACGCACAATAGGATTTCATATCTATCCTTGTGATTCTTCGAGGTGTTATCCTGCCGCCAAGGAAAGTTCTCCAGCCAGTCGATAGATCTGAGAACTACTTCGTCACCGAAAATGGTAGGTTTATATACACCGGGTAGTTCTAGCATAGTGGGATTTTAGATTTATAGTTCATCAAAACCCCAAACATACACTACGTATTTATGATTACAAGGTCACGTCGCTTGCGCAGGTAAATATTGACTAAAACTTGACTAAAACACGGCTGTCAAGTTGGTTTTGAACATTCGGCACAGATGGCGTTGGGTTAGGTGGAGCAAAGCAAGGTTATCTATCAGTTATCAGTGCTTCAGTGCGTGATATAATACCGCTTTATGTTTTGAAGCCAATATTATGATCATGAAGTTCGGTATCGAATAATCCAGAGAAAAAAGGTACCTTCAGTAATAGTTTTGTCAACGAGTACATTGTGGGCTCACATGAGAACTTGATTAACATTTAATTAAAATTGAAAGTTAACCTTAAAAGTAGTTAGTCGAGTACCAGTAAATCAGTACCTACAGGCAGTGGATATTTTTTTTTTAAATATTATTTACCTACACCTAAAATCTTTACGTAATTTGAACAGTGGAATAAAGTTAATTTATTTATACCCAGTTTATACCTACCTACTTTTATACTTGCTTTCAGTTCACAACGTGATGCATGGATAAGATAAGTAGACGAAGCTGCAGAGTTAAGAAAAATCTCGAACCTCTTGATACTGATACAGTTTAATTGTTAACACTTAAAAAAACATTAATGCTTTAATGACTTTGTTCAAGATCAATAAAAGTTGATATTTTACATTTACATATTTATGTAAAAAAATAAACAATGACGAAAATTAAAGTTGCGATCGTAACAGGAGCAAACAAAGGGCTCGGCTTCTATTTAGTAAAATCCTTGTGCAGGGAATACGACGGAAAAGTATATTTGACATCGCGTGATGAAAACCGAGGGCTGAGTGCTTGCGAAGAATTGAAAAATTTGGGTCTGAACCCCGTGTATCACCAACTTGACGTTACTGATCAAGCCAGTGTCGAAAACTTTGCGAAACATATCAATGATCGAGGCGAAGAGATAGACATAATTGTAAACAACGCAGGCATCCTATATCTGAAAGATGCAACAGAATCAAAAGAATTTCGAGCAGAGCAAACTGTTCTGGTTAATTTCTTTTCCCTCGTGATTTTCACAGAAGCGATCCTTCCATTTGTGAGAGATGGGGCAAGGGTTGTCAACATTTCTAGTTCTTCTGGACATCTATCAAGAATACCTTCAGAAAGCTTGAGAGAGAAATTCAGAGCTGATGATTTGACTTTGGCAGAATTGAAGGATTTGATGAATAGCTATGTGAAAGCAGTGAAAAGAGAAGAGGAAATTAGCGAAGGGTGGGGGGAATCTGAGTATGTAGTGTCGAAAGTCGGTGTCAATGCCTACACGTTCATGCTACATAGAAGATTGAGTTCTAGAGGTATGTGTCAATAAATCAACTTGTTTAATCAAGAATATTTTGGTTCCATGAAGTTATTAATCAAATTATAGGTAATAATGAATTCGTCAATTAAGGTTAACAGCTACTGAATCGTTTATATCGTTTGTCGTGCGTGCGCGTTTATACTTACGTCCTACCTAGCTAATTCCGAAGATTTCACGTGACACTCAGCCAGATAATAATATGTTTATTTTATGCTTTCCTTAATTGGCAGCGCAACTTCGTTTCACGAGTTTCAGGGTAGTCCTTATAATCCGACGAAAAGTTGCCAGCTTATCGGTATTTTGTAAGCTGCATTTTGGAGATTGTGCGATGGAATTACACGAACTAATTCCTTCATCACCATTCTTTAATCGGACTACAAGACGCACAGAAACTCGGCATCCTTATATCGTTAATATTTCTACAGCCCACACTAAGCGTTTCGCATTAAACTTTATAGTGCGTACAGCAAATGAGTTGAATACCTTGCCGTCGTCCTTGTTTCCAGCGAACTATAAAAAAAACTTTCTACACAAAACCCAAGTACTTTGTTAATGCTCTTATGGGACCCGACAGATCTTTCTACAAATGTACACCATACATCCAGTTAAATTGAGTGGAGTTAACGTAGTCGCGTGAAACCTTTACAAAATTACGTGGTCCTCATATCTGATGTGCACCAGGACAATGCTACTTGCATCATACAAAGTAATATTCTGGTATGTTGTGTACGTATTTAGATAATTTCACAACACAACTTACCTAATTCCAGGCATCATCGTAAACTGCGTGCATCCTGGCTACGTCATCTCAGACATGACCCGCGGCGCTGGCAACGTGACTCCTGAAGCGGCAGCGGAGCACCCCGTAGAACTGGCGCTTCGCCCTGTTAGCGGAGGGCAGTATATCTGGCATAACGGGGTCGCCGTGCCATGGGACGGCCCTGACCCAAGAGGATATATTGATGGGAAATAGTGAGTTTACCCTTCGAGCCATTTTATTGGTGTAAAAATTTTATGGTGTTTAATTTTTGCATTTTGTGTTATCTAACTGACCTTCACTGCTCTTGTATGTTTCTATATCTGTGATTATTATCAACATGTGATATCATTTGTTTATCTGGATTGTATAATTTTAAGTATCATGAAACCTGCCTGATATCTGTTTGATATTATTGAAGATGAAGGTGTGTCATTAAAAGAATGGATGTATATAATTCTTGCTTTAATTTTAATGATCTTTTTCATGATTAATGGCTCAATAAGGTACAAATGGAACAGCGAATTATTGGCATCTCATTTTAATATAGAAAATATAATTTGTCGTAACAGGGATATGATTCTAGTAAATATATATAACCAATAACGAATATACATACATGCGCAGTGAAACGAGAAAAACGAACAAGAAAACAGTAAAAGAAAAATATGATAAAAGTACCGGGGGACAGCGAGCCGAAACCGAATGAAAATACGAATAAAAATAAATAAATCAACATCATATTTTTTAAATAAAACAAATAGGTTAATTTATTTTACAAATTCCTTTGTTATCATATTTCTCTCGTTTAAAATATGCTCTTCTTAATACAAAGATTTATCGATCACATCACCAACGGAAAGTGAAAATAGAGGGTGTAATATCGGGCGCTCAGGGGGTTACTTGGCGTCGATGCATTCGGCGGGGTGCTGCGACGGCTTGGCGGGGGCGAAGCCCGGGGGCAGCGGGATGGAGTTATACGACCCCGCGCTCCACGACAGCTTCTGTGCGTGTGGAGGCATCCAATGTGAAGCCGGCGCGGGGTGCTTCACCCCGTTCGGTTGGACTCCAAGCTGGTTGAACCTTGCGAACAGATCCTGCTGTTGGGGGGTGAGGGCTGAAGGCGGGGGGGCTGCATGCTTGCTGAAGTTTACCGACATGATGGCGGGGTCCATCTGAGTCCAGTCCGAGAACATCGGGTTGGACGAGTTGGTGCTGTTCATATACCCTGCAAGTTTATGGTGTACATTTACTTGGCTTTGAAGTTTTTAATAATATTCAGAGGGTTTTTTATTTTATAACGCAATATGGAGCGCAATGGAGGTTGGCGATGAGCAATACACAATTTTAACATAATTGAACATAATTTTATTATATTATTAGCGTGGTAATTATGGCGAACCCCCGCTATAATAAGCTTATATAGTTGCGTTTTATAGGCAGGCCTATGTTTAGCAGATGTGATGATATGATGTTATTATATTAGACGCCACAAAAAATACAAAACAACTAGAAACGCTTAAGTTTCATCTATTTTTTTTAATTGTAATAAAATATCAGTGTTTTAAATAATTGAGTGTATTTGAAATGAACAGTTGATGAACAGTTTTCCAGCTGGTTGCGTAAGAAACTAAACTCCGCGTCTACCCGGTAAACCATTAGATTTGTTATTTGTATTTTAAGGTTTTTAAGCAGATGACGAATGGTTTAATTTTGGTGCCGTGACCAGGATCTTGTAACAAAATCTGTACTTTCAATGTCACGATATAGCAAATTGAGTTACAACACTTAAGGAATAACATAAAGATGAATTTACAAAGAGTTCTTGATAAATTAAAAATTGTTTTTAATTGTGTGAATGTTTACCTTGTTGGTGCGAGTGTTGGCGCGGCGCCCCGAGCCCGAAGTTCACGTGGTTGTTAAACCCTGGAGGCGGCATGCGAGAACGGCGAACGCGATCCATGTTGTCACTACAATTAAAATATATTTTCTATTTAGCTAACTTTTGACAGTGTATGCTTATTCTAGCTGAGTCCAGTTCTATTATCAATTATAAAGCCCGTTGATAGCTCGTGAACATAATTTCTCGTACAAACACGACTCACCTGTGCGGGCAGGGGGCGAGGTAACACAACGAGACAAAGTCAGACGAAATTACAAAGAACAGAGCAGTATGGAACAAAAGCCATCAACGGGTTCCCGTGGTTTAATAGAAATTCATAGTACTTATTAGAAATTAGTGGTTGAAATACACCACTAATTTTCGAATGAGAGGAAGTTGTATCATTAGTCAACTGGATTTATAGTCAATGATGACAACCCACCCTGTCTACATACGGGTAGATTTAGATTCGCTGCAATTCGGCTATAACAACAGGTTGTTAAACAGCTTGCAAAAGAGATGGCGGGCCAATCAATAATATTTATTTAAGAAAAAAATTAAATGTTTCCTACAGATTATGTACAACAACCATGGAACAAGGAAGAGAGGAATGCCTATACATCAAGGAAACGGCGTAGATAAAAAATATGCCTAAAACTAGATGGCGTTGCAAAATGAGCGGGCTATACGGGTAGCTAAGGGGGCTAGGTTTAAAACGGTTTTATGGCATATTTTTGATCTACGCTATTTTCTTAGTTTATTGGCACTCCTCTCCTCCTTGTTCCATGGTTATAGTACACATCTAAAACAGGCAAGCTAAAAAGAGACAAGTGTCACGTTACCCGCTAGAGACTTGGTTCTGCATCATTTCTGTTTCCATGAGTTCTGCAAAAGCTTTCTGGGTTTCCTTGAAGGGATCGAAGTCAAGATCATCGTCTCCATCGCCAGCCGCACGGTGACCACCACCTTCCGAGCGCACGTTGTTCATTCTGGAATGGGCGTAAGGTCTACTTTTCTATTAATAAATCCTTTTTAGGGTTCTGTACCCAAAGGGTAAAACGGACCCTATTACTAAGGCTCCGCTGTCTGTCTGTCCGTTTGTCACCAGGTTGTATCTCATGAACCGTGATAGACAGTTGAAATTTTCACAGATGATGTATTTCTGTTGCCGCTTTACAATAAATACTAAACAACAATAAAATAAATATGCGCGACTCCGACTCGCACTTGGCCGGTTATTTAAATTAGAAAGGATCTTAATAAACTTTGTATTTTTTTTTTGTAAAATTTATTCTTTTATCCGCCTGCTCGCAATTGCCCAAGTACGTTATTGCCTTATACTTTCTTCTTGTGAGAGAAGATGCGTACCCGTAAGCAAACGAATCAAGAATATTTTTATATTTAAAGGAAAAATTTAAATGATAAACGGGCCGGAAGTTAATCAGTTCATTATGCTAAACAGGCGATACTGCTTTGAATCATAAATCTTTATCCTTGTATAAGACAACAGTCGTTCAGCCAAGTCAGAAGCCTTTGAGCGGCCTAAATATTCTGGCACCAGTAGGGTTAGCACGGCCGGTAGACAAAACTGTCTTTCCCCTGTTTTACTCCAAGCAAGTATGAAGTGACGTAAAACGGGGAAAGGCAATTTTGTCTACCGTCCGTGCTAACCCAGCAGGGCTGATCACTTGCCTATACGAGATGGAAGAAAGGACTGAAACCTGAAGTTGTTGATCAATGAGGTAAGATATGGTATCCACTATGTGGTCCCAGTGTGCAAATAGGACCACCACACCTCTTCCTACAAGTGCCGTAAGTGTCGGTAAAGGGAATATCCAGGGAATGGGCAGCATTTTCCTCGGTACATTAAAATCTGCGATGCCCACGAATGTGTTGATTATGACAAACCCTATGATAAGCGTCCAAAGTGGCGTTTATTCGTTTAATGGCGGAGTCCTATGTTCAGATGTGATGCGAGTTGTTAGGTTGGATATGGTTGATTTTCAATGCTATTTGAAACCATTGTAGTGGTGTAAAGATCTCAAACTAAGTGGACGGACGATCTGGTCAAAACCGAGGAGCCGATGGATGCTCAAAGTGGCGCTCTGTGGGGGAGGCCTATGTTGAGCAGTGGCCGTCTTCAACCTGATGATGATGATGATGAAAGAGCTCCAATTACCTTTGTTTGTGCTCCATCTCCAACCGCTCAGCACTGAGCATATTCTGTGGATAGTGATCTCTGTACCGGCGGTCATCACTCCCTCGGTTCAACTGGAGCCGCATCTGCTGCGCTTTGTGGAAGTCTGTGAAGAACTTGTCCATATTCTCTGCGAGATATCTGCCTTCACTCTGTAAATTAACGAAGCGTTCTGTCAGATATCTGCCTTCACTCTGTAAATTAACGAAGCGTTGTCAGATATCTACCTTCACTCTGTAAATTAACGAGGCGTTCTGTCAGATATCGAAAATTGTTTATTTAATAAAACCCACACGTGAATGTAGATTTCTGCCAGCCAATGTACTGTAAGTGCCGTTTTAAACGCTATTCGCGTTTCTGGAGGTATTTGCTCAATTTAAAAGTCAAAAGGTTCTATACCTCAGCTTCGATACCGGAATCCATTTATATACTATTTACCCCCGCGGATAAAAAGTATCCTGTGTGAATCCAGCGTATAAGCTATTTTCTTACCAAATTTCATCAAAATTGGTTCAGTGGTTACGAAGGTAGATACAAACTTTCGCATTTATAATATTGTATATTAGAATAATAATTTTCTTGGTAGTATTTCAGACTTGGTATTAGAGCTCAAAACAGATTCCAGCATTTGAAATAGTTCATTTAAATCTTCGATAGGTATATACCTGATCGAATAACTGAATATTCTCGGCTAAATGATAGATTATACAAAAACAAATAACGTAATAATACTTTATTTTTGTACAATTTTATCGTTAAATCTACGTTACTATATTGTAACGTCTCATTGTGACCATGTTTCTCAGCAAATAAAAAACTTTGAACTTTTTGAACAGATTTTAACTACCTCCAAGGTTTAAAAAAAAATTAGCACACAATAGGTAATAATAACGCTATTCATTAAACAAATCTTAATTTCAACCAATTTTACAAAATGGAGGTCCTCAATGAGTTATTGTGCGTTTTCTTTTTTATGCTTGTTTTTAACATCTTTTTTTATGTACATGAATGATGTGACGAGCTAGTCGTTCGCCTGATGTTAAGCGTCACGGCTGCCCATTACAGATTGCAGTATCACTCGGAACTCTAAATTAATATAGTTTTGCGTGACACTGCTCTGCGCACATCATCCCGAGACTTCACACAGTATAGTAATAAGATTACTAGACTGTGATCAGATCATAAAGTCTCATTTGCCCAGTAATCTGTGTCATTTTATAAACCGATGTCGAAAACTCTCTTTTTATTTGAAAGGATATACTTTCAGCTTGGTCCCAAAGATATTTTATCAAAATCAGTGCAGTAGTTTGATTTTTAAATCAAAATAACTGGAATAATAGGGATAGGGGAGGTGAGGCTGTGGTCAAATGTAAGCCTGTCATTGATAATAAAAGATATGTATTAAAATATCATCCAAGTATGTTCTCAGTATGAAAATCAGACGACTGAGGTCGGTTTGGCCCCTTTAAAGCCCTATTCAAACCGGCGCGGTATTCGTACCGCGGTGGGTAGCGATATCCCGCGCGGGATTATTTTGTATGAAGTTTCGCTCAAATTTCGCGCTAGCCGCGGAACTTCAGTACAAAGTACCGCGCGCGGTATTCACCGCTACCCACCGCGGTACGAATACCGCGCCGGTTTGAATAGGGCTTTAAAATGGATATTTTTCCCATCCAAAAACCAAAGTATATAGGTAGAATACTCACGTTAGCGCGCTGTGTATCGTATCCGTTAACAAGCCCAGTCTGTTGCATTTGTTGGTGATTCTGTAACATCTGCTGTCCGTGCAGCATGAACCCGCCGCCAAGCGCGCCCGCCGACATGTTGCCCGACATGTTGGTCGACATGCTCGCCGATAGTGAACCACCGCCCATAGAGCTTGTGCCCATTGAACTGTCTACGCGCATACCGAACGGTGGAAGCATATTTGGATTTTGATGAAAATTAGCACCTGCAGAAAAACAAATCGTTCCTTCTCGTATTTATCAGTATATAATGTAATTTTACAATAGAAAGGCACACTTCGAAACCAATGTACAAGAAGCTTAATGGCTATCGTCAATTTTAGCACATTAGAAAAGGACAAATCAAATCTTCTTATTCAAAGACCCTTTTTTTGGACACAGCCATAGACTAGGATTGGAACTCACAGTGGCTCGATTGTACGAGAACCATTGTCGCCCACTAAAAGTACCTTAAAAAGTTGCTCTACACAGTCACAGTAATGTATGTTGTGGTTTTGTTGCAACACACTCTTCATGACCATGGCATCTCTAACAACATTTACATACACTGTGGCCATAAATAAGAAGGTTTCATTTGGAACTAAAAAATCTCTCAAACACATTTTTTTCTGCATATTTCTACAAAAACCACTATTTTCAATATATTTATTCTTTTCTAATTCAATGGTGTTTGTAAATAAGTGAGCAGTCTTTTTACAGTCTTTTCGATAAAAAATATCACAGTCGGGACACTACAACCTCTACGTAAATGAAACAGAAGAAAACAGCAACAGAAACCGCAAAAACGACCATCTCGCACACAATCTTACCTAATAATTCACTAGCAGACTCAAGTCCTATACTACTTGAAGGCATATAATGCTTTGGCTCGACCATTGCATTGTGTCTCGCTAGCATTTCATTCTGTCTCATCAACAATTCACTTTGGCTGCGTTCCCGCATCAACAACTCAGTCTGGCTGCGTTCCCTCATCAGCAAATCTTTCTGATCCATCAGACCCTGGCTAATTTGACTAATCTGTCTATCTAAGTAGCCCATGTCACGGTCTAGTAAACCGTATCCATTCATTACTGGGCTCTTCATGTGCGGCATCATATGGTTATCTACTAGTCCTGCAAGCATTTCCCTATGCCTCTGCATCATCATAACTTCATTGTTCGCATCGTTTAATAGATTGTGTGTGTCATCTTCTAAGAGACTGTGATCGCTGTTATCTAATAAATCATGGTTTTCTAACAAGCTGTGTCTATCTGACTCCAATTCGTCTAATTCGTTTGTGAGATATTGCGTTTCGTGTTCGAACACGGATGGGTTTGTTTGTGTGCTGTAAGTTTTTGTTTCTCTGTCTTCACTCTGATCGTGATCTTCTAGGTCATTACTAATACTATTACTGGACTTCTGTTTTGATTTTTCTTTCTTCTTGCTCTGTCCGTTTGTGCTATTTTCCTTATTTCTGTTGGTTTTCGTTTCTTGTGTGTGTTTAGTTTTCGTTTGAGCCTGTTGTTGTGTCTGTAGTTGCGTGGGACTGGATGATTCTGACGTGGACGATGCGGATGATGTGCCGTTTTCTTGTGAATTAACTGTAATTAATAAAATTAAAAGGTTGGTATATAGGGATTTGGTAAAACTTTTGGTGGAGGCGACCAGTGACCAGAAGGCTGGCTCTTTTTTTCCCAAAAAATTAGCATTGCCATACAGCGTGGCAATGCAGCCAGCGTTCTGGAAACATTCAACCTCCCAAGGGTCTTTTTGATAATTCGTGATTTATTATAATGTTTTAATTACGAACTGTTAATTATTTCAATAAACTTCTGAAAATAGCTCCTAAACTACCAAAAAACAAGAACTCTCTAATTACTACAATTACGTGAATAAGATTCAATAAAAGTAAAAAAATACCAAACAAAAAATCAATCCATCAATTATTTCAAGGTCTAAGAACTGGTTAACCCTTTTTTATGATGTACTCTAAACTTAATTTTTATTTAGTTTTTACGAAGATCAACCACTTATTTATTACATCGAAGACGACTTTATAAAAAGTGCAACATATTTAGAAACAGTCACTCATTTTTTTAAAAGTAAATACTTTAAAAAAAATTATGGATCTAAATGCGTTTTAAAATTAACCTAGACCCAAGCTGTAGTGGGCATAACTCAAACATTACTTTTTTGGATTGAAAGCTATCGAGAGTATGAAAAGTACTAATTTTATTGATATTGGATGATTTACTAATATATCAATTACAAATATTCAAGATATTTCCATAAACTTCCACGTACCCGAAGAGTGATGTGGTTTGGGACTGGGTTGTTTTCTGGCCGGGCTGTCGTTGGGGGGAGATGATCCGAGGCTGGGCCACGCTTCCTTGCCATTACTTGTGCCTGCGTTACCGTTGCTATTGCTACCATTCTGTTCTTTCTTAGATCTGAAATTAAATTAGAACACTTTGATGGCAAATGGATACAAAAATGTGCGAGAGGCTATGAATAAATAACAATCATCAAATATTATTTAATTTAATTTTTTTTAATGTAAAGGAATGACGTGACGAGCTAGTCGTTCACCTGATGTTAAACGTCACGGCTGCCCATAACAGATTGCAGTATCACTCAGAACTCTAAATTAATATAGTTTTGCCTGACACTGCACTGCGCACGTCATCCTGAGACCTGTGTGATCGGATCATAAAGTCTCATTTGCCTAATAATTTCACTAGCTACAATGCCCTTCAAAGCGGAACAATAACTGGCAAAGCGGTGGTACCCTACCTAGACGAACTTTGCAGAAAAGTCCTACCACCTAGTAAAATTTCATTCACAAATTGATCATTTATTGAATGAAGTCTTGTCTTAAGCTCCGATTCAGAACTGAGCGTAGTTCTGTAATACAGGATTAAATGGTTCCAGACAAGGTACCGAAACTCGAAAACCATTTCACCTCAAAACAGCACACATAAAAAATATCAGAAATTTATTGACAGTTATTAAAAAAAAAACTTCAACACCAAGGCGTTTTTTTTTTTGCTGATCTAGGTAAAATGTACACTTTAAGCCGGTGTGACACGATCACAGTCTCCTAGGACCGAGTGGGCTCGTAGGAGTAAGCTTCGTACGAGTGCACTAGGATACCGGTTACCATTTTCATAGTTCGGATCGCTTTCTTCATAATTTTCATTGTTGCTCACAGTCAACGTCAAATTTTTATTTTATATTTTGTATTGATCTTTCACTACTCGTATATGAGCTAGCCCGGACAAGTAGAGCGCGGTCCGAGTCTACTCTGCTCGGATACAATCGTCCGAGTGCGCTCGGATTATCGGTGTCAACGATACGAGTTGCGTCCCAGTAGCTATCCGAGTCCACTCGGTCCGAGGAGACTCTGATCGTGTCACTGCGGCTTAACCACAATTTAAAAAAATTATACATTTTGACTACAGAAAATAAAAGAATACGTGCCCGATATTTTTTAACTAAGCTTTTAATAAAATCAATAAAAACTAGGGGTCGAAATTTGAATGTTGTCCATTAATATATTAGGGTAGAAATATAGCCTTCTTGGCGTAATTAAAAATATTGGGGACTACTAAGACGATCTATATATCAGCCAAATTCAAGATGCAATATTTACTAACATTGTGCTGACAGTTGAATCGGCTGATAGCAGGGATTACAATCATTTTTATTTTTTAGGGCTGTGGCGTACTCGCCCATGAGAAAGTTTTCACACCAGCTTCATAGAGAACCTCTTGATTGCTAGGGGTAACGGATCATAGTCAAAAAGTAACCAGCCGTAACAAGCGAGTAACAAGTTCCGTGATCACCCCGATCACGGAACTTTGATGGCGATGCAACAGAAAAAATTTCATTCCAAATCTGAAAATTCCCACAGTAACTGTGCACATAAACTGCGTATTGAAACTGTCAAATCCATACATTTTTTTGTTTCTATCGGTTGCAATCAAGTCACGGAACTTTGATAGCAAAGCAACAGGTGAAATTTCATTCCATATTTGAAAATTTCCACAGTAACTATGCACATAAGCTGCGTATTGAAACTGTCAAATCCATATTTTTTTTGTTTCTATCGCTTGCAATCAAGTTACATGATCACCTAGCAGCGGGGTGATCATGTAACTTTGATAGCAATGCAACAGGTGAAATTTCATTCCATATTTGAAAATTTCCACAGTAACTATGCACATAAGCTGCGTATTGAAACTGTCAAATTCATACATTTTTGTTTCTATCGGTTGCAACCAAGTTACATGATAGCCAAGCAGTTGTTTCCTACCCAGGACGTCAAAACTGAGATTCATTATGGTTGGCAATGATAAATCTCTATTGAAAATTTCTAAATTCAAGTGGTTAGATTTTTCATAGTGTTGACGGAACTATTGAAAACTGAGCCAAATCTGATAGATTTTACAAGTAAAATCATCGTATTCTGATTCTGATATCGCTCAACCATTTCGTGGCGACAACCCTAAAAATCAGCTGATTCAACTGTCAGTGCGTTAGTAAATATTGCACGTTGAATATGGCTCTAGTATAGTGACAATTTAAGAAGACCAAAATGGTACTCACTTAGACGAATTGACTACGTTTATATGTGACGATGTGACCACTGTTGTCGGTATAAAGTTCGATTGATTACCTGCAATGAAAAAGTTGATATTAATTAGGATCTAAAAAGGTGTGTTGTAGAAATGGCATCAACTGCCAGTAAAGGACAACACTTACCATCTTTTGAACTGCTCTTGCTTTCATTCGCACTAGAATTACCTGTAGATTTAGAAGATATTATTATTTACTGGATTATAACTGTATTCATTACCAATACTCATTATAAAAAAGTTAATAGATATAAACTTCTTTGTAACAATACCTATTCAGCTTTACTTTTGTGTTTTGAATTTGTATAGAATTTTAATGGTGTATGGAGTATGTCCGTACCTGATCCGTTGAGAGTCTTGTCATGGGGGTTGTGTGTACCTGATCCATTGGGAGTCTTGTCATGGGGGTTGTGTGTACCTGATCCGTTGGGAGTCTTGTCATGGGGGTTGTGTGTACCTGATCCGTTGGGAGTCTTGTCATGGGGGTTGTGTGTACCTGATCCGTTGGGAGTCTTATCATGGGGTTGTGTGTATCTGATCTTTTGGGAGTCTTGTCCTGTACCTGATCCATTGGGAGTCTTGTCATGGGGGTTGTGTGTACCTGATCCGTTGGGAGTCTTGTCATGGGGGTTGTGTGTACCTGATCTTTTGGGAGTCTTGTCCTGTACCTGATCCGTCGGGAGTCTTGTCATGGGGGTTGTGTGTAACTGATCCATTGGGAGTCTTGTCATGGGGGTTGTGTGTACCTGATCCATTGGGAGTCTTGTTATGGGGGTTGTGTGTACCTCTGATCTTTTGGGAGTCTTGTCCTGTACCTGATCCGTTGGGAGTCTTGTCATGGGGGTTGTGTGTACCTGATCTTTTGGGAGTCTTGTCCTGTACCTGATCCGTTGGGAGTCTTGTCATGGGGGTTCTATGTACCTGATCCGTTGGGAGTCTTATCATGGGGGTTGTGTGTACCTGATCCGTTGGGAGTCTTGTCATGGGGGTTGTGTGTACCTGATCTTTTGGGAGTCTTGTCATGGAGATTGTGTGTACCTGATCTGTTGGGAGTCTTGTCGTGGGGATTGTGTGTACCTGATCTGTTGGGAGTCTTGTCATGGGAATTGTGTGTAGCTGATCCGTTGAGAGTTTTGTCATGGGGTTTGTGTGTACCTGATCCGTTGGGAGTTTTGTCGTGGGGTTTGTCTCGCGTGGCCTGTAACAGCTGGTTGTGAAGCTTGCGCTCGTACACCTGATGCAGGCCCGCATGCATTTCCTCCTTTGTGAACGACGCCTTGGGATCACCTGCGGATAAACTCAATTTGAGTCGTTTTAAAACTACAAACATAACTGAATTTATTTTGTGTCGTAAACTTTGTAAATAGTGTTACTAATGTCAGTAGTATCTAAGTATATACTAAAAAAAATGAAATACGAAATGGTCAGGCAATTCAACGTGTTATATCAAATTCATTATTACTAGTGGCTCTGTGAGCTGTAGACCTCGCGAGAGAAATATGATATTTATAACGTTTTCAAACTCCAAATTCCACCGTTTTGATAATTTTCCAACAACTGAATCGATTAAAAAAGCCCATAATATAATATCGAACCTGTTCACAAAATTTCACAAGAGTCAGTTGAGAAATGCGACCTGTAGATGAGAACTGCCAGACATACCAAATCATTTTTGGCCGCTTCGCGCTCTCTCAATCAATTAAAATGCAATTTCGACGTGACTACGGTAAAGAACACTCACCTAGCTCGTGAAGATACATGCAATCCGGCTTGGGACAGGGCTGGTTCTTCATAAAGTTGGCGCAGTACTTGGTGGTCCCGAGCGAGCCCTTCAGCACCCGGCCGTCCAACGTGACGTTGTTGACGCCCTGGATGGCCCGCAGCGCGTCCGCCATCGACACGTAGGTCACGTACGCGGACGCGGACGGCCCCTGCAACAACTGCGCATTACTCACTACCGGGGTCTCAGAAAGGTCACAATCAATTTGCAATGTTCAGACTGTTTCCTTGGTGTGTGCTTCTTTTTATATTTCGCAGGGATATGTTCAAAATGGAGATTTGAGCAAACCCCTGCTGGCCCCTATTACATAAAGCGACAAATCATAATAAACCTCCGTAAAAATGTCAGTTAAATACGCCAAACCTGCGTTTCATCACGGAACAAGGAGGAGAGGAATGCTAATACACCAAGAAAACAGCGTAGATCAAAAATATGCCTAAAACTAGATGGCGTTGCAAAATGAGCGGGTTATAAGTTGAGCGCAGATCAGAAATATGGCAAAAAACCGTTTTATGTTATGTCTAAAAAATTCACCTAAATCCATTTAGTTTAATTTAAAGTGGCGCTCTATGGGGAGGCCTATGCTCAGCAGCGGACGTCTTCCAGCTGATGATGATGATGATGATAGACTCTTCACGTCGTATCATACATAATGCATCATAGGCCGCGGGCGGAAGCTATCATCACAATAAAACATACTTTCTTTTCTAAAAATTCTTTCACTTAGAGTCTGAGAGAGAGAGAGAGGGAGTGTGAGTCTTAGTTCAGTGGTTCTAGAAACTGGGCCATACAATCACTATACGTACCTAATATTATTATTATTAGTGTAAATATAGAAGTAAATATATTATGGTCAAAGGCTTACCTTAGGCGAAGCCGCCTTAAATTAATTTAGGTTAAGGTTTTTATTTTATAGTGCACGCTATGTTTAGTTTGGGGCTAGCTAGATGGCGCTGTGTTAAATGTCCACACATATTTTTTTATCTGCAGTTAACACAATAGACAAAGCCACATAAACACCACTACAAAAAGTTCATAAGAAAAATAATTATTAACACTTCAACCAATCATTTTTCGTGTAAACTTTATTTACAAGATTCAAAAATCTATCAAAAATCTGCTGGGACCTTAGAGTATAGACTAAAAGCATAGAGCGAACGTCATTATCTGTCAAGCGTACCACTTTTTTGGACACTTTTTATATGAAGTGGACACTTTCATGTGAATGAGTCTGACAGATTTGTATGGAAAAAACCGTTGACGCGAGTCGAAAAAATGGTACGGTGACATTTCGTAAGCGTAGCTAATTACTATATGTTTGTTTCTTTCCTTCGCCACTGACGTAGCGATACGTGTGAGCAGTACAAATATAGTATCGTTTTGATTGATCTCTCTTTGCTTTGAGTCTATACTCCAAGGCTGGGACACACGCCTTCTCTCACAGGAATAAAATATGGATCAAATCCGTCACGGTGGCGCAGGCGCGGATTGGTGGATAGCACACATGCCCACGCTTCAATAATAGGAACAAAAGTATCAAGATTGCTAAAGAAGTACTAACCTGTGAGCCTGCATAGGTCGTACTTTGGTTTATAACTACTTTGTGAATTTTGCCGTACTTTCCAAAGTACTCCTGCCGTTTTAGTATCTGGAAATAAGGAGAACGCGTTTTAGAAATATGCTTTAACATTTAAGTTGAAAGGTTTTGTATTGATTGGCTGTCTAATTGACAGATAACATAGAGCCCAAACCGCTGGACCTATAGAGGCTAATGTTTGGCGGGTGTGTACCTTTTAAGGGGTAGAGGGTACAAACCAAAAAAAACGGTTCCAAAAATTCAACCCCTAAAGGGGTAAAATGGGACGTTAAAGATGAAGAAACGCGAGTTATAATTAATGTGATTGTAAGTATTTATATAAGACGAAATAATGTGTGTTCTGAAGTGTAGTGAAAATACCTCTAAATAAATTAGCTATAATATAAATAATTTAATGATCGCTGAAAACGCTATTAGCGCTCAGCAACGTATAAAAATAGTTAAATTAGCCGTCAAAAGTGGGCGTACGGCAACTAGCAATAATAGAAAATAAAGGCAAACCCGGTTAGTCGCACAGGACAACAAGCTCCACAACAAACACGAGGTTGTGCTGTGATGTGAGGATATGTTTGTGTATGTACCTCTGGGTCGGCGAGCCGCACAGGAAGCCCTATTACGTACACGAGGTTGTGCTGTGATGTGAGGATGTGTTTGTGTATGTACCTCTGGGTCGGCGAGCCGCACAGGAAGCCCCACTACGTACACGAGGTTGCGCTGTGATGTGAGGATATGTTTGTGTATGTACCTCTGGGTCGGCGAGCCGCACAGGAAGCCCCACTACGTACACGAGGTTGCGCTGTGATGTGAGGATATGTTTGTGTATGTACCTCTGGGTCGGCGAGCCGCACAGGAAGCCCCACTACGTACACGAGGTTGTGCTGTGATGTGAGGATATGTTTTGTGTATGTACCTCTGGGTCGGCGAGCCGCACAGGAAGCCCAACTACGAACACGAGGTTGTTCTGTACGACGCGTACGTTGGCGAGTGCCCGCCGAGATTCCAACGTCTTGTTGCGTCGCTTCTGCTCGCGCGCCTTCTTCTCCGTCTTTATCGCTGCCACCTGGAATAGTGAAAGAATGAATGAATATTGTGCCTCAGGCGTAAGAATAGGACCACCACATTCCCTTCCACTAAGAGCCGGTTCAGTGAATATCCATGAAATGGGTAGCGGGATGGCATACCCCCTTATGGGGGAAACCTATGTTCAGCAGTGGAAGGTTTCTTTATGTGTGAAGGCTGATGATGTCAATGAATAATCCAATAAATAAAAAACAACAGGAAATAATGGATGTAAGAAAAGATAAGTGAATAGTGAAACGCTAACATTTTACACCATTTCAAGTGTAGATATAAACATAGGCATAAAAATGGCAGCATCAGTTAAATTAAGGTTGGCAGAGGCAAACAGATTTCGACCGCTTTAAATTTTTAGCAGTCTTTACTTGCTTCATGGAACTATCATTTATACATTAACAAAATTGAAAGAAAGAAAGAAAGAAAGAAAAAAAGAAAATACATTTATTCAAGACATCACACAACATTACATTTTTACAAGTAGGCATTAAAACAAGACAAATCACAACAAAAAGAAAGGCACTAAAAAAAATGTTGCGTGACGTGATGATATAGGTCCCGACTCAGTATGCAATTAAGGTTGCAGGTTTACCTCAATAACTGGTTAATTCTGAGACTAATGACTGAGAAATTGGACCATTTCAAATACATTAAAACCTGTAAAATTGAATATACAAAGAACAAACAAAGCAATCACCGATTTGATTTGATATTTACAAATAATTACTTCCCAACTACCAATGTAGTTGTGATTCAGAACTCAAGATAAAGGTCAAAGTTTATCATTGACGTATGCTATGACGATATTCCAAGTAGTTTTTAAACATGACTCCTGAGAAAGAAGGGGAATAACGTTTGGCAGTTGGATAAACACACTAATTATAGGACATAATGTGGTGAACAAGCATAACTCTCTGTCTCAGGAGTCTCTATGGAACTTTCTTTAAAGTTGAAAATCGCAGTTCATATATGTAGTCAAACTGGGTCTGCGCTTGAAACTGGGTTAATTTTGCGAGCTTTTCGTGGATTTACTCACCTGCTCTTGACTGAGCGGAGTGAAGTCTGCGGGATTCTCCGGGTAAGCTTTCCGACACGCGGGGCACAGTCCATTCTCGCCTTCCCGAATACGATTCCAGCAAAACCGGCATATCTGTAACATTGTACCGCTATTTCAGATGTGACGTCCATAAGTTTGGTATTTATACCACCACATTTAATTCGATTTAATTACGTTATGACGGTTGGTGGGATAACAACCTTTGATGAGTTGAAAATAGTGATGTGAAAAAATAACACACTGATAACAGTTTATTCAAATAAGTGACCTGATGAATCATTCATTCAAATTTTAACGTTATGAGACTTTGATCACCATCCTTTAGCATCATTGTTATATTGGAAAATCTTCCGGGAATTGTACACTACGACCTCGTACTAGTAAGATAAATTGATAAATTTAGAGTGAATTGATACACATTTCACATGTTAAACTGTAGCCACCACTTTTGGGTTGTAGGTGTGGCAATACTTCGAGTTTTGACATTTGTTAGGTAGCTTTCAAGTCGTACATCGTATTAAAAGTCGTGGTATAAAGTGGCGGACGGATTCTTCTGCTACCTATCCCCTTTTTTATGCTCTCATCTTGAAATTTTCAGATTTATAGCCGTTCGGAAACACAGACGCTGGCAAAGAGTTCCACTCCTTAGCCGTGCGCATCTTTTTTATTAGTGTGGCAATATAAATCTGCTTGAAACCAAAGAGTATAAAACTTGAAACAAGTGAAGTTTCTAAAATCATATTAAAGAAATGATAGAAATACATGAAATTAGAGTGAGACTGCAATCTGTTATGGGCAGCCGTGACGCTTAACACCAGACGAACGACTCGCTCGTCACGTCATTTATTCACATTAAAAAAACGAATTCATGGCGCTTCTTTCAAGTGGCGCTCTGTAGGGGAAGCCTTTGTTCAGCAGTAGACGTCTTCAGGCTGTTGATGATGACTTTCAAGTAATTCCAGAAGAATTCTTCTGGAAGCAATTGCTTAGGAGACATTTTTAACACACATCCAAAATAAAGAGTAATAAAAGGGTTAATGAACATACTTGGTATCCACATGTGCACGGGTAGAAGTGAAGATCGTCGACCTCCAGAGGCTCCATACACAGCGGACATTCCACCTGGAATCGCATACATACAACTTGTTAAACATAACTGCATCATCATGTGTTAGAAGCTTTAGGGCTACATCTTAATATGTATGACTACCAGAGCCATATTCAATATGCCATATTTACTAACATTACACTGACAGTTGAATCAGCTGATTTTAGGGTTGTCGCCTCGACATGGTTGAGCGATATGGGAATCACGATGATTTCACCTATAAATTCTATCAGAATTGTTACAATTTTCAATAGTTACGTCAATACTATGAAAAATCTAACTACATGAATTTAAAAATTTTCAATAGGTGATCAAAAACGAAGATTAAAATCACCAGAGATTTATCGGTGCCAAACCATAATGAATCTCAGTTTTGACGTCCTGGGTAGGAAACCATTGGTTACTTATTGAGTATGATCCGTCACCCCTAGCAACAAAGAGGTTCTCTATGAAGCTGGTATGAAAACTTTTTCATGGGTGAGTACGCCACAGCCAAAAATGTTTGTAATCCTTGCTATCAGCTGATTCTACTGTCAGTGCAATGTTAGTATTTATTGCATCTTGAATTTGGGTGATATATAGCATGGAACAAGGAGGAGAGGAATGCCAATATACCAAGAAAACAGCGTAGATCAGAAATATGCCAAAACCCATAGAAAGCTAGATGGCGCTGCAAAATGAGCGGGCTATAATTTGAGCGTAGATCAGAAATATGCCAAAAACCCGTTTTAAACCTAGCCCGCCGTAGCTAGCCGTATAACCCGCTCATTTTGCAGTGCCATCTAGGTTTAAAACGGTTTTTTTGGCATATTTCTGATCTACGCTCAACTTATAGCCCACTCATTTTGCAGCGCCATCTAGTTTTATAACGGTTTTTAGCATATTTTTGATCTACGCTGTTTTTTTTAGTGTATTGGCATTCCTCTCCTTCTTGTTCCATGTATATAGACAGCAGGTATGACTAGATCGCATTAGCGTTTGCCCAATAAACGATCAAGCCGATCACGTCATGAAACATTTCTTGCGTTTTCGTTGGTCAAACGCTTCCTCGAGAGAAGAGATATATATCAATAGCCCTGCAGGGGTGCCTTTGAGCTAGTTGTTACACACTTTTCTTCTGGGCACCTTATGGCGATGTTGTAAAGGTCGGTAGAGACCAACATCATTAAAAAAAACACTTAGAAAAGCTTGGTGCGTTTCATTCGAGCCGAGTGGCAGGGCGCGTCATCGTAAAATGCATGACCTGCCCGACTAGCATGCGCACTGCGACAAAATTTTCTCGACACTTTATCTCGTGCGAGACCGTGACAAGACTATGGTAGCGCCTAAGTGTG
Source organism: Ennomos quercinarius (assembly GCA_910589525.2). Lineage (NCBI taxonomy): Eukaryota > Metazoa > Arthropoda > Insecta > Lepidoptera > Geometridae > Ennomos > Ennomos quercinarius. The sequence goes on along the minus strand of OU342513.1, from coordinate 5,490,803 downwards.
TCTCACTCTAACAGCGACGACAAGTTTTCTCGCGGGGGTCTGCACATTAAATTATGTAGAAAAAACATTATTAAATTTATTTATTACCTGCTCTTCTCCACTCTGATTCAGCACTGACATCCTAGAGCCAAGAGCGAGTTCCAACCTCCAGTTACACTAGATGGTACTCTACTGTAACCTGGAACAAAAACGTTATACTTACCGTTACTTCAAAATGCAGATGTTTTCTTCGAATCGGATGAAAATGTGGAATCAAATTTAAATATCTCAGAGACGCAACGCAAAGGTGTGTAAGGTTGTTTATTAATCAGGGTTGCACTGCATTTTTAGGATTCCGTACGCAAAAGATAAAACGGACCCTATCACTAAGGCTCCGCTGTCTGTCTGTCTGTCGCCAGGCTGTATCTCATGAACCGTGATAGGGACAGTTGAAATGTTCACAGATGATGTATTTCTGTTGCCGCTATAACAACAAATACTAAAAAACAGAATAAAACAAATATTTAAGGGGACTCCCATACAACAAATGTAATTTTTTTTGCTCGTTTTTATACATAATGGTACGGAACCCTTCGTGCGCGAGTCGACTCGCACTTGGCCGGTTATTTCTCTGCACCATCCATCCAAGGGTGTTGTTTACTTAATAGTCAGTTTATGATACAAATAAAAAATGGTAGGATGATGGTTTACAAGGTGGCAGGACTTTTCCTAAAAATTCTGACACCAGGGCTGACCACTTGCCTACACGAGAACAAGAAGAAGAAGGACTTTTCTGCAAAGTAAGTCTAGGTAGGTTAGGTACCACCGCTTTGCCAGTTATTCTGCCGCCAAGCAGTAGTGTGTAAGCTCTACTGTGTTCCGGTTTGGAGGGCAATGTTGCTAGTGAAATTACTGGGCAAATGAGACTCATGAAGTGATCTCACAGTCTAGACCTTTTTTAGACTGTGTGATGTCTCAAGACGACGTGCGCAGTGCACAGTGTCACGTGAAACTTTAATTTAGAGTTCCGAGTGATACTGCCATCTGTTATGGGCAGCCATGACGCCTAACACCAAGCGAACGACCAGCTCGGCACATCATTCGATTACATAAAAAATAAATATAACAGATCGTAATAACTCGGTGTAAAAAAAAGTTAACAAGACCTTAAAACCTGGACCAGATATAGACTTACGCAGTCTTGAATCTTTTTGAAGAGAATTTAAATTTCAAAATACTCTAGTCAGATATCAAAATGATAGTGATACTGTTCAATCTTTGGCACATGTCCAGATGTAATAACCCCGAAAATGGAACACATTCCTCGGAATACCTATATGAACGCAATGGTCTATCCGGGATAGACCATTGCTTTCATATAGGTATTCAGAGCTATCCTATGGATTGACTATAAATCCAGTTGACCAATGATACAACTTCCCCTCATACGAAAATTAATGGTGTATTTCAACCACTAATTTCTAATAAATACTTTGAATTTTATAATAAATCACGAGAACCCGTTGATGTGTTTTGTTCCATCCTGCTCTGTTCTTTGTAATTTCGTATGACTTTGCTATCTCGCCCCCTGCCCGCGCAGGTGAGTCGTGTTGTACGAGAAATTATGTTCACGAGCTATCAACGGGCTTTATAAACTTTGATCCTATGATAGGTTCGACTCGAAAGCTACGGGTTCGATTCCCGCGACCGGATAAGTATTTCCAGCATCATCATCGTCATCCTCTTAACTTAATGCTCTCTAGCATTAAGTTCGCCTATGTACCTACATTTGTTGTTTGTGCAATAAAGCATTTTTTATCTATCTATCTATCTATCTATCCTCTTTGCCTTTTGATTTGTTATTAGGGTCGGCTCCCAATCTAACCTGTAGTGGTGAGCTACCAGAATTACACAAGCGACTGCCATCTGACCTCGCAACCCATAAGGAACCAGTAACAGGGATGGTTAGATTCTATCAGGCTTCTGAATAACCGTAACGATTGCCATAGACGTTCTTATGACAACCGGGACGAACGGCTTCGTGCTCTCCGAGGCACGGAGCGATGCCATCGAAAATTGCACATAACTTACTCGATAGGTAAGTCATTAGTGCAGGGCCGAGCATCGAACCCGGTGCCGCAAGATTGCGAAGCGCACAAGCTACCGCTCGGCCACCTTCATTCTATCTAGGATAAATATTTCTGAACAGAAAAAAAAGCGTAAATACATGTTCTATGTTTACGTGTTGTGAAACCATGGTCCTCGTAGTTCCTAGGTCCATAGATAGTACACATAGATACAAGGTATCTTACTTAGGGCAAGTAGGTACTATATATCTATTTTGTGGTTAGGGTCCAGAATCTATGTGGACATTTCACACAGCGCCACCTAGCTCCAAACTAAGCACAGCTTGTACTATGGGAACCAGACAACAAATAGGATACTTAGATACTTTCTTGTTTTTAAATACACACAATATAACACAGAGCAAACATCGATGTTCATGACACAAATGTTTGTCCCGGGTGGGAATCGAACCTACAACCTATAGTTCAGAAGGCCAGTCAAAGGACACAAAGGATAGTGACTATGAATTAAATGTTATTTCGTACTTTTAAAAACCCTACTGCTTACCGAAGTGACTTTACCAGGTCATAGATATTAACATCGGTATTGTCATAGGTATGACGTAATCGCGTAATATTTGAAAGTGCTAGGTCAGGTGGATGTGGGTTAAAATCGCCATACAAGATATTAGACAATTTTTCCTTTTAAAGGTCAAACAGAACTTATTTAATACTGACAAAAAATGGATGCACCTTCCTTACCAGCGTCATTGTTACCTTACAAATATAATCTGGGAGTTTTTAAGGCTAGAGTGAACCGGCTCCATCGTTGACCGCGTCGTCACATACCATCAGGTGAGACCGTGGTCAAATGTAAGCCTATCGATGATAAAACTTTAATAATAGTTTTTGTCTGAATTTAATATAATTTTGATTAAATCCTTTAACACAAATATGATTTTTATATGTGGTTGCTCCGATAGCAGATGTTTTAAGGCGGTGTCCAAGCTCAACTTTTTAGGTTTTAAACAAATAAGTAAAAAAGTTTGGGGCACTATGTTGTGAACGTATTTTATGGTGGTCATTCTACGATTTTATTGTGATAATACCAAACTAGTAGTTAAATCGTATTCGGTCACCGTTCTTCTATTTATTTGTGCACTGTGTTTTTCATCTGATGTTTTTGTCACTTCGCCTGGGCTTTTTTTATTTTATTTTTTTTTATTTTGTAATCAGACTCCGCTTAAAGTATACCCGTACGATACACATTGAATTTACACAAAGCTAAAATAAATAAATAAATATATATGTGTGGACAATTCACACAGCGCCATCCCCCAAACTAAGCATAGCTTGTACTATGGGGACCAGATAACTGATACAATACTTAGATACTTTTTGTTTGTAAATACATACATAGAATACAATACAACACTTGTTTAAATATATAGAATATTAGAAGGCTGTCCATATGTCCAGTTTGGAAACAATAAGCAGTAGGTAAGTTTTCTAATTAACATTATGCTTTCTTTAAAATTTTACCGATTAACTACACTTTCTCTAAAACTGTTGTTTTCAGAATTTTCAAAGTGTTATTAGTAAATACCTACCTACTTCGATACATTTTGTTGTGAGCGTGAGGTTACAATGAACCATTTTCTCACGATCTACAGCTTAATAGATACAGAAAATATATAATGCATAGAATTGAGAAATTCGCTTTTTTAAGATTCAATCAAGTTTTAAAGTAAAATGTTATTATATTATATACTTACCTACACTATGCTTTCACTATAAATATTTATTGACACTTTTTATTAATGACAAAAATATAGAACACGATATGAGAAATCATAACTAAATTTTATTTTTGGTCTTCATTTAATCATGCAATTTAAAAACAAAAATTTGAAAATGTCAAAAATTAACGACAAAAAATACGTTCCAATCGATAACCCATGGCCTTTTTAGGGTTCCGTGCCCCAAGGGGAAAACGGACCCTATTACTGAGGCTCCGCTGTCCGTCAGTCTGTCTGTCCGTCTGTCACCAGGCGGTAACTCATGAACCGTGATAGTTAGACAGTTGAAATTTTCAAAGATGATGTATTTCTGTTACCGCTATAACGACAAATACTAAAAAACAGAATAAAATAAATATTTAATGGGGCTCTCATACAACAAACGTGATTTTTTTGTTCGTTTTTATAGATAAGGGGGTACGGAACCTTTCGTGCGCGAGTCCGGTTCGCACTTGGCCGGTTATTTAAAAGTATGTTTATATTATCTATAGTAGACGTCCCTATGTGAATGCAACGTAAATGCGGGCGATATGACCAGTGATGAGCCTTATGTAATGTTAGAAAGGCAAATGCAGAGGTCAGAATACTTTTAGTTTTTGCGAGCCATTGGGCAGGTGGAATTTAAAAGAGCGTCGTGTGTAGCATAAACTTTTTTTAAACATTCTATTTTTTGGTAGATATTTAAAGTTAAACGGAAAAAATAAAAGCAAAAACCATATCAGATAATTCAGTTGTAACTTGTATGTTATTATGATTTGAAATTAATCAAAATTGAGAAAATTGACACGTTTAATCATATCTTTAGGTATAAATTTCACTATTTTACAGTGTTTTTTTCACTAAAGTGGTCTTTAATAAACGACAGTAACAAATCAAAGAAAATTTGCTATTGCCAGGGCCACGTAGTTTCTTTGAATCATGGACATATCATAGTGGAAAAAATAATATCACCTAACTTTAACACTTCATTATTAAAAACACAGGCGAACGACTAGCTTGTTATGTCATTCATTTACATAAAAAAACATACCTACGGTACTACCCTAGGCAAGTTACTTCAAAAGATGGTGCATTTAGTCAAGATTCCAAAATGGTATACTTGCTATTTTTCTATCCAGAAAAGTTATTACAATTTTTTTCTTGCAATGGATCCTCATTGTAAGAATCAAATGGGCCCATAATAATACTTGTTTGCACAAAACTTTTGGAAAATTTGAACATTGATCAAACATGCGATGGCACCAAAAAATTTGTCTGAGGGCTGGGATAGAGCAAGATAGATACGATCTTACGCGATCCTATGGAAGAAACATTTCAAAGATTGCATCCTAACTATGAAAAACAATTATAGAGTCAAACTCTCCCACAAACATTAGCACCATTTTATAAAACGAACAAGTAGAATAGTAACACCAGAACCTATTAAATATGTAAATAATAAGTTGCAAGCACATGTGTTTTGTTATTATACAAACAAAAATCCACCACTTATCATTACTTCACTGATACCGGGCTTATTGATATAGCCATTTTGAAGTAGCTATTTGATAAAAGTGATATATAGGTAATTAGGCACTGTGTAGCCCCCTTACTAATAAAAATTGTATAGCAAAAGAATAGTTATTTTGTGTTTGGTTCCTTTCATCAAACTTGAAACATGCAAAGTAAAAACAAGAGAAAACACTGTATAGCTATTATGCACTGTTATGCATTGACAGAATAGGCCTGCACTTGATAGACCAACAGCCTGGTCAAAAGCGCGGGGAGCCGTTGCATGCAAGAGGCAAGTAGTCACTCAAACTGGCTCTCTGTGGAGAAGACTTATGTTCAACAGTGGACAACTTCAGGCTGATTAACATTTTTAGCATATGTATGATGCCTTGTCACAAATAGATAAGCATTGGTAAATATTGAATATTTAATTTAGTTGGTTAAATGCATTAGTTTAATGCTTTTTTGTTGACCTCGCATCTTTGCATTCCGAAATGATAAAACTACTGACTGTATCTATAAATAACAGCTATGTATAGTACAATGCATTTCAGAAAATGGTAAACAGAAAATGTACATGCTACCTAGACACTTCAAATATACACAAAGTACATTTTCCCTGATAATACAACCTGGATGTCATTAAGTCATGAGAGAATAGGTATCCTCTAGGCAAGTGTAGTCTACAATGGAATGGAACACCATTCCATTGTAGACTACACCGTTACTTGTCTTTAGGTGAGATGGTGGTAAGCAAAACTGTTCAATATTATAACTATAAGGATGCTTAAGTTTATTTTACACAGAAAACAATTCTAAACTAAACCTAAAAACTAAATCTATAATATTATTCTATAAAACTAAACTACCAATATTTAAATAAATAAATATGTGTGGTCATGGTCACACAGCACCATCTAGCCCCAAACTAAGTATAGCTTTTTACTACAGGAACTCGGGAACCACAGATAACTGATAGAATACTTGATACTTTTTTGTTTTGTAAATAGATACATGCAAAGTGAGCTATCAGGCCAGTCAAATTTAAAAGAGTGTGCCATAAGTTTTCTAAAGTGATGCCAATAAAATGTCAAGGTAGCTTCAGAGTTCATGTATTTGTTCTCAAATTGTAAATATTCACATTATTACTATCATGATAAAAACTTTCATATTTTATGAGTAGTCCTTATCATATTTGAATAACTCTAGGTCACTTTCAGATTATAGCACATTGATTTTATTAATTTTTGTATGGATCATTATTTGTTGAGGTAAATGCATAAAACACCCCAAGTGTGCAGGCCTTTACCCATTTAGGATAAGTACATATCAGTCTTCCTTGATCTATCACATAATTGCTCTTGAGTTAACCTTCAAGAATAGCCCTAAACTGAAAAGACATAGATGTAAGGAAGGAACTACGCTTATATTATACACTATGTAGTGTTGATTTGACCATTACTTCACCCATTGTGTAGAATTTACTTGTGTGATAAGGCTAGAATGGAAACTGACTCACAGTGCCGGCTATGAGAGCACCCTTATAAAAGCTTATTGGTCATGGACCTTTTTCAGTTTCTAGTCTGTTTGTTGCCGCTTGAGTATGTATTAAAACATTACTGTGTGTATGTAATATGGTTGAGCAGCGCAAGGCCAATATTGGTCCAGAACACATTTGGATTCTTGTATTAAAGAATTTCAGAAACAGGCTGCTCTTCAAAGTGGGAGTGATAGTGTATCTTGAATTGCAATATTAAAAAGACAAGTTTTATTCTTAATTTAAATCTTTCCATTATAACTATGCAGTTTAATTGATTGTCTTCTAATTGTTGTTGAAATAAACAAAATGAAATATCGGTTGCAATCAAGTTAATAACTTAGCCCGAACAGATATATATATAAATACATATTTATTTATATTATGACCATAAATGTTAATTATTAAAGACACTATTAGCAACTCTAAAGGTTTGATAATGACATTTTAACTGTTTGTGTTTCAATAGAAGCTACCTAATTTATTTAGCTATCAATCTCTCTTATTACAAATTCATATGCTTTCACTGTGCCCATTATATGTGGTAGGTACAATGGTGTGTGTTAACTTTGGATAAACATAACATGTAAGAAAAAATGCAGGTAGGATCTGAAGACTAACATTAATAGTAGATTAACCATACCAGCAGATACAGTTAGCTATGTGACCTAAATAAGAGATTTGTTTACTAATGCTGTGGTGTTTGACATTTAAATCTCTGGCTATTGGACCAAATCACATAATTTAATTATGCATTTCTTTTTTACATGAACTATCAGTGTTTAAGTATTTTGTAAATACTAGTAATGGACTTCACTGACAATCCAGTAGATGCCAATGTTTACTAACCCACTTTCAACAATTAGGTAGGTATTAAAATGAAGTTTATAGCTAAGCACACAAATTAAATTATGAACCGTTGCTGTTGTTGTTTTATCATTTTATTGCTTTGTTCACTTACATGATTCATCTTAGGAATTACTTAAACAATAACTCTTCTAGAAGTAATTTATGAAAAACTTAAGGCAACTAGTTCTGGAAAAACAGCCTTTGTTTTCAAAGTTTTGGCCAGATTACATGAATAAATGTAGCAGGTAAACAGTGGATATGGGTCGCTTAAATTTTAAGTGAGGCGATAAAGGATCGCAACAATGACTCAACCCAGGTTTGACAAGTTCACATTTTGACATTTTTACCAAGAAAAAAACACCACAAGATAACGATCTATCACAATCAGAAAACCGATTCGTATCTCCGATTCAACAAGATTTAATCAAAATAACATTCATATACACACAGAAAACAGTTTACGTTGCATATTAGGTACCTACCGCGTAACTAGATGTATGCCCGTCAGCTGCCATTCAAGAGTATGTGGCAAAAGTCAAACTTTCATTTCGTACAAGGATGCACTAAAAATACTATTCAAACACTTCACTTACTGCATCGCGCGTTTGGAAAACTTTATTGTAAAGTTACACCACACGATTCCATTTTAGGATAAAAAATTAAAATCGATGTTTACCTTACGTCTTCTCTCAATGCAAAATCTTTTCTTTGCAGATTTGAGACTGCTAACCCTTCCGCTAGAGTCGAAGATGAATCTTATCCAATGGACCTACAGTGCGGTTCACGATTCAATTTAAAGTAAAATGCAAAGCTGAAATAAATACAACTGTCCTGAAGATATTTTCTGCGAGTTACTATACATTTGTTTTATGAAATGGCCTAATCTTTTACAAGATTCCGTCCTATGTTTCCATAGACAACATGCTTCTTCTTTTTAATTTTGAGTAATGTAATTTTCCATTGTTGTCAAGTGAGGCACTTTCTCTTTTCAACAACTTGGAATAAAATAAAAACAGGCTAGAAATATGCAGTAATTTATAAATTATGTTCTATAAACATCTATATTTTCGAAAAGAAAAAATATTTACATTGGCAATTTTATATTTTAATCTTATATTTATTTTCTGATTTATACCATAGATTTTATAGATTTCAGACCACAGATTACTTATAAGTAGCAGTGTCAGACCACCAATTAAATTGGCGAACTGTTGACAGATTTCCCATTTGACCAATAGCAGCTATTATAGCTGTCATATTATTATTATCTTCACAGATTACAGAAATAACAATAGTTTTTCTTGCCTTAGCTGTCATTGTCGCAGTTGACAGTTGTGTGACAGTTGATCACTGACATGCAGTTAAAATTGTTTTTTTCTCTAATCTGCGAGTTAATAGGGGATTTTTTGACAGCCGGACGGCACGTAGTTCTACATCTAAAGGTAGATGGCGCTGACGAGACATGGCTCATTTTTTTTATGAGGTGGTGTGCCCTCTGTCATAGCGCAGTGCCACTTTCGCTTTACTCACTAGTGTGACCATATGTGGCAGATTTCTACCATTTTGGCAGATTTGCCCTAAACAGGGAAGTGGCTATTTAAAAATTTTGACAGATTTAAGAGTTTTTATTATTTTGAAATAAAATTCAGAAGTATAGCTACGAAATCTTAATTCATTGACTTCGATATTTGGTGGGAATCGCTGTTACCACAGAGATCCGCAGGAGAATAAAAGTGACCAATATAGCTCTTTTATAAATTAGCAATGGGCAGGCCACATCACGCATTGAACTGGCAACCGATGGGGTAGAAAGGTTCTCGAGTGGCGATCACGAACCGAAAGGTGCAGTGAAGGCCGGCCTCTGGTAGATAGGTACCCCTACCTACTTACCTTAGTCCTTATTCTGGGATTTGTTGAACTCTATAATTAAAGGGTTTATTTAATTTACTAGCAAATTACAAGCTAGTTGCACCCTCACGCCAAGTAACCACACCATGATTAGAAAAAATATGAATGTAAAATCCATGCATGATGAAAAAAAGAGGAATATAAATAACGCTGATTGGGTGATAAATGATAATATTCCTCCTTTTTTCATTATTTCTACATGAATTTAGGGTTCCTATTTAATAATTCCTTGGTATTTTAAAATAAATATAAGTAAATACTAACGAAAAATATTTCTATTATTTCCCTTGTATTATTACTGTTACAAGACGACGCATATTTCTGCAAGAACTCAGTGTGGGCAGGTTTTTAGCCTATTTAGGGCAGACTTTGCAATGTACATATCACACTGTCACAGCCTTCCCTGCTTTTGCTTCACTTCACAGCGTGGACATAGATGCAGGGAGTAACTGTTTATGGTCTATGCATGAATCACAGTATAGATTTTTCTCTAATCTGTGGCATAAATCTTCAGAACCACAGACATGGTGGGTGATAATTAATTCACGTTCATCATCATCATCATCATCAACAGCCTGAAGACGTCCACTGCTGAACATAGGCCTCCCCCAGAGCACGCCACCTTGAGCGGCTGCTCGCCTCCTGCATCCATCGGCTCCCCGCGGCTTTCACCAGGTCGTCGGTCCACCGAGTGGGGGGCCGGCCCACGCTGCGTCTTCCGGTTCGTGGTCGCCACTCGAGAACCTTTCTTCCCCATCGGTTGTCAGTTCTACGAGCGATGTGGCCCGCCCATTGCCACTTCAACTTACTAACTCTAAGAGCTATATCGGTCACTTTAGTTCTCCTGCGGATCTCCTCGTTCCGGAGCTTATCTCGCAGGGAAACACCGAGCATAGCTCGCTCCATAGCTCGCTGCGCGACTTTGAGCTTACTAATGAGGCCAACAGTAAGAGACCATGTCTCAGTTCCATAAGTCATCACTGGCAACACACACTGATTGAAAACTTTCGTTTTCAGGCTCTGCGGTATTTTGGACGAAAAGATAGGACGAAGCTTCCCGAACGCTGCCCAGCCGAGTTGGATTCTTCGCGCCACCTCTTTGTCGAAGTTGGACCTACCTAATTGGACAATCTGTCCTAGGTAGACATACTTGTCGACAACTTCGAGAGTATCGTTCCCAACAATTACCGGTATAGGTGGAACATGAGCATTAGACATGATCTTTGTCTTGTCCATATTCATCTTAAGACCAACCTGCTGGGAGACTCTACTGAGGTCGTTGAGCATGGTGCTAAGGTCCTCGAGCGATTCCGCCATTATGACTATATCATCGGCAAAACGAAGGTTAGTGATGTACTCGCCATTTATGTTGATGCCAGATCTTTTCCACTCCAAGAGCTTGAAAACATCCTCCAATGCGTTTGTGAACAGTTTCGGAGAAATAACGTCTCCCTGTCTCACGCCTCTTTGCAATGGAATTTGTTCCGTACTCTGGTCCTGTAGTCGGACTGACATAGTGGCCTTACTGTACAAACACTTCAAAACTTCGATATACCTATAGTCAATTTGGCATCGCTGCAAGGACTGCAGCACCGCCCAAGTCTCGATTGAATCGAAGGCTTTCTCATAGTCCACAAACGCTAGGCATAACGGCCGATTATACTCTTCGGTCTTCTGTATAATCTGGCGCAGCGTATGGATGTGGTCTATGGTGCTAAAGCCTTTTCGGAAACCGGCTTGTTCGGGAGGCTGGAATTCATCAAACCTGCGTGCGAGACGATTCGTAATGACTCTCGAAAACAGCTTATACACATGACTCAAGAGCGAGATGGGCCTATAGTTCTTCAATAAGGTGTTATCGCCTTTTTTGAAGAAGAGCACCACCACGCTCTTGTGCCATGCCTCTGGCGTTGTACCTTCAATGATGACAGAATTAAATAACTTCTGGAGGACTAAAAGTACCGGTCTACCACCCGCTCTCAGAAGTTCGGTCGTAATTCCATCTTCACCTGGTGCCTTGTTGTTTTTAAGCTGTTTGAGGGCCATTCTAATCTCGTACAGGCTGACATCCGGGATATCTTCGGTATAGTGTCGGACTAACTTGGCTCTGATGTCCTGAGCTGTGTTAGTAGCGGGCTTACGTGTCGAGGTATATAACTGTCCATAGAAGTTCTCGATCTCTCTCAGAATCTCAGGCTTGGATGAAATGATGCTACCATTTTCGGTCTTCAGTTTTGTCATTTGGTGTTGCCCAATAGACGAATCCTTTGCGAACACTTTAGAGCCTTGGTTCCGCTCAATTGCGGCCTCAATACGTGAAGTACTAAGAGCACGCAAGTCGTGTCGCAAGGAACTCCAGATTCGTCTATTGAGTTCACCGTAGGCTGACATATCAACTGAAGACTGCAGCTTCATTTCGCTCCGGTCGGCCATTAGCTCAAGAGTTTTTTCTGAGAGCTTTTGAGTCTTCTTTCGGCGTTGGGTCTTAAAGAATTTCGATCCAACAGCTTGGACAGTTTCCACCAACCCGTCGTTTAGCTCGTCCACTGTGTTACAGTCGGCTAGGCACTGGAAGCGATTTTGGAGTTCCAGCTGAAAGCCTTCGGGGTTTTGGATTTGGACAGGATTTGGACGGAGCGTAGACTTCACCAGACGTGACCTTTCGAGCTTAACATTGATATTCAATGTGCCTCTAACAATACGGTGATCGCTACCGGTTTTCACCTTGCTGATCACAGAGACATCATCGAATATGTGCTTCTTGGTCGTCATGATGAAGTCTATCTCATTTTTAGTGGAACCGTCGGGACTTATCCACGTCCACTTCCTGGATGGCCGCTTCTCGTAGAAGGAGTTCATCATAAAGAGTTCCTCCTTCTCCATGAAGTCAGCCAGCCTCTGTCCTCGAGGGTTCCGCTGCCCGTATCCAAATGGCCCCACTCTCAGCTCATCGCTATTCCTTGCGAAGTTGGGCTCGCATTGAAGTCTCCCATCACAACGGTGAAGTATGTTTCGGAAGTATGCATGGCTTCGGATATGTCCTCATACATAGCTTCTACTTCATCGTCTGAGTGTGCCGACGTCGGCGCGTATACCTGTATAACCTTCAACGAATACCGTTTGGTTATTCGGAGTACCAGGTACGCTACCCTGGCCGACACACTGTCGACTTTGACCACGTTGTTGACGAGAGACTTGCGGACGAGAAACCCGACACCTCCTTGGGAGAGTTGGTCTCCCTCCCGGTAGAAGAATAAGTTACCGGAATTTAGGATTATCGTGTCCTGTCCCTGTCTTCGGACTTCAGACAATCCCATTACATCCCAGCGTAACTTACCCATCTCCGCCTCTAGCTCGACCATCCTTTCGTCAGCCTTCAGTGTGCGCACGTTATGTGTTGCCAGGGCCAGGGGTCGTCGTTGGGGTTGGTAGCCGGGCGTCTGCCGGGGATTCTTCGCACCCCTTGCCCTGCCGTTACCGTGGCCGCTACCGTAGCCACGGGATAGCAGAGCTGCCGGGGACTGGGGCCGTTTTTATTTGTGCTTGTCATTAGGGGGGGGGGGGGGGGGGGTTTGCCATAATCACCATGCTTGGCAGGCGGCTTGGTGATCGCAGTAGGTGAAGATTGATTGCCACCAAGACCGAGGGGAACGCTGCGACCCATTCCCTGGATATTCCCTTAGCCGCCTTCTACGGCACCCACGGGAAGAGATGGGGTGGTCCTATTCGTAACCGGGACCACACGGCATTCACGTTACGAAATAAGTAAAATAGGTCTGCGATTCGTGGCCATGTCTTGTCAACGCCATCTAACGGAATTTAAAGACCTAATTATTTTTTAATTTTTTTTGTCAGAAAACTTCCTATCTTGATTCTTTGCCAATCTAGTCGGCAACAGTGGGCTAGGGGCACAGAACTACGGGGCTAGCCTAGCATATATCATAGTTAGACTTACTTACTCTTTGGGGCTAGCAAGAGATTTTGGATTTGAAGTTAGTGTGAGGCATTGACGCTACACGCTAACTCCAAAATTTATGGAAATGAAAATGCGGAAAAGTTTTCCGCAGGCAATGTCATTTCCCATATACATTTTGGAGTTAGCGTGATGCGTCAATGCCTCACGATAACTCCAAAATCTCTCTGGCATCTTTGCTAGCCCCATGCTAGCTTGCTCGCGCGCGGGCAGAAATTCTATAGAAAAATGAAACAGTCATCTCCTCTCCTCTCCGCTTGATCCGTTTTTGTTTATAAAAAGATAAAAAGGTACTCTGTGCGTTTCACCGAAGCTAAGCAGAGAGATGTGGAAATAACGAAATTTAAAACACATCTCTCCGCGTGCTCTCCGCTTTGGTGGAAACCGGACCTTACTGTTTATTTTATGTTATGTCATTATAATCAAAACCATAGAATTAATAAATAAAAAAATAGCTGGAATGAATCTTGATTGACATCGAACTGACGTACAGCAATGGCGGCCGCATAAATATGTGTGACTGATTAAAGGATTGCCATGTGAAGAAAATTACCCGAATCCGACAAAAAAAAAATCTGTTGTTGGTGTGACTTTTCGTATGACCAAAAAGCTACGTGAGCGTAACAGAGTAGTCAAAATTGAATGGCTTATTTTTTTTAACTTTCGATAGGTTAGCGTTTGACTACATCTCACCTGATGGTAAGTGATGATGAGGTCGAAGGTGGAGCACGCCTACCTAGAATTAACCTATTTACTTTTGATTTGAAGACAGTTACGTTGTAAGTGGATGGAAATACCGACGCCGGGAGTGAGTTCCATTCCCTAGCCGCACGCACAATAAATGAATCTGCAATCTCCCCTCCCTCACACTTGCCCCCACCTCCCCCTCACTTTCCTCCCCACCCCTGCACTTGCCACCACCTCCCCCCTCACTTAGTCCGCCCCCCCTACTTGCCCTGCCTCCCCCCGCACTTGCCCCCCTCCCCCCAAGAACCATGTATAGATTACATTTGGACAGTAATGAAGGGGTTGGTGATCTACGCAGCAATGTACGGCGAATGAAGTGGGAGCAATAGCTTCCCAGTCTCCACCGGGTGGCAACTGGGAATTTTTATTCCCAGTTGCCACCCGGGGGCGAAGCATGTGGGGGCAACTGGGAATATACCCTGTACGCTAAAGCGAAGAGAGAAGGGAGAGCGAAAAAGATAGGGAAAAAGGATGAATGTATGACGGTGAAGAGAGGCGCACCTGCCTCCATTCATCCTTTTCCCCTCCCAGTTCTTTCTTCCTTTGGATAGGGTTAGGGCGTAAAACTAACTAACCGGGTCGGGTCAGCCAGTCAGTTAATAAAACTGTTTATTTGGCACTAAGATTTATAGCCAGGGTGTTGCTTAAAATGTTTTATGAACACATAAATCGTATTTTTCTACGTTACTTTACTTTTTCTACATTATAGAAAACCTGCACAAATATGCACGATTAGTAGGTCCATTACCGGTACAATATTTATTAACCTGCAAAGACCAGCACATGCATATGCATAATGGAAATATGCATTTGCATATAGTCAGATCTCTAATTATGATCAATATAGGTGAATAAGTTGTATTCGAACATAATTTGGTCATTCTCCCACACTTCCGGGTAATTTGCAAGTTTGATTGTTGGTAACACTAGCTGGTTTTGTGTATTGATTGATCTCAATAGTTTTATCGAAAAAGCAAGAAATTAGCGAAATATTAACAAGCTTACTTGTGAAAAGTGATCCCCTGACTTTTTTTTATCAAACCACTATGATTCCGACAACTTTTCACAACGCAAGACGGCATTTTATAATTTTTTTTTCTATGCGTCTTGGGCGAGGTTCGGAGCAGTAATGGCAGGCGATAGACTTCCTATGATGTGAGTGTGTGCGTGTCCGCTCGTACTTATTAGCGTTCCGACTTCCTATGGGTACCTCGGTTCGGGATCAATTGGGACTCGTCCTGCTTTTTTTTATAAGGTCTATGATCAAAACCATATTAGATAATACTTGTACCTTGTACCTACTTTCAGAAATCTGTGATTTAATTTAAGAGTTTAACATGCGCCAATGACCTTGAGCGTTGGACACAAAGTTATTAATAAGAGCCACCTGGGGCGCCACACTCGTAGGTTTGACAATGAGCTAGAGTTTGTCAAAGATTAAAACAATTCCTGATGAAACTCCGTGAAAAATATATCTACCTATTATAATAATATTATGGTGCCCGGTTTATTACTTATATAATATATCTCTCTATATTACTTATAATAAAACTGTAACAGGTCCAAATCTGTACATTGAAGATAATGTATAGAAATTTTTTTTGAGGGCTCCATTTTGATGGCCTTGATAGCTCAGTTGGTAATGGCTCTGCCTTCTGAACTATAGGTTGTGGGTTCAATTCCCACCTGGGACAAACATTTGTGTGATGAACATAGATGTTTGTTCTGGTGCTGGGTGTTGTATTGTATTCTGTGTATGTATTTACAATCAAAAAAAGTATCTAAGTATACATAAAAAAATATTATTTTGGAGGCTTGCATTAAATAAAATTAAGCAAAATGTTTTTAAAATATATTTTACAAAATACAATCAATCGTAACACTTTTTAAACTTTTGTGACTTTAACTCATATTATTAGGTTGGGGAAAAAGTCTTTTCGCATTATAGTAAGTATGAACTTGTAATAAAATCTCTTTGGCTATACTATTTGTATCTGGCTGGTTTTATCATTAAAAGTTTAAATTTTAAAGAAGATATTTCCATATTCAAATTAGGAAAATGTGTGATTTTTATTTGTTTTTCGTACTGTGAAGATGAGTGAATCTAATGAAGAAACTCCATACATTTTAAAATTTTACTACAAAAAACATGGACCTAATAAAAAAAGAAGGACGGAGTCCCAATTGATCCCGAACCGAGGTACCCTTAGGAAGTCGGAACGCTAATAAGTACAAGCGGACACGCACACACTCACATCATAGGAAGTCTATCGCCTGCCATTACTGCTACGGACGTCGCCCAAGACGCTTAGAAAAAAAATTATAAAATGCTGTCTTGCGTTGCGAAAAGTTGTCGGAATCATAGTAGTTTGATAAAAAAAACTCAAGGGATCACTTTTCACAAGTAAGCTTGTTATTATTCCACTAATTTTTTGCTTTTTCGATAAAATTATTGAGATGCAATCAATACACAAAACCAGCTTAGTGTTGCCAACAATCAAACTTGCAAATTACCCGGAAGTATGGGAGAATGACGAAATTATGTTCGAATACAAGTTATTCACCTATATTGATCATAATTAGAGAACTGACTATATGCAAATGCATATTTCCATTATGCATATTATGCATGTGTTGGTCTTTTTCAGGTTAATAAATATTTTACCTGTAATGGACCTACTAATCGTGCATATTTGGGCAGGTTTTCTATAACGTAGAAAAAGTAAAGTGTCATGAAATGTATTAATAGATACTTACTTTTACAAATTAAGACGTGTTTTTGACTTTTTTGGTTGGCAAACTGTCAGAAGGGCCATGATTGGTTGATACTTGATAGGTTGGTAGTGTTGGTACCATCAGCCAATCATGGATGGTTCCGCTCGAAGAAAATTGAGTTTGCTGGGGAGTCCAGCCATTACGAAAATGTCGAAAAAGCAGTTAATTCCCGTTGAGCAGCAGTGGCGTCAAGACATATGACACTTACTAGTATTGGAAGTTTGTATAATAAATAACAAATATAACATAATGGAAGATGCAAGTTTCATTTCAAAATTAAAGTAGAAAAATACGAGTGATGTGTTCATAAAACATTTTCAGCAAAAGCCTGGCTATAATTCTTTGTGCGAAATAAACAGTTTTATTGACTGACTAACAGACCCGACCCGGTTAGTTAGTTTTACGCCCTAGCCCTATCCAAAGGAAGAAAGAAATGGGAGAGGAAAAGCCTGAATGGAGGCAGGTGCGCCTCTGTTTACCATCATACATTCATCCTTTTCCCCTATCTTTTTCGCTCTCCCTTCCTCTCCCCTATAGCATAAAGGATAATATGGAGTGGCGTCAACTTCGTTGCTGACGATGTTTTATTGTAGTGTATGGATTACATCGCGCAGGTATAACTGCAAGGACTGCACTGCCGAAGCTCGCCGTACTATCGTACACCATGAAATTACCGCTAGGATTAAAAATTTAGTAATCTTTTGGCAACATCTGACTCTAAGCCTGTACGATAAATAATGCACACCAGCTCTAGGTCATCGTAAAGTAGGTAGGTATCCTATAAGTTGAATCGAATATGGACAGACAGATACACAACAAAATAATCCTATACGGGTTCCATTTTCATACTGAAACGGAGCAAATATAGCATTAATAACGTGTAAAAGTATATATATATTTATGTCGTAATAGTTTTTTACAAATTCAAATAGGACTAACCCTGACGGATGAAAAATAAAATGACATAAGTTATTAAATTTTGACTACTCTGTTACAAGATCGCGTAGCTTTTTGGTCATACAAAAAGTCACACCAACGTCAGATCTTTTTTTTTGGCCGGTTTCGGGTAATTTTCTTCACATGGCAATTTTTTAATCCGTCACACATGTTTAGGTGTCCGCCAGGGCCCAGAAGTATATGACGTCATTCATGGACAACAAAGATAGTTCTATACGTTCGGTACTAAGCAAAAAAAAGATGAACGCAATATCTTTGGTCCTTGTCACCGTTACCGGGTTTTTTATTTGGCTTCGTTTGATCTAAGCCAAACAGGTTAACAATTTTTTTTTAATATTGTGGTTTCTTGTGAAATAATCCAATTGAAATAGTGATTAACGCAATAAATATTTGAGAAATAATGTGTGTGCAGTAGGTGAATGCAGCATTTTATGCAGCAGAAGTCGTACTGAGGCGTAAACATGAAGGAATAATATTTCACAAGTAACTAGACATTATTTTGTCTATTTTCCCTTTTAGAAGAGTTTATTGTGAAAAATATAAATACAGCGTTACATTTCATGTAATAACAGGTCCTCAGCTTAACAGAAAAACAGCTAAATGATTAATTCATGAATAAAATAACCAAACATAACCAAAAAATTTCATTGTCAAGGTACTGCCAGTTTATGCTTTTTAATTTCCCATAAAACCAGCTAGGTACCATGTTGATTTGCAAATAGTTTATAAGTCGGAATAAATCTTACTGTAGGTATAGTAGCTAATTATTTGCTTGATTTCACTTATTTTTTCGATTGTAATTTGTTTTGTGCTTAAATAAATATTTAAAGTAAAATATATCATTTTATATTTAGGGTCAGAGGGGGTAAGTGAAACATACTTGCACATCTGTCCACTTTGTGAATTCTGCTAGGACGCTAATTTTTTACACATAGAAAGCCTTAATCTGAAATGGCAAATGACGGCAATAAATACTTTTCAAGAAAATAATTTCTGAAAATTCAATTTGCATGAACGAAACATCACTTTAAAAATGGTTCACGATTTTGACAGAAACGTTCCGATTCAATATTCTGACGGTAGGTTGACATTGGGGTTTGATTATTTTGTAGGTGACTATATTGACAGTTTTGTTTTTATTATCTGTTATCCGCAATTATTATCCTACTTATATAATAATAGCTGCATAGTATCTTTATAGCACTTTATAAGCGCTGAATCTCCATCTCTTTCTGTGGGTGCCGTTAAGAGCAGACTAAGGGGCTATCCAGAGAATGGGCAGTAGCACTCTCTTTGGAACATTATAATCTTCAACTGCAACTGCAACTGTTATGGGCGGCCGCGTCGCTTAACATCAGGTGAACGACTAGCTCGTCACGTCATTCAATCGCATAAAAAAAAAATCTTCTGCGATGACAAGCCACTTGCCAAGCGAGGTGATTATGGCAAACCTCTAACCTCTCTATAATCAGCGTCTAAAATGGCGTTTTATGGGCACGCCTGTGTTCAGCACTAGACGTCTTCCAGCTGTTGATGTGAAATACGCGATTTTCGCCCATCGGACATTTACAATGACATTTGTAATGTAGTAGGTATTTGATTGATTTTATTACCTGTGTCGTCTGTGACTGCAAATACTAACCGCACATTACGCGCCCTTTCATGCATTTTTTTGTGTAAAAATGTACATAAACACTATTAAATTGCTTCATGGCATCAACCGAGTTGTGTTTTGTAAACTTAGAGATTTCTTTTTATTATATGACCTAGCAGAAAGATTGTGTGACGCGTGTGTTAGAGCATTGAAACCATTTCGCCACATAGCATAGAGCTAAACTGCGTGATTTATTGATTACGATAGGGTTTCACTTAGGTACTCCTTCGTTTCACTTACCCCACCTGACCTTGCATTTTAGTTTTTACAATAAATTTGAAACAATGAACACTGGTAAAACATAATTTTTAGGTATCAAAGTAAATTACTCTATAGATAGAGCTAACGCAATCACCCATTATTTACCCAAAATTTTGGGAGACGTTCTTATTCAGGCAGCACCTCGTGTGGGAGCAAGAAACAACTAGGCGGGCACGCGCTGTAAAATTATACTAGTGGGAATTCTGTGGTGTCCGCCATTGCTGTACGTCAGTTCGATGTCAATCAAAACTCACTCCTGTTTTTTTTTAATTCTATGACAAAAAAGGTAAAAATGTAACGCAAGCCGCGAAAAAAAATTGCGATGTTTATGGACCTAGTGCAGTGTCTGTGAGAGTAGCACAAATTTGGTTTAAGCGTTTTCAATCCGGACATTTTGATGTCAAATATGCACCTCGCTCTGGTCGCCCTATTCCGGATAAAATGGATGCCATTTTTTAAAAAAAGTGGAGCAAGAGCGGCATATCAGTAGTTACGACGTAGCTGAAGAACAGCATTGCGTAGCATTTGAAAAAAACTGGGTACACAAAAAAGCTCGATATTTGGGTCTCTCACGAGCTCACTGAAAGAAACCTAATGAACCGTGTACTCATCTGTGATTATTTATTACGACGTAATGAAACCGAACCATTTTTGAAGAAGCTGATAACTGGTGATGGTAACACGTTCAATTTTATTGATCAATAAAATTGACGAGACCACTTAAGTCAATGTTTTCTCCATACTGTAAACCGAAAAACATTGACCAATACTAACCCTAAACGATCAATAAAATTGATCAATCCCAAAGATTGATCAATAAAATGTAACGTGTATGGGAGGCCTAACACTAATTTAGTTCGACTGGAACCCTACCCTGCCAAAAGAGTTTAAAATACCTATACTGACCTTCTGTGTATACGATCTATTATTGTTCCAAATACTTTTACTGACATTAAAGTCACTAAGAACTAATCAAATGGTTCTAAAACTGACTTTTTTGTATAGTCGATACCTATTTATTGGCTGTTTAATTGATAATTTTCTTACAAATAAGAAAAACATTTAAAATATTTTATATAAAACAGCAGCGCGTCCACCCGTTGGCACATGCCGGGGCAGACTAATTCACGCCCCGCCAAGGGCCTCGCCCTTGGCTCGCCGCAAAATAACGCAAAATATTACTAAACAGACTTAATTTTGGCTCTAAAAATAAAATGTTCAATTGAGCTTGTATATTTTTAAATTTCCTATCCGAGGGTGTAAAAATATTTAATGACGCAATCTTCCTTTACGCGGCATTGTACACTGTGTGACTGGAAAGGTGTTCTTAAAGTATTTTTTTTATTCATAATGTACCTAGTAATCGAATATTTTGTTCAATTGATAAGTACAGGTGCAGAATGATCTTATTGGTGATATTTTTTTCATGTCTGTAGAATTCATAGGTTCTTCAGTATGATTAGTTAAAAAGACGCGTTTGGCCTATGTTAAAGGCTTAAGCATAGATTCTATGTAAATAGGGCGAATTCTGTGGACCACAGAGTACCTTTTTATAAACTTAAGGTGAAACGTTTCACTAGCGCCGCAAATTAAATTTTTTTTGCGTTCTTTTGCCAATAATAGCTTAATAACTCAACGTGATTACATGAAAACTAATTTTGCAGAAATAAATAGAATGTATCTACAAATTACGATTAAAAGTATCTCCCAGGTATCATTCGTTTAGTGACAAATGGCAATAAACAATTTTCTTCTTAGTTTTTCAGTCTATTGCCATTTGTCGCTAAACCAATGACATGTAGGTAATACTTTTTATTGTAATTTATTGATACATTATATTTATTTGCGCAAAATTAGTGTTCATGCCACGTTGAGTAATTAAGCTATTATTGGCAAAAGAACGCAAGAAAATTTGAATTGGCCGCGCTAGTGTAACGTTCCACCTTAAGGTCGAAAACGGGGAGTTTTTCCAATTTTCACAAAATGTTAAATAACTCAAGAATTAAAAAAAAATCGCTGAACTAATGTTACGCTTAAAAGATAGCCCTAGCCCTGTGAACCAATTAAATTAAATTAAAGGTTTCCACGCGATGTTTTCCTGCACAGTGGTATTAGTCACAGAGTATTGGTATTAGCGCGAGGTGTATCGGGATTCAAACCAGTGTGCGTCGGTTTGAACGTCACACGAGCATCCGCTGTGCACACTGGCTTACATTGTAGCATAGGTACCTATTCCTAAGAACTGGTTTTTTAAAGGTTTTAGTTGAGTCCTGTCCCTCGGCTAGCATGCGCACCGTGACAAGACTATGGTAACGCCACCGGCCTAAGTGTGTCTTACTCTAACAGTGACGGACGACAAGTTTACTCGCGGTGCGCATGCTAGAACATCTGAGTAGTGTATTATGTCATGAGTTATGATGTGTCTCAATGGTTATCTTTTTCTTAGTTTCAGAGGCCTTCATGCTGATCCACCTCGAACCATGCACCAAAACATAGGTATTGTTTTGGTGCTGCTAATGTCATGAAGGGGAAACATTTTAGTAAATATGTAACATAATACTTTTTGCCTATTATCATTAGATGCCAGCCTACTTTACCATGTAAGGTATGCAGGTTTTTAATAAAACATGTGTTTACAAGCATATTATATATTTTTTTATAATAATTAAGAATAAATTCTTACATCACGAGTTATAAAATAAATACATTTATTGCCTTAAATTAAGTCCAAAAGTACTCTGTACAATTATTGTTAGCGATGTACAAACGAGAACGACAAGTAAAACATATCCAAAAACAAAAATAAAAAAGGGCCTTATCGTGAAGTCAGTAAGTTTCACATTCGTGTGACAAAACCACGAACAACTTAACAAATTGTGTCTGAATCACAACCAATAGTTTGCATCTTAATTTTCTCTCTTATTATTAAATATTACACAAACTATTTTATATCATTGCTCTTCGCTTATTCTAAAACAAGAACCATTGTTTACCTTACAATATAATTACATTTAAATTAAGACTATCTAATCGCTAGCAGGTGTTTTTTACTGGACTGCTGCTTCATCTCATTTTATCCATGCCATTATAATCTCCGAGATCCTAAATTGGTGTAGACTGTGCGAAATATATCAATAACATGTAAATAAAATATTGCTTTGGTATTGAACAATTCATTGAAACATTATTGCGATTTATATCAGTGAGCTACGATTAGGTTCCAGGATATAATATATAACTATATATAAACAGTATCACAGTTAATTGTGACAGCAATAGTTCATTGTAACAAGTGTTACAAAGTATAATAAGGCGAATACGATTGAGTTCTGCACACCGGTTTGATGAACGAAAACCCAAGAGACTTCATTACGATATATAAATCTATGCAACATTAACTACACAAACTAAGATAACCGCACAATCTACACGAGACCAAATTATATTGCATGTTTCACGCTGACATCCTCCGGGGTTCATTGCTTATAAACAAGGCATTACCTATCCAAGGCCACTGTGACGGTCACAATGTACTACTAGCCTAGCATATTAATATGCCCTATGCTAACTAACAAATTAAAAAAAATTGTAGCGCGTCACACACCGGCATTGTTCATACAGAATTACAGACAACAATAAATTAAATAAGACGGTTCAAAATATCACGAAATTAAATTCATGTGGCAAATAATATGGCATCAGATTTTTTAAGTACTTTCATTAAAGTTAGGACTACTCGAACTTGCGCTAGATCAAGTTTTTAAAGAGTTAAGCATTGCTGCACACTCCTCTACTTGTATTTAAGAGTTAAGGTACTGGAAGACAGAAAAACATCGCTATTCAGATCAAAAAGAAACATTAGTAATAAATTCAAAATAACTTTTACGATTTTAGAGTTACTGGCCATTAAGCCAAAATATGCATAACAAAACCAATTCTACTAATGAATTACATCTAAATGGACAAAACAAAGTAAATTATTATGTATCTACTTCTTGCTGTTTAGTTTGAAGTAGCTAGACTGCGGGTTCAATAGTTTAAGATCACATTTAAACACAGGATCAGGCTCCATTAATTTCAAAATTGACTAGATAACTGTGTGCATAGGAATCGTATATAAAAATAGCTAAGTAAAGGAACCAATACACTGAAATTCTGGCATGTCCGTGTAAAAACAAAAAAAACTTTCTAAAACTAATTTATTGCCACAAGCAAAAATTATGTCTAAAACTGTACTTTTATATTATGTAAAGAGTTCACAATAACACTTCTAACCTTTGTACAATTTGTACAATCACCGTAAC
Source organism: Ennomos quercinarius (assembly GCA_910589525.2). Classification (NCBI taxonomy): domain Eukaryota; kingdom Metazoa; phylum Arthropoda; class Insecta; order Lepidoptera; family Geometridae; genus Ennomos; species Ennomos quercinarius. The sequence continues at coordinate 5,466,503 of OU342513.1, read as the reverse complement.
CGTTCTCAGTCAAGAAACTTAGCGCGTTTAACCGAACCGAAAGTAACAACGAAACATCACAACACCGAAAACAACACACGGAGCGAAAGAAAAGATCACTGACACTGACACTGACACTGAATATTTCGTTCCATCGCGAGTGTTGTGGCATCACTTGGACGGTTGATAGGGAGGATAGGGCCCGTGCGGAGGCGCTGCGCGTGATCCGGTCGCATACAGCTGCTGCTGGAAGTTGTGGAACTGCGCCGCGTATGCTGGGTCCGCGGTCGAAGGTACAGGGAAGCCCTGGCCTTTGAAGGGTCCGCCCATTGAAGGCGGGAGCGGCTGACCACGTGGCTTCATCCCGCGGAAAGGCGGGGCGCCTCCAAACGCCTCCATTTTGGGCGGAGAACCGAATCCGGCTGGGTAGTGGTGTGGCATTCGAAGCATGGGTGCTCGCATGCCACCGCGCATTGATTCTAACTCCATGCCGCGCGGCGGGAAGTAGCCTTTACCTAGAAAATCAAAGTTCAAAATAGGAATCAACTATTTTTGAGCCCCGTTAACATTAAAATGATCCAATGTATGTATGTATGTAGTTTAAACGTTAAAATTGCTGTACCGATTTGTATGAAATACACTGCCGAGATAACGTTTGATACCCTTTCTTCCAAAAAAAAAGATTTCCCGCGGTAAAACTGATTATATTTTTTTTATTTCAGATTGTAAAGACTGACTACATTTCACTTGATGATAAACGACTATATAACCGAAAATCAAGCTTTATGGGTGCCATTGGTTTACGGGATAAACCGCAGGGTACCTCTTAAAATAAATAAATAAATATTTGTGGACATTTCACACAACACCATCTAACCCCAAACTAAGCATAAGCAAAGCTTGTGATGATAGTATGTTACATACTATCATCAGTCTTATCACTAACTAGTGGCTCGCCCCGGCTTCGCACGTGTAGTGGTGTAGCCTATGTTACTCAGGGTGAATGTAGCTTTCCAATGGTGAAAGAATTTTTGAAATCGGCGCAGTAGTTTTTGAGTTTATTCATTACAAACATACACACAAAAATACAAATCTTTCCTCTTTATAATAGTGGTGTAGAGGTGTAGATATTATGTTGTAGCACTGTATTTTAGCTGTTACTCTGATCCACCCGTGGCAATAATAGCCGCATGAACAGCAGACCACAATGGTCTTATCTCTGCGGCAAGAACACTTCTTGGACTTTGTATAAGCATCTATGACATCGGGAACCCCGCGATAACTGATACAATACATAGATACTAATAAAAAGCTAAGAGCATTAACTCTAGTTTTTTCATGCATTACCTTCTAACTGCATAGGGTTAGTGACGCGTTGTAGAAACTCTAAAGAAGGAGGGCCTCGGGGACCAGAATTGCAAGCCATTTGCGGCCGCGTCGGTAAATACTGGATAGTGTTGGGTGCACTCGCTTTGACTTGGACATTAGCTCCGTTGAACGGCGGCATCTTGCCGGCGCCAGCCATGCGGGGTCCTAGCATGTTGGCATCGGTCATGGGTCCCATGGGTCCCATGGGACCACCGCCCATCTTGGGGCTGAGGTTCATGTCTGGAGGGAAGTCATTGCCCATCATACTGTCCATTGGACCACCCATGCCAGGCCCGCCCATGCTGTCCATGTGGCAACCTGGAATAATTAGAAGTTAGTTTAATGCTGTTCACGAGACCAGACTTGGCCTTTATCAAAATAAATTTATGTTCAGGTATAAACTAGCTGGCCGTGTGGTCCCAGCGGTGTGAGAATAGGACCACCCCATCTCTTCCCGTAGGTGGCGTAAGAGCCGGGAATAAGGACGTTCCTAAAGGAATATCCAGGGAGTGAGCAGCAGCATTATCCTCGGTACATTAAAATCTTTGTTTTTTTATGCGATTGAATGACGTGACGAGCTAGTCGTCTCACCTGATGTTAAGCAACACGGCCGCCCATAACAGTTGCAGTATCACTCGGATCTTTAAAACAATAAAGTTTCGCGTGACACTGCACTGCGCACGTCATCCTGAGACATCACACAGTCTAGTAATCAGATTACTAGACTGAGTAATCAGATCATGAAGTCTCATTTGCCCAGTAATTTCACTAGCTACAGTGCCCTTCAAACCGGAACATAGTAGTGCTTGCCCACTACTGCTTGGCGGCAGAATAACTGGCAAAGCGGTGGTACCTACCTAGACGAACTTTGCAGAAAAGTCCTACCACCTAGTAAAATCATGTTATGTGATGCCCTGGAAGTTGTTTGGTCTAAATCAATAAGAAATAAAGAAAGAAAAGACATTTATTCACCATACCATACCATAAACTATCATTGCACTGACAGTTGAATCAGCTGATAGCAGGTATTACAAACATTTTAGGGCTTTGGCATTCTCGTCCATGAAAAAGTTTTCATACCAGCTTCATAGAGAACCTCTTGGTTGCTAAACGGTGTTGGATCACAGTCAAAAAGTAACCAATTGTTTCCTACCCAGGACGTCAAAACTGAGATTCGTTATGGTTGGCAATGATAAATCTCTGCTGATTTAATCTTCGTTTTTGATCACCTATTGAAGATTTCTAAATTCAAGTAGTTAGATTTTTCATAGCATCAACGTAACCATTGAAAATTGTGACAATTCTGTTAGATTTTATAGGTAAAATGATCGTAATTCTGATATCGCTCAACCATACCGTAGCGACAACCCTTAAAAGCAGCTGATTCAACCGTCAGTGCAATGTTAGTGAATATTATATTGCATGTTAAATTATTACGGCTCCGGTAGTACCATAAATATTGTTAGGTTTATATAAACTTTACCATATAGTATAACAGAATATCACATTTCAGCTGGAACACGTCCACTGCTGAACCTAGGCCTCCACGGAATACGTAGTACCTTTGGCTACGGAACCCTAGCAACAGTAACATCAACCACTTCACAGCAGCAAAGATTAAAAAGCTTACCCAAATCATTCATCATCATATGCGGATGTCCATGCGGATGCATAGAGTGGTGATGCTGCATATGATGTGGGGCAGAACCAAAAGGACCCATCCCTCCTCCATTAGGTCCCATAGGTCCACCGCTGGGTCCCCCGCCTCCACCGACCGTATTCGTTAATTGCTGAGACATCTGAGCCAGGGAGGAGATTGGGTCGAAGGAAGACGTGGCTGGACCCATGGGTCCTCCGGGACCTTGGTTAGGGTTGATAGGGATGTTGTCCGGCCTGTTCATACTGCAAGGTCCTGGGAAGGGACCGGGCAAACTTGTGCTGTTGGGACCGCCTGACAATGTAGTCTGGAAATATAATGGAAACAATGAGAAACCCTAAATCGTACAAAAAAAAACAACGAATAATGATACATGAGAGCTATGCTCGGTGTTTCTCTGCAAGATAAGCTCCGGAATGAGGAGATCCGCAGGAGAAATAAAGTGACCGATATAGCTCTTAGAATACGCAAGTTGAAATGGCAAACGCAGCGTAGGTCCCCCATTTGGTGGACCGACGATCTGGTGAAGACCGCGGAAAGCCGATGGATGCAGGGAGCGAGCAGCCTTGAGCGGCTGAGTGGCGCTCTCTGGGGGAGGTTTATGTTCAGCAGTGGACGTCTTCAGGCTGTTGATGATGATGATGAATGATACAAGAATAATAATGGCAATGGTATGGGTGTGGTGGTATGGAGCATGGTGTACATACTGTACAATGATTCTCTCTGTCAACATTAAAACTAAAAATATGTCTCAAAATCTATCTGTGGCACTTTTGAGATTTGAAATGGGCTGTCGAACAACAGCTTGTAACTTTTCGATGGTGCAATAATAAACTTCTTTATTCTTTTACAAAACCAACGGAAGCGACACTGCAGTTGCTTTAAGAGCTTGCGACGCAGAGTTTGCAGAGGAATAATTGAAAATGTTACATAAGGTCCCTGGTTAAGGTTCAATTTTCTTTGTACTACTCATACTCATACTCATTTATTCATAGACTATGTTTACACATCACAAAAAGTCAATATGAGCTATTATAACGGTCAATTCAGACAGAGCAGCAAAATGCTCGAGCAGTTTTTAAGTGCTATATGAATATCAACCTTAATCTATTTAGACAAAGCTGAAAATAGTATGCAATTGTAAGATTTTAATGTTGCATACTATTTTCAGCTTTGTCTAAATGGATTAAGGTTGATATTCCAATAGCACTTAAAAACTGCTCGAGCATTTTGCCGCTCTATGTGAATTGACCCTTATACGTAGTCGTAGTGTATACAACGAGTATACATCTACCTGTCCAGTGTAATATATTAGGTTGGGGAAAAAGTCTTTTCGCATTATAGTAAGTATGAACTTGTAATAAAATCTCTTTGGCTATACTATTTGTATCTGGCTGGTTTTGGTATCATTAAAACTATACATTTTAAAGAAGATAATTTCATATTCAAATTAGGAAAATGTGTGATTTTCATTTGCTTTTCGTACTGTGAAGATGAGTGAATCTAATGAAGAAACTCGATACATTTTAAAATTTTACTACAAAAAAGGTAAAAATGCAACGCAAGCTCGAAAAAAATTTGCGATGTTTATGGACCTAGTGCAGTGTCAATGAGAGTAGCACAAATTTGGTTTAAGCGTGTAACTAAATAGTGATACATACCTCATTATTCCCCGCCATGGAGTCATCCATACTGGCAGTAGTGTTGACAACAGATCCACTGGAAGCGACACTGCAGCTGCTTTTCGAGCTGTTGGCGCAGGAAGTGGCAGACGAAGATGGTGCGTAAGGTCCCTGGCTGAGGTTCTGTTCCCGTTGCGGCGTTTTCGAAGCGCCATCTTGGCTTGACCGGTTTGAGGAAGGGCTCGGTCGAGATTTCTCGTCTGTGGAAGAGGAATAGAATATTTTAAATTAATCTTATTTGTAATTGAATTCATTAGCGTCCTGAGACCGGTTACGTGTGAACCAAAATTTTTGAAATCTCACGCTTCGATTTGGTATTTATAATAATTCCAAAAAATGGGATTACTTACTCAATCAGGTGCTACAGTACAAAATTAAATTAAAATAATCATGTACTGTTTTTAAATATTACATACAATACAAGGTATAAAAACTTTTAAAAGTATTAAAATCATTCGTGCCACGGCAATCTTCACAATTTTCAATAAAAATATTATCATTTACACTGTTTATTCCTTAATAATTAACATTAGATGATGTCCTATCGTGTACTCAATTTATGCCAATGAATTCAATTGTATACAAGACAAATCAAGTCCAGTCTACTTCTTCTCGTGTAGGCAAATGGTCAGCCCTGATGGCCTAGCATGCACACCGCGAGAAAACTTGTCGTCGCTGTTAGAGTGAGACACACTTAGGCGCTACCACAGTCTTGTCACGGTCTTTCACGAGATGAAGTGGCGAGAAAACTTTGTCGCAGTGCGCATGCTAGCCGGGCAGGTGTCAGAATTTTTAGACCGCGCAGAGCCCAAAGGTATCTTGGCTTGGCTTAACGAGTATTGTCTTACGACAACAGCCGCCACCGAAAGGCTTAACGTGCCCTCTGAAGCACGGTAGGAGTTAGTTGTAAATATCACCTTTTCGTAGCGGTCACCCATCAAAGTAGTGAACGCGCCGCAGCGAATGTTGGTTAACTTTAATCGAAATAACAAGGACTGCAATAATTTTACAACTGACAAGCTCCAGTTCATGCAATTTCTAAGTCGCTAGTCAAAAAAATGGCTTGAACATTTTAATCGTAACTCTTAGAATTGGCAAGTTGAAATGTCAATGGGCAGGCCACTTCGCTCGTAGAACTGACAACCGATGGGGAAGAAAGGTTCTCGAGTGGCGACCACGAACCGGAAGACGCAGCGTAGGCCAGCCCCCCACTAGATGGACCGACAATCTGGTGAAAACTGCTAGGAATATTGGATGCAGGGCAAGCAGCCGCTCAAAGTGGCGCTCCCCGGGGGAGGCCTATGTTCAGCAGTGGACGTCTTCAGGGTAATGATGATTTTTATCTGTAACCAAGTTACCTTGTCCACACTGAGCTCCTTTAGGCGTTTGCGGGTTGTTGAACCCGGGGCTTTGTTCCATTGAAAACCGCCCCGATCGCTGTTCTGACAACGACGAGTGAGGTTCCGGCGTTCCAGGCATCATCCTGTGTACATTCGTTTTATAATTCATAATTCATTTATTGCTGTTACAGGGTTACAGGGTCTTATTGCTACATTTATATAGTCCCACCTGTAACATGCCATTGTAGCATGCAATAGGCTAGGACACAGATAACCCCCAATAGATACCGCATTACGGAATTTTTGTTCGGATCCTAGCTCACCGAAACTGGAGGAAGGCGCGGGTTGCGGGGACTGGAGCCAATGCGCTGTTATTGGCTGTTTCGAGTGATGCCCTAATAATGAACTCTAATAATTGGTTGAAACTAAGGCCGTGCTGCGAAGCGGCGATTTATATAGAACCATTTACGCCAATGCGTGGTGCGCGGTCGTCGTCTTTCATGCGGTATCTATTGGGGGTTATCTGTGGGCTAGGATGACTGGCTTGATTTAATTCAAACCAGTATCGAACGACCGTCATATACATTTTTAACATAGTCATGTCATAGTAGGTACCTACTTAATAGTCTAAAGCAATACATTTCTTCATTTATTTACATCGTTCCGTCATTAAAATTAATCATTGTCATTATTATAAGATTGTTCAATTGATTCCTGTTCTTTAATTGTAATTGTACCTATAATAGTTATTTAAACCTATATAAATTTACGCTCAAAAAATTCTTATAAGCTGTGGTGAAATACGGCTGATACTTTAGAAGTAGGGTTGCTTTTGAACCTGCACCCGTATCGCGTAACTGTTCTGATGGCCTAGCATGCGCACCGCGAGAAAACTTGTCGTTGTTAGAGTACACATACACATACTTAGGACATACTTAGGGGCTGCACTAGTCTTGTCACGGTCTCTCACGAGATGAAGTGGCGTGAAAATTTTGTCGCGGTTCGCATGTTAGCCGGTCTGGGCCCTAAGGCTGATCACACATTGGGCGGTAGCGATCCTCGAGCGACTTCTCGCGATATCGCGGCGACACACGCCGCACGCTGGTAAAACGCGGCGGCGACCACGCGGCGTTACCGTCGGTACTAGTATAGTGTTATATTATCTGTGCCGTCGGTAAGTCGCCCGAGGATCGCTACCGCCCAACGTGGGGTCAGCCTGATTCTGTATGAAAACACAGATTCCACATGATACGAAACCACGTCGTTATCGTGTCTTGTTCGAATCGTGTCACAGCATTAGCACCACCTACCAACCAATACCTACCAATACCTTCACTTTACATTAAATTTATTTTTATTTTGAATAAATATTGACATAAGCGGTGGTAACTTTTGACGTGTTCATGTTTCGGAACGCGTCTCAGTGGAACATTATGATTTTTGACAGTTCAAAACGCGCCAATCCCAAATTCATTTCGCGCGGTTTCGTTTTCATTTCATAGAGAATAGATTTTTGCAGATTTCTTATGTAAGATAAGGAATTCGCGCGGTTTCGAAGTAAGGAATCGTAAAGTGGTCATACAGAATTACCGAGACCACCAGACCATCCCCACCAGACTTACGCGATAAGACCCCTGTTTTTAGAATCAAGATATATAAACTACGGTGAAAGACTCTAATATCTTATGACTGGGTTGTTTTTTGGAAACTCAAGACGAGTCACAAGTAGTGGAGGCTACCAGCTTAGTATTAGAGCAATTACCCGACTACCGCAACAAAGGTTGCGATTTGGACCTGCAATGTATGCTTATAAGCAACACGACTAGGGATTGCAATCCGGAAAACCGAATCCGGTATTCCGGCGGATCTGGGATGCCAATTTATAGTAAAATAATCGCACTGCTGCATGAGTATAGGTACATTAAAAAAACTTGATCTCGACTTGAGTTATATATTTATTTATTTATTGAGTTGGTGAAGTTATAAAAGTGATGATTCTTCTATTCATTAAATCCCTATTCAAACCGGCGCCTTAGTCGTACCGCTGTGGGTAGCGGTATACCGCGCGGGGTTCCGCGCGGGTATTTCGTATGAAGTTTCGCTCAAGTTTCGCGCTAGCCGCGGAACTTCAATGCAAATACCGCGCGGGATCCCGCGCGGTATGTACCGCTACCCACAGCTTAATACATAATACAGAAATTAGATTTCCTTACCCGGCAGGTGATTTTTGATTCGAGTTCGACTGAGGCGTCTGCCCTCCGCTATTCGAAGGAGGCCCGTTGTCTTTTAACGACGTGTTAGGCTGCTTCTGTATCGTTAACTCTTGACCTGTTCACACGAAAATAAACCGTAAAACATACAAAAACATATGAAATGTGAACATGTAGTTGCGTGAAACGATGCAGAGTGAAGGAACGGAATTAGCCATAGAGTATGAAATATGTTAGCACATTTTCACCAACCACCACCAAATGAGAGTTCAAAACAAACACAAAATTACTATGATACAAACAACAATGACACTTAATACGGTGCAAAGAAGTTCCAATCTTGTGTGATGAATATAATAATTATTATGTTATTTTGCAGAAAGATTGTCGAAGTCACTTTAAAATTTTAAAGACCTATATACATACATCCTCATTTCTAGTATAATCTGTGTCAATAGCCAAGCAACGCTTCTTTGTATGATTTCCGAATAAAATAATATAAAAATATTGTGTACCAAGTCTTTTTAAAGTATGAGAGATTAATTAACTCATTAGTTTCTACGTTATCAGAGGCTCTGAGCCCCCGATTTTTTGGTGATTTTTTTTAAGTAATCCCATTGCGTAGTAACTGAACCAGGCCCGTTATTAGAATATATCGAGGGCGTAGAAGGGAAATTAGATAACTAACAAAACCATTATCGTGAGAAAACAACGATTTAGTTGTTTTTTTTCGACAAATTTAGCAACAAAATTTTTTGTAAGAGCAAAATTACTGTGGGCGTTTTTATATGTTATGTAATGGTATCAGTATACAACTTTTGAGTTCATCATGGATGCCGCAGCTCTTTACATAATTTTTTTAAAAATCTGGAAAACCTAATCCATTTTTCATAAGGTAAAACTGAATTACGAGCTTTATACATTTTATGTGAAGACAAAATGGTGATACTGTGAAATTATACATTATTTGGTCAGTTATTCACTTCTTCCTCTCAAGTTTTACAGCTATTATTGAAGGTTCATTACTGCTACAAAAATACCTTTTTTGGAATAATTTTGGCATGGAATAATATATTCGAGCTAGGGTAAGACCAAAAGATGCGTCGTGATTTAGGCTTTATCGTCATGTCAAAAAGTCGATTTCGCAAAAAGTGTTAGTTGTCTAATTTCCTCACTACGCCCTCGATATATACATAAATTCGACAATCTTTCAGCATAGCAACACATAAATATAAAATGATCCAATCAAACAATAGAAACGAAGCAAAAAATCATTAAAGATCACTTAGAAATAAGCCAGGGTTACACTTGTAAGTTTTCAAAGACATTAGTATGGCAACACTTCAGGCGTTACATGCATTTGTTCGTGCACGCATATTACGGACGCGCACGCAATCTCCGGACGCATTTGCGTACAACTTTCTTTTGTTTTCCGATTATCATTCCTCACAAGTGTAATCCCGGCCGCGGTGTTTCTGTCCCTGTCTTTACCTTCGAACTGGTTGAGATAGGATATTTGCTGCGGTGACGGCACGGGCATCAGACTCGGTTCCTTTCCGTGCGAGCTTGCCTGGTGGTTCTTTTGCTGTTGCGCAGCCAAACATTGAAGTGTACGGACAAACACGCCATCATCTAGCTTCTCCAGTATCTCTTATGTGGCCAACGTTTGATCCAAGTCATACGCAACGTGGTCCGTATATTTACGTTATTCGATGTAATTGGTCACACGTTGGGATTTGAAGCGTCAAGCGTTTTGCGGGGGAGGGGAGGGAAAACAAAAATACGCATTACAACTACAGAAAACCAAAAATCAAGTACTGCAAAAACAAAATTGTTTGTCGAAAAAAAAACACATTGTATAAAATCGTCGTGGTTGGGAAAATGTCTAACACAAGTTAAAAAAGTAAATCTGCATGCTTTTCTACATCTATGGCTTCTGTTTAGTAATCATGCGATAATAAGACTTACCGTTTTCGTTATAAAGCTTATTATGAATTAAAAGGACTAATATAGATAGAACCATTATCGTCCCGAATACGTGGCATTGTCCATAAGTTTTTTTTTATCGGCTACTGTTTCCGCCAAATGCGGCATAATTTTCCATAAATTAACTCAGCTCAGTGAGAGTATTCAGCGTGTAGACTAAGTTTTCGGACGAATTTAAATGATTTGATAATTAATTTCCGTATGGATTTCTGTCAAAAGCTTTCCAAATCCACCAGCTTTAGAATCAGCCAACCTTCTTTCAAAATTGCAACTCTTTACTCATCTAGAACATTACAACTAAGTCACCTCAAGCCTTATCAGCTTCCAAAACTGATGTTCACAAAAAATTAAGATTAGCGCCATCTGTCGGCCAAAAACGCCTAACAACAGTACTTTCGTCCTTTGAATTCACACGTCCATACCCGTACTATATGCGACTAACCTGGCGCGTCCTGTTTCGGCCCTTGCTTGCAATGCGCGGGGCTATTAAGGCCTGAGCCTGCTCTCGAGGCTTCCGCCGACATCGGCATTTGTACAGAGCCGTGGCCGGGGGATTGGGTAGCTGGAATTCATAAGTTTATTTGAACTGGCTAATAAAGAATTATGTTTTTAATAGAACAATTAAGGTGACGAGTAGAGCCAGATAAGCAGGTCTAGATCCGTTCAAAGAAACAACAACCTTAACATCGTAGTCTTAAATATCAATTCAGTCTGCACTTCAGCGCGGCGCTTACGAGAAATACAACGCACGAAATGACTGATTTGGCGGTTTTTAATTAATAAGTATTTCTATATAGTATTTTTCAAAATTTTTAAGTCATTACGACATCTGAATGTTTGTTGGGAATACACTAATTTATTTTTTGTAAAAATATATTCAGTAGAAGTTCAGTAAAATGGGAACATACAAATTTTGTGAGGGAGGTTTGCGATTTTTTTCTATAGAGCTACATTTATTAATCTTGTATTTGCGGTCATCATAAACGACTTAGGGTGGATTCGACCAAACGAGAGTAAGGGTTATACTTAGAATAAATCGCCAGTTATCCGAGAGTAAACCAATTTCACATTTTACCATCTACACTCAAGCCTATTCGAGAATAACAACTTATACTACCGTTTTTGGTGGAGTAATAAACTATTCCGAGAATATTTTAATGGCGGCAGCGCGCCATATAACTCCAACATTTACTTACCTGCACTATAATACGACAAAATTGAGTTGCTATGACATAAACTTGAATACCTTGGCGTTGTAGAACAATAATTGTTACCTGGGTAATAGTTTCGTTCATCGTTCACTCCGCTATTCGCGTATAAGTATACTATACTTTGTATTGCATGGTAAAACGACTAATGAGTTATTCTAGTTTAAGATCGTGGAATAGATTTATTCTGGTATAGTTACTCGCGCATAACTCTAAGGTTGGTCAAATCCACCCTTAATGAAATGAATTACATGATATATTAAATTCAAAGCTCCACATTTTTTAATTACGCCAGGAAACGTACCAAAAATACATTGTTTGCTCTACTCGTCGCCTTAAGCAATAACAGCAATAATTTCAGAGCGGGTCTGGTTTTCCGGTAGATCGTGCAGTTTACAAACAAACGCACCAACTCTGGTTCAAATCTCGTTTGACCTATGGCTTTGAAATTACGTGCGGGATTGCCACTCACAAAAGAGTTCTCAAAGAAAGAGAGAGCGTTTAAGTTTTCCTTCACCATAATAAGATAGATAGTAAGATAGACCAGTGTCCAATGCCTATAAAATATAAAAAAAAAACGTCATGACTCATCTCTCTATATAGGCGTTTAAAGCCCTATTCAAACCAGCGCGTTATTCGTACCGCTGTTGGTAGCGCGGTATACCGCGCGGGATTCCGCCCTGGTATTTTGTATGAAGTTTCACTCAAATTTCGCGCTAGCCGCGGAACTTCAGTACAAAATACCCGGGCGGAATCCCGCGTGGTATACCTCTACCCACCGCGGTACGAATACCACGCCGCGCCGGTTTGAATAGGGCTTAAACGCTTCAACCCTTAAGGTCGGGACTCACATAGGCCACATAGCTATATTTACTTATTTTCATAATATAAAACTCGTTATTACCAAAACTTGCAACTATGAGGCCCGTCTGCACAAGAGTTTGACAGCCCCTAAGTCGACACTTGACGTACATATTGCAACGCATTTGGGAGCGTCCTAAAGAGATGAGAACGAACTTAAGAGCTATAATACTTTAGTGCAGACGGGCGTAAAGCCCTATTCAAACCAGCGCGGTATTCGTACAGCGGTGGGTAGCGGTATCCCGCGCGGGATTCCGCCCGGGTATTTTGTATAAAGTTTCGCTCAACTTCAGTACAAAATACAGCGCGGGATCCCGCGTTACCAAACTAACAATTACCTATAGGCACAGAGGCGGACCGGTGTAAAGGCGAAGCACCGTAAGGCGGAGGCGGCAGGCAACCCCCTCTTTCTGAACACGGCGACTTTACTTGTGTACCTGAAACGAATATATTTCTGTTATACCCTGTGTGAATACGACCACCCCATCTCTTCCCGTGGGTGCCGTTAGAGCCGGCTAAGGGAATATCCAGAAAATAGGCAACAGCATCCTCCTCGGTATATTAAAAATCTGCGGCCACCAAGCCGCCTGCCAAGCGTGGTGATTATGGAAAATCTTCCCCCTATGATAAGCGTTCAAAGTGGCGTTTTACGGGGGAGGCCTGTGTTCAGCAGTGGACGTCTTCCGGCTGTTGATGAGTGTACACACAAACTTCGCATTTACATTATTACCATGTTAATTTCACCAAAATAATCTATAATATATGATAATCAGTATAAACATAAAAACAAATTATAGTCAAATTCGCCTGTCGGTCATATAATGAGGATTTCAATGATTTGGATATGATTATTGTTAACCTTATCTAAATTTGTTGCACCCGTGCGTTGTAAAATGCACCCTGGTACATTCGAAATGACGACCTTCATCGGGATCTTAATATAGAGCTCATCGATAATGTTATCAAAAAATATGCAGAAAGTCACCAATGTAGACTTCACCATCATGTGAACGTCAATCCAGCTGCTTGATCACACGAACATTATTAGAAGACTAAGGGTGGATTCGACCAAACGAGAGTAAGGGTTATACTCAGAATAAATCGCCAGTTATCCGAGAGTAAAGCAATTTCACATTTTACCACCTACACTCAAGCCTATTCGAGAATAATAACTTATACTACCTTTTTTGGTGGAATAATAAATTATTCCGAGAATAGTTTAATGGCGGCAGCGCGCCATATAATTCCAAATTTTACTTACCTGCACTATAATACGACAAAGTTGAGTTGATATGACATAAGCTTGAATACCGTGGCGTTGTAGAACAATAATTGTTAGCTGGGTGATAGTTTCGTTCATCGTTCATTCCGCTATTCGCGTATAAGCATAGCTATACTTTGTATTGCATGGTAAAACGACTAATGAATTGTTCCAGTTTAAGATCGTAGAATAGAGTTATTCTGGTATAGTTACTCGCGCATAAATCTATGTTTGGTCAAATCCACCCTAAGGGTGGATTCGACCAAACGAGAGTAAGGGTTATACTTAGAATAAATCGCCAGTTATTCGAGAGTAAACCAATTTCACATTTTACCACCTACACTCAAGCCTATTCGAGAATAATAACTTATACTACCTTTTTTGGTGGAATAATAAATTATTCCGAGAATAGTTTAATGGCGGCAGCGCGCCATATAATTCCAAATTTTACTTACCTGCACTATAATACGACAAAGTTGAGTTGATATGACATAAGCTTGAATACCGTGGCGTTGTAGAACAATAATTGTTAGCTGGGTAATAGTTTCGTTCATCGTTCATTCCGCTATTCGCGTATAAGCATAGCTATACTTTGTATTGCATGGTAAAACGACTAATGAATTGTTCCAGTTTAAGATCGTAGAATAGAGTTATTCTGGTATAGTTACTCGCGCATAAATCTATGTTTGGTCAAATCCACCCTAAGGGTGGATTCGACCAAACGAGAGTAAGGGTTATACTTAGAATAAATCGCCAGTTATTCGAGAGTAAACCAATTTCACATTTTACCATCTACACTCAAGCCTATTCGAGAATAACAACTTATCCTACCGTTTTTGGTGGAATAATAAACTATTCCGAGAATATTTTAATGGCGGCAGCGCGCCATATAACTCCAACATTTACTTTCCTGCACTACAATACGACAAAATTGAGTTGCTATGACATAAACTTGAATACCTTGGCGTTGTAGAACAGTAATTGTTACCTGGGTAATAGTTTCGTTCATCGTTCACTCCGCTATTCGCGTATAAGTATTCTATACTTTTGTATTGCATTGTAAAACGACTAATGAGTTATTCTAGTTTAAGATCGTGGAATAGATTTATTCTGGTATAGTTACTCGCGCATAACTCTAAGTTTGGTCAAATCCTCCCTTAAACGAACAAAACCATTTGAGTTAGTGTAGTGTTATTAGTGAATTTTCACAAGTTAGTGTAATGTAGTGCAGTGCTAGTGCTACCCAAAAGAATACAAGAACAAAGTGTCATCGCCTTAATAGAGACAATAAGAAAAGTGTTATTGGACACATTCTTAGATAATAAGGTTTATAGAAGTTTAGGTTAAATTTAAATTACTTATTAGCCAAAATAATGGCTAGATTGTAATTCTAGTAGAGTGCTTATTTCAGTAAGAAGGTACTCTAGGAAATGAAAAAAAAAAAAAACTAAATTTGTTTGTGAACTTAAATCTAATAAGTAAGATCTTTTAAAACAATTTAAACTTTAGTTTTTCATAATATCTTAGGTATTTTAAATGACTTTTCTGATGTAGTAAATTAAATGAGTATTATGTAGGTACCCACTTACAATAGGGTGTTTTTCATTCAAGATTTATTAATATGTAGGAACTTTATTGGTTTATGTGTAAGTAGGATTAGTTAATTAAGTTAAACATTTCTAGTACTGTTTGTTTCTTTTAAACATAAAATAAATTAATAAATTCATACAGTACTCACTCAATTCATTATCCATACTCTTGGGGTCATCGAAGAACTGATGGTGTATTTTCTGCCAGTCGATGTCAGCACCGGCGGGGCTTTTAGGGCTCCGCATGCCACCCTTGTGCATCACGCCGCAAGACCCGCCTGGGCCCAACCCTCCTGGACCCAGCCCTCCAGGACCCAGCCCTCCGGGACCCAACCCTCCGGGACCTAACCCGCCCGGGTCCCCGGGACCCATCTGTGAATAAATCGTAAAACACTGCAAAAGTGACGATGTGATAAAATGACGGTGTGATTTAGATACGTTAACCAAAAAGGTGGTACGACTATTTCAAGCTTTTACATGATTGAAATATAAATCTGAATTTAAATCAGGAATTAATGTTTTTACCACAAAAAAAAAACTTATAGCAAGCCTAATTAAGCCACTCTTATGCACTGTTAAACAGAAGTTCCCTCCACTGGTCTGTCTAAGCCGTGTTTATGTTTTTATGTTATGATGGTAATTATCACATAACAATATAAGATCTAAACAAAATAAATGTATAGGATTCTGCCAATAATACCAACTACTGTAGACACTGTACTGGCGACGGTAATAATAATATTCATGCCATGCATGTTGCCACCGACCGCTTACACTAATGAAAATACTATACATAATTATGCAATTGGGGTTTTTGGCGGGAACGCGGAAAGGTTCACATCGTTGCATTGTATTATTTTTCAAAACTTGTGCTTTTTCCAGTGTTATAGTGGTATGTTTAAAATTGGTGGCGTTTTACGCATTAAGTGCTGCATTACAAGCATGAGTGTGGGCAAGTGATATAATGTAGTGAAACGTGGTTTTTCGTGTTGTTTCCAAAATTCCATAGAAGCTCCTAGTAAAGTTGCCACCACTTTACTACGGCATGACTTAGAATGGACTATGACTACCTGACTTAGAATCGACTATGACTAAGACTTGACTTTACGTGAAATATTCCATAACCACGATGAAAAATTACATTACTTGACACTGGCTAAATACACTATGTGTGGAGCCAAAATATAAAAAAAAAAAATTATGCAATTTGATCTGAGCAGGTAAACAATATATTAAGTTTTATTCTAAAACACTTGAATTTCACTGCATTTCTATTTTTGTGTAATTATCTCGCTGAACATGTCATGGATCTCTATGTCTGATTGAGAAGCGATTTTTTTGTATTTTATTGTACGAAAAGGTTTGGCGTCTCTATAGGGGCGCAAGAGTGATTTTTTTTCCCTGCGCTCTGGATTCTGTGGAATTTAGACTGTAGTCAACAATAACACTCACGTTTCTCCCGCGATAGTCGTCACACATGGGCCCGCCCGGGCCGTGATGGTCGGGCCCACAGTCTCCGCCCATCATGCCACCCATCATACTGCCGTCCATCATCATGCCGCCTGCAACACGAGCTGATGTTAAACAGAAAAGGTACACGATTAATATATTTGTGATAATACTTACTTACGGGATCTTTACGGTGATTGGAATACGTCAAGTTCCCGATAAAATCATGTGAACAACCGTGTAAGTTTAAAATGATTAATATAACTTATAGCGTGGCTATTAAAGCTTAAAAAATGCGGCCCGATCCGTCTTAAAGCATGATATTTGGCATGCACGTAACTTTGTATGTGCTATTTAATGACTGAAACATGTTGATAACTGATCTAATCCTACAATTGAAGATGAGCTAATACACTTTTTCAATTAAACCAGCTTTAAACCCGATTCATTCTTGTGGAAGTTATAGCACAGATTACTAAATATGTTATAGCTATATTGCCAGACAGACAGAAATAGGCGTCAAATTTGTATCTAACTAGTTATTGCCCGCGACTTCGTTTGCAGTAGCAGTAGCATAACATAACTCTTTTCCAAATCTTCTGTCCTTAAACCCAATTTAGAATAGTAGCGATAGGGATAGTAATACCCTTCTTTTTCGACGTCGTCGAAGAAAAGAGATGACATCTTCGTAAAGCTTGATCTTTGTACAGTTGTATTTGAAGCTCAGGGTCGAATTTTTCTTTATCCATATTGTGCCGGGACGTTTTGCACCCGCAAGGGGAGTAAATCCAATAATAATCTTTAGACCAGTAAATATATTGTGTTAAAATTAGAATTGAGTTTTGAGTGTGACGAAATATGTGTAAACTAGGATAGTGACGGACGTGTGTGACGAAATGTACAATTAAACGGCAGGGTCTGTATCAGGTTTTGAGCGGTCTTTTAATATGAAACCTTTAAAAGGTATGCGTAAGCCTAATGAAGGGAGTTATAAAACTTATCTCAGTTAAAGCATGCCTAAGAGTCATATTAGTTAATGTTTCGAAATTCTTACCGTTCATCGCGTTCATATTAGGCCCCTGCATCATTCTAGGTCCCATGTGAGGGCCACCCATCATGCACGGCTTAGGTCCCATACCTCCCATTGGATTGGGCATACGCTGGAAAATATACTATCATTAATTTTGAAAAATGAAGATCAACTTGCATTGTAGACGTGCGTATATCGAGATGTATAAAAAAGTTGTGTATGCGACTATTAAACTGCCAGTTTTTAAACTGATCCAAATGGATCAGCTTGGTATGTTATAGGCCATTATACTAGTCTATTAGAACATATTTTCGTCTCAATGGCATGTTTACGAGTCATTAATTTAAGGAAGCAGTTTTTTTCTAGGCAAGCATGCACCATCGTAGAGTGCGTCATCACTTTCCATCAGGTGATACAGTGGTCAAACTCTTTGCCTATAAAGAATAAAAAAAAGGAAAAAAGTAACGAAATAATTAATTTTTTTTTTACGAATTTATGAAACGAAACCCAAAGAAGTAAAATCATTTTAGATTGTATAAGGGTCTATTCAGACAGAGCAGCAAAATGCTCGAGCACTTTTTAAGTGCTATTGGAATATCAACCTTAATCCATTTAGACAAAGCTGAAAATAGTATGCAACATTAAAATAGGTAAGATTTAAAAGTGCTCGAGCATTTTGCTGCTCTGTCTGAAATGACAGTAATAAGACCTGCCCGGGTAGCATGAGCTGTAGAAATCGACATCTCGAGAAAGCGTTCGACCAATGAAGGATCACGCGGATCACGTCATAAACCATTCGTTGCGTTGTCATTGGTCAAACGCATCTGGAGAGAAGAGATATATAATTTTGTCGATTTCACCATGCTACCCGTGCTGTGCAGATTATGACTTACCCCCATAGGCCCTCCACATCCCCTACCCATATGCATATCAGTGCACATGCCTCCCTTCATATCAGGTCCACCACACGCGCTCCTGATTCCCTTCATTCCGCACGGCCCCATCGGACCCATGGGGCCATTAGGCCCCATCCCTCCCATAATGGGTCCATTAGGGCCCATCATCCCGTTAGGTCCCATAGAGCCGTGCCCATGCCCGTGTCCGTGTCCGCCCATCCCCATTCCCGGCCCACCCATACCACCCATTGGACCACCCGGGCCCATCGGACCCCCCATTGGACCGTTTGGTCCCATCGGACCTCCCATCGGACCATTCGGGCCCATGGGTCCAGACATAGTACAACTCGGTCCGGAATTCATGCTGTTAGACATTGAGACCATGGGTCCATTAGGACCGGGTCCCATGGGTCCGTTGGGGCCCATTCCTGACATGGGTGGGAAGGACATGTTCATATTTGCTGATGAATTGGGAGGGTTGATGTCGTTCTGCTGAGGGTTGTCGGGGCCTTGGTTGGGGTTGTTCCCGCCGCTCTCTGGGAATAACATCTGCTGCATCTTGCGTATTGTCGCGAGTTGTTCCTCGCGGTGCGCGCGCTGCTGCGGGGTTAGATTCTCGTCGGGAATTTTCACTCCTGGGAATAGAAAACAAGCTCAATAACCATCTGCACTAAAGTCTTATTTAAAAAAAACTTAGCTAAACAATACTTTCCCCTGAGTTCTCGTATGTTTGTTAAATTCGTACCAACTTGACACACCAATGAATACTGAACGCTCTTTGGTTGCCCGTCGATTATCGGCTGTCTTCAATCATTGAGCGTACAGTGTTTGATTTGTTGACGAGTTTGACAAATGTACGAGACACCGGGGGGTTAGAGATTTGCGAAATTAGGAGCCGTCAAACAACGATAAAAGAGACGTATCATCGCGGAGATGCAAGCATGGCGCAGCAAGGATATAAGGTCACTGGACCTCACAAATGCCGCGGCCTCAGCCGAAAAAATACAAAAACAACAACGAAAAACCAAAGCAAAAAAATAATGTCAACACATTCCTGGCACTGAGAAAATGGTGGTTTTAAAGCCCTATTCAAACCAGCGCGATATTCGTACCGCTGTGGGTAGCGGTTGTAGATTTCATAGATTCATAGATTTATTTGTTCACATAAAAATAAAAACACAGAAATTATACAACTAATAATATTATGTACAAAAGTAGTTTTTAACTAAAATAATGCTGAACCCTGAATCCCACACTAGGACAACCTGTGTCGTGAGATTCAGTTTCTTCCTTAATATAGGGTAGGTGGTTAATTTATGTTTCTGAGCAGACTAATAATATTTATTAAACACTAAAATATGTATATATATTGAGGTAGGTATCTAATGTTCATTATTGTGCTGATAGCTACTTTCTCTTATAATAAATGGATACGTGGAGTCCTTGAACAAATGGGTTAGTTAGGTACTGAGTGAGCTTGCATCAACGAACGGGAGATAATGTCAGCATCAACACCCAGTAGGTAAACCTATAATAAATACTACTTTCTATGAACACGAGTGACGCCCGAATAGTAGTGCATTATGTTAAATGAGTGTCATTATTTAACCCACATTGATGCAAGAATTCGTGACTACATACAGGGACAAAGAGATGATATTGTTGGTTGTAGGTAGGCTATAATTATAAAAAAGTGTGTAAATATTTCTTAATTAGTTGCATAGTTTTTCACAGTGCACAACTGATTTTATTAATATATTATTTAAGGATGCAGGTACTACTTACTACCTACTACTTGAGTAGAAAACTGGCTTTAAATTGTACCTTAAATTTGCAAAGCCATGGTAATTAGATAAAAATTATCTATAAGAATCTTAAATTAAATCTAAACTTATTTCTTCCAGTGGAAAAAAAGAATATAACAAAACATCTCAAGTTTGTTGACTGCAATCCCTGCTAGAGAAGTAGGGCTGTCATAAATGACTAGTAAAGATATCAAGCGCACCTTTAGGTCCCCCCTGGCAGGGCTGGTCCCCCGGGTCCGCGGGGTCCTGCGGGCCCGCCTCGGAGCACGCCGGCATCTGTCCGTTGGGCATGCCGTTAGACATTACTGAGGGGTTTTTCTGGAAACATAACTTTATCATTGGCACTTCTTTCTCAACTCTATGCTGAACCTATGTCATGACATCAACAACATTGCAGTGTTAATTCTTTCTATTGTACGTTTCATCTCTGTATTGTCCATGTCTATTCTAAAGTAATGTTGTGTGACATCTTCAGTAAATGTCTGTTCTAGTGACGTTTATCATCAGACCACGATCTTCTCTGATGCGGAGTGACAATAGCGGTAAAGGAGAAGCAAGCTTGCCAACTAAAAAAAGTGGTTATAAACTTAGCAGGCTTAGCTAACGCTGTTTTTTCCTTTCGAAATACTAAAATGAATTGTTGAATCTAACATAAGTGTTAATTTCCATAGTACAAGCTATAATGCTTAGTTTGGGGCTAGATGGCGCTGTGTGAAATGTCCACACATATTTAAAAAAAAAAAAATGGAGTAGATAGTAGATAGAACTCTTTACCAGTGTCTGTGTTTCCGGATCTGAAATTTTTCAGTGGGTGAATAGGTTTTTTCTAGGTGTGCATGCTACATTATCACTTTACATCAGGCGAAATGTGGTCAAATGTAAGCCTTCTTGTCATTAAAAAACATTATTTATTAAATAAGACTAATTAAACTACTTCTAATAAAGGATACACTTACGGTGTCCCAGGGCATTTCACCATCAGCACCGAGGCCGTCCATGACACCACAGGACGGGGTGCCCCCTGGAAACCCATCCATAGGTCCCATGCTCGGCCCCATCTGACCCATCTGGCCTTTCATCATCATCATCTGATTCTGCGGCCCCCCCATTCGGTTAGGCATCATGTTGGGTCCCATATGACCCATGCCCCCGTGCCCCATTGGACCCATGTTGGGTCCCATAGGACCGCCCATCATGTGCCCCATCTGGTTGGGTCCACCCATCATGTTGGGCCCTCCGCGCATGCCGCCGCGGGTCTTCGCCATGGCGAGGTTGTTTAGCCACTGTGCCGGGCTTTGTTTGTTGAACTGACCCATCTTTAGAGGGTGTTTCTGAAAATAAAGCGCCGGGTATAGCAAACAAGGTTTTTTTATGAAAGTTTTCTGGTGAAAATACATCACATCGAGCTTGGAATTTAATATACTTCATCTTAAGTTGTTTGCGATGTTCAGCTATAAAAAATAAAATAAAAAATCAAAAAAATTTGAATGCACCATTTTTATTCAGTCTGTACCGAGGCACCGAGGCGGGAGGTATTATTACAAAAAATGTGTCGTAATTCCAACAAAAATCCTATATGTACTGTAAAGTTTTCAGTGTTTACTATACACATATATTAATTAAATAAAAACCGTCAAAATAAGTCTTTGCACGCAGTGGGATCCGTTGGAACCTACCCATTGTCTTTGCCGTAAGCGCCGCGCTGAAGTTCAGACTAAATTGAGGCTATTTTCATCGGATGCCAAAATTACAGAACTGTATAATGTACTACAATTTGAATAATAACAGAACCAGCCAGCCAGCCAGTTTGAATAGGGGGGCAGCCAGTTTAAATAGGGCTTAAAAGCCCTATTCAAACTGGCGCAGCATTCGTACCACGGTGGGTAGCGAGGATTCCGCCCGGGTATTTTGTATGAAGTTTCGCTCTAACCGCGCAACTTCCGTACAAAATACCACCCGAGATCCCGCGCGGTATATTTACCGCTAACCACCGCGGTACAAATACCGCGCCGGTTTGAATGGGGCTTAACGATGAACAGCATACCGCTGTCGCACAACAGTGCAGCTCTCCAACTCACCTCCAAATACTTCTTAGTGCCAGGCTGCGCGCAGTGATAAGAGATGATGGAGTGATGCTGGCCAGAGATGACAGCCTCCGCACCCTTGTTGGCCAGCAGGGTTGAGAACACGAAGATTTGGCTCTGCTGCTAGCGGAACACCACGTCGCTTTTAGTTAGGAATTTTTGGAACCTTGACCTATTTATGACCTACACACACCGCGATGGAATGGCAAAAGATTTAAATTTTTACCGAAGGACATTCAAACGTATCTAGTAGGAATACGGCATATTTTTTTTTCTTTTTTTATTTTATCAAATGACGTGACGAGCTAATCGTTCGCCTGGTGTTAAGCGACACGGCCACCCATAACAGATTGCAGTGTCACTCGGAACTCTAAATTAAAGTTTCGCGTGACACTGGCGCACTGCGCACGCCATCCTGAGACATCACACAATCTAAAAAAGTTTTCTAGACTGTGAGATCAGTTCGTAAAGTCTCATTTGCCCAGTAATTTTACTAGCTACAATGCCCTTCAAACCGGAACACAGTAGTGCTTGCACACTACTGCTCGGCGGCAGAATAACTGGCAAAGCGGTGGTACCTACCTAGACGAACTTTGCAGAAAAGTCCTACCACCTAGTAAAGGAATCTAGTACGAATACGGCATAAATTCCAATGTTTTAAATTTATTCCATGGCATCGAAAGGGATTTCTTGAACGGCATTGGAGAGTCCGCTAATAAGGGATCCCGCGACGGGATGCCGCAGTATGCAACGGGATGTCAATGTACGCTGGCCGGTGGCAAAATCCTCTGCCACGCTGTCTCGGTATGCGTAGGCCTTAGCAGTAGTAAATTTCTTTTTTAGTAGGCCCCTACTAGGTAGACCGACGATCTGCCGGACTACCGTCTAAGCCAATCGTAATCGATGAATCGGCTTCATTTCGTAATTTCCAGCAAGTTGGCAGTGTGCAACATCCCCATCCATTAGTATTTTCTCACTATTTCTCATTATTATAGTTAATGTTTTGTCTATTCAGTTCTCCATCTAAGGGACCATAATACCGATGGATGGGGATTTTACACAACCGGAAATGACCAAATGAAGCCTCGAATGAAGCATCGATTACGATTGAGTTACACAATACAGAGGCTGGTCAGAACCGCGGCGAGCCGATGGATGATGGAGACCAGTTCGTAGTCGCCACTCAAGAACCTTTCTTCTCCATCGGTCGTCAGTTCTACGAGCGCTGTGGCCTGTCCACTGCCACTTCAACTTGCTAATTAACTACTACTATCTATTTAACTATTTACTAGAAACCTCATCACTAAAAGTAGATATACATTTACGCCTGAGAAGCACACAATACAATATTAATATAATCAGTGTTACCTCCATGCTGCCCGCTTGCTTGCTGATCACGTTAGAAGGCAGCGTCTGCGCTTCACTGGAAGACATGGGGCCCATGGAGACCCCAGGACCCATGGGGCCCCCGGCGCCGGCCATGCGGCACGACCCCATCTCGGGGCCCCCGTTAGGGTTGCGGCAATTTGGGTTCACGTCCTATAACAAACAAATCTATACATATAACATAACTGTAACTAAGCCCTGTACATTGCAGGAGCTGGTCTGCTCACGGTGTATGCACAATTAGAAATAAGTAAATTGCATGTAAGAATCTAAAAACTCAAAATTGTATCCCCCTTTTTAATTCTTTCCATTGAGATATCTTATATTGCGAGTATTAAAAAAAATATATTAAAAAAAAAAAAAACAAAAAAAAAAAAATGATTTTTCCCTCCTATATTGTATTTATGTTCATAATTAATAATAATGTAAAGTAATAATTTTTTTTTATTTTTTTTTTATACGGGCAAATTGCCTTTATTACTCAAGCTAACTACTACAATAATAAAAACTAAGCTAAACTAAACTAGCTACACTACCTACTACAAAGAACACTTATGGACTGTATAATAGCCGCGATGGCCTATAGACAGTCCAAGTGCTCCAGCCCACTACCTGTAGGTAGCATACCCAACATGCTGGCCGCATTGCCACGTTGAATTGCAATGCTGATGCGTTGGGCCAGATAAGTGCCAGCATTTTGGTCACGCGTCGCATCGACCAGGCGCTCTGATAGACTTTGGAAAACGCGATGAGCTCCCGATCCCCACGGACCCGGGGTCTCAACACCAAACGGCTCAAATATGTAACCGCTACCGAGATTACTATATTTGCGCCGTTTTAGCTGCTCAGCAGAATTAGCCGCGGTGCCGGCCCGCATAAATTAAAATAATATTAACAAAGACCACGGACCCAGGTGTCTGTGGAAATGCAGCTACAAAAAAAAGCCCTGTACATTCAATATGAAAATTTTATCTTCTTTATTGACAAAGAAGTAATAACAATTTTCTTCTTATTTTTTGTCTGTCTGTCTGTATCTTTGAACACGCATCACGCTGAAACTACTTAAAGGGTTTCGGTGAAACTTAGTGATATTATAGCGTTATAGCTAATTTCTTAACCCGTGATGCGAAGCCGGGGCGGCTCAGCTAGTAAATTAATATATTATGTAGATCTACAGCGCCATCTAGCCCAAAACTATAAACAGATTAATAAAAAAAACAGATAGCTGATAGAGTACTTATGTATATACTTACCAATCCAGAAAGCATGTATCTGTCAAGGTCACTGCAATGGTAAAAATTTCGTGCCAAACTTTAATGTCGTCATCTCCATCTCCTCTCTCTCTCTCTTCCAGTGGATGTAGTTACCTCGATCGTTTTCTCCCGACAATGGCCTAAGCGCAGGCTAGCACCCCAAGAGTACCCTAGAGCTAGTTACCTTGCCTCCCACTTTTGACGGCTGGGAGCCTTATGCAAACGTGAAGCTGTAAACCTAAATACTGAGTACTAGGCCATTGAATACAAAAAAGACATAACCAGCATTTTCTAACCCCGCTAAAAAACATTTTAAAGATGCCACTATGGCGGTGGTAACTAATCTACTGTCTACTGCTTACCTGATGGTTCCCAGAGGAGCCTCTAAGGCCAGTCTGTGGGTCGAGTATATCGTTCGAGTCCGACGAAAGGCGTTCCGACTTCAAGGATCCCGGCCCGCCTAGCTCGCATGAAGGGGATTTTGTGGGGTCACCTACATTAAACAAAAACAAACTTAAAGTTGATTCAGTAAGTCTTATAGGGTACAAGGATGTTCTATTAACGATTTTGCTGTATTGGTTAACATTGCCTTTTATAACGGTTAGTAGAACCTGGAACAAGGAGAGGAATGCCAATACACCAAGAAAACAGCGTAGATCAGAAATATGCCAAAAACCGTTTTAAACCTAGATGGCGCTGCAAAATGAGCGGGCTATAAGTTGAGCGCAGATCAGAAATATGCCAAAAAAGCCTTTTAACCCTAACCCGCCGTAGCTAGCCGTATAGCCCGCTCATTTTACA
Organism: Ennomos quercinarius; assembly: GCA_910589525.2. Lineage (NCBI taxonomy): Eukaryota > Metazoa > Arthropoda > Insecta > Lepidoptera > Geometridae > Ennomos > Ennomos quercinarius. The sequence goes on along the minus strand of OU342513.1, from coordinate 5,440,658 downwards.
GCACCATCTAGGTTTATAATGGTTTTTGCCATATTTCTGATCTGATGGTATTCAGCTATGGGGCTGTACCACACAAAACAATATACAGATCATTCAACGCTTCCAAAACAAAGTTCTCCGGTGCGCTGTAAATGCGCCGTGGTACATTAGAAATGAGGATCTACATCGTGACCTACAAGTAGACCTTGTCGTCAATGTTATAAAAAAGTTCGCCGGAGCTCATGAACGAAGGCTTCACCACCATGTGAACGTTGAGGCCATCCAGCTCCTCGACAACACAGACATAGTGAGAAGACTAAAGAGGATAAAACCTTTTGAGTTGGTTTAGTGATAGTGATAGTGAACCATAGTGTAGTGAGTGATGCACAAAAAGAACACGCTAACATTGTGTCTTCCCCTTAATAGAGACATTAAGAATAGTGTTAATGGACACATTCTTAGAATTACTCTACTTAGCAGTTTAGGTTAAATTCATAAGCCATTTATAGGCTAGATTGTAATTTTAATGACGAACTTTTTAATGTTCTTCATAACTGAAAAAAAAAAAATCTGATCTACGCTGTTTTCTTGATGTATTGGTATTCCTCTCCTCCTTGTTCCATGGTAGAACTTAGATTGGAAAGACGTTGACCTTTTTTTATAACTAAATAGGCCCGGCTCGCAATTGACCACAAACTCATGTTTTGAATCCAACCGGAATGGTCCGCCATCTCAAATTCTCAATCACCTTGAAAGTAGATGAAGAAGACAGAGGATGTAGATTTCGGATCAAACCCTCTCTGACTGGGTTTAGAATACACAGCAACTGGACTTTTCTTTATAAAAAAGTAAAAAAAGTTAACTTCGTAAATAATTGCATAGATGATAGCTGAGCTGAACTACATGATGGATGGCAGACAGTGCCTAGTCACTAAATAGGAACACGTGGTACTAGAAATTAAATATTCACGAGTACATCTTCAATTCTTATCAGTGGCTTGTGCAGAGTCCAAAAGACCAGGTGGAAACGAATGATACTGTTGTAGCTGAGCTGTAAATATCTGACAAGAACAGTTATTTACCAGAGCAGACGGTTTACGAAAGGATCAAGCGCGTACTTGCAATATAATTTACCGTCGCTATCCATGAGGCCGTCAATTTCAGTCTTGATGCCGTCCACGCCGAGTTCCGCGTTAGAATCCTCGCCGCCGGACTGGTTGTGCGGTTCCATCTTGACCCTGTGCTGTGGCTCGTCTGGTTCTTTCTTTAGCGCCGCTGGGGTCGGCAACGACGCTGAGGGAGGTCGAGATCCGTGGCCTGGGATAAATAAATTAGGCTAACATCATCATCATCATCATCAACAGCCTGAAGACGACTACTGCTGAACATAGGCTTCCCCCAGAGCGCGCCACCTTGAGCGGCTGCTCGCCTCCTGCATCCATCGGCTCCCCGCAGCTTTCACCAGATCGTCGGTTCACCGAGTGGGGGGCCGGCCTACGCTGCGTCTTCCGGTTCGTGGTCGCGACTCGAGAACCTTTCTTCCACATGGGTTGTCAGTTCTACGAGCGATGTGGCCTGCCCATTGCCATTTCAACTTGCAATTCTAACATAATTAGGTGTAATTTATAGATGATAGACAGAAAAAGTACCTGATATCTACCGGATTTTTTGGATGAGCGGATGCTGTTAGTCTGTAACACCTTTATAGCATCACCCTTCAAAAAGCGCCCAGCCAAGTCACAAGCCTTTAGGCGGTCTAAAAATTCTGAGACTAGCTGATCACTTGCTTACACGAGAAGAAGAAGTGGTTATAAATATTAGCGAAATTTGGATTTTATTCAGATAATCGAAATTAATCGTAAAACATCACTTAATTCAAGTTACTATTAACGAATAAGATGAATCGATTGCACGCACTGGTGGCAGCCGGTATAATGCAGTCGCTTTCACCGCGCATAACTATTGTCGGGTGTGAAACCAATGAATGGATTTATGTACCTAATATTATTATTTTTTTCTAATTGAATATGTTTTGAGTTTTGTTAGTTTTTGTAGTTATCATATGTTATTCGAGTCCTAACCTAACCTTCATATCTCCTATCTTATAAATGCGAAAGCTTGTGTGTTTGTGTGAATGTTTGTTAGCATTAATCTTCGTAACCACTGAACCAATTTTGATGAAATTTGGAACGCAGATAGCTTATACGCTGGATTAGCACATAGGAGCACTAAATATCCACGGGGAGCACTTAGTGTTCTATTAAACCGAGGGGAATCCGTGAAAAAAAACTGTGCCCGCGACACGCGTGTGTTCAAGAACACTAGATCGCATTTTGAAATATCAAGTAAACCTACTAAAAAATGTTATACATAAAGACTTCTGAAGTTAAAACATAAGTATACCTACTTATGTTTTAACGAGCAAAGAACAAACTGAACAATTGCATTTTTCTCATGTTAAGTTGGAATTGCAAGGCTCAAGGTAACATCGCGTAACGTGTCCAGCTATGTTTACATTGTCATTTTGACCATGAATATTTGAAATTATGTGGTCGTTAGACTTGTTAGTGTCATTATGATGTTTACATGTTGGTCAGCTAACCGATTTCATTCTTATTATAATGGCTGTTCTAATTACTACGACGGGTTTTGTGATATAATTATTGGTGCTGTTAAAAACTAAATATATACAGAGAAAAATATGCTTTTTGCATGATCTTGAATGAAGGTATCATAATGGCCTTACTATGTACAAATGTATATAGTATATTATACAACTACAATAGAACGATGCACATTTTCCAGACTTCCTAAATTCACACATAGCACTTAGGTATAGCACCCGCAATGTACTGTTTACCGTGGGCGTATTTATTAGGGTTCCGTACCCAAATGGTAAAATTGACCCTATTACTAAGGCTCCACTGTCTGTCTGTCACCAGGCTGTATCTCATGAACCGTGATAGTTAGTTAAAGTTTTCATAGATGATGTATTTCTGTTGCCGCTATAACAACAAATACTAAAAAACAGAATAAAATAAATATTTAACGGGGCTCCGAAACAACAAACGTGATTTGTTTGCACGTTTTTATAGATAATGCTACGGAACCTTTCGTGCGCGAGTCCGACTCGCACTTGGCCGTTTATATTAGGGCACGGCCCAAAAATACTCGTTTCGCTCGCGCTTTCACTTCAGCAGTTTTATTCATATTAAATGTTCACATTTCTTCACTTATCTATAAAACAATTAACATTTTTACGCCCGCTTCGCTCGCGTTTTTACAATAAGATTGATTATTTCGTGGAGATTGCCATTTTATGTATCTAGACTTATTTAGAGCGTTTTTCATAACTACGTATAAACTGATTTGTTATGTAGCCATTTTGCTGTGAAGACCTCACAAACAAACACAATAATGAAAACTTAGTAAATTTATTATGTAGAGGATAGGTAAAGTGAATTGTCGCCTTGTTGCAATGTCAACATGGCGACAATTCACTTCACATTCACACCCCAAAAATACGATGTTTTCGGGCTATATAATATAGAAAACCAACGAACTTACGGTAAACTTTCATTAGATTATCCGATCACTACACACGATCAATCGATACTACATTTTCTCAACTCATGACATCCCTCAATTTTTTTCCGAACGACGTAGCCTTGTAAAGAGGTAAAATGCTAAATATGCCTATTTATTTGTATGGATTTTATTCAAGACGCTAGGACAAAGTTTCCCAACAATTTTCTATAAGCTGTCATAAAACGATTTACACAATGGAATAGGTATAGTTATCTTGTTTATTAGTGATAGTTTGTAACTTACCAGGCTCAGCAGGATCATTAGGTTCGTCCTTTAGGCGGGCACCCCCACCTTTCTCCTTCTCCTTTATCATGCCCCTGCGTGCCTTCGCCAACTTGACTGTAACATGGAGACCTTCTATTAACCACCTTAATACCAGCGGAGAATTATCACAGGCTTTTTACTTTTGTAGCCATTTTTAATATGTTTAATGATTTATGATCCTTTTTTTATAAGATGAATAACCTCTGTTCTAAAAATGTTATTGTACCTAGAGATCTATAAATAAGAAATCTGTGACAAGTTTGAATGTCTTGCTTGGGATGAGAGTGCACCTTAACAACTTCTGTAAACATAATACCATGTGTTACTAAATAAGCATGTTAATAGGCGCCTACATAAATAATACTCTTAATTATATTATATCAAGGATATAATATAATTATGTTGGAGACAAGACCAATTTAACTTTTATCTTATTTAGGGATGCGCCGAACATGGATTTTTGTACAAAATCGAATAACGAGCATTATTTGGTCAGCACAGAACTAACCGAATATTCGGCCAAAACCATTCGGTTCATTTTACGCGAACTTAACCGTACATTTAGTCGCGATTAAACTACAACAAAAACTGCAATTGAAAAATTATATTTTATTTTTGCGCAAAGGTTCTACCTGTACTTATGAACATTTCTTTAGAAATTGCTAAAATGTACCTACATAATTTAATTTCAATCTTAAATTAAAATAAAAGATTTCTTAGAAACAAGTCTTCTTCTTCTCGTAGCGCTCATAGCGAAGCACGACTAGCCGTTTCTAAACGACCGGGAAAGTTAAGCAACGTTCGCTGCGGTCACTACTTTGATGGGTGACAGCTACAGCAAAAAGTAGTATAACTGAGAACTACCATGCTTCGGAGGGCACGTTAAGCTGTCGGTACCAACTATTGTCTTAGCCAGAAGCTTTTGTGTGGCCTAAACATTCTGATACCAGGGCTGTCCACTTGCCTACACGAGAAAAAGAAGAAAAAAGTGAAACATGGTATTTTAAGCATTTTATTTATTTTTTAAATGCATTTCCTTAAAAAAATAATTTTAGATTTAAATTTGGGGTGTTTTATAATTTAGAATAACGATTAAAGTGCTGAGTATGATGATCATCTTAGAATGAATATAAATATGTATAACCCCTAAAAGATCATTTTGGAAGTATGTAACGAAAATTATTCAACAGAATATTCGAATATTATTTGGCACTTCAACCGAAATACGGAACCGGAAAAACTATACTGAATATGCCGAATACGAATAGTTACCGAATATTCGGCGCATCCCTATTATAAATCCTTTAGAAATATTTTGGGAATGTTAAATATTTAACTCAAACCATAAGCAATAGATTAAATAAATGATTATAGTATGTTCTTGTGACAATGCACACTAAAATGCTCAAAACTAAGAAAATAAAATTAATTTCTTTAAATAAATACATAGGATTATTTATTCAATGTGTAATAATCGAAAATATGTAGAAATTTACAATATAAGTAGGTAATAAGAAAACTTGAATAACTTGTTGTAGTGACCAATATTATGTGTATGCAAAAAATCATTGTTACACACATCTATACATATAATAAAACTGTAACTGGGCTAAATCTGTACTTAATATTTATTGAAAAATTTGATTGCCTTCTTTATCAATATAAAAACAGAAACAATATTATTTTTAATTATTTGTCTGTCTGTCTGTCCCTTTGAACACGCATCATGCTGAAACTACTGAAAACGGATTTTGCTGTTTGGTATGATTATGGCTCATTTTTCAGAATAACATTTTGTATACTTTACGTTTTCAAAAACGGCCAAGTGTGGGTTGCATCAAGCAATAAGGAAGTAATTTTTATGCAAGAATTTTTTGTTTGTATATTATTTAGAAGACAGTAAAACATATATTTTCCTTTTGCTTCCCTCTTCCCATAAACAGGGTTAGTGTAATAATTAACACATGCAAAGCCGGGGCCGGTCATCTAGTAGATAACATTTTTAAGCTAACTGTAATAGAAACTATTTATCAACTGTTGCCTGTTTGTGAACCAAATAAATAAAATAAAATAACATAAATCCTCATACACACTAAACACCATATTATTTGTGCTCTTAAATCCAGTAGTTCTAAAAATGTTAAAATTTAGGACTTGGACTTTTATGAAAGGATGTATAAATTAGAGATTGATTTTTTTTTTATAATTTATAGACATTATAAAAAATATTAAGTATTACATTTTTATTTCAATGCCTAATTTTATTTAATGTGGTGAAATTTTTGGTCCTGTGGATTTGTGAGAGTAATTTTGGTCATTCTTTTCAGATATTGATTATCATTTTATAATGGGATCATAATTGAATATCTTAATAAAGTAGAACTGTTTTATGCTTTTTTATTATATGATTATTATGAAAAAAAAAAAGCTATTTGACAATGACCGAAACCAAGGGTCTGATGAGTAAAATAGGGTGGAAAATCAACACCGGTAACTCCTGCTCCGACTTGTACCTGGTGCAGCGGTTGGCCATAGCTATTTAGTGTGGCAATGAAGCCAGTGTAATGAGCACCTTTGCATCAGGTACAGTTAGTGGTGGGTTACAATACCTACAAAAAAAAACCAACCTATTCAAGGTTGGTATTTTTTTGTAGGTATTGTGATTGTTTTATATATACTTGTATTTTAGTCTTCAGATAGAAAATATCTGTAGGAACAGTTCATTATTAAAAATTTATAATTGAGTAAGTGAAGTGGTAATTTAAATTATATATATGTACATTTTTTAATACAACATCAATATTAATTGTTATAAATGAGCCTATAACTTGGCAGGTACATTATTAAACTTTTCCTTGTGTAATTACTGGGTGGCGCAAAAGTAAAGACCCTATTTGGTTCAGCTATAACATTTTATCTAAATTAGAAAACTAGATTTAGGTTTTTTTAAATGTATATTTGTGCCATTAAATTTCGTACCATTAGGATTTAAAGATGATGTCTTTTAAATGGTGACCTCCAGAGTTGATACACATTTGAGCCCTATTTATGACATTTTGCATAACTTGCCGTAACACTTCCTGCGATATGTTCGTTATTTCTTGACGAATGTTTTCTTTTAGAGCTGCGAGAGTCTGTGGCTTGTTCACATACACCCGAGATTTCAAAAAACCCCAAAGAAAGAAGTCTGGACTGGTCAGATCGGGTGATCTTGCAGGCCAAGGCAAATCGCCAAAACGAGAGATAACTCGGCTTGGAAAAGCGTCCCTCACTAAGTCCATAGTGTCGCGCGCTGTGTGTGCCGTAGCGCCGTCTTGTTGAAACCAGATGTGCTCCAGCCCCAATTCGTCCAAACTGGGTATCAAAAACTCACGTAACATGGTTCTGTAGCGTTCTCCAGTGACAGTTATCGCATTGCCTCCAGCGTCTTCGAAAAAATAGGGTCCGATCACTCTGTCAACACAGATGCCACACCATACAGTAACTTTTAGTGGGTGTAGAGGTGTTTCTTGAATAATGCGCGGATTATCAGTGCCCCAGAACCGAGTATTCTGCTTATTGACATGCCCTGAGAGATGGAAATGCGCTTCGTCACTCATAACCAATTTTGAAGGAAAATCATCCTCTTCAAGGTTGAGGTTTATGACGCGCTGGCAGTAATCTAGACGAGCTCGGTGGTCAGCAGGCAGCAGTTGATGAGTCATTTGAGTTTTATACGGGAACATCTTTAAGTCTTTCACCAAAATACGCTGCAGGGTCCGTCTGGAAATGCCCAATTGCGTGGCACGTCGCCTCGTTGATGTTTCTGGACACTCTTCCACATCTTCGCGCACAGCATCGATATTTTCAGCTGAACGGCCTGTTCTTGGTCTCCCAGACTTAGGTCTATCCAATGTTGAGCCAGTTGCTTCAAGGCGTGTGGCAAAGCGTCGAATTGTGCGACCAATCGGTGCCGGACGGTGGGGAAATCGTCGACGAAATTCACGTTGTGTTCTTATCACTGATGAATTGTTCCGTAAGAACATTGACACAATTATTCCACGTTCTTGGGGAGTAAAACGGTCCATGTTTATTTTCAGTGTATTTTACATTTGTTCACTACACAATTTTCAACAACAGAATGACAGAAAATGTCATATAAAAAAAATAAAAGTATTTTCTTTAGTGCCAGTACTTTTGCGCCACCCAGTATAATGTTGGGGAAAACCATTAATATAATTATTGAGTAATATTTGTTAATATATATTCTAATAGTCTATTAGTACGAAAAAATCAGTGAATAAAGGCTATTTTTATTTTATAAGCAGAATATTACTTAATTTCATATTATTTGTATTAAAAACTGTATAAAAATGTGGCAGTGTGGTCCCGGTTTGCAAATAGGGCCACACAATCTCTTCCCATGGGTGCCATAAAAGCTAGCAAAGGAAATATCCAGGGAATGGGCAGCAGCATATCCTTGGTACATTAAAATCTTCTGCTATCACCAAACCGCCTGCCAAGTGTGGTGATTATGGCAAATCCCCCGTATGATAAGCATCCAGTGGCGTTTATGGGGGGGCCTGTGTTCAGCAGTGGATGTCTTCCAGCTGATGATGTGTAATAAAAATTATATACTAATAACTATTACCAAACATGGATAACTGATTTACACGTTGGGATAAAACTATATTATGTAGTGTTATTTATGATAATTATAATAAGAACGCAAGTAAAACAAGACTAAATAATTCAATGATATGAATGTATAGTACCTGAATGGGTTCTAAATAAATCATTCTTGATAGAGAAAATGTGGTCTGCTGTGGTAGAGCTTTTTAAGTGATATTATTATATTATTATTAAATCTACAGAGAATTAGGACATAATTCTTTATATAATGCATTTTGATGCAAAGCAGTTGGGTGAATAAACGTAAATTATAATTAGTAGTGACCTTAAAATGGAAAAATTCAGTTGTAATAGGCATCATAATTACTCCACTGCTTTTATAATAAACTATAGAGAGTGCCCGCAGTTTCACTTTACCCAGTGTACCCGTTTTCGTGCAGGAAGTCAAAATTCATACACAATCAGACATGCAAAATTTCAAACAAATTGGTTTTGGTGTGAAAATCATAGGTACATTGCAAACAAAAAAACAAATTTTGACTTTCATACATCAGTAGCAATTCTTGTAGATATTTCAAATTAGAGATGTTCTAATTTCAATAAATGAATAAGATAAAAATAAAATTTTGTACATTTTATTCCAACTAGATAGGTACTAAATATTAACCCTTCCTCTATATAAACCAGTTATTTTCTGTACTAACTACTTTGACCGTCATGGCAACAATGTTATGTCAATGCTCTTAACATTCTGTGTAGAGAAATGCTTTCTAATGTTTAACTATGTGATGTATTGCAATAATTAGGGTGCAATGCACTCTCAGGTAATAGACAATACTACTAGATCAAAGTAGCCAATAATCCACTCACCAAGTTCACTTACATGTCATTTGCATATTTGTGATAAACTTCAACTAAATACTTGCGAATAAATTATGCAGTATGTGTCAGTATCATAATCTCTACTTCACAGCAAATACATTTGATTATGGTGCTTTTTGGTGCTTGTAAAATGATGAATGAAATAGCTTGTAGTGGCAGTGTATAATCGCGACATGTGATCTTCATTCACATAAACATCACTGTTGTGTTGTGTACACAAAACTGATCTAAGGCGCACTTTCGTCACGGGCACAATTATTGGCACATGTCCCACAAATCCACAGAACGGCACTTCATTACAAGAATGTCATTATGCTGCACCAAATGATCGGGATTATTATAAATATAGGACCAAAAACCTTGGCGGCAGAAGGACGCTGGCAGTGCGCGCGTAACCAGTCAACACAACCAGGCGGCTCCAACCACTCATCAACGCAGATTTTTCACCGAAACTAACAACATTAGCCAAGTTTTCTTAAAAATTCCTGAGCTCAACTCCATACATAAACAATGAGATAGGTCGGGTGTAGACAGCGAACACACGAAACGCACGTTTACTATGGCCGTTTTATTGCCTTTCCATCGACGTACCAACAAGACGACACTGCCGGAGAAAGCGTCTAACATTATTTTATATCATTCGTGTGATCTAATTAAGGTTTAACGATGGGTATGCAGCAAGAAACAAAAAATCGGGATCGCTGACATTTTTGTTTATGGTACATCGAAGAGATCCAGAATCCACAAATAGCAATAAAACGTACACGATTACCGCCTCCCGACGGATTCACTATCACTTGATAACACAAATAGCTGCGTTTTTTCACATTTATGTAAGTTTCATCGTCAAATTATGTCTGGTTTTATTTAAAAATTCTTTCTATCTGCATTTAACACAAATCACCACGCACACACAACACAACATACATATAATATAATATGTGCACAACACTAGCGTAGCGATGGGAGATATTATCAATAATTTATTAACATAATGGATTAATCGATTAAATGTATCACAATTTGTATCGATTTTTATTGGTAGGCAGAGCTATATCGATTGAAATTGGCTGTGATGAATTAATGAATATTTCAGAATACCTACATGAGCAGGAAATGACCATTTTATTAAAGCATGTCTTCCACTCAACCATAGCCTAAAAATAATTGATTCTCTATTTTTAAAATATGAATTAAACTTTAAAAGATTGAAATATTTTCTAAGTAGGCTTTCGCCAAAATTCTTGCATTGTCATCCCTTGGCTAGACTAGTGCACTCAACATTCTCTCCAATTAAGAGGTCACCAGCTCGCTTCGCTCACCACCTGCTCTCCTCCTCTCTCTACGTTCTACTCTCGTGCGCTCGTTTAGCTCAGGATCTCCTTTTTTTAGTTTATTTATTCGAACCAAATTTCACATGTACTTTCAGAGGTTTATCTTGGCGAACCCTTGAGATATTCTGGCTACCCATTTTTGAATTACACCGGTGGGGTAATTACGTAAAATTTGCAACAGCAATGCGACAGCAGTAGCAATGCGACAGCAGTAGCGAAGCATACATTCTCGACACCACTAATGATGTATGACAGCAATCACCGCGAGATTTACGCCTGTCACAAACCTGTTCCTAGTTAGGTAATTAGGGGCCATACATTATCGGCCCCTTAATTACCTAATTTGCGACAGGCGTAAATCTCGCGGTGATTGCTGTCATGCATCATTAGTGGTGTCGAGCATGTATGCTACGCTACACCACTAATGATGTATTGACAGCAATCACCGCGAGATTTACGCCTGTCGCAAATTAGGTAATTAGGGGGGCGGTTCGTGTCGATATTTCGTTGCCAATATTGTACGACCTATGATGCACCTGTTTTCCAGTATTTCAAAGCCATGTGTACGGATTAAGGGCTTTTCAATATGGGCCGTACATTATTGCCCGTATTTAAATTGGTACGGACGAAATTGTACGACCTTGAATACATTGAATACAAGCATTGAATACTTGAAACCCATGTACACCAATTTCGGACCACACAATACGGACTGTGCAATACCTACTTTAGTCCCGTATCTAGCGTAGCGGTAATATGCCCCTAAGTCATGTATTCCTGCCTCCCAAAACCATGAAGCGGTAGTGAATTGGATTAGAGCAACTATGACTGTGTCCAGCGAAAAATTCGATGGCACTTATGCGAAATCCAGTAGAACAAAAATAAAGCCGAGCTAATGCGCAACGGAAATAAAAAAAAAAACTAAAGAGTTTATAGTTGTTAGTATGTATCTTGACACATTCTCTCACAGACTACTATACGCTAACGATTCATTTTCTACTCTGTGGTCTATGCTTGAAACAGTGACAGTGACAGATTTTGGTAAAACTATTACTAGTGCCATCTATTGGGTCATACATAAATTACCATGTCATTTTTTTAATAAAACTCTTCAACAAAATGGGAACCCTCTCGCCAACATAGAATCACAGATAGGATAAATATTAGGAATGAAAGAGCAAATTAAAATACATAATAGGAATATGTACAATACTCACCGATTAGAGAAAATTGAAACAATTAACTGAATCATAGTGTAAATAAATAATTATAATTAATGTATGACATTGACAGACAGAATAAAACACTAGTGATGAAGATTCATCAATGTGCGTTCCGATTTTTATAATAAAAACTAATAAAAGCTATGCAGAAAATGAACGAAAGTTATTTTTAATTTCCACCTTTATAAAATTACCCTAAATATTTTTTCTAAACCTTGTGGTTTAGAATAATTGGTATACTTGTTTATACAAAATGAATATCCTTATTTATAGGAAACATGAAGGGCGTGGCATTTATTTTTTAGGGGGGGATTGTAGTCTAGTTTTGCCGACATTCTTTGAAATCACTAGAGAAATTCGTGCAGACCACCCACAGACGGTATACGCTCACGCTTCACCTTATAGTAATTTCATGATTGTACGCGTTAAGAAATATGGTGTTGAAAATCGGACAAGTTTAAGATTAACAAAAAGAATTATGAATTATGAATGTAAGAAAATGAAAAATAACATTCCATGCCATTTTTGTGATATTTTGTTATCATATACAATATAATGCATATCCACTTAATTGAAATCGATTTAAGTCTTTCTGGTATCGATTTATTCAAACTTTCTCATTTTGGTCCTTCAACACTACTCGAGGATATCTATTTCGGATGAAAATGAATGAAAAAGATTTTTGTATTTTCTTTCGTTCAGATACACCACAAGTTTCTTTACTTACATTAATTATTAAACATCTGTGTCCCTTTTACTCATTTAATCATTTTTATTAGACGAAAAGAAATAGAAGTAACAAAAAAATAAAACTAAAATTAAATTAATTTTATTATTGTTTTTTTTCTGATTGAACATTTGTTTCGAGTCTCGCTTGGGTCCGTACACAGATTAGAGAAAAAAACATTGTGGGTCCGTACGATTTGCAATGTCACAGACGCTGATATAGTTTTTATCTTGTTTTTTTTATAATTAAAAAATACACCTTGTCTATGATTGAGGGTAAAGCAGGGCTGCCAGATCAAATAGTTAAAATTACCGAACATTGCCTGAGTTGAGAGGGTGAATGTGAATCTGAACGAACATTTATTTATTTTTTGTTCATAATAATGAAACTGAAACACAAAGTTATATGTACATAATTAGTGCGTTGATGAAAAACTTTAGCCAAGCTCTACAAGCTTGCTGAGTCCTTGTCAGTTAAAACTCAATTAGTTACCTAATGTTAGGTAGGAGCCACGGATTACCGGGTATAGTGAGGAGATTATTTCACGCTAAGTGTTTTTTAATCTTATTAACAAATAACTAGTAATGTATATATACCCTCCCAGTGAGCTGTGGAGCTATGCTCGGTGTTTCACTCCGAGATAAGATCCGTAATGAGGAGATCTGCAGGAGAACTAAAGTGACCGATATAGCTCTTAGAATAAGCAAGTTGAAATGGCAATTTCAACCTGGTGAAAATCGTGGAGAGCCGATGCATGCAGGAAGCAAGGAGCTGCTCAAAGTGATGGGGCTTTGTGGGGTCCCCCAAAAAGCACCTATGTTCAGAAGTGAACATCTTTAGGCTGTTGATGATGATGATGATGATGATGATGATGATGAATATATTATAATTGTAATTAATTGAGTACTTTCAGTTACATAAATATCATCAATGTTTAAATTATATTTTAATAGTTTTTTATGGGTTCCGTTATTTTATACACATCAACAGCCGGAAGACGTCCGCTTCTCAACATAGGCCTCCCCCTAAAACGGCACTTTGGACGCTTATCATAGGGGGATTTAGCATGATCACCACGCTTAGCTGTGGGGAGCCGATGGATGCAGGAGGCGAGCAGCCGCTCAAATTGGCGCTCTCTGAGAGAGGCCTATGCTTAGCAGTGGACGTGTTCAGGCTGTTGATGATGATGATGATGATGACCACGCTTGGCAGGCAGCTTGGTGATCGCAGAAGATGTAGGTATACATGTTTCTATTATTAATTTATTGCGTATGGTATTGCTTAGATTGCGAATATTATAATTACATATTATAAATTAATCAATTGAACTGTTAGCATTTTTACATCTGCAAGCAATTAGCAATATGATGTAGGTACATTAAGTGATGATGACTAAAATATTGAAACCAATGTTTCCTTTTAGTGTGCTGGCCAACGCTTATTTCGTATAAAACACTGAAAAGTTACGGGTAACGTAACGTGTCACCTGAAAGAAAAACATAAGAAACGTCATTCAAGGCCACATAATCGCAAACTCAGGGAATCCTACTGCGATGGCCAGTACTGCAACTATAGTTATTAATATTGTGCATGAGCTTATTTATAGTTTACTGTATATAATAACTGTATAACTCTATAATACTGTATATCAATAAATAAAAATTATTATTATTATTATTATTATAATATGCTTAATTCAAAGCGTTGCGTCGTTCGGAATGCATTATCCAGTATTTTATATAAGGTCTTGGTGCATACCATACTGGCTGGCTGATTTAATAACTTGCCTGAAAAATCTTTCCAAATGAGAAGTTTAAAAAGGAAAACGGTTAAATAACGTTGACTATTCATGGTGCTCGAGAACATGCGAATGGGCCGAAAGGCCATTTAAAAACTTCAGCATCTGTTAAACTGAGATATTTTTGTTATGCTATAATTTGAAATAAAGATATTTTTTCCAAATGCCAATATAATTATCAAATGCCTTTTAATATAGTACCTCGTTATAATTATAATATAGTATTTATAATTATCTTCAGATTATAATTTAATAATAGTCTATGATAGTAACTATACCTATAGTTAATTATATATATTTATGTAAAGTCTTTGTGCTAAAACACTGTTTTAAACTTCCACGGTTGTTCACTACGTTTATAATATTACTTACGGGACCTTTACCATGATTTCAATCATTTCTGAATTCCCAATATTTCGGCAAAGTTACATGCACCATGTTCACGGGTAGGCTGAACATGCGGGTGGATGATAAAAAGATCCAGTATTAGGTTGCATTAAAAATAACATGCATCCGAAATGTGATAAGATCACTATATTCAGTGATACAGTGAGTGTGTATTGCCGTGAGTTATGATCGAGTTCGAATGCCAATGGTACCCGTAGTAAAAGACTGAAAAAGAGCGTAGACCGTTTTTTTTTCCCCCTAGGAGGTTTTGGCTTTGCACGTCTTGTGCATCCGCCAGTGTCATGTTTATGATTCATTTCGCTTCGAGAAATCTTCCGTCCGTCTATTCCATAACGTCTGTCTTTTATTGCTTGACTTGAAGCTTGGCTTAACGATTTCAAAATTTTGCGATACTGTTAATAGCGATATTGTGACTTAGTTTACTAATTTTATTTAAAAAGTGGGGAAACGTATCCACGACTAATGATTTGAATTATTATTTAATATAGTTTTGTCTGCTCCTAATTTTATTTCGAACTTTTTTATCATCCACCCGCATCTTCAGTCCACCCGTGAACATTGTGCATGTAACTGTGCCGAAATATCAGGAGCTCAGAAATGATTCAAATCACGGTAAAGATCCCGTAAGTAATATTATAAGTCTTTGTGCTAAATTATATTTTGTGCTGTTTCTAATATGCGTAATTTAATTAATGCAATCGTAGTATTTTTTTGTAAGAAACACTGTCGTTATTTGTGGTTGGCGTACTTTGGAACATGAAAGGGAAGAAACCTTAGTCTGGCAACACTAGCGTGAAGGGGAAAGGGAGGCCGGAGGAGGGGTAATTTCGCTATTTCGCTTGATTTGATGCGATGCGTGTCGTCTAGATTTTAGGTATATGTGGATTTGTGATAGAATATTTGTGAAGTGAATTAAGTGACATTCTTTAGTGCTTTATACAAGTGTACATAAATACGGATCACGTTCCCAGTCGTTGTTTATCGCGAAAGATTCCGACCGCTCCCTAGACGTTGTATGCTAGTACGTCTGTCAGTCGTCGCGTATTTTCATGCCTGTTTGTACTACGTACTCGCATAACCAGGCGCTGCAATAGTAAAAGCTGTTGGAAAGTGTATTTCCACTGGAAACTGATGGTATAAAAACTATCAAACGTCCCATTTATGAAGTGATTGTGGTGTCAGTGCATTTATCAAGTTTGTGGCCATTTTCAGTGAGTATCTACTTATTTCGCTTTAGGCATCGATGTTTAATGTGTTTTACGTGATGATAAGTGTCAAACAAAGTGATTTGTGAGGTTCTATAAACATTCTGTGTCAAGATACAGCAATTTGAATACATTTTAATGTGTATGGATATCTTGTCAGGTCTCATGCATGCATGACATACTGTCCTAAAAACATGCTGGGCCTGGGTATGCATTCTAACTCAATGCTGGTTTCATTGGAAATTCAAATGATCCACAATTCCCAATCCTGTATGACTCCAGTTAAAAAATAAAGTAAACCCTTGACACAAATCAGGTATCTTTATTTTTACATTTTTAATTTTAGTTTGTATCTATACATTATACAACTATTATTCACAAACACTCCGTAAACTAAAAAATAATGTACCAATCATCTGCCAACTTCTTTCCTGGTGATGAAGTCATAAAAAAGTGAAAATGAAAAAAAATTGTATGATCAGCCAATTAACATAGGTATTGTTACTGCTTATGAATGAAGAGAAAACATAAACACAAACTCCAACACCTGTAGAATACATTGAAAAAGAATAGCTATGGCTTAATTATCAAGTTTAGCTGGCATGGCTAGGTTCCCCACCTTGTCATGCCAGCCCACCCACATTGTAGACATTACTACCCCAACAATACTTTCATTACATGATTGGGTGGTATGTGGTTGAATCTAGCCAATAATACAATAATTGGATTCCTAGAAATGTACAGACATCTAGGAAATGGTTTCTCAATGAGTTAAAATACAGTATTAAGTTCATCTTAAATATAGGTACATATAAATGGAGAGCATAAAATACCTGCATAAGGCCAGGTTTCCACCCACAAGAAAACTTAACCTACTGTCTGATTAATATCTTAATCAGACAGTAGGTTAAGTTTTCTCAGTACACAGGACAGTATCCTGTCCCAGCCTAAAAAGTACTTTAAGAACAATTGTATTATATTTTTTGTTGGAAGTCCAATAGTGAAACATTGTCATTTTGTTTGTTTTTGTGTGGATTTCACACCAAATGGCTGAACTTAATTTGCATAAAATTTTGGCCATTGGTTTAGTCTAATAGCAAGCTGTAGGATACTTTTTAGCCCTTAGAATTGAGGATTTCAGCAAAAATGTGGGTAAGTTGGTGGTAAGTTTGTAATGAAAGTTCGTCTAGGTAGGTACCACCGCTTTGCCAGTTATTCTGCCGCCAAGCAGTAGTGTGCAAGCACTACTGTGTTCCGGTTTGAAGGGCATTGTAGCTAGTGAAATTACTGGGCAAATGAGACTTTATGATCTGATCACTCAGTCTAGTAATCTGATTATTAGACTGGGTGATGTCTCAGGATGACGTGCGCAGTGCAGTGTCGCGCGAAACTATTGTTTTAAAGTTCCGGGTGACACTGCAACTGTTATGGGCGGCCGTGTCACTTAACATCAGGTGAACGACTAGCTCGTCACGTCATTCAATCACATAAAAAAAAAAAAAAAAAAAACTTAGGAGGATTGTTTCACCACACTACCAATCAGCCTATGTGGGTCCTGAGAGGGTTTCTACCTTATATTAAAGGAAATAAATATCAAAACAGAGATTAGTTTGACTCTATAATGAAATTAAAAATGTTTTTGGCACTGCACCGGGGAATCGGGAATGTTGGAGGATTACGGAATATATGTTTTTTAAAAAGTTAAGGGTTTGGAGCTCTGGAGTTAAGATAAATCATACAACCATTTCCTTATATGTTTGACAAGGTTTCAGGCACAGTTCTGCAGTGATTAACAACAATTATATCCAAGACTCCTTGGAGAATATCTCCACAGGTTTTTCAAAAAGTAAATCTTTGGCAATCTGCCTTTGAGGGATGCTCAAGTGTATCTTTTATATTTGTTTTTATCAGGTCAGATGCTTCTCTCTCGAGCCTTGACCCAGAATTCCACCTGTCTTCCAGTTTTTTTTTTAAATTGCAATTTTGAATTTCATCGGCTCTTGCACTTGCCAAAACCAAGATTTTATAAAAAATACAGAGATATATACCGGTTGGCTGATGAATTAAGAATGATCATGAATGGAAAGCGCTAATACCTAAATCTAAATCATACCACAAGTTGTCTCAGAAAACAAGTAAAATAAAATGTAAAAAGAATACAAAATGTTTCACAACATAATACCAACATCATTGTTACTAGCTATCACTAATCAATTTGCACATTCAATGTTGCTTCTATTCTTTAATAGTGAATGGAGTTAGGTCATTGGATGACTACTGGTTACGCATGTTTGCACACCAAATAAGCATGGATGTCCCAAACTAACATGATTAAAGTCAAATCATTGGGTGTATAGTACCTACCTATATTCAGTTGACAATTTTGCTTGTAATTTTTATACCTATAAAAAGTGTAGAAGTTGTACAATACCACATACTGTATACTATAACCGATTGAGCAATGTGAGGCTGATTTAGATGTATATTCTAAACACAATTGAATTTGAAAATGTACCAGATTCATCATCAGTATCCTCATCATCAACAGCCTGAAGTTGTCCACTGCTGAACATAGGCCTCCCCCCCAGAGCGCCACTTTGAGCGGCTGCTTACCTCCTGCATCCATCGGTTCCCTGCGGCTTTCACCAAATTCATAATCATGATTAATTAAATCTATTTCTTTCCTTCTTTCTTTTTTCTAATTTAATTCAACTCCATTGAAATGCAGTGTGCTGGCTGACACTCTATGGTATGTTTGTTTTTTACTCAGAAAATACTCAGTGCATTTGGTCTTTGTGCTTAGGATATTTGCTGTTTTGACTTTTTTTTTTATAATTTTATTAGGGACGGAGCTGTTGGCCAACAACTATGTCAGCCCCATAGTGCTCACTCATTACCTATTTACACACACACACACACACACACTATTATAACACATTTTAAAACTTGACCTCTTCATTATGACCTCTGCAACTGAACAGACAATGTCACATGACAGCCTCTGTGGTGCGATGGTTGAGCAGGGTGTCTTATAAACAAGAGGGGCCGGGTTCAATTCTCGCAATTCATTGCACATAGGAAAAAAGTGCATTAAATACTTGTTCTGTGTATGGGCATTGTGGGATCATGTTCCTCGTAGTTCCTCCTGGGTCCCTAGATACAGAGTCCAGGATCTAAGTGCCAACCAGTGTCACATACTGTACCAGGATGACAATTAAGATGTAGTCATAATCATAAGTGCACTATGGTCTATGTCAGAGTGATATATTCCTTCTTAACCCATTACCAGTATGAAGTAGCACTGAAAATAGCACCGCATTGCATAAATATTTGCTTACGTCATCATCAATCTGAAGACATCTACTGCTGAACATAGGCCCCTCCATAGAGCGCCACTTTGAGCGGCTGCTTGCCTCCTGCATCCATCGGCTCCCCGCGGTTCGGACCAGGGTCTCGGTCCACCCAGTGGGGGGGCTGGCCTACGCTGCATCTTCTGGTTCGTACTCGCCACTCGAGAACCGTTCTTCCTCATCGGTTGTCAGTTTTATGAGCGATGTGGCCTGCCCACTGCCACTTCAACTTGCTAATTCTAAGAGCTATATATCGGTGACTTTAGTTTTCTTGCGGATCTCCTCATTTCGGATCTTATCTCGCAAGGCTCCGAGCATAGCTCTCTCCATAGCTCGCTGCGTGACTTGTGCTTCTTCATAAGGCCAACAGTATGAGACGATGTCTTAGTGTAGTAAATCACCACTGGCAACACACACTGGTTGAATTTGCTTATCTATTATCCTGTTATATTTTTAATATATTATGTCATCATCATCATCATCAGCCTGACGACGTCCACTGCTGAACATAGGCCTCCCCCAGAGCGCGCGACCTTGAGCGGCTACTCGCCTCCTGCATCCATCGGCTCCCCGCGGCTTTCACCAGGTCGTTGGTCCACCGAGTGGGGGGCCGGCCTACGCTGCGTCTTCCGGTTCGTGGTCGCCACTCGAGAACCTTTCTTCCCCATCGTTTATCAGTTCTACGAGCTATGTGGCCTGCCCATTGCCATTTCAACTTGCTAATTCTAAGAGCTATATCGGTCACTTTAGTTCTCCTGCGGATCTCCTCATTCCGGAGCTTGTCTCGCAAGGAAACACCGAGCATAGCTCTCTCCATAGTTCGCTGCGCGACTTTGAGCTTACTAATGAGGCCAACAGTAAGAGACCGTGTCTCAGTTCCATAAGTCATCACTGGAAACACACACTGATTGAAAACTTTCGTTTTCAGACTCTGCGGTATTTTGGACGAAAAGATAGGACGAAGCTTCCCGAACGCTGCCCAGCCGAGTTGGATTCTTCGTGC
Organism: Ennomos quercinarius; assembly: GCA_910589525.2. Classification (NCBI taxonomy): domain Eukaryota; kingdom Metazoa; phylum Arthropoda; class Insecta; order Lepidoptera; family Geometridae; genus Ennomos; species Ennomos quercinarius. The sequence goes on along the minus strand of OU342513.1, from coordinate 5,420,286 downwards.
CACCTCTTTGTCGAAGTTGAACCTACCTAATTGGACAGTCCATCCTAGGTAGACATATTTGTTACCGGTATAGATGGAATATGAGCATTTGACATGATCTTCGTCTTGTCCATATTCATCTTAAGACCAACCTGCAGGGAGACTACTGAGGTTGAATATATTATGAGGAATATATTATGTATTAGTATCCAATATTCCATGCGGGTGGAACTACGGGCAGACGCTAGTGGTAGATTTGTGCTATAAATTTAAGCTGATATTGGGCCCTATATTTATTAGACAGTAATCAGTATTCACCACTGTTCTAATACTAAATTATAAGATCTTATTTCGTATTGTTATAAATTATAAAAATTAATGTTGCCCCCGGTTTTATGTAGCAAGCAACTTAGTATAATCATGATGAAGAAAAGGCCGATTTCCTGTTATCTTAGATTTTTACCAAATTTATTGGAAAATCTGCATGATATTTAATTTACTTATAAGTTGTCCGAATATCTATGTCGGTTGTATACCTTTTTTCTTTGTACAGGGAGCAACAAAACCCTTGTTATAATGAAGGATATGTACAGTACAGATCATTACAAGTATTCTTATAAAAAAGGTCAAAACAATGCCTAAGTTATATATATTAAAAGTTACGAGGAGTCTCAAAACACAAAAAGAACCACCGATTAACAAAAATGTTTAAGACATTGACCGCGGCTTTTGGCGCCACCCCAGATGGCTGCCTTTGCTCTTTGTAGAAACCGCCGCCGCCGCCGCACCTGCTTCGATTAGTTGTGTAAATAAGATAAGTGCTATTTCACAACTAATTACCTACCTACTCTATTGGCGAACGCTGGACAGTGCATGGTACTTTCTTTCATGGTACTTGACCAGTAAGTGTATCATACCTCAAATGTACCTGACCATATAAATACAGGGAACCCTATTTTAAACAGTAAGTTAGAGCGTCTTTCTACATGCAAAAAATAAATTTCAATTTCAGCTCCGTTCACGAACATCTGTGTTTTAATTCGCACATTTCCTCATTTATGTAAGTGGTCGCGTAATAAAAGAAACCAAATAATTGTCCATTGTTAATCTCGAGGAGTAACGCGGTGGATGTACAGTGCATTCGTACCGCCTGCTTTAGCGCGGCTAATTGCCTCAGCAATTAACTGAATAGTGGCTGCGGAGCTGATTCTAAATATTTATAAGACGATTTAGACGATGGGTAGCTTGAAGCTCGAGTTTTAGGGAATAGTAAGACATTCAAAAGAAAGAGCAGAGATTTCCATTGCGTGTCTCACCCCCACTACTCATTCGACGCGAATGTGAAAACAATATTCTCTATGTCCGAATCGCTGTTTCCATGGCGCTATAGACAGAATCAACTTTGTACATGTTGGGTCGAATAAGCACATTATTTTCTTGAATTGAATCATGTGTGTGTTGTGTGTCTTAAGACTGCTTTTACATTTTGGCGAGCTCAGTACCGCGTGCGAGGTACCGTGCTCGCAGCGTCCGTCGGTTTGACCAAATATATCCAGTTTCATTTATTGATATATAAATACGAGCAATAATTTAAAGTTATAAAATAATTTGTAAGAGTTTAAAAAAATGATGAACTTTATTTTGGTAACAATATTTTGTCGATGTATTATTAAACTCCGGAGATGTTCAACGTTTAGTTGAAGCCTTTTTTAATAAAAATCAGGTTAATCTTTTTAACTGCTTTAAAGGTAAACATAGAAAATCTGTTCTGACATTATTGAAATACGGGATGTATTTAGTGGGTTATAAATTAGTTTGGAGACTTACGTTACACAGTGTTTGTAAATTAGAGCTCTCAAATCGGGTTTCTGTGTGTTTTTGCCAAAATGAACACCAGGAGAATGATGATTACTAAATAAATAGGTAAATTACCTAAAATTCGCTCTGTCATTATCGAAGAAGATGAAATGAAGGGTATGTTTCATATTATGGCTAAGTATAGACGTTAAAGCTATGCGTCAAATATTGACGACGAAAACCTTGCAACTACGCATAATTTTGTAAAAGCAGCCTTTAGAAGTATGCTCGGTCGACACCACCATCAACTTGTTTTTCGGTAAAAATAATTCACATAGAGTATTGATTACGCCACAGTATTTAAAATAAATCTAGGTTAATCATTTGTTTTCACCCACGAGCTAATAAACATTTTTTCTTTTTGTTTTAGGTGATCCAGTTATCGGGACTCATAATGGCATTAATTTTTAATACATTACCGCGCCATTAGGCTATCTGGTTGACGTCTAGAGATGATAATACCACTGCAGTCATGGATGGAGTGAAGAAAATACATTCGGGCACGCTGTATCGGTGAGTGTCGACTTTGTTAATTACTAGGTACCCCCCCCCCCCCCCCCCCCCCCCGTAAAACCTGCGTATAACGTATTTTTAATAGGAGCCATTGCACTCAAATTAGCCGAAATTAATCTGTACCATTTAAAGCGCTCTTGCGTCGCGGCGGCGCGGCGTCGCCATCGCTTGGATATCGTCGATTTTTGCAGGTGATATTAAAATTATTGTTACGAATGGAAAATGCTGACTTCGTATTTTTTTACCAAATTGCCTGACCAGTTTTTACCAGAGCATTTAAAAAAGTAGGAAAAGAAAGAGACAGCTCAAACTTGCAGTGACGTCACTCTTGCTCCTTCATAGTACCTCATTACTAAGCTGTGGTAGCTTTATTATAGTCTCTATGGCATGTGACTTCACAACGTGCGTTTTGAATAGTAACTGTGGGGAATCTCCTGTTTTGCGTGAAAGGGACAGGTGATGCCCTCTCCAGAAACATAAAAGCTTATTATTACTCCTTGATTTATTTACCGATTTTACTTATTTTTTCAATTATTGCATTGTAGCTGTCCCAGGCAGTGCAAGACACAAATAAAGAATTGGACCTAATATCCACGTGGAGCCAAAAATATGGACTAAAAGTAAACCCACATAAAACCCAAGCCATTATTGTAGGCAGCTCTCGAACAATCTGCAAGATTGACTGGGATCTTCTGCCCCATATTGTGTTCGACGGAGTTACAATTCCGTATAGTGACACGGTGAAGAATCTCGGCATTACCATGGACAAATGTCTCACATGGGGCCCACAACTAGCCCTCACTAGCCGAAAGATGTTTGCCTCTGCGGGCTCATTGCGTAGGCTACGCAATTTTCTACCTACTACCACTAAAATTGCGCTAGCACAGTCTCTCTTGCTCCCTATTCTAGATTATGCTGACGTCTGCTATCTTGACATCACGGAGGACCAGCTAAATAAACTTGAGCGTCTCCAGAATTTCTGTATAAGGTTCATATTTGGCTTGCGCAAATTTGACCATGTCTCTGCTTTCCGTACTAAGCTCAAGTGGCTTCCCATACGCCTTCGTCGGAATGCTCATATATTATCTCTTCTGTACAGTATACTGTTTCATCCTTCTTCCCCGCGCTACCTTCGGGAACGTTTCGAATTCCGTCACGTTTCCAACCCTCGTTCATTGCGGCCATCAGAGTACCATATGTTGAAAATGCCGGTCCATAGAACCACTTTCTATGACTCTTCTTTCACTGTAGAAGCAGTACGGTTGTGGAACGCGCTACCTTTGGACGTCAAACGTGCACCGTCTTTGAATATTTTTAAAGACAGAGTTAAAGCTTTCTATCTCACGAAATAGCTACTATATCTTTAATATTCTATTGTAATCATTTTATGTAAGTATCGTATATAATATAATATGTATTTATTTTTATGTACCTAGTAGATGTATATGTATATATATATATATAGTATGTTAATATATGTATATTATATTATGATTTGGTTTGTCATCTATTTATTTATTTATTATATTATATTAAGTTCTTTCGTTGTACTATAAATTTTTGTAAATTGAAAGCCACCGTCCTTGTTGTGCATTGTCTCTCTATACTTCTGGGTTGTCTGGAAGAGATCGCTTTAAGCGATAAGACCGCCCATTGTGGCACTTAGTTATAAGATTTCCCTCTAAATGTTCGTGTAATATGGTGTTTTCAATAAAGTGTTATCTATCTATCTATCTATCTATTGTTTTTCAACCTCATTGCTGAACATAGGCCTCCCCCAGAGCGCGCCACCTTGAGCGGCTGCTCGCCTCCTGCATCCATCCGCTCCCCGCGGCTTTCACCAGATCGTCGGTCCACCGAGTGGGGGCTGGCCTACGCTGCGTCTTCCGGTTCGTGGTCGCCACTCGAGAACCTTTCTTTCCCATCTGTTGTCAGTTCTACGAGCGATGTGGCCTGCCCATTGCCATTTCAACTTAGTAATTCTAAGAGCTATATCGCTCACTTTAGTTCTCCTGCGGATCTCCTCATTCCGGAGCTTATCTCGCAGGGAAACACCGAGCATAGCTCTCTCCATAGCTCGCGGCGCGACTTTGAGCTTACTAATGAGGCCAACAGTAAGAGACCATGTCTCAGCTCCATTAGTCATCACTGGCAACACACACTAATTGAAAACTTCAACTTACTTTATGAAAATAATATTTACTTGTTAATTTTTAATAGCAGGCAACTAGCCTATTACACCCAGTAAAATCCCAAAACTGGCTCCTGTTCTGTTCAACACTCACAAAATGCCGAGTCCTATCTACGGAGGACGGAGGTATAAATCAGGACAAAGTTTCTGAAAAGCCAGCTAAACCGCACACGAGTCGGCACCTAATTAAAACTATCCCTAGTGCTAACATGCTTAGTAACTGGCTCGCACTGTCAACACCTCGGTATGGACTGAACAACCCGAAATATACACTACGAATCGCAAAAAAGAGCTTCAAAATAATCCGACCAAATTACAAATGTTCATAAATAGACAACTCATAAAACAGAAAGCATGATATCGTAATATGCTAGAGAATCCTAATAATAAGTCATCAGTAGCGGTTATACAGACACGAAGTTTTTTTTGAGATTTCTGAGACGAGATATACCTATTTGCGAGATTCGAAATAGTAATACATTCGATTCGAATGTTGAGTCACCGTACAACTCCGTAAGACGAAACAGATCGTCTCTAATTAAGGTCAGCAGTTAAAATTATGTCAAATGTCAAACATCACACGGTACACATAACTGACCTTAACACAAAGACCAAAATCCTTTAAACCCGGGTTGATTCCACTCCGTAAAGAATCAATCAGCCTCAGTAAAGTCTGCACATGATTCGTATATATCTTTAATTTGATCTCCGCAGATCGTTGAAGAGAATCTCTTGAGACTTTTACTCGAGCATTGTTCAATTACTTTTCGGTAGAAAAACTTGAAGACTTAACTTTCATCGGCATAACAATGCTTTTGTAAAAAAGAAAATTTCTAAGCACTCAACATTGTAGTTTGAACAATTAAAATGGTTAAGTACCTTGCGATTATCATAATGTAACAAAGGCGAGATACGAAATTTTAATTAAAATCAGGACAGCAGTAACGAATAACAATTAAACTAAACTGTTGGTTAACTTTGTTTTAACTAGAAGTTCGTTTGCGAATATGAGTATAGGAATTACTAAAGCCACTGAACAAGTGTAGAGTGTGTGATCTAGTTATCATTTTCAACCTTTAAGGTGGAACGTTTCATTAGCGCGGCAAATTCAAATTTTCTTGCGTTCTTTTGCCAATAATAGCTTAATTACTCAACGTGATTACATGAAAACTAATTTTGCGGAAATAAATAGAATGTATCAACAAATTACGATTAAAAGTATCTCCTAGATATCATTGGTTTAGCGACAAATGGTAATAAACAATTTTCTTCCTAGCTTTTCAGTCTATTGCCATTTGTCGCTAAACCAATAATAAGTAGGTGATACTTTTAATTTTAATTTATTCATACATTATATTTATTTGCGCAAAGTTAGTTTTCATGTAATCACGTTGAGTAATTAAGCTATTATTGGCAAAAGAATGCAAGAAAATTTGAATTTGCCGCGCTAGTGTAACGTTCCACCTCAAGTTCTATTCTTAAATAGTCAAAGTTTACAACCAACCAACCAATTTAGGATTAATGCGTCTGGCACGTTAGCATTTTTATTCATAAGCAGTAGCATACGCATACGTTATCACCTTATTTTTTTAAGGAGACTGCTCGACGCCCGTCGGATTATTAGAATATTAGAATATTGTAATTATTAGAAAACTAATTTTAATATTCTAACACGATTTCTAGAATCTACCGTTACCTTTTTAATTTTAGTATTTCTGCAACACTTTAATTGCGAAAACAGAAATCGCAACATTAACTGCTAATTAATTCGTTGCATCACCAGCTCCGATGGCAGTTTTTTTTTGCCAAGTAGCAAGAACTCGCAGTCAGACCGAGATAGTGGCGGAGTAGACCGAACTTGGGAGCGGCATGCATTGAATACGGCTGGCATCTATTGAAATGTTGATAGTGCTATATTGTCGTATGAAATTCTATATATATGACACCAGTGAGGCGAAACGTTATAGGTAGGCTACTCTCTCCCTTACATAATCAAACCAAAGTACATAGCTACGCTAAGCCTCTGCCAATGCCGTCCTTATAAAAATAAAGTCTGCGTAAGGCCGCGTCTCACCTGACGAAAAAATATTATTGGATCCAGGATTATGCGTGCCTAGTAATATAGCTTCAATATCGACTCTTACCGAAATCAGAAAATACAGGTGTTACCACAGACCAAGACTATGTGCTTGTGTCTTTTAGTGCCTACCAGATTTTCTTCAGGCAGAGAGAAAGGAAGAGGCAAACAAAAGACAAACACATCAAATAATAAAGAGCACGAATGCCATGACCGATAGGGAAGTCCAAGCATTGGATGGCGATTACTCCATCGACAATTTGGGTCCTTAAAGAAGAAGAGGCCTCTTCTTCCAATATGTGTTCAGTGCTCGATAGTTATGTGGAGTAACATACCATTAGATCATATTTGTAGCACTATTATAATCGTATAGCTTTTAAAATAAGATGTTATATCATCATCATCAGCCTGAAGTCGTCCACTGCTGAACATAGGCCTCCCCCAGAGCGCGCCACCTTAAGCGGCTGCTCGCCTCCTGCAGTCATCGGATCCCCGCGGCTTTCACCAGGTCGTCGGTCCACCGAGTGAGGGGCTGACCTACGCTGCGTCTTCCGGTTCGTGGTTGCCACTCGAGAACCTTTCTTCCCCATCAGTTGTCAGATGTTATATGCATTTTCTCATTGTTGTGCTGTAACTTTGTCATTTTTTTAGATATTTAAGTTTAGTTTTCACGACTGTTTATTTTTTGAGCAATATTATTAATTTATGCAATACCAAAATAGCAGGACACTAGCCTATTGAATGCGTGAAAATAAATAGAATATACTATAGATTAACTTCTGTGCGTAGTTATTGTTGATCTGCAGGGGAAACGGGGGAGGTGTTTACGGTAGTGAGAAACTTATCTTACTTTAGTTGAAAAAAGAAGATTCAACCCCAAATTGAGTTTTAAGCATGTATGTGTCTAAGTATTGTATCAGTTATCTGGTTCCCATAGTACAAGCTATGCTTAGTTTGGGTCTAGATGGCGCTGTGTGAAATGTCCACACATATTTATTTATTTATTTTTATTTTTATGTGTCATTAAGAAAAAAAAACAAAAAGTACAAAATGAATTTAGATTAAAATATGCAAATTTTAGGTCGTGTGGTCACGGTTTTGCGAATAGGACCACTTCATCTCTTCCCGTGGGTGCCGTAAGAGTCGGCTAAAGGAATGTCCAGGGGCAATGGGCAGCAGTATTTTCCTCAGTACATTAAAGTCTTCTGCGATCATGAAGCCGCCCGCGAAGCGTGGTGATTATGGCCAATCCTCCCTATGATAAGCTTCCTAAGTGGCGTTTTATGGCGGAGGCCTATGTTCAGCAGTGGACGTATTACGGGCTGATGATGATGATGATGATGATGATAATGTAAATTTTTTACTGTACCTATAATTAGTGTCTTGAAATAAGAATATGTTAATCCAGTAGTTGAGTTGATCCGATGGGGAAGAAAGGTTCTCGAGTGGCGACCACGAACCGGAAGACGTAGTGTAGGCCGGCCCCCCACTCGGTGGACCGACCATCTGGTGAAAGCCGCGGGGAGCCAATGGATGCAGGAGGTGAGCAGCCGCTCTAAGTGGCGCTCTCTGGGGGAGGCCTATGTTCAGCAGTGGACGACTTCAGGCTGATGATGATGATGATGAGTAGTTGAGTTGTGGTTGTGACTAAAATGATAATAGTCAGCTCACTCAACCAGAAAATCAGATTTCTGTAGTGATCTCATGAATAACATACAATACAAATGTACCAACTCCAAAAATTGATTTTCACACGATGACGTAGACATTTCGGTCAAGCTGATAAAACTTCTAAACAACTGAACTTCTTGCATTTATTGCGTCAGTATTAAAAATAGTCTCACAAGGATACCTAAGACACAACCCACAATAGTCTATTGTGCTGCACAAACACACGTATTGTGCATGTAAATGGGTAAAAACAATAACTGGCCTGATAGGCTGTCCCATTTACGAGTACACCGGTCGACGTGAGCCTCGATAGGTAAATGGAGTTGGTTGCATTCGGAGCAATGGTTCAGTACCTCAGCGGTATTGTTGTCATCTCTACTATACAAGGCATAGAAATATATACAAGGTATATGTAAAAAATGAACCCACAGCGGCGATTTGCGCAGTTCACGAGATAAGTAAGACGTATTATGTACCAGTCATAAATGTATGAAACCTCCGGATAGGTCACGCAGAACTTACATTTGAAGCAACTCAAGTACGCCGATTTTCTTGTGACACATGACAGGTGCACAAACACAGAGAAAAAAATCATCATTACATTAGCATTACCAATACCATGGCATCACATTTTGCATATTAGTATTAGTAAGTACAGAATTTGGCACGTTTAGAATATTATAAATTGAATACGTAGCCATTCACTCACATAATTGTCACTGCCGTCATTTTGGTGCTTCACTAGAGTCTACGGCCATACGGGATCCGTAGGGTTTTTACACATTCGTAGTACCAGTATCTACATGGCCAGCGTGATAGTAGATCGTGGCCAGGATGGTCGTGGCCTATGCTCTCTCCTTGTGAGAAAAGGCTCGTGTCCCAACAGTGAGAACTTATAGGCTAAAGCATGCATCAGGCTGAAGGTCGATATAGTAGAGAACTGAGCACTTCGCATAAATTAAACAATGTGCATTGGACATAATTTTCCTTTTTTAGGGTTCCGTACCCAAAGGGTAAAATGGACCCTATTACTACGGCTCCGCTGTCTGTCTGTCCGTTTGTCACCAGGCTGTATCTCATGAACCGTGATAGTTAGGCAGTTGATATTTTCACAGACGATGTACTTCTGTTGGCGCTATAACAACAAATACTAAAAAACAGAATACTTAAAATAAATAAGAGGGCTCCCATACAACAAACGTGATTTTGTTTTGCCGTTTTTATAAATAATGGTACGGAACCCTTCATGCGCGAGTCCGACTAGCACTTGGCCGGTTTTCTGCATTGCATTCCCTTCATGTGTTTCATGACACGTATGACGAAGACGGGAAGTCCTAACCTCGTTAGTCTTTTACTGTTCGCGAGAGTTTGGCACAGAATAACAGTAGATAGATATTTAACAAGGTATAACCACTAATGGCAAAGTTATTTGAGCCCGAGCTCCTGACCTGACCCCACTAGTTGCAGATGCTAAGCTACGTGTGAGTGTTTATAGATCTACCAGAATCTCATGGCACAAGATAAAAAAAGAAAATGGATTTTCATACGGCAATACCAAATTGTCACCTTTCAAATCAATTTGACAACTGACCACATTGTTTTGATACTTTCGGTTTTTTGATCCGTAGACCAAGTAGAGGATATTTTTTTAAATATAAATGAATGACGTGACGAGCTAGTCGTTCGCCTGATGTTAAGCGTCACGGCTGCCCAAAACAGATTGCAGTATCACTCGGAACTCTAAATTAATATAGTTTTGCGTGACACTGCACTGCGTACGTCATCCTGAGACTTCATACAGTATAGCAATAAGATTACTACAGTGTGTGATCAGATTATAAAGTCTCATTTGCCCAGTTATTTCACTAGCTACAAACTACTACGTAGTGATCTTTTGAATTCTCTTCTTTTGAATTTTGAAAATATGAGCCCATTTTGTGCTGGTACTCGCTCTGACACATCCGCCATTATTTCACGATCTCTTTTCCTCTTGGGCAGTGTGTACTTGATTTGTACTTTACCTTCGTGAGACTTTCGAGAGTAACGAAAAAATTCAAGTCTGTGGGCAAAACTATATAAATTTTTAAGTTTCAAGCGATACTGCAATTTGTTACGGGCAGCTGTGTCGCTTAATATCAGGCGAACTAGGTCGTCACGTCATTCATTTCTATAAAAAAAAGTAAACGCTACTATACTCATAATAATAATGTTTATAAAATTAATTTTTTTTCACTGCGTTTTGTTTTGATCCAATGAATAAAAGAAAAATATGACTTAAAAGTTGACAAAGTTGCGAAACTTAGTTGCCAAGACGGCCGGAAGTGAAGGAAGTATCAAGACATATTAATCCATTTATATCCGATGCTGCCGACTACAAATTTTATTTTCCCAATTTGCCATCAGATTCTGGTAGACCTATAACTCTACTACTTTTATCAGTCTTATTATTATGTTTATATGTTTGCGGAACATGTATTTAGACATTGAGGAGGATCCTCTGAAACCCAACACTTGCTCTCTTGGGAACTTGAGACGCTGCGAAGCTAGACACACAGATAGATTCGCTGATAAATCTTAACGATATCTTTGAGAAAACTTTATCTAACGTTTGCTAGTTTTGGACCAATATCATATTTTTCGGTTTAGGAGATCGATAACTTGCTCCTTCATAGTACCTCGTTACTAAGCTGTGGTAGCTTTACATACAATCTCTTTGGCATGTTACGTCACTAACGTGCGTTTTCATAGATGGGGAAGCTCTGTTTTGCGAGAAAGGGACAGGCGATGTCGCCTCCAGAATCTTTAAAAGCTTATTACTCCGTGATTTATTTACCGATTTTACTAATGTTTTAAATTATTGCATTCACTTTTAAACTACTCTATGAAAATAATATTAAGTTAATTTTTAACAGCAGGGCCTATTAACTGGTTCCTGAACATAGCCCTTTCAGGCGTTTGGTATCAGTACTCCTCCAGACATAGTTCACTGCGGGAACTGAACCTTTGACCTTATCGCCTTTGAGTGGTATATTCTACTGCCATCCTTTTAGAGAGAGGTCGTCTCAAGAGCTAACAACCCCAAAAATTTCTAGACTTTGCAGAGTTGAAGACGTGAATGTGAAATAAATGCACCAAGGTTATGCTTTTTTATCGTGCTTATACTTTTGGCCTCTACCGACCTTTACATCAGTGTTACCGGGCGGGAGGACGGGTGCTCACCCACCCCAGCCGTCAAAAGTGGGAGGCAACTAGCTTAAGGGCACACCTAAGGAGCCTGAAGATGATCGAGAACAAGAAGACTATGTCCACTGGAAGAGTGCATTGACCCAATGGAAAATCTAATTAGGTTACGCTACTTATCGTAGCTTATAAGCTGCATGTAAAAAGGAACTGCCGTAAATATCACCAAGCCATTCCCTATTATTTTCACCATTGTCACTAACAAAATAAAGTTGCTATTTTATTGCAATTCATTTCCATTTTCTTTCCCTATGGTTTCTCTAGCGAAGAGCAACACGCGAAACGAAAAACCTATTAATTTACCGCACAGTAGCATATTGGCATGTTCCTTTAAACCGCAAAATAAATTACTACTTGATGTTGGTTTTGTTCCATTGTTTTCTTACATCGCATTATCGCTTTTGACCGCAATTCTTTTATGTTTGTGTTACTCATACAACACTGACACAAAACAGATAAGTACAGAAGTCAATCTCATACTGTACGTACTTCACTTTTCATACCTACGCTCTGCGGTCGCGCTAGGGATGACGACGGCTGCGCGGGCGGGCGCCTCGCCGCGCCGAGCAGTAGTTACTTACCGTACCTTACCGTAAGATGAGCGTATTTTTTTATCATCCATACGTAAATACAAACATACATATTGGGGAAAAGTTTCTTCGCATTTTTTAAGAAAATTCAAAACATTTTTTAATATGGTTTATTTACATTCAACTAAAGTATGTAGGTACCATTTTGTTCGATAACTTTTTGCCATCTTGTAGGTAGGGACATGATCCCATTGCTATAGAAATTTTGGGGCTTCTGATCAAAAAACCGCGACAAGTAGTTTTGGCAGTCCTCTCGTGATGTTAAAATGACACTGCCTAAAGAATTCTGAAGAGACCGAAACAGGTGGAAATCTGAAGGTGCAAGGTCAGGACTATACGGCGGATGCATTATCACCTCCCAGCCAAACTCTCTTAATTTTTGCTGAGTGGCTAAAGATGTGTGAGGTCTAGTTATCATGATGAAAAACCACACCCCTTCTGTTGATTAATTCCGGTCGCTTTCTCTCAACTTCTTGTTTTAATCTCATCAGTTGTTCGCAGTAGAGTTCAGAATCGATGGTCCTGCCTGGTGGTAACTGCTCATAACGAATAATGCCCTTCCAATCCCACCACACACACAGCATCACCTTGTTGCGAGTTAACCCGGGTTTCGCCACAGTCTGTGAAGCCTGACCGGTCTATGACCACGACCTTTTTCGCACGTTCTTGTCGTACGTGATCCACTCAAGTGAGTACACGGTTCATTAGGTTTCTTTCAGTGAGCTCGTGAGGTACCCAAATATCGAGCTTTTTTGTGTACCCAGTTTTTTTCAAATGCGCCAAAACTGTTTTGTGGTCAATTCCCAGTTCTTCAGCTACGTCGTAACTACTGATATGCCGATCTTGAACCACTTTTTCAAAAATGGCATCCATTTTATCCGTAATAGGGCGACCAGACCGAGGTGCATCTTTGACATCAAAATTTCTGGATTGAAAACGCTTAAACCAAATTTGTGCTACTCTCACAGACACTGCACTAGGTCCATAAACATCGCAAAATTTTTTCGCGGCTTGCGTTGCATTTTTACCTCTTTTGTAGTAAAATTTTAAAATGTATCGAGTTTCTTCATTAGATTCACTCACCTTCACAGTACGAAAAACAAATAAAAATCACACATTTTCTTAAATTTAATATGGAATTATCTTCTTTAAAATTTAAACTTTTAATGATACCAAAACCAGCCAGATACAAATAGTATAGCCAAAGAGATTTTATTACAAGTTCATACTTACTATAATGCGAAAAGACTTTTTCCCCAACCTAATACATAGACTGCTAAAACTATAACCATTCCTTCGATATCGACATAGTTTTTTCGCAGTTATTATTATAATTACATAAAGTTTTTTTTGAAGACAAAAGAATGCGATTATGTTATGTTTACATCGTCCTCATTAGATTATTGAAAACAAGCAAATGCCTACCTACTTACCTCTCTGAAACAACTGTGGTAGCTAAAAAACGACAATTCACTGTTTAATGTTGAAACAACCGTCCACTGTACAGTTATAATAACTTTTTTTGTTGGTCCATTATTGCACAAAAAATTTACAGATGCGTGTCTCAACCGGATGGCACTCGCGCTCGCACTGCACAGTTCCGAAACATAGTATCCGTGAGCGGTGTCTATGTGTGCGTTGGTCGAGCGCACTTTGTATGTAGATTGACTTCTGTACCTATATGTTTTGTGACACTGACTACTTTAGATTGGGTTAGTATTTTAAGTACCTAAAATTTAGTTTTAAATCGAATCGGCACATAATAAAAACGTTTTTGTCACAACTCAAAAAACTGTCTTTATTTTTTGCGACTGCAAACTGCACCTTTAACAGTATGTCACTGCTTGCTCGACTTTCCGTATTTCTTTTTACCGTATAGCTGTATGCATATGATTGTAATACTTACTGTAAATGTAATAATAGAAGGGGTTTCGTTGGTACCTAAATCATTATGTATTGAGAAGATAACTCACCACAATTCAACATTTATCTGGAAAGTACACTACAAACTTCGTCTTCTCATTACCATATCAAGGCAGAATAGAAGAGCCAATAGATAAAATCCTTCAGGTTTCGAACTCCTCATCCCTTTATTTTATTCAACCGAAGATGGTTCGTGCGGAAATCTTTTGTAAGCTAAAAATTACCCTCTCGTGTAAGGTAAGGATGGATCGGTTAAATAAAAGTAGGTAAAATTCAGCAAGAATGGAGATTAAAAATAGTCCTGTTGGCTGCCATTGGATCTTCCATCGTGGTGTCTTAGACATAGTATGGACAACTGCTCCTTTTGAATTGTTACTACTTTAGAGCATTACTAATATACGAGTTTTGTTGCTGTAATTAGAAAGATCCTCACCATATACTGTATTAAAAAAATGTTTTACATAATTTAGCGGAGGAATGAGTGCCTATAATATTATTATTGGTCACTCGTTCCTCCGTTCTTCATTTTTTAAATAGTTTATAGGCAAAGCATTTGACCGCGATCTCACCTCAATCGTTCCTCCGTTCTTATTTTTTTTATAGTTTATAGACAAAGCATTTGACCACTGTCTCACTTGACGTAATGTGATAATAATCTTATCCATACAAATAATCAACGACACAAAAACACACACGTTTTAAACATTAAAATTATTTTTACATGAGACTCATTACTCTAGCTAGACTCATTAGGTACTCATTATGTTGTTCGAAAACACCCATTGTATTATTCTATTCTATTAAATCATCAACATATTTCCTTTTCCTGCAACCCCGGGCGTTCCTGTAAACATGTTACTGTTAGTTACCATGTACGAAATCTGTAACTATGATTTCGTAAACCTGCAAATGTGTTCGATTCGACTTTTATTTTCCAAACGGCGTCTTTCAATACGTCCCGTTCTGTCCACTGTCCACATCACACAATCTTGGTCCACATGCTATGCACAAAGCGATGAAAAGCGTCTCTTTTAATTTAAATAGCTGGAAACTCCGATTGGGAACAATCATTTTTAGAATAGAGCTGCATTTGCGAAACAATCTAAATAAATTTTGTTAAACAAACAAACTCACAAACTTTATATATGGAACTTAGCATTTTGTGAAACAAAAGTATAATATAAAGCAAATTGTGTTGAGCGGTTTCGATTTACTATAAGCTCTGAGTTTTTTATTCCTTTTTCTGTTCCATAACGTAAATAAAACATACCTTTTATAACGCTTCTAGCCGTCTTGGCAACTATAAGTTTCGCAACTAGTTGCAAGAGAGTAGTTCTTCCTCTTTCTTGGCAACTAATTGCCGATAGAATAATGTTTTTCTTTACTTCGATACCAGGTTGCCAGCCAGGAATTTTTCAAAAAGTCTAGTTGCTATAAAAAACTAATTTTCTTAATACGTAACCAGCGTGCGATCAAATGAAAAGTAAGTACAAGAAACGGCGCACAGCAGGAACAAAACCAAATTGTTCCTGAAACAAATCCAATAAAATTCAGATGGCCACTGAAAGTTTCCACTCTACGCAAGCAGACACGAATTTTGCATATTATAGCTTTTCGGAGACATGAATTCTCCACTCTACGACCGAATTCTAATAATCCTACCTATAGCTTCTCTACATTACATAACAGTATAGAATCTATCCCGATTTATAAAACTGCCTTACCGGTTCAGCCATCAAGAACGTTTCTGATTGTTACGAGTTTTGTGAGAGTAAGTCATAAAGAGTTTATTTGATTGCTGTAATTGCTCAAACCTTGTTAATTAAAATAAATTTATTCAATGCGGGTGCTCCCCTTCGTTAAGTACTCTCATAATGTGCTAAATTTAATTAAATTAGAACATCTCGTAGGGAAGCGTGATGCCGATGCCGTGTACGTAAATATTAGGATCATTTTACCGTAAGTTCCATACAATAAGATCTAAGGTTTCCTATCTTATATCCTTTGTTGAACAACGTATTATGTACGGTAATGAACAAACTTTGTTCATTACCGTACGTAATACTACCACTGTTTCAAACCTTTATCTCAACTGACATTACAAAACTTCGCATGTCCTCGAGATAGTGGCATTTGATCATTTAAGTATTAAATCCTTACTGGATATACTGTGTCAGAATTGCTTTTCTATAGACGTTTTACGAACAAGTTGAACTGAATCCTTACAATTCCAGAAGTACGTTATCAACTGTCGATAAATCGACCCCAAGGTTCTACTGAAGCTACATTAAACTGATACCTAAGCTGATACAATACAATCTTTTCGATTTTACGGTGTGTTATTTATTCTCGTTTGCAACATTACAATAAATTTTCAAAGGCTAAAAACATCTTAACCTTGATATATAAAGAATATAACATTAAACATACCCTAACTAATAAACAACCCCAAACCAAAACACCTAACCAGTGCCTAACTAATTAACATCTCTGTAGTATTGTCGACGAAAAGAAAACTAAATTGACTATTTCTGACTGACTGTACTGCATCAACTACTGAACTATACGCGTTGTCTTTTTGGCGGAATTACTAGAAATATTAAATTTTCTGTAACTACCTATTAGACAAATATTTCAGTCAAAATGTTTACAAAACTTTGTTGTAACTCAAGCTAATATAACCCCAAACGGTTATAAACAGTTGTAAAACTGTGCTTGTGCTGTTTACGCACGGTTAACATTCTAAAGGTTGGTGCTGGAGTTTTATTTCTAATTCAGCCAGGTGTAAAGGGTGGTCGGCATTGTCGGATTTGGTCGTTGTTTACGAATTCACGCCTGACTGATGTACATGAATCCGCTTTACAGTTCTACACAGTCTATTTTAGAATGCAGTAACACGATGTACAAACATTGTGTTTCCTGGAGATTATTTTTCTTCTATAATCGAATTGCCACTGGAATATCTTTCGTACTTATGTTTTCCATGAACATTTGTGAGCTTTCGCCTTCTCTCTGCCTTCAACATTTTTAGTTCAATCGCTAGTTGTATCGTCTCTTTTGTAATCAATGGATTCTTTCTGAAAGCACAACTCTTCATCAACAATAAGAACTTACCAGCGTCTTTGTTTCCTGAAATAGGTAATATAATATGGGACTTTTCAAGGCAAGAGTCAACCTGTATCTTCTAGGCAAGCATGTTTCATGTGTATATCATACCTCAATGTCCATCAACAACCGCGTCGTCACTTACCATCAGGTGAGACTGTTAAAGGCGGGTGGTTTGCCATGTGAAGGTTGCAGGTTCTTGGTAAACAGGTGTGAACTCCTATGGTAGGTGATGGGCCATGTTGGCAATGAAAGATGGTGTTGCGGTGCATTTCTCGGCTTCTACATTGCTAAACTAAGTAGGTCGGGCGTGTTCTACACTACACGACAGTGGCCAAATGCAAGCCTATCAAAGGTAAAAATAATATGTGTCAATTTGATCGTGATCAAACATAATGAATATGTAAAAACGTATAGTACGCTAACTTTAATACAACACCACAACGTTTTGGTAGACAAATTACGACAGTCAAAACAATGTCGACTGGTAGTGCACAAATACACAATTACTACGAATCACGTGTGTTCTGAATCAAACCGCACCTACATTAGTCCATTGTTGGTTTACTGTGTTAGTAAACTTCACCCCTATACGTAAACAGTCTGGGTGGGATATTGGCTTGCTAAATTGGATTTACTGTCTAGGAAAACCAACTTATCGTAGACGCTGGCAATGGTGAAAATCGCAACTGCCCCTAGAGATATTTCTGCTTGCTGTTCATTTAATTTTTAACAACTTTTATTGGACTTTAGTAACTGCAATTGGCAGCTCTACGGCTTTATTAGCAACATATACTCACTGGAAAAATTTGTACTTGCAAAATGTGGCAGTTTAATGCCGTTTGGAAACTAGGGGTTAGTTATGTGAGTTCACCTGAATGTCACCTAATTTTATGAATTTCCTCGCACGAAATACAAAGCATTTTGACTCCTCATTTATAATTCGGCAGCAAAGGAATGAACACCTTACCAGCGTCATTGTGTCCTTACAAATATAGTTTGGGAGTTTTTAAGGCTAGTGAACCAGTATCTTATAGGCAAGCATGCTCCATCGTCGACCGCGTCGTCACTCGTCACTTACCTTCAGGTAAAATCGAGCTCTCATCATCAACAGCCTGAAGACGTCCACTGCTGAACATAGGCCTCCCCCAGAGCGCGCCACCTTGGTCCAGACCGTGGTCTATCTATGTAAAACACAATTAGAGCCAGATTGAGATCTTTTGTTACGTAAAATATATTCCTTTATTAAAACTAGTTTACAAAACTCAGGTTTCGTGGAAGGCCGAAGGGAAATTTTGATTCTGAAAAATCATAAGCTTGATAGCGTCAGTATGCAAAAAAGATTAACTTATTTAGTTCCATGCCTGAATTGTTTCTATACTGTTAATAGACGTCTTTATAAATGCATTCCTATAAGTGCCCAATATCGGGTATTATGTTACTATGACCCAATCGGAGCTGCGTGTTGAATATTGCATGAACACATCCTGCGAGTAGTCCTCGATGCGAGAGCAGCATGGCAAGTGGGCTGGCTTACCATGCAATCAATACACCAAACTATTTGCCGACGTATACCAGTTTGTTTTACTAAAAGATCATTTTGTGTGAACGTTGAACGTAAAAAATTGTTCGATAACTACAGATTCAAAAACCGATAATAGGAACTGGCTTCTTGATTAGGAGTTAGCATAGCAGCTGTGGAAAGCAAAGCTTCGCTACCTTAATGCTAGATATGCCGCCAAGTACTAAATTTACATCTACATACAAAGATATTATTAGTGTCTAAAAATTTTGGCAGTCACGGGATTTGAATCGCCGCCTTGTCCCCTCTTCCAAATAAGATATGGTCGCACTCGCAACTCGTATTGCGAGTCGCTGGGAAATCTTTAGGAGTATATTTTGTACCGGCTAAGGGTAGGTTTTTTCACCGATAGTTAAATTAACCAATGGTTACAAACTCTAACAAATTCTAACCAATGGTCAAAATTTTTTAGAGTTTTAGACCTTAACTATTGGTGAAAAACCCCACCCTTAGCCTTACCTATACCTTAGTGTGGTCACTTTAAAATCCTTTTCACAATAATGAATTAAAATTATACGTTAGAAGAAATGTGATGGTATTATATGATGATGAATGATAGGCTTCCTTTAACTTGGATCCACAGATGTGGATCCGGGATACCATTATATCCTTTTTATAGTCGCTGTGCAGCGCTACACGGTAACTGAATAAGTTACTAAATTTCGATGACATTAGACTTTTTGTGTAAGTTAATTGTATTCTCCTTAAAATCTAAAATCTTGGGTAACGTTTTATGTTGGGATCATACATTCACTACTTTATTAGTAGCTTGGGACATGGGGCGGTGGATGTCTGGTCTGCACTTTAGTCTACAAGGGTTATAAACGATTATAGCTTGTCACATTTCTTCTCTATTGGTCTGTTGCTTCAGGGGGTCTTTTATGGCGTGCTTTCTAGGACCTTTGTCGTGTTTAGCACTTATGGATAAAAGCTAAAAAGTATTTTATTTATATCAACCTTGATAACGTTTAATGTTTACGAAGAAGTTACGCGAACTTGGATTGTTTTTTAATGCTAAAATGGGCATACGTTTGACATTAACTCACCTGATGGTAAGTGACGAAGTTGTCTAAGGTGGAGCACGTTTGCCCATCAAAATTAAAATTATGTAAAATTATTTATTCCGTGTCTTATGCGAAATCTACATGTACTATGTATATAGTACATATAAATAAATCGAATTGATAGATTATTTATTTGTCTAAACGGAAGGCTTGTATCAACAGCAAGTCAATAAAAAGATGCACTCGGAACTTTTCGGCGGCTTAGCTTATGTTTTGAAGGCGCGATTACCTACTTTACACAAATATACCTTTAATCTAAAACGTACAATATAAGTTTTTACAAAATATCTACTGTAATTCCGTTAGAACAAATAATGGCCGTTTACACTAAAGTTAGAAAGGTTCTCGAGTGGCGACCACGAACCGGAAGACGCAGCGTAGGCCGGCCCCCCACTCGGTGGACCGACGATCTGATGAAAACCGCGGGGATCCGATGGATGCAGGAGGCGAGCAGCTGCTCAAAATGACGCTCTCTGGGGGAGGCCTATGTTCAGCAGTGGACGTCTTCAGGCTGTTAATGATGATGATGATGATGATGATGATGATGATGATGATGATGACACTAAAGTGTTGTAAATTGACGTGCCAGTGTAACGTGATGTTATAAGGTGAATAAATCTATAAATCTATGTGCTATCCTTTGAATATCTACAAATATTCAAAGGTGGCACTCTCTTAGGACGTTCCCATAATGTGCTACAATATACCTTCTGAGTTCGCACTTATCGTCTCTATGACGTACTTAGAGACATAAGTGGGAACTTAGAAGCTGTCAAATTTAGTGCAGACGGGCATAAGTAGAATGCCCAGGGCCGGATTAAGAGACCCAGGCCCTAGACACTAACTTTTGAGGCCCCCCCATTCCTGGTAATCTGATTACCTGTAAATTGGGTAACATGAACTGCCACGAGGTCACGCGTCGAATACAAGTTCATTGTAATTTAGTACTTATGAGGTGCTGTGCGATTGGCTGGTTTTGGATTGGACGATAAGGATAACTGGATAAGGCATACAAACTACAGAAGCTGTAGATGGTTTTTGCGTCTAGAAATGCGAACCATTTTCTAGCCGTAATCAGACGATACTTCCATGAACTGTATGATTCATGTGACCCTTTTTATGTGATTTCATAATTACAATACAATACAACAACTCTTTATTGCACACCAAATCAAAAATAAAAGACAATAACAAAAAAAACTTTACGAAGCTTAGGGCGGTCTTATCGCTATACAGCGATCTCTTCCAGACAACCTTGGGATGGACAGGAAAGTAAGAGACTATCGCAGTGGTCGGTGGTGCGGCAATTGAAAAAAATTAAATTAAATACATGCATAGTATAACATGAATAAATATATGTTTACATATATTATAAATACATAATAATACATATATCTATAAATGAATATATAATTACATACTTATATTATAAATTATAATATATATATCTATGAACACAAATACTTACAAATAGCAACATATATAAAGTTAGTGAATACTAAGCGAGTTGGGATGACAAAAAATAGATAGGTACACTAAGCATATTACAAATACGTGAAGTTATTTAAGTACTACTTTCGGGACAGTTTGGGTAAATTTGTGACAAATAGTGGTTTTTAACTTGGATTTTAAATATGTTTAGAGACTGAGCTTTCCTAATTGGGACCGGTAAAGAATTCCAAAGTCGAATCGCTTTTGCAGCAAACGATTTATCATAGAACACTGTTTTGTGTAGCGGCATTTTAAGCAAAAGATTCTCTGATGATCTGAGACGGGAAGAAGAGATGTGGAGGAATTTAAATTGCTCTTGAAGATAAAATGGGGTTCTGGGATTGAATAGCACGTTATAAAGAAGAGAAAGAATATGCGTATAATTAATTAATTATAACAACTTATAGGCAGTTTTATTATTTCTTCTACTTTTTTTGGTTCTTCTCAATTTATGGCTTGAAATTGTTTATCAATAACTAGTAAGGATGGAACTAGTTGAAGTGGCAGTGGGCAGGCCACATCGCTCGTAGAACAGACAACCGAGGGGGAAGAAAGGTTCTCGAGTGGTGACCACGAACCGGAAGACGCAGCGTAGGCCGGCCACCGGACCGGCCGGAACCGTGGGGAGCCGATGGATGCAGGAGGCAAGCAGGCCCTTCAAAGTGGCGCTCTTTGGAGGAGGCCTATGTTCAGCACTGAACGTCTTCAGGCTGATGAAGGATGGTTCGAAGTTGAACGTCTTACCGCGTAGCACTAACAACCTAAAAAATGTATCATTTATCATCATAGAATGCTTCTACATATACAGGGTTACAGGAAAAATCGTGCTAGATCCGTTAAGGGCGTGGAGTACCCATCATTTCTGACTTATTTCACTATGAAACACCCTAGCCTAAACTTAACCCTTTTCGAGATATTCGACTTTTAATTCCAATATTTTTTTTTATTTCTTAACTTTCACTTGTCTACTACGGTCTATTCAATTAACTTATGTACTATTTTAATGATTGACGTCCTAAAGCATCTTATTACACATGTAAAAATGCAATAATAATAATAAGCAATTTTCAATAAAAAAATTAAAAGTCGAATATCTCGAAAAGGGTTAAGTTTAGGCTAGGGTGTTTCATAGTGAAATAAGTCAGAAATGATGGGTACTCCACGCCCTTAACGGATCCAGCACAATTTTTCCTGTAACCCTGTATAAGTAATATTATGCAATATTGGGATAGATAAATAAATCGTTCAGAATAAACAAATCAATAATCCCATTTGTCAACTGAAGACATCCATTATCAGATATTCGATCAGGGGCATGACGTAAAAATCTCACGGATTTAGAGGTTCCGCCAAATAACCGTCTCTATTATGTGTTTGTATAATTTACTGTCTTCTTAAAATCAATGCCTGTAGGGCTTTGCGACTTTCTTTCCAAGGAATAACAATGTTCGACCAAAACCTGCGTAAAATTCTAACGAAGATCAACAAAGTTAGGTAAATGAATCTGTTCCTAAAACAACTTAGGAGGTTTAAAAGGTATGCTAGCGTTTGTGAAAAATCTTATTTAAAAGTAGGTACCTACGTGAGGTTTTTTGGGTAAGATTTCTCAGAATTCCTTTCTGGTTGTTTTTCCCCTTGTAATGTAATTCATAGATAATGCTATCCCCCATAAAGCTGTCTTTATACTTTTAGTATATATAGTAATTGTAAGTTAATCCACTATTTTCCCTTGCAGTTACTTTCCTTTTTCTATATCGGTTACTGTTCCCCTTTACTTACATCTATGACTCCCTTTTCCTCCAGCTGCTACTTCTACTTCCGTTCAAATATTCTGATAAAATAAGTAAAAAAAGGCGATGATAGTGCAGTCGGTAGTGGGGTCGACTAGCGATCCCCGGGGCGTGGGTTCGAATCCTGCAATGAGCTTTCGGTGACGGAAAACATCTTGATTATATTTTTTTTCGTCATATGTTTTGTCACAAATAAATTGTTTATCATTACTTATTTCTTTCTTCTTCTCATAAAACCATAGCACTGTCTAGTATCTGGCACTAGACAGTGAAAGTCAAGCTCTCTTGTTCCACCTTCAAATCAAGAATCTGTCTCCAAGCACTTGTCGGGCTGTTCCTGCAGTCTCACATGAGAGCCAGTTTCATATCCAGGTGTAGCGTGGCACCATTTAGGCCATACTGTCATTTAACTTCTGGTGAAAGGTCCAACATTACACTATGTAAAAAGTTTACTGTTAGCTTTTCGATCTGAAGTGCTACATTTCTGCTCTCGCTGGCTTAGCTTGTGGACGTCCATGATTAATTCCGCCGCCAATCCATACATCCACACGTAGCAGGAGCAACACGGTGTGTTATCGCTATTAATACCCAGCTTATTATGTTTGCATGGACTCAGACCGTCGAATATTCATTCGGAAGCTAAATGCATTTTTACTGTTCTATGGCTTATGTCAGAATGAAATGCTGCACTGACTCCACGGGTATTAGGATGTATGGGATAAGAGTAGAAGGTAACACCACGTTGACTCGTGACTCAGATTCCGAGTGTCGTTTATCCATCAGGCTGCTGGTCTAGAACATAAACTTGGGTGACCATAGTAGTCTTTTTCAAATCTGCCAATTTTTTTCTATTATAAGAATAAAGTAATATTTAATTTAATTACGACTAGGAACGGAGAGGGTAAGGTATTTGGAATTTTATTAAATTTGTTTCTTACACGCTATAAATCCGCGGAGAGTTGCCTTATTCATGCCCATACCACAGTGAGTAAAGTACCCATCCTTTATGTCCCCAAACTACAATATAACATACGATCCAAATAAACAATAAAAATCCAAACAGGGACTGATACACGCCTTGATCACAAACAAAGAGCATTGTTTAACCAAGAACAAACAAGTACCTATCTCATATAATATTAAGTGAAAATGAGGGAATATTGGAGTCGAGGGTGTTTTAAAACTTGTGTTGGAGTGTAGATTCCGAAATTAGATTGCACTGTCTTATATGAAAATAGAGAAGAAGACCAGTATTTAAACTCAACACAAGTAGTATGTGAATTCAAATTACGCACACATCGTTACGAGAGTCTCGATAATATGTTAGCTAATAGATGTATGATCTGTGGGCTGATGAATGGGCAGCAGCATTCTCCTAGGTACATTAAAACCTTCTGCGATCACCAAGCCGGTTGCCAAGCGTGATTATGGCAAATTCCTCTCTATGATACGCGTCAAAAATGGTGACTGGTCAGAAGAAGCATTAGACATCCACTGTTGAATGTCCAACAGTGGATGTTTGATGCTTCTTAGTGTCGATGGCAAAAATCGTTATATATAGTTGCGGCCCAGAACCTGGCTACGTCAAGTGCGTTATTTGTGGCGTCTATGAGATCCTATCGAGCATGTGGTGGGATGTCTGATCCTGATGTGGTGTGGCGTGAATTTTGATGTGATTATCTCGTGTGGAAATATAAAATCTAATAGACCGTGATCAAATGTTAGCCTATCGTAGATATAAATTAAGTCTGACGATTCAGTGAGAGATAATGCTTAGACATGGTTTCTTGCGTGCTTGCTAGCCTGCCCGGTTAACCCCTTTCTTACAAGAGAAAGAAAGATCAGATAATTGACTTTTTAAACAATATGTAAGAAGATAAGTACATAATGAAGCAGCCCAGTCGTTGACGTCCGCTTGTCAGAGTCCTTCTGTTTACCTTGGGTACTGTGTACCCTTTCATTCTATACTTAGAATGAGGAGTTTGGAAGTTTTCTCCGCAAGGCTGATTTGGAGAAGACGACGCGACTTGGATTTGATTATTGATTTTTTTGAAAAAGTTTACTGAACTTTTTCTTTGCGTTTGTGGATATAACGCCGAGTTTAGATTGTCTGAATGGGTTGATGGAAACGTTGAGGAAAAATTGGGTTCTTCGGTATAAAGTGTTTTGAAGTTTTAGATAGCGACGCTTGTTAGTAAGGTATTTACCACGTTAGTAGTTTTTTCTCCCAATTCTGATGAGTCCATAAAAAATGATGCTGAAAGGTTTAATGATTAATCTCGACTATGAATAATACATTTTTTGCTGTGCCTATTTTGAAGGGCACACGATGATGCGTGGGTCAGGCATTTGACCACATAAGGAAATAAACCAGGTAGAAAAATTCTTTAGTAAAACCGAGTTAGTAAGACTGTGAACCAGTTTGTTTGGTCTAGATTTGAGTAATATGCATATTGACAATTGCAGGTTTTTGCAGCATAAATGTAAGTACTTGATTCTTATCGTAATATCGAACGGGTTTATCTGTTGCCGATAAAATATAATCTTTTATGACGTAATAGCGAACGCTGAAGTTATTTCAAGTTATACACATAAAAAATCCGTTTTAGTTCACTTCTGCCAGTTCTTCTGTATACCACAAAACCTATTAGTACAGGTTTCTACCACCAAAACGTTTAGAGAATCTTCGAAGACATGATACTGTTATTGATATGTGGTTTTATGAATTTCTGGTAGACAGATGTGAACCATGACTATGGAGAGAGCCTTGAGGCAGACGCACTGCTAGCCTTCATCTGCTTAGATATTTCCCGGCTCCAACCAGGGTCCGCAGATGTACTGCTAATAGTATAGTTCCTTTATTTACTTTCAAACATTGAATTATCAAGGAATTGCGTCCATAGGAATACTTCAACCAGCGACAAATGGCCCCTCGGAATAACTTGAACTGCACCTGACCTTTTTATATTTGTTCTTTTTAATATCATATAAGGCCGAGGAAAAAAGATTAAAACGGATTACGGCTCAGGATGCCTTGGATCCTTGATGACGTCAGGGTATGAGGAATGCACTCGTGGATTGTAATGGGCTATATCCGACCGAGAGGATTCAGGTGATTGGTTCGTGAGGTCGTGAGGTATACATCTTACTTAGTTCTCTTATCGGTTTGTAAAACAGTAGCTTTTGTTCTTAATTCGTACTTGGGAAATACCAAGTGTTTCTGGGCTATTGTGCTCATAAATTACGTAACCATTACTGCCCTAATTAATCTAGATACAAAAGTGAATGCTACTCAAAAAATATACGTAGAAGAAAAATGTTGACGAAGAAAATAAACATATCGGAACAAAAGTTAATTAATTAGATAAGGCTTAGCCAACTAATGTTATATAATATGACATACAGTATTATCCGACTGGCTGAACAAATAAAAAGCATACCTAAGTTTGTGACATAAAATTTTCTATATTTGTTCAAGTGTCACCAGAAAGAACATTTTTAAGGTTTCCCTACTCTTTATTATTTTTAAAAACATTTCGCAACAAGAAGAACCCTTTCAACCTTAACCCCATGATCATAAAGGTCAGCATAGCTTGAAAAGTTTACTTCCTCAACAATATTTTCACAACGTTTCCTACGTGATTGCGATGGAAGCCGCACTCGCAGTAGCGGGTGGTGACTGTAAAGGCGGTTGTACACTGGATACCGCGGTGGATCCGAATACGAATTACAAACCATTGAGGTATAATGTACAAACTGAGAATACGAGTTAGTCTTCGAATGCTGTCACAAATCCGCTCCGCTGTGTCGATCTGCTTCTGTAAGAAGAAGAAGGCTGCTTAATATCAAGCAACCTATTCGTGTGCCAATTCCCCGCTCGATTTCAGCAAATTTAGTGACACTTAAAATATGCGCGTTTCTCGTCATCCTTTGGCATTACAACTGCGTTGTTTGTTAAATTCTTTGACTCATTTAACCTGCTATTTGGACCATAGGACCTAATACCCTAATGTTTGTCATGCTCATTAACATTACTCATAATAACATGAGTCTTCCTTTATATACATATGAGTATGATTATCCCCAGCACTACCATCGACTCTTATAAACAAGTTTACACGTCGCGTCTAATTCGAAATTATCTATTCGAATCCGAAATATTCCGAATTCGTATTGTGGTCAGTGCAGAACCGCCTTTACTGTACTGGTAAATATAGCGGGTGGTAGCGGCGTGTCACGTTCCCTGCATCCACAGGCCTGAATTACATTCGCACACAAGTCCACAATTAGCGCTGGTGCTCTTCCCATGCGTTGCGCTTACGGTAAAGTCCGTATACCACAGCTAGGGCCTACAATTACATGTCAACTCTATGATATTCTATAATTACAATGCTTCAAGTAAACAAATTTGTTGCCAAGCTCTTGTATGTATTTTTCGTGTGACTGTGATAGCCCTGATGGCCTAGCATGTGCACCGCGAGAAAACGTGTCGTAGCGGTTACAGTGAGACACATTTAGGCGCAGCCATAGTGTTATCACGGTCTCTCACGAGATAGTGTCTAGAAAATTTTGTCGCGGTGCGCATGCTAGGCAGGCTGGTATTAGGATTGGGACACAATACCATAATTATGTATAAGATATTAATTATTTCAAATTTATAGTCCTCTTATAGACACCCGACACCCACACCCACCGCCATGATAAGAGTCCAAAGTGACCTTTTATGGAGGAGGCCTATGTTCAGCATTGGACTCTTTCCAGCTGATGATGTGAACAGTAGGTATAGCCACAGAAGACTTAATAGTACTAGAGCTCAAGTAATAGGTGTACAGATACGTAATACAGTGTTAAGGTTGAGTATGATTAAGCGGTGACCAATGCTCTGATTGATAGCCCCGCACTATGTACCTAGATTATCGCTAGACCGTACCGTTATTATAGTACACTTTATACGGTACGCGTGGTAATAGGCACTTACCATCGGCGCGTGGTATGACAGTTACTTGTTTGCTAACTTGACCCGCGCTGACCGATGAACACCTTGGGCTCAGTTTTGTTATTTCTTTGTATACAAAGCAATAGAGTCGCTCTGCGGTTTGCCCGTGCATGAGAGCTATTGTTTTCTAGGATGAAAGTACCTACCCCCTGTTTATCACTCAAATGTCAGCAATCCAATGGGTAATGGACAGGCCACATCGCTTGCAGAACCGACAACCGATGGGGAAGAAAGGCTCTCGAGTGGCGGACACGAACCGGAAGACGCAACGTGGCCCCTCACTATTAGGACCGACGGCGACGGGGAGGCGATGGTTGCAAGAGGCAAGCATCCGCTTAAAGTAGCGCTCTATGGGGCAGGCCTATGTTTAGCAGTGGACGTCTTCTGGCTGATGATGATTTCAGTAGGAGTTAAAACCACACAAACAAACTTCCATACATTTCACACATGTATATTATCAGGGGCCCAATTCTGTATGAAAACACAGATTCCACACGATACAGAAACCACGTCGTTATCGTGTCTTGTTCAAATCGTGTCACAGCAAGGAATCGTCAATTTTTGTATTCTGTATAATCTAAGACACATTGGTGTCGAGCGCGACGGTCTGGTGAAAATCACGGCGAGCCGATGGATGCACGAGGCGAGCAGCCGCTCAAAGTGGCACTCTGTGGGGGAGGCCTATGTTCAGCAGTGGACGTCTTCAAGCTGGATGATGGTGATGATGATGATGATGATGATGATGAGTTATAAAAACTAGCCCGGCCCCCCCACGGGGTGGACCGACGATCTGGTGATAATCACGTCGAGCCGATGGATGCACGAGACGAGCAGCCGCTCAAAGTGGCACTCTGTGGGTAAGGCCTATGTTCAGCAGTGGACGTCTTCAAGCTGGATGATGGTGATGATGATGTTGTTGATGATGATGATGATGATGATGATGATGATGATGAGTTATAGTAAAGGCGTATAAAACTAGCCCGGCCCCCCACAGGGTGGACCGACGATCTGGTGATAATCACGTCGAGCCGATGGATGCACGAGGCGAGTAGCCGCTCAAAGTGGCACTCTGTGGGTAAGGCCTATGTTCAGCAGTGGACGTCTTCAAGCTGGATGATGGTGATGATGATGATGATGATGATGAGTTATAGTAAAGGCGTATAAAACTAGCCCGGCCCCCCACAGGGTGGACCGACGATCTGGTGATAATCACGTCGAGCCGATGGATGCACGAGGCGAGCAGCCGCTCAAAGTGGCACTCTGTGGGTCATCATTAACAGCCTGAAGACGTCCACTGCTGAACATAGGCCTCCCCCAGAGCACGCCACCTTGAGCGGCTGCTCGCCTCCTGCATCCATCGGCTCCCCGCGGCTTTCACCAGGTCGTCGGTCCACCGAGTGGGGGGCCGGCCCACGCTGCGTCTTCCGGTTCGTGGTCGCCACTCGAGAACCTTTCTTCCCCATCGGTTGTCAGTTCTACGAGCGATGTGGCCTGCCCATTGCCACTTCAACTTACTAACTCTAAGAGCTATATCGGTCACTTTAGTTCTCCTGCGGATCTCCTCGTTCCGGAGCTTATCTCGCAGGGAAACACCGAGCATAGCTCGCTCCATAGCTCGCTGCGCGACTTTGAGCTTACTAATGAGGCCAACAGTAAGAGACCATGTCTCAGTTCCATAAGTCATCACTGGCAACACACACTGATTGAAAACTTTCGTTTTCAGGCTCTGCGGTATTTTGGACGAAAAGATAGGACGAAGCTTCCCGAACGCTGCCCAGCCGAGTTGGATTCTTCGCGCCACCTCTTTGTCGAAGTTGGACCTACCTAATTGGACAATCTGTCCTAGGTAGACATACTTGTCGACAACTTCGAGAGTATCGTTCCCAACAATTACCGGTATAGGTGGAACATGAGCATTAGACATGATCTTTGTCTTGTCCATATTCATCTTAAGACCAACCTGCTGGGAGACTCTACTGAGGTCGTTGAGCATGGTGCTAAGGTCCTCGAGCGATTCCGCCATTATGACTATATCATCGGCAAAACGAAGGTTAGTGATGTACTCGCCATTTATGTTGATGCCAGATCTTTTCCACTCCAAGAGCTTGAAAACATCCTCCAATGCGTTTGTGAACAGTTTCGGAGAAATAACGTCTCCCTGTCTCACGCCTCTTTGCAATGGAATTTGTTCCGTACTCTGGTCCTGTAGTCGGACTGACATAGTGGCCTTACTGTACAAACACTTCAAAACTTCGATATACCTATAGTCAATTTGGCATCGCTGCAAGGACTGCAGCACCGCCCAAGTCTCGATTGAATCGAAGGCTTTCTCATAGTCCACAAACGCTAGGCATAACGGCCGATTATACTCTTCGGTCTTCTGTATAATCTGGCGCAGCGTATGGATGTGGTCTATGGTGCTAAAGCCTTTTCGGAAACCGGCTTGTTCGGGAGGCTGGAATTCATCAAACCTGCGTGCGAGACGATTCGTAATGACTCTCGAAAACAGCTTATACACATGACTCAAGAGCGAGATGGGCCTATAGTTCTTCAATAAGGTGTTATCGCCTTTTTTGAAGAAGAGCACCACCACGCTCTTGTGCCATGCCTCTGGCGTTGTACCTTCAAGGATGACAGAATTAAATAACTTCTGGAGGACTAAAAGTACCGGTCTACCACCCGCTCTCAGAAGTTCAGTCGTAATTCCATCTTCACCTGGTGCCTTGTTGTTTTTAAGCTGTTTGAGGGCCATTCTAATCTCGTACAGGCTGACGTCCGGGATATCTTCGGTATAGTGTCGGACTAACTTGGCTCTGATGTCCTGAGCTGTGTTAGTAGCGGGCTTACGTGTCGAGGTATATAACTGTCCATAGAAGTTCTCGATCTCTCTCAGAATCTCAGGCTTGGATGAAATGATGCTACCATTTTCGGTCTTCAGTTTTGTCATTTGGTGTTGCCCAATAGACGAATCCTTTGCGAACACTTTAGAGCCTTGGTTCCGCTCAATTGCGGCCTCAATACGTGAAGTACTAAGAGCACGCAAGTCGTGTCGCAAGGAACTCCAGATTCGTCTATTGAGTTCACCGTAGGCTGACATATCAACTGAAGACTGCAGCTTCATTTCGCTCCGGTCGGCCATTAGCTCAAGAGTTTTTTCTGAGAGCTTTTGAGTCTTCTTTCGGCGTTGGGTCTTAAAGAATTTCGATCCAACAGCTTGGACAGTTTCCACCAACCCGTCGTTTAGCTCGTCCACTGTGTTACAGTCGGCTAGGCACTGGAAGCGATTTTGGAGTTCCAGCTGAAAGCCTTCGGGGTTTTGGATTTGGACAGGATTTGGACGGAGCGTAGACTTCACCAGACGTGACCTTTCGAGCTTAACATTGATATTCAATGTGCCTCTAACAATACGGTGATCGCTACCGGTTTTCACCTTGCTGATCACAGAGACATCATCGAATATGTGCTTCTTGGTCGTCATGATGAAGTCTATCTCATTTTTAGTGGAACCGTCGGGACTTATCCACGTCCACTTCCTGGATGGCCGCTTCTCGTAGAAGGAGTTCATCATAAAGAGTTCCTCCTTCTCCATGAAGTCAGCCAGCCTCTGTCCTCGAGGGTTCCGCTGCCCGTATCCAAATGGCCCCACTCTCAGCTCATCGCTATTCCTTGTGCCCAACTTCGCATTGAAGTCTCCCATCACAACGGTGAAGTATGTTTCGGAAGTATGCATGGCTTCGGATATGTCCTCATACATAGCTTCTACTTCATCGTCTGAGTGTGCCGACGTCGGCGCGTATACCTGTATAACCTTCAACGAATACCGTTTGGTTATTCGGAGTACCAGGTACGCTACCCTGGCCGACACACTGTCGACTTTGACCACGTTGTTGACGAGAGACTTGCGGACGAGAAACCCGACACCTCCTTGGGAGAGTTGGTCTCCCTCCCGGTAGAAGAATAAGTTACCGGAATTTAGGATTATCGTGTCCTGTCCCTGTCTTCGGACTTCAGACAATCCCATTACATCCCAGCGTAACTTACCCATCTCCGCCTCTAGCTCGACCATCCTTTCGTCAGCCTTCAGTGTGCGCACGTTATGTGTTGCCAGGGCCAGGGGTCGTCGTTGGGGTTGGTAGCCGGGCGTCTGCCGGGGATTCTTCGCACCCCTTGCCCTGCCGTTACCGTGGCCGCTACCGTAGCCACGGGATAGCAGAGCTGCCGGGGACTGGGGGCCGTTTTTATTTGTGCTTGTCATTAGGGGGGGGGGGGGGGTTTGCCATAATCACCACGCTTGGCAGGCGGCTTGGTGATCGCAGTAGGTGAAGATTGATTGCCACCAAGACCGAGGGGAACGCTGCGACCCATTCCCTGGATATTCCCTTAGCCGCCTTCTACGGCACCCACGGGAAGAGATGGGGTGGTCCTATTCGTAACCGGGACCACACGGCATCTGACTCTGTGGGTAAGGCCTATTAATTAATATTTGCATAAGTGGTGGTAACTTTTAACGGGTCGATGTTTCGGAACGCGCCTGAGCGGAACATGATTTTTGACAGTTCAAATCGCGCCAATCCCAGTTAATTCCACATTCATTTCGCGCGGTTTCGTTCTCATTTCATAGAGAATAGAGTTTTGCAGATTTCTTATGTAAGACAAGGAACTCGCGTGGTTTCGAAGCAAGGAATCGTAAATTGGTCATACAGAATTAGGGTCCAGTAGGGATATAGATAGCGGTCCTGATTTTTCTCCTATTACTAACATCGCAGTAATTATTCCCAAAAAAAAATCGTGTTCAATTTTCAGTTGACCTATTTCCCCATGATGTATAAAATTCGCAGCAGTCGTGACGCCAAAGGTCCTTTCGTCTCGCTTCTTGCGAGTGTGTCGCTGACGCATTATAACGACAATACGGTATGGGTGCTACTGAACAACGTCACGGCTATTTATAAACTAGCTGCTGCCCGCTGCTTCTCCCGCGTGGGCTAAAGATTTCGCGTTATAGGTACTATATCTACAGTGCTATTATTAACCACGCCCTGTTCGTGGTATCTGGGCTAAGACAAATAGTAACTATACCAAACAATTACTGTAGTAAGCGGGTACAGTAAATATTTTCAGAGTTAAGGCCTATTCAAACCGGCGCGTTAATACTACTGTTCATACTTTTTCACGCAGTTTCGGCCTTTATAATCTGTACATAATTTTATTTTGCACTTTGCATTTTGCACTTATTCAGATTGTTCTAGCTATTGTTATCGTCGTTAACAAACATTATTGGCATTCAGAATAAAAGCCAGTTAAATAATTATGATAAAAAGCTTTGGATTTTTTTGCACATCTGGCTGCAAACGTTAACGCTAAATACTATACGAAATTCCCGTAAAACGCGTATAGCTGTGGCCGGTGCGTCTAGGCACACACAGACATTTGGTCCATACTGTTTTCGCTCGTGTATTGCGCCTGACAGCACAGACCAACTTCATGCAATCTGCGGGTCTAAAACGGCTGCTTTGAGCGATTCATAAGATGATCATATTATGATTCATTTCATAAAGCGTAAAATGGTCACATACTGACAATTCATCTTTAGATGCTACGTATAATTCATACCCCGCAATTCATCTGTTTGTCAATTTTGTATGGGAAGTCGTAAAATGGCCCACTAAAGATGAATTGCGCAATACTGCTAATAGGTCAAATATCAGAATTGTTAGAAGTTACTCAAGAGCAACTTTTTATAATTCATTTTGCACTTTTTTGTCAAAAAGAAGTGTTTTATGGCGGATTTAGGCCTATATTAATTTTTTTTAGAACATGCACGTGTTCTAGATGACTTAAATTATTGCGGACGAAGTGTAAATTTGAGAAAAATAGAAAAAAGTAGAGATGGCATTTGAAATGCCAGATTCAGAGTTTGTCGGCTTGTATGGGATAAATAAAAGTTTGTGTCGTGACCTTGTGGCGGCGAAGCATTCGAAGGGCGTGTGCACCGGCTCGCTGCATACTATGATAATATGTTTTTTTTAACGGGCTATTGGTGTTGGTCTCTACCTACCTTTACGTCACCGGGTGGGCGGGCAGGAACTTAAGGCGTCCAGCCGTCAAAAGTGAGAGGCAAAGCTCAAGAGCACCCCTGAGCCTCGGCTTGGGCCGTTGCCAGAATATGAGGATCGAGAAGGCTACGTCCACTGGAAAACTGGACCACTGTGATGAATTGTTTTTTTTAACGGGCTAATGCTGTTGGTCTCTACCCACCTTTACACTGGCCTTATTTTTTTTTTAACGGGCTATTGGTGTTGGTCTCTACCGACCTTTACAGCGTCACTGGGCAGGCAGGAACTTAAGGCGTCCAGCCGTCAAAAGTGAGAGGAAAAGCTCAAGAACACCCCTGCCTCGGCTTGGGCCATTGCCAGGATAAGAGGATCGAGAAGGCTACGTCCACTGGAAGAGTGGACCACTGTGATGAATTGTTTTTTTAACGGGCTAATGCTGTTGGCCTCTACCGACCTTTACACCAGCCGTGACCGGGCGGGATACTGTGATGACTTTGAGCGCGCGCCCTATATTTGTATAAACGCTCGGTTGCGTGCGATGTTCGATGTAAATATTTTGTTTTATAATATTTCAGTTTGTTGCCAGAGCAAAAACCAAGTAAAATTAAATATTATATTGATAGTTTTAGGGCTAACAAATGAATAATTCTTTTACAATTAATCTATTTTATAAAAGAAAACATTTATAGTAAACGAGTACTTTAAAATAAACCTTTCTAAATAATAAAAACAATTAAAAATAACATTACCGGTAAGTTACGGTTTTATTTTTTTCGTTTGGCAATCTTGATAACTAAAATGAATCTGCAAATGAATTGAATTGTGTATGATTTACCAAATGAGTTGACCATTTTACGACAAATAGCAGAACTGCTAATGATCTGCCAGGAATTCATAGTATGAATAGCTTTTAGATGAATTGCTGAAAGTGGCCATTTTAGACTAGCTGGTCCACAACGTGCAATTTCTCAAAGTGTCCCCTTTCGCAATTTTACTTCCACAAAATCCATTCCCGTTTCCTGGGAGTTTTGCTCTATTGCGTTGCAAATCTATTTTAAATCTTCTTGCTACAAATCAGCAACACGTTTTTCTTTATAAGAAGAGATCGGGCAGACGGACAGAAATTCCTAAGTCTTAAGATAACTTTTAATTTTAACTGATGGTCGTTGACCCGTTAGCCGGTTGACATAGCATAGTCATTTACTATTAGTGCTCTATGATTTACTTTTCTACCTATCATGGTTTTCGTGGAAGCTTGTATGTTTTAACAAAGTATAAGCCAGGTCAATCTTCAATAATTTCACCTTGTTAAATATGTTAATAAGGCGGCATAGATCTATTCATACGAGACTTTTCATTCTAAACCAAGAGAAGAAATAAACACTTAAAATGTCCGAGAACCGTTTAATTAAAAATGTAGGCACCCAGTAGCGGTTCCCTTTCATATTAGCGGAAAAACGTTACGCCAACTTGAGCCATATAGAACTATGCTGGCCATTTCCCGGACCCTGTAATGGCTTATAGTTAGAGCAATCAACTGACGTTTCTAGCTAGGGTTAGTGGAACCATAAAACGTCCAATTTAAGCATTTACAGGAGCTATTTTTTGTTTTGATTTGCCATTACTAATGAACGGGTTTTCCCCTATTAAAGTTATTTTTAGACCTAACATAACACGGATTAACTCTGTGAGCTGCTCTAAATCTGTAGATTTCCAAGGAACCAAATGTATTTTTGAAAAATAACGACCTTGGGTCGTCCGATATGTTTAGTTAAGCAGTGTGGACGATTACAGGTCATTAAAATTAATCTTTTTTTTTATGTAAACGAATGACGTGACGAGCTAGTCGTTCGCCTGGTGTTAAGCTACACGGCCGCCCATAACAGATTGCAGTGTCACTCGGAACTCAAAATTAAAGTTTCGCGTGACACTGCGCACTGCGCACGTCATCCTGAGACATCACACTGTCTAAAATAGTTTTCTAGACTTTGAGATCAGTTCTTAAGTCTCGTTTGCCCAGTAACTTTACTAGCTACAATGCCCTTCAAACCGGAACACAAATCTATTCGCAGTGGAATGCTAAAATACGCAGCAGCAATTTTGCTTGCCTCCGAGCGGTCTTAAAACTTTGTCTTCATCATCAGCAACTTGCAGCAAGCTTAGAGTAGGCAAGTCTTTTTGCAGACGAAACGATTATTAGCAACAAAGTCTTATTTTTAAATGCTTTCATATTTAAACCTTCACAACACAACATGCATCATGTCCTAGTTTCCATTTAATAACGACAACGACAACTAGTTAGATTGATTCAGTTTGCAACGCTCATACAACTTGCAAACTGAATCAACGTAGTTTGCGACAATGCATTACCATGATTGGGTGTGTGCTGCGCTGCTGGTTCAGCGACGGTTCACAAGGTCAATAATACTGACGGGCATGCTTGATGTCACTGCAGAATATTCTACACTAGTGGCTCGCCCCGGCTTCGCACGTGTAGTGGTGTAGCCTATGTTACTCAGGGTGAATGTAGCTTTCCAATGGTGAAAGAATTTTTGAAATCGGCTCTGTAGTTTTTGAGTTTATTCATTACAAACTTACACACAAAAATACAAATCTTTCCTCTTTATAATAGTGGTGTAGATTGAGATCATTAAGTTGTGGACCAGAGAGGTTTGTTAAAAAACTGAACTGACCGTTCATTATTTGTGACTCGGTTTATCTATATTAAAATTGGTGCTGCGTATTTCATCATCATCATCATCAGCCTGAAGACGTCCACTGCTGAACATAGGCCTCCCCCAGAGCGCGCCACCTTGAGCGGCTGCTCGCCTCCTCCATCCATCGGCTCCCCGCGGCTTTCACCAGGTCGTCGGTCCACCGAGTGGGGGCCGGCCTACGCTGCGTCTTCCGGTTCGTGGTCCGCCACTCGAGAACCTTTCTTCCCCACCGGCTGCGTATTTACCTTCATATTAATGCAAATGTTCCCAAATTTCATAGGAATCTTGCCCAATCAGTTCCGGCTTTCCGACAATCTGGCCGCAAAGCTGCTACCGCATGCCGCCTAGTGACAGACATTCAGTACAAACATTTCTAATTCACAATAGCCGCAATGCAACAGTGAAACTTACCCGGACCAAACTTCTGAGTTGTGATATTGTAGCTAGGTTAGAAACGTGTCGGTTATTCCATAGGAAACGTTAAAGTTTATACTCAGCCTTAGAGCTGCTGCTACCATAACATTTCGGTATTAAAGAATGCCAAGTGGTCCCGAGAAACAAATCGAGAAATGGATTGCAAATTGCTGGTATGTTCTTATCTTTTCTGGGTGTAATTTGGTTATCGGCTTTAGCGTAATTAGTACATGCTGGCTTTGGTGGCTCTGGCAGTCAATGACCTTTTTTGGCTTTCTATTCTATTCTATTCAATTCTCACCCAGCGGGTCCATCTTCTCTAACAAATTTTCCAAATCATTTTACTCTAATATTATTTCAGGTATCACTGGTACATGTGTACTAGCTAAGCTAATGTAGCAGTTTTGGAGCTTCCGGTGCCTTGCTTTCCTGGAAACTTCATACTTATGTTACCCTAGCATCTAAATTTAAACTCCATCACAGGTTTCATAACAGTTTCTATACGTTACAGCTTAGCCAGTTAGTGTCGGTGCTGCTCTGCTGATACAACGTAATTGTTTAACAAGTTTATTCGAACTACCTAATTGGTGGACTCTTTTGGTATACAATGACATTACTAATGGAATGAGATGCGTAATTTTTATTGTAATTTTGGACGTGTGACAATAGTTAATGAGCTGGTCTGAACCTGAACTGAATATTTACTGGCTTATAATACCTAGATTGTATTTACAATGTTGAATGGATTGGGTGTTCTTAGATTTTAAGATTGACATACAGACACGCTCATGCAAGTTTAGTTGTAGTAAGTAGTCGTCTGAGAGCAACGAATGGTATGCAAGACCGCTGATGCAATTTCCTAGGCGGTCTATCGGTTGTGACACGTAGAAATAGGGCTGGTTGGTATTAAATATTTGAAATATGTGGCACGCTTACATACAATTTAATTTGCAGTAACTCTCGTCTGTGATGACAGTTATATTTAGAAGACAACCCAACCAGGCAACTGAAATACTAAAAAGAGATTGTCTAAACTGCTCTTGGCGTGGAGTTAATATGGTTCCACAATAAAAGGATTTACCATTGGAATCGTGAAGGATCCTTCCAAATATAGGATTATCCCGAGCGAACCCGGACCCGATCTGTAGTCTACCGTCGCACAGCAGAGTGCATCTAAATAATACAGCTTTGCATCACAAAGTGCCTTAGTTGGGCATACCGTCTATAAAATACACTAGATTTATGACAGAGGATGTTAGCTTGTTTCCTCAAAGTTTGTGCGCCGAATAATTTCGGCAGTTTTAGGATACCTCCAGTCTTTATGGCATAACGATTTTCCTTGGCAGTTGAGAATATGCCAAGAGCTTACGCAAGCCGTTTTGGATTTAATTAAAAGGTTTTAGTTGGGATTTATTATTACAGCAAACAAGATACTCGGAGAGTTCCGAACGGTTTTAATCAACTTACGCCAAAAAGCGTTCTCATTTCTTTGTCTCGTGTATTTTCTTTCGTTTTGTAATTTTCTCGGTGTTATCGCATGACGCGTTGGAAAATAAGGGGACTGTTTGTGCGCAAATTATTTGGTTAGTTATTAAGCAAAGATAGATGGCAGGGGACTCCACAAACTAGTCAGTCTCTAGCTACCTATTGGCTCTGTATGTACTTGTTGTGTGTTAGTAGTTGGTACGCTGTTTTGCACAAACTAACTATTATTAAACTGCTCAGTTTAGTAATAATTTTATCACTCTAAACTACAGTCGCAGAATAAATAATTGTACAACTATACGGTTGAGTATTTTTTGTTTTTTATGTCGAATTAATTCTTCCCTTACGCTATAAACGTGAATTAGCATTTGCACAAGTTTTTAACACTTCGACATCTTCTGTAGAGTACTATTATTAGAGCAGTTCTAGTGACACGAAACTTTCCTCATTTTCGCTTCCTCCGTTAAATAGTTCCTAACATTTCTTGCACCAAGTACGTTTCTATATCGATCGATGTGATTTAAACGTGACTAGAAAACGGTGACCGTAACATCAGGGTTGGGATACCATCATCTCTTATTATGTTAACGAATGACGTGACGACCTATAGTCGTTCACCTGATGTTAAGTGTCACGGCTGTCCATAAGAGTTACAGTGTCACTCGGAACTCTAAAATATAAAGTTTCGAATGACACCACGCCATCCTGAGACATCAGCACAATCTAGCAACCTACCTAGAAATCATAGTCATCAATAGCCTGCCGACGTCCACTGCTGAACATAGGCCTCCCCAACATCCCTGGACTACAACGGGCGGCAGAGACTGATGCTTTCTTTTCGTTTTCCCCAGTCTTGTCTTGTTGCCTCTAAGAGAGAAGAAGAAAGATGCAGCCTAACGCTGAATTTAAACCTTTAATTTGAGACAACTTTTAATACACTCAGTTACATATTTAGTGTGATCTAGTAGACATATCAAAGCTGGGCAGGATATGAACTTGCAGGTGGTGGCCTACGCTGTTGTTCTTATTGTATGTCCAGCCAGCCAGACACATTTGAGTTTTTTGCTGTGTCATCTTATCTGGTAATGCTGATGTCACCCAAATACATTATGAACGTAATCCATAATACCAACTTCTTGCGCTGCTCGTAGCATCTTCTATTAATGGAAATGCCCTGCATGTGCTATGGTGTCGTGTAATATTGAATGCACATTTAAGTGCCTTGTCACATTAGTGCGATAGGAAGCGAGAGCGGTGAGTGACACGGTAATGGTGGGCAATTTAGTTGGATAACGTGAAACATGGGTAACATTTTTCATTTTGTACTGTTTGCGTAATGGTTTTATGATCCTGTTTTTTTTTTAAATGTAACCTTTTATATCCCAGTTCACAGTTCTAGGTCTCGATATAGGTTTCTACAGACAGGAAGAGCAGGAAGACAGCCGATTATGTAAAAAAAAAACATTAGTTTGAAAGCTAATAAATAATTAAAGGGTGCATCTTTTAAACTGCTTATAATAGGGCGAGAATGGACTGTTTAACAAAATGCTAAGAAGCAAAACGTTACGTTTGGAGACACCCTAAGCGAAAGTTCTTCAGCGATTCTGTCCATCAAGTTTTAATTGTTAATTCGTATCGCGTATTTTTAGAATTCATCGCAAATGTTATGAATACCACCCTTTTGAACGTAGCACGTATTTATTGTTCTTGTATACCCCCAATCTTCCTTCCACTATTATCGTAACATTCTATCTTGAGACGTGATATTTAATTCATAATTTCATACGTAACTACATCTTTGTGGGCGGCTTATAATGAATAGGATATTTCTGTCTGGCTAATTTATTTTCGGTAATGGTCTGGTAGAAAAGAGCCTCTGACAGTTAAGCTGCTCTTAGAAAACCTTCTAGAGTACTTAAAGATACTGGCCCAGTGAATTAAGTAAGACTGGTAGTGAAAACAGCTAAAAAGAAGTGGAGTACGGAGGTAATAATTTGGTCTATGTTGCCATATAGATGCCATCGCTCCGTGCCGTCGGTCCCGGTTGTCATAAGAACATCTATGGCACATCTATTACGGGTAGTCAGTCAGACGCCTGATAGAATCTGACGCCTGGTCTAACCATCCCTGTTACTGGTCCTTTATGGGTTGCGAGGTCAGATGGCAGTCGCTCGCGTGTTTCTGGTAGCTTGCCGCTACAGGTTATACTGGGAGTCGACCCCAATAACAAATGGGGAAAAGGAGAGGATGATCATGTTGCATCATGATGCAAGTGAATCACTCCACAGCAATAAACGCTGCTGCTGCTGCGCAGGTTACCAACAGACCAGGAGTGCGGGCCATATTCATTCAAATAACATGGGTTCACTTCAAGATTGCCGTCAATCAGACAGTCTGATACCGCATCGAGGGACATCTTCATAACGTCCACCAGTGGGGCCAGTTAGGCTTTAAAATGCTCATCGAGCTCTATTTATTAGCGAGGTCGTTAAGAATTGAAAATCCTAACAGCCTTTAAACTTGATGGTCTAAATTGGAACGTTGGTTGATGGGCCATTCGTTTCGCTACCGCCACACTTAAACATCATCTAGCAAGTGCCATTGCTAGCATTGAAACTGCTGTTGTCTTCTTAGTGAGCATTTAGGAGTGTGTTCCACTTCCAAATTCATTCTAAAACACTCATTTTAATCTGCACAAATTTTCGTAACACGATTTCCTTTCAAAAATAACTGAATTTCGCGGCGCGGTCAGTTGCGGGTCAACATTATCTTAATCAGCTTAACCGCGGTTTTATCGCGGTTGTGTGAAAGTGCTTTTTTATTTTTTACTTCCGCTTAGATGAGTTTTAAGTGCACAATTGCGTTGGTTGGTTGAAATCGTTATAGTAAATCCGTCTCTTGAGCTTTCTAGCACTCTTAAGTAGTAGAAGCTTAGTAGAAAAACGAATATCATCGAGTCAATGTTTTATAGGTTTAGGAAGAATCTTCAAGATTGTTTAAATATTTAAAAATTAGAATGCCTGAAATGTGGTTACACATATTATAATAAAAGTGCTTAGTGATTCTTTTTTTAAACGCGTGTCTTTTTTGTAAGTTCTACAATAATACCATATACCTACTAGTAAACTGTGATACTATTTAAATCGCTAATTAAACTACTGCTGTAAACGTTCAAATATCCCACATGGAGTGAAAATAAAGATTTGAAAAAATATACACTTCTTGTACCTAAAGTTACTTTTCCCCCGGATTAAAAGTCGCTGACCCTGGCTCCCGCAAGTCTGGTACGCCCGAAAATACCAGGAAAACTTTTAAATCCCTTCTTTCCTTATCATCAGTTAATCCAGTGATCCGATTTCAAGTTGTCAAATAAAATTAACCATCTCTCCCCAATCAGAAGTGCTACTCATTTATAATTAAAGGAAACTCGAAAGAGTTGCCGCGAGCGTATTGATTTTGTTTCACTAGGGGGTAGGACTTTTCTGCAAAGTTCGTCTAGGTAGGTACCACCGCTTTGCCAGTTATTCTGCCGCCAAGCAGTAGTGTGCAAGCACTGCTGTGTTCCGGTTTGAAGGGCATTGTAGCTAGTGAAATTACTGGGCAAACGAGACTTTATGATCTGATCACTCAGTCTAGTAATCTGATTACTAGACTGGGTGATGTCTCAGGATGACGTGCGCAGTGCAGTGTCACGCGAAACTTTATTGTTTTAAAGTTCCGGGTGTCACTGCAACTGTTATGGGCGGCCGTGTCACTTAACATCAGGTGAACGACTTGCTCGTCACGTCATTCAATCACATAAAAAAAAAAAAAAAAAAAAAATTAAGCTGCGTTCACACCGGCGTGTCAAATCGCGTCAGTGAAGCGTCAAAATCGGCCTTTCGGTACCCATCGCTGCCAGTGGTCGTAGACAGCCGCGCCGCGATCCCCGCGGGCAGTGA
This sequence comes from Ennomos quercinarius, assembly GCA_910589525.2. Taxonomy (NCBI): domain Eukaryota; kingdom Metazoa; phylum Arthropoda; class Insecta; order Lepidoptera; family Geometridae; genus Ennomos; species Ennomos quercinarius. The sequence goes on along the minus strand of OU342513.1, from coordinate 5,377,607 downwards.
TGGGTACCGAATAGTTTCGCGTCGCTGATGGTGCCGCTTCGCAGACGCGCCAGTGGGGCCGAAGGCGTACACGGGATATCCACGGCGATAAAGATGGACTTGCATTTTTAACAGTCTTCACAATGAGGGTCTCTAATTGACTTGAAAGTTGTTTGACTTACATTCGTGTACAGTTTAAGCAAATCTGGGCAAAATTTTCTTTCTACGCTTCATCACCTTCATCACCAGCCGGAAAACGTCCACTGCTACCACTGCACATAGGCCTCCCCCATAGAGTGCCACTTTGAGTGGCTGCTGGCCTTTTGCATCCCACGGCTCAGCAGTAGCATTCGATTGATTAATCTGACTAAGTTCAACAACGTCGCCTCCAGGCCTCCTAGGACCTTATTACGGGTCGTCCCACGCCCCGCTTCGCAAACATATATTAAAATTAAAACAATGTCTTATGTAAACAATTCAAAGAATATTCCAACAAAATATTAATGTCTTGTATTTAATATTCGGTTGAAACAGACGTCATACGTTCCTTTTGTTTTCGCTAATTTGCCAAAGGCAAGTGCCTTCTCAGTTTTCATACCTACAATAGTTATTACAACCAAGGACATAAACTGACACCCTCCTTTTCGCTTTTGATCTTAGCGAGTGTATGTCAGATGATATCCGAATGTTTCCCCTTTGAGACATAATGGTGGTTATTATAGCTAAGTGATTATAGGCTTAAAGGGAATATGATTACAAATAATGATCAGATACCATGCGATTCCTGATATGTTTGATGGCACACAAATCCAGATTTTGTCGGTATCTAATAACTAATGTACGTAAGAGTAAATTAACATGTTATTTCTTTAATATGTGTCTCAAAGTTGATATCAATATCCTATGTGAGTTCTAGTTTAAGGCCGACTGTTGCTAAGTATACAAATATGCGGCATTTACCTTTTTTAAGCCCGTATAAGCTGTGTTATTTTAGGATGGAATTTAGAATCTTTAAAGATTTTAGCTTTATAAAACATTAGGAACGTTGACATGCCATTGAACCCACATGTTTAAAAATTAGAAAGGGTTGACTGAGAGACTTGAAATGTAATTAAAAGTCCGAAAAAGGCCAAGAGGTCAGCCTTTGAGCGGCTCCAATGCCTTTTGGTGTTTCGATTGTTACATGGAATGATGTAATTTTTGTGCGTGAATCTAAGATGTTGCGTGTCTTTGTTACAGTAACGGGCCAGTGGACGGCGCGTACGGGCCGCAACACAGCCCTGTGTCGCGCTCGGACGCCTCCACTGAGGACGCCGAGCTGTCCGCCGCGCTCGCGCACCAGCACCATCTAGCTATGCAGGTCAGTAAAGTTCAGTGACATGTTACTGCAACGTGGTACTGCGACATGTATGGAAAACAGGAACAACAGCAATGCCATGGACAAGAAGAAGCACAGATCCTTATTCTCCAAAACGATAACGATAAACGATATTTATAGGAGTATACGTGACGTGATCCAAACGCTACGCTACGAGAAAACATCGTTGGCAATGAAGATGAAGACACTGCTTATCCTGTACTAGTGTACTAGGCAAGAGAGAAGGTAGAGGGAAAAAGATAGAGAAAAAGGATGAATAGATGACGGTGAAGAGAGACAGGTGCGCTAGGGTGGGTGGCTTGGAATCTGCGACACAGCTGGCTTAAAACAGCACTACCAGCATAGTATAGACTATAGATAGTGTTTTAAAGTTTTCTGCTGTTACCTACGTTATATTCCTACTGCGTTGGCTTTCTAGGCGGGCGACTACCCAGTGGTGGGCAGCGCAGTCGACGCCGACTATGGACAGTACGTCTCTTCTCCCGCCGCCCACTACAACCACATGGGACATCAGCTGACGATGGCGCCGTCGCAGAAATACCCACATGTAAGTGATAGACTATGCAAGACGCAGAATCTGCAGACTGGCCTCACAGTTTATTTGGGAGTAGCTCTGCCTTTTGAACTGAAGTGATGAAGATCGATGTCTGTTCTGTGTACTACGTCCTGCCTGATCGTTTTTCTAAATATCTTTTATTTTCCAACGCCCAGATGAACCAGGTGGTAGCAGTGTCTGGCGTGGGCAGCTACGGTGGTGCGGACGGTGTTGGCCACTACGGCACGTACGGCCACTACGGTGCCACGGCGTACCAAGCGCAGCCGGCGTACATGGTCGACACTAACCAGATGCCGGCTTACTTGGGACAGGTGAGGGTTACAACACCATACTTCAGAGTGAATGCAAACAGTGTTTCAGGATTTATACGCCAAATAACCAATCTGTGGCATGTCTAAATGAAATTGGTATATTTCCGTATTGATTGATTTCGCATTGTGGTCATTGCACGTCAATTCACAAATACAAACAGCCGGAAGACGGCCACTGCTGAACACAGGCCTCTCTTATAAAACGCCACTTTAGACGCTTATCCTATGATAAGCTTCGTATGGGGGGTTGCCATAATCACCACGCTTGGTAAGCGTCTTAGTGATGTAGATTTTAATGTACCGAGGAGAAAGCTGCTGTCCATTCTGATATTCCCTTAGCTCTTACGGCATTGCGGCGCAATTCGTCCGTCATATAAATTAACGGAACGGTTTGAATGTCTAATGATTCGATTGTTCACCTTTTTTTATAATCGATTCAGTTAGTAAATAAGGCACCATTAAAGTTACGATACTCATTTCAGGAGTATGTCGAAGGTGGTGGCAGCGCTTCGCCCCGGAGTGCGTCTCCTGGAGCCCTACCACAACACAACTTGCATCTGCAACAGAGGTCCGTGTTAGTATTCTTTTCCCATATTCTTTTCACCAACTCCTTCATGATCAGCTGGAAGAGGTCCGTTATTGAATATTAGCCTTCCCTATAGGGCGTTACTTTGAGCGGCTGCTTGCCTCTCGCATCAAACAGCTCCCAGCCTTTCAGACCAGGTCGTCGGTCTACCTAGTAGGGGCCGGTCTAATAACGCTGCGTCTTTTCGGTTCGTGGTCACTGTGGCGGCATGCTCCTGTACCACAAGAGCCACTGCACACTGGTGACCCTTTCTTCCTCTTCAATTTTCTGCGTGTGATGTGGTCTACCCATGTCCATTTCAACTTCCAATGAGAGCTTGGTAACTTAGTTCTCTTGCGGATCTCTTCAGTCCGGATTTTATCACGAAATTAAACTCCAACCATATTTTCAACTCTTTAAACATTTTAAACTGGCTAAATAATAGAGCTTCAATAGAAGGTAGTGATAGTGAGGGGGTCTTTCTTACTTCTTTTGTTTTTTTCCCAACTATACTTTCAAGGATGCGTGGGAAATTACATCATTGCAAATTTAATACCTCTTATGTGTAAAAAGTAACTTTCCGAGAAAAACGATAAAATCTTCCCACTGGTTTTATTTTCAAGAAAACAAAATACAAGATATTTTCAGCTTTAGCCCTCATTCGTCATCATCAGCAACAGCGTGAAGATGCCGCACTCCTGAACATAGGCCTCCACCATATCGGCTCTGCGGTCTTTATTAGTGGTCCGTTATTCTTCTCAGATATGATTCTGCATCGCTGGAGCAGCTTGGTCGGCACTATTGCGTGACGTCACCGCGTGGGGAGTACGCGGCCGATACGTATGGCTACCAGCACTACCCAACAGCAATGGATCCGCCGCAACACCAGCCGCCGCAGTTTCAGGTAGAAACACATTTATCATCATCATCATCATCACTACCTATCATCTTCATCATCGTGATCGTCAGATTTTATTTTGTATCAGAGAGGATAGTGTTTCCAGTTAGAAACATACCAATCATCATCATTATCAACAGCATCATCATCGTGAAATTCAGCTTTTGTTTTCTATCAGAGAGGGTATAGTTTCTAGGTAGAAACTCATCCATCATCATCATCATTATCGCTATGTCAGCTCTTATATTAGCATCAGAGCTCGCATGTCGTATGATAATAAGTGACTGGATTAGGGATTGGCTGTCAGAAAACTATTGGAACACATGGTGCAAATTGGCGATGCAAGGCGAGCTCTAGAAAATGACTCAATACTGTGTAGGTTTTTTTTTATCATACAATACAACATACATCAAGTTATTAATTTAATCAGTCGTTAATAAATTGTTTTTTTTTTCTAGGATTCACAAAATGGTCTAAGTTTGGGCAGTGCAGGCGGTCAATCTATGTATGGCGATGAAGAGGAATTACAGAAGCAAATGGCCAATATGGCTTTAGGTACGCTAAACTACTTTGGACCTTACGTGCGAGTAATAAAGTCTAGTTTCCCATCAACTGTTTTCCAAGTCCATTGTGATGGATACGTGAATGTAAATGAATGTACATATACTGATGCTTATTGTTGTGATCCATAAAGTCTAATTTATTGCCGTTTTTTTTTTCAAAATCGTGGCGTCGTTGATCATACGGAACCCTATGTTAGATGGCATAAAGTTTAAATTACCTCATCATTTTCAGTCCACGGCGGTGTGGGTCGAGAAGACGGCGGAGGTCTCCAATGGCGTGACCCGAACCTTCCAGAAGTGATTGGATTCCTCAACTCGCCGTCAGATGTCGTTAAAGCTAATGCAGCGGCGTATCTACAGCACCTTACCTATATGGACGACCCTAATAAACAGAAGACGAGGAGTTTAGGTAAAATGCACTTTATTGTTATAGTAACAAAGTTCGGTATAAGTTTGTAGGGTTTGAAAGAGTTTATATGTCGCTAAAGTGAATCTGGTCATGTCTTACCTAGATATTGATGACTCTAACAATCCGAAGAAGAGGAGTTTAAGTAAAATGCACATTATTGTTATACCAACAAGATTCAGTATTAGTTGTGGCTTTAAAAAGACTAGATGTCGCTAAATTAAACGTGGTGGCATATGTACAGCTTGTACTGTACGTTGCTTAGATATATGGACAAACACAACATCGAAGGGTGTTTAGGTAAAATACACCTTATAATGTTTGCTATAAAGTTAAAAGAATAAATTGGTTTGTACATAGGCTTTAGTTGCATCAGTTCGTTTTTAGAAGTTTCGAAGCGAATACGGCGAGAATGTAATATCTAGCATCACACCCATATGAATAGGACAACTGTAAAAAGAAGAGGAAGTGAACTAAACCTTAACTCTGTAGGTATATGGTTGGTTTTAGGTAGTAGCTCATTTTGAGATTTGTTTTCTTAGATGCGAAAAAGAAGCTACTGCAAAGTAATCCTCTCAGTTCTAAATAAATTATATCAATTGCAAAAAACCAACCTATAACCTCGGATCTAATGCCAGTGTTGTCAATTTATTCAATCTGCAGATAAGAAAAGGTCACGTACAGGTAACTGCAACATGCATTGATCAGTTCATTAAAAACATCAGTATAATAAACACGTATAATATACTTAAGAACTTTAGGGATAACCTTCAAGTGAAACGAATGGTGCAAAATTAGGATTAGATAACCTTTGGTTGAAACAAACTGCAGGTTCAGAAGTAGTCTGTCTACTTTTGATTGAAATAAACAGTGCAAACGTCATAAAATATAGTCAAGCTTCAACTGAAATTAACCATGTTAATTAACAATATTCGTCGCCTGTGCTACGCTCAGAGATTGTCAACCTTCGATTGAAATAAACAGTGCAACGTTTAGGGATAGTCAACCTTCCATTGAAATAAACCGTGCATGTTTCGAGATAGTCAATCTTCAGAAAATGATTTGTGCAATGTGTGGTGGGAAATTTACCAAAGGCGCCCAATGTGGATCTTGCCAAAGGCACTTCGATTTTGCGTGTGCTGAAATAACCGAAATCGGTTATCGTCGGTTACGTTTCGAAGGAGGCGATGAATGGAAATGTGAAAGCTGTCGCCTCAATATACCAACAGAAAAGCCACTTATCGAAGAAGAAGAAAGACCTACCTTGGAGGTTTCTCCAGTTTCAATAATGAATCTTAATTCTACTAACTTAAAGCTCGAATTTTTGCCTACCTTTATTGATGACGTAAAGAAAATGAAGGTCGCAATCGCTGAACTTCAATCGTCATACAAAACGACCTCGGAAAAGATTCAAGAGTTTGAATCTGTTGTTGTCGAAGTAGAATCCCGGGTATCTTCGCTAGAATCGGTGACAAGTGACCTAAGGGTGGTTAAGTCAAAGATCGTTTTAAAACGTGTTACATCCCCTCTTTTATAATAGTAAAATTGTTTTGTGTATTATTCATTCAAAAAAAAAAAAAAAAAAAAAAAAAAAAAAAAAAAAAAAAAAAAAAAATGTCTCTCCTGTACTAAATTGATGTTCCAAATTTTATAAAAATGTATATTAATAAAGTGTAAAAATGTTAAAAAAGAGCACGGACCCAGGTGTCTGTGGAAATGCAGAAAAAAAAAAAAAAAAAAAAAGTCAAAGATCCAGTTAAGCCATGACGAGATCGGACAAGATCAAGAGCTTAGTTACAGCGATATTGAGACAGTGCAAGATTTTTTGGAGAACAGTTACGAGTTGCTTCACCAAATAGGTACATCTTGTAGGGTTGGACTCTGCATAACCTTTTAATATTCTAACGTGTTGACGTTGCAGGTTGCTGCAACGCAATAATTATGTTGTTTTACAGATAGATTTATTACTATGTAACAGAAGATTGTAGTTAGATAACTTGTTATGCTTACCCTGGCGTCCCGCGGTTTTTCCGGCCATTTACCCGTCTTTTCGTGGAAGCTTTTAAATTTGACGAGATTAGAAGTACCGAATCTTTATGTCGTGACTAAGGGGCCTGTGTGCAAAATTTCACCCAAATCCAATCAGCCGGCATAGGTAAAAGGCAATTATTGCTTATGACACACATCAGCCGGAAGACGTCCACTGCTGAACATAGACATCCCTCATAAAACGCCATTTTGGACCTTTGTAGGAGGTGGCGGTTTGCCATAATCACCACGATTACCGGAGACGGCTTGGTGATAGCTGTTGATTAACGATCATCAATACATCTTAACATGGGGGTGATGATGTCGCCGCTTGGGGTGTATTGTCCATTTCCCCCTACCAGCATCTATCCGTGCTATCCATGTCCTTGAAGTAACGAAGTGTGGCACAGCTGCTGCAGTTGCACTGATAGTGGGTGTTGGCACAGTGATGTTTTATTAGCATTTCTAGGACTTAATTTTAATGTTGTTTACAGGCGGTATACCACCTTTAGTCCGGCTAGTCTCCCACGAGAACCCCGAAGTGTGTCGGAACGCGTGCGGCGCGCTCCGGAACCTCTCGTACGGTCGACAGAACGACGAGAACAAGCGGGCGATACGAGACGCGGGCGGGATTCCTGCACTTATGGCGTTGCTGTGTCGAGCTACTGATATGGAGGTTAGTTACTTTAATGACCGTCTGCACTATGAAGGTGCTAAACTACATATGTAAATTATGCCCCTAAACATCATTCTTAAGAAGCAAAAATATTGCGTATTACGTTCGCACCTACCAAAGCGTACTTACAATTAAAAATTGTACAGTTTATCTTTCATTCATTGTTTTTTTATGAGAATTAATGACGTGACGAGCTAGTCATGTTAGGCAACACGGCCGCCCATAACAGTTGCAGTGTCACTCAGAACTTTAAAATAATAAAATTTCGCGTGACACTGAACTGTGCACGTCATCCTGAAACATCACACAGTCTAGTAATAAGATCACAAGAGGTGTGTAATCAGGTCATGAAGTCTTATTTGCCCAGTAATTTCTCTAGCTACAAATGCCCTTCAAACCGGAACACAGTAGTGCTTGCACACTACTGCTTGGCGGCAGAATAACTGGCAAAGCGGTGGTACCTACCTAGACGAACTTTTGCAGAAAAGTTTTACCACTAGAGTAGTTGTTTAGATGCAGGTGGATGCAAGCAGCTGCTCAAAGTGGCGCTCTGTGGGGGAGGCCTATGTGCAGCAGTGGACGTCTTCAGGCTGTTGATATTGATGATGATGATGATGATGATGATGATGATGATGATGATGATGATGATGATGATGATTTTTTTAGAACGTGAGACCTTTTTTTTTCTTACAGAAATGTTCGTTATTATTCCACAGGTAAAGGAGCTCGTCACCGGTGTAATATGGAACATGTCGTCGTGCGAAGACCTGAAGCAGTCGATCATAGACGACGCAGCGCAAGTTATCGTCAACAAAGTACTAATACCGCACTCTGGCTGGCATCCCACCAATCCCGGAGACACATACTGGTCCACTGGTCAGTGATTGTAAATTTTCACCAAAAAGCACTTTTTTAAAAGCCCAATCCGACGTGACTTGTCAAAATACTTAATCATATGAAAAAGATAGTATAAATAGATAATAAAGCTATAAACAGGGATGACCGAATAAAACTTAACTAAGTACTTTCATCAACAGCCGGAAGACATCCACTGCTGAACATAGGCCTCCCCCATAAAACGCCACTTTACACACTTATCATAAACACCACGGGTTCGCAATAAGCACCACGCCTGGCAGGCATGTTGGTGATCGCAGTAGATTTTAATATACCAAAGTGAATGCTGCTGGGGAGAAGCGATAGGGTGTTACTATGTATTCTCAAAGTGGTACCACACGGCAAATTACAATCGACATTATATTTCCTTCTACAGTATTCCGCAACTCAAGCGGCGTACTCCGTAATGCATCATCAGCGGGCGAATACGCTCGCCGCCGGCTTAGATCGTTACCCGGTCTGGCTGAGGCTTTACTCCACGCCGTCCGCGCCGCCGTGCAGGCTAACGCTATCGGCACCAAGATCGTGGAGAACTGCGTCTGTGTGCTCAGGAACCTTTCCTATAGGTGAGTCGTGGGATGGTGAGTCGTGGAGGAGGTTGTTCTACTAGTGAGCCGTGGAGTAACTGGTCTTACAGTTTTTCTTTGTAATGCAATTGAATATTATGTAAAGGTGAGTTGTGGACTGGTGGAGGAGCTTGGTCTATAGGTGAGTCGTGGGGAAACTTGTTCTACAGGTGAGCCATAGAGGAATTACCAACAATAAAAATTTTTGAACACCAGATTTTATATTAGTTATATTAAAAGCTAGTTGAAAAATAACAGACATATTTTTTATTTTGCTTTTAACGCATTTATTAGAATTGTAGAATTTTTGAAATTTTGAATATATTGAGGCAAAATTAAGAAAAGAAATGTATTGTAGTCTTTTTTATAATTTTCGAACTGTCATTGTACAAGTTTGTAACTTCACACGTCGACGTCATAAATCCTTACTTTGAGTTTTAATAATAACTTGAGAAATACTGAATATAAAAATCTGATATTTATATGAGGTCTTTATAATTTCGAAATGGTTTTAAAGTTTCGGTACCTTGGAAAAAATTTAATGTTGTTAATTAGAACTCCAGGTGAATCGTGAAGAAATTAGGTCTCCAGGTTGAGTCGTGGAGGAATTAGGTCTCCAGGTGAGTTGTGGAGAAACCTGTTCTACAGGTAAGTCGTGCACTACGACTTGTTCTACGAGTGTGTCATGAAACACACTGTGTTATGTATGATATAGTTACTTGTAAGTAGGTAGAATTTAAATCATAACTGTTTTAGTTCTCAAAAACCGGCGTAGCTGTATGCGAACAGTATTTGTGAATGTAATTTTAAACATCTTTTGTTCGTTCTATTTAGCCTTTCAACTTAAAATGATATTCTGAAAATGAATCAACAATTTTATGTATAAACCGTTTCGACAGATGTCAAGAAATAGAAGACCCACTTTACGACACAAGAGCGCCGCCCACACAGTCATCGGGACAGGCGAGAATACAGGCCAGCGCATCGAAAGGTAACAACACTTTAAGAACAATAGATAGATGGATAACTCTTTAAGCTTCGGCCCCACCGGCGCGTCTGCGAAGCGGCAGCATCGGCGACGTGAAACTATTCGGTATCCATCGCTGCCCGCGGGGATCGCGGCGCGGTTGTCTACGAACACGGGCAGCGATGGGTGCCAAATGGCCGATTTTGATGGTTCACTGGATGCGCCGGTGTGGCTACAGCTTCATTGTCTCACCAAAAGACTCATTGGTAATGATGCGTTGGTGGAAGCTAAGCTCCACAGTTTAGAGCACCGGCGTAAATTGCCAGTTTATCGGTTTTTTATAGACTGCATTTTGGAGAGTGTGCGAAGGAATTACACGATCTTATTCCTCCATCTCCTTTCTTTCACCGGACATCAAGGCGCACAAAAACACGGCACCCATATATGGTTGAAATTCCATCAACCCGCACTAAGCGTTTTGCTATGCACTTTATAGTGCGAACAGCCAATGAGTGGAACACCTTGCCAGCGTCCTTGTTTCCAGCTAACTAGGATCTGGGGGTCTTCAAGACGAGAGTGAACAGGTATCTTCTAGGCAAGCATGTTCCATCGTAGACTGCGTCATCGCTTTCTACCAGGTGAGACAGTGGTCAAATGCTTTGCCTATAAACAATAAAAAAAAATAATGAAACAAATAATATGCATAAATAAAACAAATCTCATGTAACAATCTGTCTGGAAGATAGTTGTATGGAAAGTATCAGTAGAAACAATCAGCAGTCCGATTGTCAACCCATCGGAAATGTTCCGATTCAAAGTGTACTCTCAGCAGAAAAACAAAATAGTATTTTCTAAAAATTAGACGTTTTCTTTAGTTTGCCATTTTTAAACTACTTCCGAGAATGGAAAAGGAATAAAATTAAATGAAACACGGTTAAATTAACTACAGGCAATAAGTAACTTGTCTCTTAGCGACATTATAGGATGGCTTAATAAAACAGTATGTGTTATATTTTGAAAATCAACGTGTTTGATTCCCAGATAAAAAAATAGTTTTTTTAATATTAGTGCCTATACAGTTTTAGTTTATATCAAAATTGGCCCTGAGACTCATTTGATTTTTCGTTATTCATACACTGAAACTTAACAAACAAATCAACATCCTAGGGGAAAACCTCGGCTGCTTTGGCGGCAGTAAAAAGAAGAAAGAAGGTTCCACTTCCTCCAATTCAACCAGTCCACTCGGCAAGAGCGATCAGGAACCACCTCCGTTAGACACCAACAACGCTCAACTGGGGTACTCCGTTCCTAAAGGGACAGAGATGCTGTGGTCTCCAGAGGTAAGTGACAAGCAAGACAAGACTTCACTATTGCAGGTCACATCGTTCGCAGAAGCGATGGGGAAGAAAGGTTCTCGAGTGGCTACCACGAACTGGAAGACCTTAGTTAAAGTAACCAATAGTTAAAAATGCTAACAAGTTCTAACCATCTAAGTTCTACGGATCAAAAAGCTCAGCCTTAGTGGACTGATGATCTGGGGCCTTATCTGATGACACAGTCTAGTAAACTTATTACTAGACTGTGTGAAGTTTCAGGATGACATGCGCAGTGCAGTGTCACGCAGTTACGAGTGATAGTGCAATCTGTTATGCAGCCGCGACGTTTAACATCAGGCGAACGACTAGCTCGTCACGTCGTTCATTTACAAAATAAAATATACATAAACTCCTTATTGTATACCAAAAAATTAATGTTACTATGTATGTGTATGTATGTGTGTATTAATGTTGTTATGTTGTTGTTATGTTGCTTTTAGAGGGATTACTGTGGGTTGGAATCCGTCAATGGGTGTACAGTTGCGTCGGAAGCCTGCCGTGCACATTAAATTATTAGCTTACTTGGTTTATTTTTAGGTCTTACTTCTCATCATTAACAGCCTGAAGACGTCCACTGCTGAACATAGGCCTCCCCCAGAGCACGCCACCTTGAGCGGCTGCTCGCCTCCTGCATCCATCGGCTCCCCGCGGCTTTCACCAGGTCGTTGGTCCACCGAGTGGGGGGCCGGCCTACGCTGCGTCTTCCGGTTCGTGGTCACCACTCGAGAACCTTTCTTCCCCATCGGTTGTCAGTTCTACGAGCGATGTGGCCTGCCCATTGCCACTTCAACTTACTAACTCTAAGAGCTATATCGGTCACTTTAGTTCTCCTGCGGATCTCCTCGTTCCGGAGCTTATCTCGCAGGGAAACACCGAGCATAGCTCGCTCCATAGCTCGCTGCGCGACTTTGAGCTTACTAATGAGGCCAACAGTAAGAGACCATGTCTCAGTTCCATAAGTCATCACTGGCAACACACACTGATTGAAAACTTCGTTTTCAGGGTCTTACTTCTATACCCTCTCAATACCATAAGTATTACCCCCCATAATACTTATGGTATTGAGAGTAATAGACCCCTAAGTACCCCATAAGTAGACCCCTAATGTCCCCAGGTGGTACCCCTATACATGGCGTTACTGCAGACCTGCTCGAACCCAGAAACGCTAGAAGCGGCAGCGGGCGCGTTACAGAACCTCGCCGCTTGCTACTGGCAACCCTCCATCGATATCCGAGCGGCTGTCAGGAAAGAAAAGGGTGAGATGTTATGACTGTTATGAAAATTATTAGTAGGTACCTAGACCTTTGATTGATAGATAGATGCGCAGTGTCACCTGCAATGTTGCCATCAATTATTAGCCGTCCTTTCTTATTCATTCCATTTGGTAGCACTTGTCAGAAAATATACTATCTAAGCTTAAACTTTACTACATTCGCCCTAACCTTTCATTCACACCAGAAGTAGGTACTTCTTTCCTTGGATCTTTCTGATAGAACAAAATACCTTGGGCACAGATAAAGTAATACTATTTTTCAAATACCGTAATGATGACTTTTCCCTTTTATCAAATCGCGATTCCTTTGAGCGGTTTTCGGTATTCCTTATTTCGGATTTCTACAGTCACGCCATCTGTTATAGGCAGCCGTAATGCTTAACACCAGGCGAACGCCTACCTCGTCACATCATTCATTTACATAAAAAACATGGTGATGTTATTTTATTATAGTTACCAACTATTTATGAACAACATTGTTCAATAAATGTTTTCTATTCTCCAGGTCTACCAATATTGGTGGAACTTCTCCGTATGGAGGTAGACCGGGTGGTGTGTGCGGTAGCGACCGCCTTGCGGAACCTGGCGATAGACACCCGCAATAAGGAACTCATTGGGAAGTATGCGATGAGAGACCTCGTGCAGAAACTACCCGCGCCTACCGCAGCTTTGGATCAGGTAAGGGAAGGGATAAGAGATGAGCCATGAGGAAAGGAAGAGACAGGGGATGAGGAAAGGAAGGGATGAGGGAAGGAAGGAGAGAACGAACTGCGATGGACCCCCGCAATACTTTATTGCGGGGGTCCATCGCAGTTCGTTCTCTCATTGGGAAGTATGCGATGAGAGGCGTCGTGCAGAAACTACACGCGCCTACCGCAGCTTTGTATGAGGTAAGGGGAGGGATGAAATAAGGAAGGAAGGGATCTAGGGCCGAAAGGAAAAAAAAAGAGAAGGAAAAAATTGTTGTTTCAAAGTTAACGTCAAGATGGTGTAGGATAGTTTGAATAACCAAACAATAGTTTTTGTGAATCTGAAAACTCCAATTGTGATTTGAATACTGAATGTAATATTCACTGAGAAATTGTTTTAATTTTGAATTAGCTCATCAAGTATTATTTTTATCCAAGACCTAAAATGTATTAGTTTTTTTAAAAGCCATTAATGCCTACTGTGTTGTACAAAATTCTAAACTAAACTTTATATCAAAGTTCTAAAACCATTGTGGTCCCTGTCTTTTCGATCCATATGAAAGGGACGGCTACATTTTTAGTGCTGTCAAATTAAATATAACAACAAAATCATATGGTTATGAAAGAAAGAAAGAAACAAAGAAAAATAATTTATTTGTGACAATAAAACAATAAATAGTACAAATACGATTAACAGCAAATTAAACAGCAGTAAATTGCTATTTGCCACAAATCGGTCCCAACTCAGCTTAATGCTGGTCATGAGACCAGCGCTGGTCTTCCGTTGGGACCGGTTCAGTGTCGTCACGGTGCAGTTACATCACAGCTACGGATTTAACTTACTTATACTTAAATGTAACTACGTAGGTACTAAAAACTATAGGTACAGTGAAATGACAATGAAATGAAAATTTAAAATATCCTAACAATCTACCAAACTAAAAGGAAAAACACTATAGGTAAAGAGTTGCAAGAAAAGACTGCAGCATCTACTAAAACAAATACAAAATTAAAATAAGGAACTAGGTAAGTTGGATTATGCTCTGACAAAGTTATAACTTTACACCAGGAAACAAAAAACAAAGAAGTGACATGAAAATATTAAACATAATACGCATTTTTTAAAAATCATACTACGCATAAAGATTGTATGCTTTACATAAGTGTGTTGGGGTGTGAGTCTGCTTCGTTATTATATTGGCAATGGTAGTGTAAGAATGGGTGTGTGCATGTGTTTGTGCTCAAGCGTTTTTGGAAACGTTTATGCTATTTTTATATTGAAACCGGCTATAGGTCTGCGTGTGTCGGTCGGTCGCACTGCACTGTAGCCCCCAAAGTGAACCAACCGAACTGGTGAGCCGTATATATGGCTTTATTAGGTTAGGTCATCAAAATTTCCAGCCAGTTTAACTTTATAAATTTTCAACAAAATGTTGAAATCTGTCCCAGGGCACGTCAGATGACACGATAGCAGCCGTACTGGCAACATTAAACGAGGTGATAAAGAAAAGCGGCGAATTCTCAAGGTCGCTGCTTGAAGCGGGCGGCGTCGAACGCCTTCTAAACCTGACGAAGCAGCGCCATCGTCATACTGCGAGGGTACTCAAGTTCGCAGGTTAGTTCCACCATAACTGGAGTAGCCGCTGATAGGCAAACAAACAGAATTACTTATAATTAATTTTTCTTTTATATGTTAATAGGTAAGTATAGTCTGTGTAAGTATAGTGTGAGTTTAGCGGTCAGATATGATATGAACGTTTTAACGCTTGATGTCGAAAATTATGAGTCTACCCTAGTCTACCCGACCTTATGTCTGTCTGTATGTTTGTGCTCTTGGAGAACCGTATACGAGAACCGATGATTTGGGTCATTATCATCAACTAAAGACGTCCACTGCTGAACATAGGCCTCCCCCACAGAGCGCCACTTTGAGAGGCTGCTTGGATCCTGTATCCATCGGCGCCCTGCGGCTTAAACCAGATCGTCGGTCCACCTGGAGGCCTACGCTGCGTCTTCCGGTTCGTGGTCGCCATTCTAGAACCTTTCTTCCCCATCGGTTGTCAGTTCTAAGAGCGACGTGGCCTGCCCGTTGCCATTTCAACCTGCTAATTTAAGAGCTATATCGGTCACTTCAGTTCTCCTGTAGGCCAGTCGATGTAGGAAAGGGGAGAACGCGGGCTAGAAATAAACCAAAAATCCGTGGAGACAGGGCTACTAGTTATAGACAAAAAAAATCATGTTTATCTTCCAGGTCAAGTCCTGATGACTATGTGGTCTCACGCGGAACTCCGCGAGGTGTACCGCAAGCATGGTTGGCGCGAAGCTGACTTCCTAACGCCGGCGCGAGCTGCGCAGCCGAGGGCTTCTTCTAATAGCAGTGGTAAGTAAAAAAAACAAACAAGGGTAAGGTTTGATAGATTGAAGATGCTGACGGGGAGAAATGGGGCTAGATGGGTGACCCTTATAGGTGTTTATAGCTGAAGAAGTTTAGAGCAAACCTTCCTGTAGAAAGGCAAAGTAATAGAAAAAAATACATTCTTGTTTACTGAGACTTAACTTCATATTTCGGGCTTCATTCTTGAAAAACGTTGGCCTATAAGAAGAAATGGGTTAATTAAAAAGGGGCGTTAACAAAGTTACTTTGAAATAGAGAGCAGGAAAAAAATTACGCTCGCGCCGTATAGAAACGCCTTTCTCAACACTATAACCTTGTCCATTTTATGAATGGTTTTTTGACAGCTCACGCCCATGAAGATTCGTATTGTTTACATTAAAATTTCTTACAAATAATACTGTTCATGGAATTCATCAAAACTAAATCAAAATGTACATTTATCGTATCGGTTATTACGTTTACGTACCTAATTCGATTAATGATAATAGTACAATCGGAATGGTATCACATTCGAGAATCTTTAGAACATCCTTAACTTCTCAGTCATCGAGCTGTCAAAAAACCATTAATAAAATGGACAAGATATACATACAATTCAAGCGTGTCACGTTTTAGAATCAAACCATAGGTTTCACCTGCACAGATGTTATAAAATGTATCCAGTCTTGTGATTAGTGTATGCGCTCGACGCCTATTGCTCGGCACGAGTATTGTTATCGAACCTCTACCAGGGCGCGGGTGTAGTTGGTTTTCCTGCTGTGCTCGGAAATAACGTCTTCGTTGCTGGTGTTGTTACTGTATAGTCTAAAAACGACAGTTTTTTTCGAACCTTTTCTTAATCGAAGCTTTTGTATAGTAATGTGCCCTCTAGCGGGATAAATGATCAATGTGTCACTTTTGTAACTTCAAACGAGTCCTTGATTTTTTCCACATAACATAAGTAAAATATTTTCTTAGACGTGTGCTGTATGCATAACTATACTATTGCGTATACAGAGGATATTTTTATTCCGTATCCTATAGGATAAGTTACACAAAATGTGTCGATTATCGACTTTATCGACGCGATAAAGGGTGTAGTGATGTGATCCAACAGCTGTATAATAAAGCTAAAAGATTTGAGATGAGAAGCTTTACATCACAGGAAATGGGGCCTCAAAAATCATTAAGCAAAACTGTCATTGTACATACATAAATATTTGTCTGTTTGTATATTTGTCTATATTGTGTAATGTTAAATTGTTGTGTATCATTGTCATGTCCATAACGCTATGTGAATCTTCCGCCTGCCTTAACATGCAAAGTATAGGTATCAGCTCTAAATAATGATCCTAGAGTGAGAAGGAGACATGCTTCGTAGAGCGCCATCTCTGTCGCCCCGCTCCGTGTGACAGAGATGGCGATTTACGAAGTCGACACAAGGTTGAACCACAGGTGTCAGTACGTAATCGTATTTGTACATGCTCTATCCCTTTGTATCGTTCAGGATCGTCATTTCCAGGAGCAAGAAAAGTAGCGTTAGTGCTTTGCGCGTGACAGCGTCATCGATGCGATAACACTCACGCTATCTTTCTCGCTCTGGAAGGTGGCGATCCTGAGTTATAAAAAAGGATAGAGCGTGAAAAATACGATTCTGCGCTGTCAGTCAGGCTGAGGTGTGGTTCAACCCTCTCTCTTTGGCTTGGTGTGTATTATTTACCGCTAGTACCTCAACTAATTTACTAACAGTGATCGAATGTGGTCGAATAATTTAATAGTTCACGATCGCGCACGGTTCATATCACAACTTTAGAGTCGTAGAAATGGTACAGTTTGCTTGTGGTCTAATGTTTGTTTAAAGAAGTAGACTTCGAAGATTAATAGATAATTTTAATACAGAATTTCACACAGCGCCATCTAGTCCTAAGCTAATAAATATAAATAAAGCTTGTACTATGGAAACCAGAAAGATCATTGAATACCTAAATACTTGTAAATCTGTAAATGGGTATGGTAGATTTAACTCGTATTTGTGACAGCTTTGACGATAGCGTTTTTGTACATTTGTAAAGTATAGCAAGATCTAGATTCTAGAATTAGATTATTGCACCAAAGTGACACTTCCTGATGAACCAACAAAATAGACTTTGGCGTTGAAGCTGGTATGCCAAATCCTGAACTAAATTTATAACATATATAACAGCTCTTAAACGTGTTGCTATCCTTTTCATGTAGATTGGAATGACAAGGATCTTAATAGTTTTAGAACTGTAGTTTAGGATTTTGTACAACTGAATAGACACGTTAATAAAACAACAGTTTGCAATCTCTTTTGATCACACAATACACCATACCAACATACAAATATCGGGTGAGTAATGCACAAAAAACCCCAAAGGGAACGTTAGTGCAGGTTTTACTACATCAAATTAGAAATCAATTTAGAAAACTCATGGTTGCTTGTTTTCACAGGATTTAATCACGCTTAAAACCTAAAACATTTTTATTTACCTAAACTTTCGACCAGGTTCTCATATCTCATACCTTGAAAATAAGAAAAATATATTGATAATATGTTTTTAGAGCGATTAACTCTTGCGACAGATTAAGAATGACTTCCAATTTAGAACTGTCGGGTTCCCCTCACAGTCCAACTGTATATTGACCATTGACCATTTCTACGGCTGCGCAAGATTCCCATAGCACATTGTACATAAGTGAGGTAACCACGCTTGTAACGCGCGGGCACAGGGCAGGGCGCTAGTGGAGGCGCTCCGCATTCTCCTAGCAACGCTAACAGCACTCTCAGCCGGCCCATGGCCTCTACTGGTGGAACTCGGTACGAGGATCGGACTATACGCAGGCATCGCGAGGTAAATATACACAGGTCTACCCTGCCTAAGGAATAGGACCACCCCATCTCTTGGTGTCTTCAAAGGGAATATCCAGGGAATGGGCAGCAGCATTCTCCTCGCTACATTAAAATCTGCGATCACAATGACGCCTGCCAAGCGTGGTGATTGCGGCAAACCGTTCGATAAGCGTCCAAAGTGGCGTTTAATGAAGGATGCCTATGTTTGGCAGTGGACGGCTGGTATTGTGTGATGATGTGGACTATGGTTACAAGTTGAAATAGCCACATTGCTCGCACAATGGGTAGGGAAGTAAAGTTCTCGGGTGGTGGATACAGCATAGGCCCCCCACTAGGTGAATCGATGACTTGGTCAAAACTGGAGCTGTTGGATGCAAGAGTCAAGTAGCTGGTCTAGGTGGCGCTCTATGGAGGAGGTCTATTTTCAGCAGTGGTTTACGGTCTAACTACCTCCACACTTCAACAGCATCAGCTCAGCTGTTTGGGTATGTAAAGATAACAAACCGACAGGGGGACAGACTATTAGAGAGAGCTATTTTCTTAGTGTAGATTGGATAATGTTTGATAGAAAAACCTTTGTGAATCGAATGAGAATGCCGGTGTCCGAAATTGGTACTGCTGTTATCGGATTACCGACATGCAATAATAACTTTCGGTATTAGTGCAAAAAACCAAGAAATTGCATCAAGCCGACAGACAAGCATAACTGACGAGTATCCAAGCTTAAAAACAGATTTTAAGGGAATCGTATATTTGCTTTTAAATAATTCAGCAAAAAGGCTTATGGAATTGGTTGTTACAACGCTTTAGCCATTCACAGTACTGGATCAGAAACCATATGCAACTTTCCGAGTATGCTGGAAAGGTCCTAATTCATTGCCGTCATTTCGAGTCAAATGTATGTTTTTTTTTTGTAAATGCCTGACACTACACACTGAAATACTAAACGTTTGTTTGTCTATTAGCATAACATACATCGTGTAACCCATTTATGTGTAGAAGCACTTAAACCGCACGCAAAAGCACTTCTTAGATTGTCAAAAGATGTAATAGACTCTGGTTATTATATAAATAGCTCTAGTCTTTAGAATAAATGTTATCACTGTATAATATCACTCATTATTAGAATTCAATTAGGATTGGGTTCTTCTTAGGTGGTCAGCCAGTAGTGTCAGGATTTTAGGGCCGCCCAAAGGCTTCTGACTTGGCTTATAGACTATTTTGTGTAACCTGAGAAAAAAATGACTAAGTTCTATGTATTATGTAGTTGTTGTGACAGTATTTATGCGATATAGTGTGTTATTTGTTTCAATATTCGTTCACCATATCCGCAGAACGATGACATACCAGCAATGGACAACAACTACCAGGACGGCCTAGGTATGGGGAACCCCAACGGCCGGCCCATGAACCTCCAAGGAGTCCAGGCTCAGATGCCGCCGCCCAGCAGTCGCTAGCCGGTATGAGCCTCCGACGAGACCATCCGCTGGTTTCCAGCTGTTAGAGTGTACTACAAACTGGATAAGTTCTTCAGGAGCTTGAGACATTTGTTCTATGTTAGCTGCAAACTGTTAGAAAAGTGTACCAGAAGTTATGATATTTGTTTCCGTTTGAAATAGTCGGAACTCGGGTAAGTTTCTAATGGATAAAGTGCAACCGGATTTTCTGTCTACTAGAATCATCTTTTAATGTGTTCGACACTCGGGCCCTTATCACAGAAGACCGTCACTCGTGAATCGATGCTCAAATAGAGATGTCAATGATTTTACGAATGAAATCTCAGCTTGAGCACCGATCGACGTCTGACCGTCATTCGGTACATGGGCCTGAATCTCCAACTTCAAACGTCTATTAACTATTAGTGTTAGATAGCATGCAATAATCAACTTAAAATCTACAAGAAAATAGAGCTGGAAATCTAGCGGATTAAAAATCATTTAGTAGACAGACATACAGTCTCTCCATAAAATTGGATTTGTACGCATCCGAGTACGCAAGACTGCGTATGCACCCGTAATTTTGTTTATACAGCGTAAGATTAAATTGGTTTTAAGTTTACGTTGTCTTCGCTTGCTCACAAGGAAGTATCATTGTATCAAGGTTTACAAACATTTTTAAATCGATAAAAAGATTTTATAAAAATTTAAAAATGTTTTAGACCTTGACTGTGGTGTTAACCTTGGTGCGTCTAAGTCCAGTGTAGTAAGACATAAAACTGTGACGCATTTGAGAACCATTTAGTCAGTTGTTTTTTTTATCACTCAACCATGTACTTAGAGCAATTTGACTTCGTGAGAACACATTAAAGTAGTTTTTGCATTTTTATAAGAGTTTATTTCAAAGTGAGACTATATTTGCGACATATATGACGTTTTCGTGTATTTATTTATTGCATGTTAGAGGCTCGTCGGGTCCATGAACTATTTCTCACGGAGCCATCCCATTACATTGAATAAACAAATTTATTCACAGGTGATTGAAGTTACGTGCACAAGCGATCGTTAAAATTGTAGTAAAGTATTTGTAATTGCATTTAAGATTCCATTAGGTACAGTCATCAATAACTTATTATAATTACCTATGAAAAAAAACTGCATGTTAATTTCCTTTTAGTAATAATAATTTATACATAATAATGATGTTTAAAAATGCCTGAACGCCCTATCAACTTCTCGCTGACGTTAAAGTCGAACAAAAATGATACCCCAAACTTTAAGTATTGATTAACTCATGTTGTAAAGGCCCTGATTGTTTATAATCATTAATCACAAAGAAACATAATTTTAGTTATTTCAAGGTAAGTAAGGTGACTGTACACCATTGATTCGCCTGAAGGCCTAAATCATTTATTCAATATTATTCGAAATTATTTAAGCCATTTTAATTTGTAAAAATCGTGTCAATTCCACATGTATATAGTCGTGCCATTATATAAAAATAAAGGACTCTTTAATAGGTGTGTATTGAACTTTAAAAAGTTGAGGCTCACCGCTTTTTGAAAAGTCTAAACGTTATTAGATTTTCTATTACATTGAAGTTACTGGTTCACTTGCGTATCATACAAAAATATGGCACGCCGGATTGAAGAAATTAAAAGTGTGTGTAGCGCCATCTATGTTTCAAATTGACGCACTAGAGATAACTCGGTCATTTTTATTTCGTACTGCCGGAGAGCCATATTTTATCTCAATGCAATAGAAATCGAATAACAAAACAATCATACATACTAATATATCGTAAACCATTTATTAACAAAATGGCGTACATGACAACAATTTACATTCATGATATTTGGGATTTGAATATTAACGTTATTTTATATCGATTAAGTATACACATAATGATGTCAGAACGCACTTTATATAGCCCGATACTGGCCCTTAATAAAACGTACTTACTGATATAACTCTAAAAACTATCCTACTAATCTTTTTGACATTGATCCATGTTGTTGAGATTCTAGTTTATCCAAAAGTGTACTTTCCGACGCAATACCCGATTACGAGGTCCTGGGGGTCTAGCAAAGATACCTTTTCATTACCGTTAACGCCAAACGATAACTCAAAATGTATGGGAATGACATTAGCCATGACATTGCCTGCGGAAATATAATGAAAAGGTATCTTTGCTAGACCCCCTGCTCCGTTACTGCAACGTTTTGGTCGTTTATATTCTTGGACGTTATGACCTAGTTAAAATCATTTGTATAATGCGTTTGAAAATGTAAAGATTTGCACCGACCAGACATTTCTATCGCTGTTTCACTCCCACTGCACTTAGACGGTAGTGGTTGAAGTGGGAAAACATTTTCTTGTTTTCTCCTTAATCGCTTTTTCAATGACATGCTTTTATACCTTGTAGTCATCGATTTGGTTCTCCTGTGATATAATTTGTTGGCAACTGTGCGTTCATCGTTATAGTGTGTCGGAACCAAATACACAGAATCTCCTTTGTTTCTTGGGTTTGGGATTTTTGTTTGCTATTGTTATCACTATTAAAATTGCTTTAACCCCACTTTTTTCCTTTCCGGTTTCCAAGACTGACGTAATACTTTCAGTTCTTTGATTCTGATCTTTGAAACCCTCTGCAGATGAGTAGGTGGATGTGGAGTTTCAGTTACATATTTTCATTCGGGAAGGCTTAATTGCCTCGATTTTCTTGTTCGGTACCTCAATTCACACTCCATCGGAAAGGTTCTACTTTGGAATATACATTGTCCACCTCCTTCGTCTAAATTCAGGATGAAGAAGACAGAGAGTGCAGATCCTGAATCGGAAATTCCGATGACTTGTAAATTAACCCGCAATTCATCTCTTATCCGAGCAACTGTCTTTTCTAAAGAACATAATGTTACTTTCCTTCCCTTTAGTTTTAGCTTAAAACTTGAAACTCCCCAAGAATGAGGCTACGTAGATGGTTACTGTTGGTGTCTTCATCAAGAGATTGAAGACTCCTCGGGTGTTTCTTGACCAGTCGAGTGGTGACGTTTTCTGCTGTGCTGACGTTCGTACGTCCGACATTCCTTGAATTTAATATCTTTGCAATTTTAACGGCGTCATACTTGCAACGTTCCAATTTTCCTAACTCTTTTGAGGGTAGGCCGCGTTTTTCAGCACTGAATTGCGTTTTTTCGTGCTCTATCCTTTTCTATCTCTCAGCCAGGATCGTTATTGGACCGAGAAGGATAGCGTGACTTCTATCGCGCGCGGTGGCGATGCGATAGCAGTTACGCTATCTTTCTCGCTCTGGACTGGAAGGTGGCAATCCTGAGCGATAGAAGAGGATAGAGCGTGGGGAAATGCGATCCCGTGCAGTTTGCGAAGCATCGATAGCAAACCCATTCTGTCTGACTTGCAGGAGAAGAAGTATAGTCAGCCGCTTATTCCACGACGCACGATGAAGAGTTAGCTTAAACTTATTATTGAGACAGTCAATCTTCGAATATTGAATGCGTATTGATTGGTACCACGCATCGCCGATGTGGGCAGGATGTGGCATTCATTACCTATTTCATTAAAAATGAGTAATTTTTTTAATAATGAGTCCTGCCTAAGCCTAGGACTAAAACCTCGGCCACCGCTACGTAAGCTTTGGGACATTAACCACTGCCATCTTACTTATTTTACAAAAAAAGAACAAACTTATTGCTGATTAGAGTTGAGGTAAGTATGTTTTATGAACGGGCAACATTTTAAATAAATTATAAAAATAAACAATTTTGTAACATAATTGATTGACTCAGGCGTGACCTCGCGGAAGGTCATCTTAAATACGAAATGAAGCAAGCGCGCGTTTTAGCGGAATTACACTAGATAATACTTGCTTCATTTTGTATTTTGAATTTTGTAACATTTTGTATCCATTCCAAGAACGTCTATGATAATTGTATTTATAAGTGTCTATTGTCCTCTAATGTATTTAAATAAGTAATATCCGTCTTATATATAGCTATAAGATACAACCTTTGAAACGTATTGTTGAGCGATTTAACTGAACGCGACCTGTTATTTTGAAAGGTACAATCAATTATGTTTTATTTGGATAAATCAAGCCTGAGAACTGGCTGTAGAATGCCAATGATGTATGATACAGAGTTGTCATTTAACTGCAGTGGGAGTGCGCTAAGAAACATGATTTTCTTGGAGACATTGGGAGATAAATTATGACCAGCACTGGCAACACTGAATTGAATGTCAATACTAGTAATTCTGATATGTCGGTATTGCCAAGTGTTTAGACAAAAGCTTACATAAAACACTGCCGAATGCATTGTGAATAATGCTTTTAAGCCAGTAAATGTGACCTAGAAATGGCGCAACTTCTCTTATTTTTGGGGATTTTCGTCCTAAAGAAAGAGAAGAGAAACATAGTTAGTCAGGGACAATGATTTCTCCTGTGTATTATTTAAGCAAGAAGCTTAAATAATACACAGGAGAAATCATTGGTTCTGTCTGTGTATTATTTTCGGCAGCAACATTTCGAAGACGCTGTACCAATATCTTCTATCTAAAAGAAAACGTAAGATAGGGAGCTATTGGTACTTTGTCGTTCTTATGTTTCATAATAATTTATTGCTAAGGCTAGTAGTGGTAAAAACTAGTGAAACTAACCTAATTCGCTCCAGCCCCCGTGTTGTGTAACTCGATCGTAATCGATGAATGGACTTCATTTGGTCATTTCCGGTTGTGTAAAATCCTCATCCATCGGTATTATGGTCCCTTAGATGGAGAACTGAATAGACAAAACATTAATTAACTATAATAATGAGAAATAGTGAGAAAATACTAATGGGTGGAAATGTTACACAATGCCAACTTGCCGGAAATGACGAAATGAAGCCCATTCATCGATTACGATTGGCTTAGACTGTAGCCCCGCAGATCTCTGCAGTTATTTATATTAAATTTTGATTTACAGTTGTGATGTTTATGAAAAGTAAACTTACACAATTATTTCAAAATATCCAAAATAATTTATTATAAATCTATTAATTTGATTATATTTTGTAAAAAGTGGTTGATTTTAAACTTCATAATAATATGCATTTTGTAATTATCGATTCGTACATTTATTCTATACAAATACGCCATGACTTTCTGTCATCAATTAATAATTAAGCAGCTTTAACATTTTTTTTTTGGTTGATTTTGGTCCCTCCGTTCGATTTTAGTTAGTAACAATCTATTTATTTTACTATAATCATGTGAATTAAGCTATTTTAGTCGTAGTTTTAATGTAAGGGTTTATTATGAGATTTTTATTATTATTTTTATGCACAAGATAGCGTTTGATATGGTCGCAGGATACAGGTGACTGACAAAAGAAAAACCTGGTACAAAGCTACCTTCATCCAATGCGTTTTAAGTATCCATATGATAGTTTTGTATATTTATAATTATAACCAATTTAAGCGAGTGTACAACAATTATTTCAATAACTTGCCAGACCAATGCCGCTTCTATGAAGCGTATATCTGTTATTTGCAGCAGTCTTTTTGACATTCTAAGGACATTAGAAAAATTGTAGATGTTTTATAGATATTTTTGATTTATAGAAAATATAAATGCATGTAAGCCTTGTATAGATAAATGGGTGGGTTTGAATGGTTTTTTATTTTTTTTAATTTTTCCACTTCACAGAAAGAGGATCTCTAGTAATTTTCCAAATCTTTATTTTATTACAATATAGAGTAGTAATATACTGCGTGGAAGAAAATATGGCACGTCAGTACTTCGGTGACGCGTTAATAGTCACTAACTAAATATGTAATGTTGAAGTTACCAATTAGAT
Source organism: Ennomos quercinarius (assembly GCA_910589525.2). Classification (NCBI taxonomy): domain Eukaryota; kingdom Metazoa; phylum Arthropoda; class Insecta; order Lepidoptera; family Geometridae; genus Ennomos; species Ennomos quercinarius. The sequence continues at coordinate 5,351,943 of OU342513.1, read as the reverse complement.
TTGTCTTTGCCACGTTTTAACCTTGTGGCTCAGAATGCGAAAAGATTTGTCCTCGTCAATGATGACATTAAAATTGTATTTTTTTTGTATTGTTTTCTTGTTTTGTGCAATGACATAATTTATGGGGAAGAAAAAGATAATAACAATAATCCTTCATAAGTTTCAAATATCTGCCGACCGCGGCTATGACACCTGCGAGCCGAAGGGTTCACCGGCAAACGTGTTATTATACAAAAGTATTGTATTGCCCTATAAGTATACGAATATATTATATAAACCATTTGACTGGCCTGATAGCTCAGTTGGTCGTCGTAGTCCTGCCTTCTGAACTGTAGGTTGTGGGTTCGATTCCTACCCAGGACAAACATTTGTGCGATGAACATAGGTGTTTGTTCTGTGTCTGGGTGTTATATTGTATTCTATGTATGTATTTACAAACAAAAATAAGTATCTAAGTATTGTATCAGTTATCTGGTTCCCATAGTACAAGCTTTGCTTAGTTTGGGGCTAGATGGCGCTGTGTGAAATGTCTATAAAATATTTATTTATATTTAATATTTATTTTAAAAAATATTTATATTGTTCAATTATAAATAACAAACAAATCATTACAATAAAAAAATAAGGCCGACGTACTTCTTGACGTGCCATATTTTCTGCCAAGCACACCATGTTGAATGAGGTCTAAACTAAGCTACACAATATAAAAAAAAAATATAATATTGTTGTCTTTGGTCAACCATAGACTATATAGAGTTGTTGTAACAGTGTAATACTCGATTATTTATATTTTATTTAAAATTTTATATTTGAAAGTATATTTAACTGTAAAAGGTCTTCGTTAGTCGATACGACAGTAGTAATGATAAGTAGGTTTCTTATTCATGTTGTATTTTGAGTATAGTAACTCTCTTACAAGCTAGTTATAATTATAAAGAAATATATTATTATCACAGAATATTAAAACAATGATTTTTTTATTTTATGTTTTTTATTTTTTTTCCTTTAACCTTTTGTTTCCATTATTTCATTGTTTTACTGGATTGATTTTGTTTTTATTACGGCCTATGAAAACATGGTCAGAACAAAGACAAGTATTTCTGTCTGTATTTAGATTATGTTCTAAAATTAAACTTTACGCTGTTTTTTTTTTCATATCAATGGCAATGGTAGTTTTAACGTGAAACTGGTATAGGCTACTACCAAACTGTATCCAAACAATTTTTGTCCAATATGTAAACAAAAAGGGATTTGTGTATGTATGTCATAGAAGAGACTAAACGGAATTTCGAATTTTTGATACATTTATACCGTGCGATTAGCTTCAACCTGGCTTCCAAAAACGTTCCGTTATACACAGTAGCCGCAATGTCCTAGTTAATATTAGTAATTTTTTACCGAAAAAAAAATAATTATATTAGTATTGTAGAAATAAAATCAATATAAAATCATTGTAGAATAATTTATGTTGTACCTACTTAATGAAATACTCAACTAACGAAGTAATCGTTTTCGATATACATTTTGGCATAAACGGCAAACGGTAAATAAGTGTAAATTCTCCATGTATTTGTATGAGTGATCACTGTTTTATATTTATCAGTAGTGGAATATTAAATAATCAGTTATTGAATTTATAGGATGTAATAGATGCGTAAATTTAATGAGGAATGTTGTATTGATATTAATGTCTCGGTGGTATTATGAAATTGATGTCATAAATCCAGTCATAATATGGAAGTTTTCCCACATATTAGAGAAAAATAATGTTATTCACAATTTCCGGTGATCTTTTTCTTTCTCTGTCGCTCTCTTTCTTTTTGGGTTCCTTTCTCTCTGAAGACAAAAATTCCCAATGGGATGAAATGTATATTTTCTTAAATTTATTCCCGGCTGTTCCACTTATACTGCGGCCACACTACCGTGATGTGCCAATAGTTATGGCCATAATTGATGACATATCACGGTAGTGTGGCCGCAGCATGAGAGACTAATTTGGTTGGAAGAATGGAGTACCCGATAAAGGTAGGGTATAATTGATTCTTTTTACTTACTTTCTGCCTATCATAAAAATGCTTGATATTTCGATGCTTGATGTGATGATTGTAGCAGTAGGTAGTAAGACAGTGTCAGTGATAGTGAAGGTACTACATTTGGCTGGATTTAGACAGGCTAAATCAATATACATTGCTGGCTTGGTGTTACTTCCATCCAATAGCCTTACTCCGACCAGCAATGTATATCGAATTAGTCATTTAGCCTCGCTGAATTCAGCCAATAATTGTAATATCCCCATTAGGTCGAGATTACATTCATAATAAGATCAATTTATGAATGACATTTCGGCTTGAGCACCGATTCGCGACTGCTCGATTACGGGCCGGTAAATTGCTAACTTGGGTTTAGGATTGACAATTAACAGGCTTGACGTTACTGGTTTTCAATGTTATTTAAAATCAATGTTTATTTTTTATACCGTACCTACACTGGCCGCATTTCGACACTAGCAGAAAAACGCCAAACAGCGTTTAAAAGCCACTAATCAAAAAAGAAGAAGAAGAAAATCTATTTTGATTTAGGATTAATAATTTTCTAACAAATTAGCGGTTAGATAAAAGTTTGTGTAGGTAATTTGAAAAAGATGTGATAAGTGTTTTCTCTACAACTTTTTATCATTTCATTTGTTTTTGGTTTGGCTAACCGATGGTACTAACCTACTGAATCAGTTACCTATAGTTATGATATCAATTTCCCAATACACCAAGACTTGTTGCATAATTAGGTGCGCGCACGTTTTTTATTGGTGATCTATGAGAACTTCATTTTTTACTAATGTATTTAATAACACGTAACTAAACGTATTGTTAACGTAAAAGGTGGGTGTTGTATGTGGCATCGCGGTATTATAAACTATTCGGAAACAGTATTATTCAGTAATCTCATGTACCAATGTTGCTAATACACTTACCTACATTTAAATAAGTGTTGCTGTTTTATTTGTATCGTTCCTAAACTCTGATGTGATAGAATTGTAGTCTCAACATCCTCTTTGCTTTTGCCCATTTGTGTTGGGGTCGACTCCAACCGGCAAGCTACCAGAATTACACGAGAGACTGCCATACTGACCTCACAACCCATAAAGAAACACTTAACAGAGGTGTCAGATTCTATCAGGCGTCTGACTACCCGTAATGATTGCCATAGATGTTCTTATGACAGCCGGGACCGACGGCTTGACGTGCTCTCCGTGGCACGGAGCGACGGCATCGAAAACTGCACATAGCTTACTAAATAAGTCATTGGCTGAGGATCGAACCCGGTGCCGTAAGATTGCGAAGCGCACATGCTACCGCTCGGCCATCATCGCTCTTGTAGTCCCAGCTGAAGAAGAGTTTATTAATTTAATGCGACCCTGGTCCCCGTAGTTCCTGGGTCACTGGACACAGGTTAGAGTCCAGGTCCAGGATCTATGTAATGTAGGTATACTTACCTACCTAAGTATAGTCTATCTATAGTGAAATTGTCCATGGAAAAACTTAGGTAACGCGTACCTAATAAGACTTGACCTACATAAATAGGGTGAATTCTGTGAGGTAAGTACTAATGCTAAATAGCATTATTTTACCGGCCGTTACAAGAGAAATGGTAGGTGTGCGAAGAGGTTACAATCGACTGCCAGCTACCTAGGCTTAAAATTAATAAAATGCAGTTTTGTAAGTACATAGTAAAAAGAATTCCTGAAAATAGCAGAAATTTCGCATCCTAGAATATCGTTGCTCTGTATTAGACTGGATAGAGTTGGTATAGCTCAGGTGCTTCCCTAGTCTGTCGTCTATTCTTAGTAGTAGGTACATCAATTAGACTGGCTTGTTAGCTCAGTTGGTAGTAGCTCTACCTTCTGAACTGTGGGTTCGATTCCCACTCAGGACAAACATTTGCGCGATGAAGGTGTTTGTTCTGTGTCTGGGTGTTATATTGTATTCTATGTATGTATTTACAAACATAGTATCTAAGTATTATATCAGTTATTTGGTTCCCATAGTACAAGCTATGCTTAGTTTGGGGCTAGATGGCGCTGTGTGAAATGTTTACACATAAGTACCTATTAATAGTTCAATTGACTGAACTACCTACTGGGATTTTATAGTCTTACTAGACTTCCTGGTAGAGCCCTTTACTTTTACTAGTCTAAAGAGTAGGTATTATTAGTATAGTATTATATTATCTGTGGTATTATTAACTGTCCTAGGAAGACGCATATACGTAGCCCCCTCCTTATCTCATTTATTAAATTACTTAGATAGGTAGTTAGTACCTACGATTCATTCCCGCGGTTGTCAACAATGTCGACCAATAACTTGACATTTTGGTAGGTACCTACATACAAGTGATAGCATTAACTATAAACCTGTTATGTCTGAGTAGCAATTAACCGTCACGTAACAGCTAATTACGCACACCTACCTACATGCCACTAAACACTCCCTAGGAACATTAACTCCCTTATAGAAACACCGGCTAAAAGCCCAAAATACCCGTGACGTCATACATAAACATTCATTATTACCACCGTCTACGGAAAGCCCGTAATTCGCGCGTATAATTAATTCACAGTTCACGGCTAAACCCGCGCTTTGCCATAATTTATCACTGCAAAGAGTGCAAAACAAATATCTTGAAATGTTTCGTGAAACGTTTGCTTTGTAGTCGGCATCTTTGCAGTACCTATAGTAAGTAAGCTAAAGTGAAAAAAACACAATAACCGTCTGCGTTACTGTTCAGTACCTACCTAGAATAAACTATCATTGCAGATTCATAGAGAGCCTCTGTGGTGTGGTGGTTGAGCAGGTCGGCTCATAAGCCAGAGGCGGTGGGTTCGATTCCTGCGACAGGACAAGTATTTGTGCACATGAAAAAAAAGCGCAAATACTTGTTCTGTGTCTGGGTGTTGTGGGACCATGGTCCTCGTAGTTCCTGGGTCCCTAGATACAGGGAATCCTAGTTAGGATCCAGGATCTATGTATGTGATCGTTGGGCGTTTTTTAACTACCAGGTAGTCAAGTATGGGCAGATAGGGTGCAGCTGCTCCCCTAGCAATATGTTGGTAATAGTATAAGTAGGTATCTACAAGTAACGTTGCATCACCCGCGTGCCCCATAAGGAAGAGCAGCACAGCACGCGTATATAGTATACTTATTATGTTCTCCCAGCTTGGGCCAATCATTATTCTAGTCAACGGCTTTACCTAGTCACTGCACGCCACATAGCGTCATAGCATAGCATTATAGCAGTAAATTTGACCACTAGACTGTTCATACTAATACGAGAGAGTGTGAGCAAAAGCGCATCAGTTTCAGCCTTTTCTCCGACAAAATCGATACCAACAGTTTCATATATTTATCTAACATTTCATTAAGATAGGGAAAGCACTTATTTTATTAAAAGTAGCAGAAGTTTTAGGTGTTTTATCATGATTTTTATTAATAAACATGCAAATTTTTGGCGCTCGCTTCGCTCGCGCTATATTACCTATGCTGGAATTTCTTACAGTCAACGGTTCCGACATATAGTTTTGAGCTGACTTTGCATGCGTTTTCTTCTTGTCACTCATTTCATTTTCAGATTGGGAGCATTAATATTAAAAGTAGCTAAAACATTACGTGTTTGGTCTAGATTTATTTTAAAAACAAGCTAAATTGTGGCTCTCGCTTCGCTCGCGCATTAAGCTCTACTATGTCGGTGATAATAGTCAAGAATTAAAAACCAGCTTTAAAGAGTTCCCCTACTGCACAAAATTCTGGTTACCCTTGCCCATGGCCGTAGGCAGGGGGGGGGGGGGGTTTGGGGGTTCAAACCCCCCCCGAAATCAGGGCTGGTCCAAGGGTAGAGCGAGAATGTTTGAATTGCCATACGTATTTTTTAAATACAATACGGCAAATATAAAAATTCGCTCGCTACGCTCGCGCACGGGGTTTTTTTGGGTCACCGTGCCCACAACCTTATTTGAGGTGCGCGCCACCTTTAGCGGCTGCTCGCCTCCTTCATCCATCGGCTCCCCGCGGCTTTCACCAGATCGTCGGTCCACCGATTGAGGGGCCGGCCTACGCTGCGTCTTCCGGTTCGTGGTCGCCTCTCAGTCAGTTCTACGAGCGATGTGGCCTGCCCATTGCCATTTCAACTTGCTAATTCTAAGAGCTATATCGGTGACTTTAGATCTCCTCGTTCCAGAGCTTATCTTACTCAGATACTTGGTATTAACAGGTAGGTATCTACTATTGGTACTTAGAAATTATTTTACGCAACTTCTGGAAATCATGATCGAACATTCACGATACTACATTACCTAACTAAAGTTAGTTTACTAAAATTGCAGGTTATCGTAACTAATCGCAGGTAAGCTCGAAAGCCGAGATCGAAGGCTTAAACGACGAGTTATGAGCGTCGGAGTAATCTTGAAGTTGAGAGTTTGTAATAGGTACCTAAGTTGAGTGTGAAATTGAAGTGAAATATTTAGGAATTTTAGGATCCAGTTGTTCATTTGATTTATGTAAAATGTTTAAACATTAATAGTGCGATTGGAGCTTTAGCTGCTAATAGGTCGAGGACTCACTTCATCGGCCCATATATCATGACTGCTGGAATACGTCTTCTCTGTCTGTCACAGGGAGAGAGTCCCAACTAACGCAAGAGATAGTTGCGTAAGTGCTTTATAACGTATTTTTAGCGTCGTATGGCTGGAACACTAAGGGTAGGGTTTTTTTAACCGTAGTTAAGGTAACCTCAATGGTTAGAAATGCTAACAAAGTCAAAATTTATTAGGATTTTCAACCATTGGTTACCTTAAAAACCCACCCTAAGTTCATAAGTTTCATAGCGCGCTATGGATCTTTTATGCCCCAGGGGGGCTCAGATTTCAGCAGTTTACAGTTATACTAATTAAGTGATTGTATGGTGCTTGAAGAGAGAAAATTGCGGGTGTAAGCGAACGAAAGTAAACGAACTGACGAATAATATGAAATCATTCACTCATTGTTCAGTCTAAGCATTTTGTTCGGGCCCCATGCAGCTATTGTAAATTTTAAAGTGATTGATGGATGAGTATTGTAACTTTTATTCTTGATTTTATTTATAGGTACATTATACTGTATACATATTTATTCTGTGGTTACAATCGTTATTCTTTTCTCTTTGCTTATTTTATTCATTCTTCAAGTAGTTCCAGTAGGGGATACCGTCTGTACTAATAATTACATTATTCATAATTTCATTTCACATACCTCATTTTTAATAATGATGAAATTTATAATGGTGGCTATTTATAAATAACTTTGTTCATAATAGTTACTTTTTATATTGATCTTTTCTTATACAATTTATCCAAATAATGTTTAAATTTATAAAATTTTATGTTATAATCTTAATGTTAAGAATTTTTTTATCATACTTTTTTTTATTATAAATTTCATTACTTATAATTTCATAATAATCAGCATTCATAATTATATTGTTCATAATGACTTTTTCATATTTTTTAGTTAACATAATAATAATTTTGAGGTAGTTAAATCATTATATACATATGCATGTATACCCTAAAGATACTAAGATACCAGTCTAAGGCAAAGTCATAAATAGGTGCGACGACGAGCGAAGCGAGGAGGAGCGTTAGGTTAACTGTGACCACACGACGCACGAGCCGAGCGAGCGAAGCGAAGCGTAGCGAGCGTGCCGCGGCAGCGGCCGGCGAAGTGCCAGAAGTCACTTATGCTTATATTAAAAATTTACAAACACCATCTATATTAAGTTTCAGGTTACCTTTATTTGATTTAAATATTTTACACGTGTTTTTATTAGACATTTCAAGTTATTTATTAAAATAATGCACAAAGTTCACCAACAACACCAAAATCAACATAACATGAGAAAATATAAGTTATTTTACAATTACCCACAGTCCACACGTTAATTTTGTTTGTTTTGACTGGATGAAGTGCCTGCATAGATTGAAGAGCAAATTGGCTTGCCGTACTACGTTTTTATAACTGATTAGGATATATATAACAATCAACAGTTCCAGTCACATTAATTTACAGTATTATTGATATTTTGTTTTATGCTTAAAGTTAGTTATGGTAAAAGAACATTATAAATTTGTAATGTTATGTTATATACGCCTTATGAGTTTCATTTTTATAAATTTGGATTATTATTAATTTTGATTTATAATAAAGAAAATTAGATGTAGTGAAAGTATAATAAATCACATTATGTGAAATGATGATTATAAGTAACATTTTTATTTGGAACAAAATTATGACAAACGATTTTATAAGTTTCGACAGTGAACCTTCCAGTAGTTCAAACTGTACCAATATCTGTAATAATAAGGCTAGTTTTATAAACAACTTCTCGGGGGAGGACAATGTACGCTGAAATACAGACGATAAGTCGGCAGCAGCTACCCAACACAAATTGCAAGTACATAATCTTTTTACCTTAGTTATAATAGTCTTAAATGTATGTGTGTGTGTTAATGTATGTGTGTGTATGTGTGTGTGTGTTGTATGTATGTGTGTGTGTATCTTTGTGAAATAAAGAATTTATTTATTTAGTTCTTAAATAATAAAACTCTCGAAGCAAGTGTTTTTCTAAATCTGCGACTGTCAAGCTTAGACGAATTACGGCCTTAAGGGCTTGTGCAAGGCCAGCGTGAATTCAAGCCAAAGCCACAGAATAGATGTATAGTACTAGGCCAAAGCGGGGATGAGCCAGCGGCAAGGGCGGTCTAAGTTAAAATGGCTGCAACGCGCAATAGTTTAGGTAATTTATTATTACACAGAATATAATGGGTATTTTAAAAATCCATTAAACATAAGCGCTCCATTATATTTAGTTCAACTACTACACAAAGTTTCATGATCTTATTTAAAGTATTAATAGTGTTATTAATAAAATCATTAAATTACACAGAAACAATTATTCATACTAGACTACATAACGAACAACACCTTTAAAATACGGAGGGCAATGATATCTGAAACACAGTTTCATTACTAGTTCAGATGTCATTAGTCTAAACTGCAATTTTTAAAGTCTACTAAAACTTATTGTACCTATAGTTAAAATTGTAACTGCGGCAAAGATTTGTTTCAGTCAATAAATGATTTTATTATTATTATTATTATTTTCCAAAGTTTTTCTTTTCTCGAAATTTCTAAAAAATTTCGGTGTTTTATGAAAACCACGGGCCTAAGCCAAGTGGAGTCCATTTTCTGGGTTATATTCCGTAGAGGTCTCTTCCTGTAAAAATTTTCGCACTATTCGGCATGTATTTAAGATCGCGGCTTTTTGCATGGTTATATATATATTTTTGGGTAAATCTAGTAACCCGATACCGTGGTGTAAGTACTTAGGGATTACTCCTGTACTGGAGAGCACCAGTGGCACAATATATACTTTCTTCATCTTCCAAATTCTCACAATTTCCTCCTTCAGATCTGTATATTTATGAATTTTCTCTGTGATGGTTTTTTGCAAATTATGGGTATTGGGTACTGCTATATCAATTAAGTATACTAATTTGTTTATTTTATCAATTATTGTTATATCTGGCCGGTTGTTGTGAATTGTTTTGTCTGTTAATATTGCTCTGTCAAAGTATATTTTGTGAGTGGAGCTCTCCAGAACAGGCTTAGGGGTGTATTGATAGTATGGTTTGGTTGTACCTTCTATTAGCTTATGTTTGATAGACAGTTTTTGATGAACAATATGCGCTACCTGGTTATGTCTGTGGGTGTAATCTGTTTGAGCGAGGGTCGGGCAAGCACTTGTAATATGTTGGATTGTCTCGGACTGGCGATGACATTTCCTGCATTTATCATTAACTATATTAGGGTCTCTAATTATGAACTTTTTATAATTTTTAGTGTTTATGACTTGATCCTGTATGGCGATCATAAAGCCTTCTGTCTCAGTGAATAATGATCCTAGTTTTGGCCATTTATTGGAAGATTCCATATCTATGTGGGCTTGTTCTAAATCATGAATGTGCCGTCCATGGAGTTCCTTTTTACGCCATCTATCTATTTTTTCTATTTCTTGATCTTTTGCTGTTTTGTATTGTATATCTTTTTGTGTCAGGTTTAGTGGTGTGTATTTATTATCTAACTCTACTATTGCTTTGTGAATGTGACTTATATTTGACTTTTCATAGAAGAATTCGCGCAGATTTTTAACCTGATTTTCCCAAAGTATTTTTAAATCTACTAGTCCTCGTCCTCCTTTTTCTCTTTTAACTGTCATTCGTTCAATTGCTGATTTAGGGTGTGAATAATTGTTTTTTGTAAGTGTGGTTCGGGTTTTTATTTCCATTGAATAATCGCTGTTTATTTGTACGGTTTGGAGGTAACTTTGTAATTTTTTTCTATCGAGAAAATTGTATCAATTCGTGTTTTTACTATAGGTACATTTGCAGTAGCATTAGTCCTGAACTTTACCATATATTAATTTCAAAGTCATTGTTGCAATATTGTTGACAGGACACTGCTTCAAGCTAAGCCATTTTAAGCATTTTGGCGTTGTATTAGCTCTTAACTACAAACTATAACTACGATTATAATTGCCAGAACTAGGTTAGCTAACGTACACAATTGAAACGTGTGATTAGAATAATTCCACGCCGCCACACGTAGGTGGGCGAGAGGCGGGCTACGGACATTATACCAAATGAATTATCGGCGTTTTATGCAGTAGTGTATATTCGAAGTACCTACCTACCTTAGTAGGTAACCTAGTTTTATTCCATTGAACCTTTTGTCTACTCTTCCAGTTTTTACCAACGGCTTGACTAATTCAAATTACCACAGCTATCCTTCTGCCTTTTACCATCTTTGAAAATGGGTGTGGCAAATAGCTCAATGTTATTCTTAGAGCGCGAGCTTGCCTAGAGAAGAAGAATAGGCAGACTACGTGAAACCCTGCGGATATAACATAGTTTTCATTGCTTGTAAAGCTATAAGAAATGCAGATAAATATTGCAAAAAGACGAAGTCAAAATCTATCAAAAAATTAATCGATTCAAAGTAGGTACCTATAATGTGCCAGAAGTTAGAAATAGTCTTTCCAGGTTCTACTAAATTAAGTATAGAATAAATGGACGAACTTTTATTGTGAGTCGAATATTTGAAGTTTTAATTTATGATATTTTTGTTACATAATAACAATACTTAGGTATATAGGCCTAGGCCACGACTGTGTTCGTCGTGCGACTCGCGTTGATGTCTTTTATATTGAAACTATATTATTATTATATTGGATTAGGTTTTTAAAATGTAATATATGAATGATGTGACGAGCTAGTCGTTTGCCTGGTGTTAAGCGTCACGGCCGCCCATTAACAGTTGCAGCGTTCCGCTGATAATGAAGGTTTAACTTAAACTTTAAGCTTTTCAGCAGATTGCCCTGCTTTTATACAGTAAAATCTGTACCTACGAATAAATCCTGAAGCTTAATCGAAGCTATTTCTTGAGAGCTTATAATACGTTTTGCCAGGCTATATAGGGGCTACTGTCAATTTTTGTTTTTGTCTGAACACGACATTGCTATATTTTTAGTAGGTCACACACGCCCACTGCTGGGCATAGACCTCCCCTATAACGACACCTAGGCTGACATTCAGAGTCAATGCATCGAGTTTACTCCCATCAGTCTCACGTGAGATCGAACTCCGGACTCGGTGAGTATTCTCCGCGTCGTTAAATTCAGAGACGAGACCAAACGATAACTCCGTGAAGTTCGACTCCAGCCATAGTAAGTGTAGTTTGACATTAGTGAGCAATGGTTTTCTATTTTTATCTGGCAGTATTATGTTGAAAAGAGAGAAACAATAGCAAATTTTGTGAGTTGAGTGGACCACGAGTACATTGCCTGTAGTATCTCCTAAGTAGTCTGTGGTACATTCTTATTAAGTAAATTGAAGTACAGTAGATCTGCGAGATAGAAAAACGTTAATATTATGACCCAAAATAAAGCCGAGCTATCCCGCAACGAAACTAAAAAAAACGTAAGAGTTTAGAGTTGTCAGTCAGTATCGTGACACATTTTCTCTAACCTGTGGTCTATGCTTGAAACAGTGACTGTGCACAACTGGCGCCATCTATTGGGTCATACATAAAATGCAATATCTTTTTTTTAATAAAACGCCTCATTTACTAATTTTATTTTAATACAAAACTAGTTTCTTCACAATAACCATCTTAAAAATTGATTCTAAACAGCATTGTTTTTAAAAACAGGCGTGATAGCAATGATGGCGGTGTCTGAGCACGGCTCAAGTCTCCGATTTCGCGGCTCAGCCCGTCTCATTCTTAGCTGAGCTTATACTCTTACTCCATTATGCTAAACTCGACTGTGAATGCCGATACGATTGGAGTTTGAGTCTAGACTCAATTTCTGACATAACGAAGTTTGAGATCAAACTCGAACTCGTTTGTGAATGTCAGCCTTAGACGCTTATCATATATAGGGGAGGCGGGGTTTACCAAAATAATATCACCACGCTTGGCAGGTGGCTTGGTGATTGCAGATGATTTTAATGTACCGAGGAAAATGCTGCTGCCCATTCCCTGGATATTCCCTTAGCCGGCTCTTACGGCACCCATGAGTAACCCGAGTAGAGATAGGGTGGTTCTATTCGCAAACCAGACAGTGGTCAAATGCAAGCCTATCAAAGGCAAAAAACCGGGATCAAACCCTCACTGCTGAGTTCAGCCCTTTTTGACACGACTATTTATTTTTCTTTCTATTTAAGGGTTTTATTGTTCTTTTCGTGTAATTAGCTATTGTGTCGTAGAACTGACAACCGATGGGGAAGAAAGGTTCTCGAGTGGCGACCACGAACCGGAAGACGCAGCGTAGGCCGGCCCCCCACTTGGTGGACCGACGACCTGGTGAAAGCCGCGGGGAGCCGATGGATGCAGGAGGCGAGCAGCCGCTCAAGGTGGCGTGCTCTGGGGGAGGCCTATGTTCAGCAGTGGACGTCTTCAGGCTGTTGATGATGATGATGATGAGCTATTGTTCTATGATATGTGTTCTATGTTCTATGTGAGTGGAACACCTTGCCGGCGTCCTTGTTTCCAGCTAACTATGATCTGGGTGTCTTCAAGACGAGAGTGAACAGGTATCTTCTAGGCAAGCATGTTCCATCGTAGACTGCGTCATCGCTTTCCACCAGGTGAGACAGTGGTCAAATGCTTTGCCTATAAACAATAAAAAAAAATGATCCTTCTTAAGTTCTATTTTATAATGTGTGTGTTGAATAAATGTTTTTTTTCTTTCTTTCTTTCTTTCACTCTTTATTAATTCGGAATAGTGCTAGTAGCCTCAGCGTTAATTATAAGTAGGGTATCTGTAATTCTGTGCTAATAAACGCAATTGGCAATGGGCAGGCCACATCGCTCGTAGAACTGACAACCGAGGGGGAAGAAAGGGTCTAGAGTGGCGACCACGAACCGGAAGATGCAGCGTACGCCGGCCCCCGCCGGCCGGACGATCTGGTGAAAACCACGGCGGCCGATTGATGCTGGAGGTGAACAGTCGCTCAAAATGGCGCTCTGTGGGGGAGGCCTATGTTCAGCAGTGGACGTCTTCGGGCTGTTGATGATGATGATGAAACGCAATTATGTAATTTCATGTGAAATGTACATTTCAAAGGTAAACCAATTTCGGTGAAAACATTGGTTTTACGTACCCTCTGCCACTGATTCCGAGATAGGAAATTATCTGTAAATCCGCGTTGTTGGTAAATTGTATAAATCATACGAGCGCCGCGTTGTAATCTTTCTCGACGGTAATCCGTACTGGATGGGACTGGTATTCTGGAAGTGATCGAGACAATTACGAGCGAGTTGAAAGAACTTAAAATGTAAATGTCGATTGATTGTAGAAATCGCTTTTGTCTAATAACGGATGATATCAAAAACAAGAATATACCGATTTCTTTGACCTGTTGTCTGTTGTTGTCTTTATGACCTTTTGTCTGTGTTTTATTTTCCTAAGTTAAAACACCTACGAAATGTGTCTGCCCGACTTATAAACGGCGCGATGTCTTGAATCGTAGCAACCAGCTGAAATTTTTACAGAATACAATGTGTTTTAGTTTGCGATTTAACGTGTTAAACGTGGCCCCGTATGAAAGAAAAGAAAAACATTAGAAACCTCTTTCAAGGCCACACCATTTCGCTTGGTTCAAAGCACAGACCTGTCCCTACTGTGGTTCAAAGCATTCTTCGCAATCACAGAGCATTAAAAAATATGACGCTTTGCACCTAGATTTTCTTTTTCATTTAGGTGATCTTTTTTCTTGCTTTGTGTTCGCAATGCATTCTCCAGTGTTTTATATAGAGACCTTTTTGATTTGGCTGAACAGAATCGTAACCAAAGCCGCACGATTTTGATAATAGGCTGCTATACCGCGACGTCCGCACTCGCAGGCCATCGATCACGGCGGATTTCCCGCGAACGCTAAGTATTGTTTTATGTTAAACTGCTGTATATTTCATATTTCTGAATTTAATTTTGGCAAATATAATAAATTAAATTGAAATGGCTTCTGTCTGTTAAATTATAAAGATCGAGTCGTTTAATGTAACGGGTGGCGCAAAAGTAAAGACCCTATTTGGTTCAGCTATAACATTTTTTCTAAATTAGAAAACTAGATTTAGGTTTTTTTAAATGTATATTTGTGCCATTAAATTTCGTACCATTAGGATTTAAAGATGATGTCTTTTAAATGGTGACCTCCAGAGTTGATACACATTTGAGCCCTATTTATGACATTTTGCATAACTTGCCGTAACACTTCTCAGGGCATGTCAATAAGCAGAATACTCGGTTCTGGGGCACTGATAATCCGCGCATTATTCAAGAAACACCTCTACACCCACTAAAAGTTACTGTATGGTGTGGCATCTGTGTTGACAGAGTGATCGGACCCTATTTTTTCGAAGACGCTGGAGGCAATGCGATAACTGTCACTGGAGAACGCTACAGAACCATGTTACGTGAGTTTTTGATACCCAGTTTGGACGAATTGGGGCTGGAGCACATCTGGTTTCAACAAGACGGCGCTACGGCACACACAGCGCGCGACACTATGGACTTAGTGAGGGACGCTTTTCCAAGCCGAGTTATCTCTCGTTTTGGCGATTTGCCTTGGCCTGCAAGATCACCCGATCTGACCAGTCCAGACTTCTTTCTTTGGGGTTTTTTGAAATCTCGGGTGTATGTGAACAAGCCACAGACTCTCGCAGCTCTAAAAGAAAACATTCGTCAAGAAATAACGAACATATCGCAGGAAGTGTTACGGCAAGTTATGCAAAATGTCATAAATAGGGCTCAAATGTGTATCAACTCTGGAGGTCACCATTTAAAAGACATCATCTTTAAATCCTAATGGTACGAAATTTAATGGCACAAATATACATTTAAAAAAACCTAAATCTAGTTTTCTAATTTAGAAAAAATGTTATAGCTGAACCAAATAGGGTCTTTACTTTTGCGCCACCCAGTATGAGTTAGAGCTGTAACGATGCTATTTATCACTCAAATTAATTGATTAATTTGAGTGATAAATAGCAATCCGAATCCTTATTAAACAAATGATGTAAATATTTATCTCCCCTCTAGGTGGACCATCTGGTGAAAGCCGCAGGGAGCCGATGGATGCAGGAGGCGAGCAGCCGCTCCAATTGGCGCTCTCTGGGGGAGGCCCTATGTTCAGGAGTGGACGTCTTCAGGCTGTTGATGATGATGATGATATAGGTACTTATTACTTACGCACCTACTTCCAGATGGCGATGTGCTTAATGATCCAAGAGTTTCGTCGCCTCGCTTCTTATAGGAAGTGCAATAGAAAGATCATTGCCCATTTGCACTAAAAGACAGCTCTTAAGTTCGCACTTATCTTTTGTAACTGACGTGACGTCAGCCAGCGTGCCAGCCCGCCATAGCCAAGCCGCCATATTGACACCGCCACTTCCGCCAGCCCAGAATGCCAGCCATGCCATGCCTTGGAGTGGAAAGTGTGTCAATATAAGCCAAAGCCAGCCATTACTATGATTCATTCCTGTTGTAATATTATAAGAAGGAACAATTACAAGAAGTTACCGAAACTCTGCCCGTTTTATTTCTGCTCCCGTAATACTTTCTAGAACGTTGGTAGGTATATACCTACCTACCTCATAGGGATAGGTAAGTGCGCTTTTATAGGCGCTGTCAAACTTTAGTGCAGACGACACAAGTCTTTCAATTTAAAGCAAATAACCATCAGAACTTAAACAGATACATATTCACGCAGGCATATTAAATTCAAAATGTCTTTAGTAAACTCGTACGCGCATATTTCTGGGTTCGCACGGATAATCCTCCGCCTCATACTGCATAAGTTAATACCTAAAGTTGGCGAGTCGCGACGGAGGTAATAGCTTTTGTTACTGTTCAAAGGAGATCCATGGTTCTGTTTTTCTTGGGAGTCTTGTAAAAATAGTATTTTTGCGACTAGTATAGACCTCGTGAGCACAAACGCCACTTTGGACCATTTGGGTAGTCCTCATCTGTTCTACCAGTAGAACAAGTAGGAAAAAAAAATCACGTCTGTTCTACTAATAGAACAAGTAGGAAAAATAAGTCTTGGTTGCTCTACAGGGGGGTTGCCATAATAACCACGCTCGCCGTCCAGCCAACTAATGCTTTTCAGGGAGGCCAGCAGGAGTCCTCCGATGCAGGTGTAGGGCTCCTGGGTCGTTCCGAGGACTCCAAAGAACGCCTCTCACTGCAAGGCCACGCTGCTGACCCAAGGATCGTCTGTACAGGGGACTGTGAGTGACTAAGTATAAGGTGTTTAAAAAAAGCCTACGTCTGGTAGCACTTTGCAAATTGGAATTTGTCCTAAATTTTTTCAAACCCTGGCTCCACTCTACGCGAGTCGAACTAGTTACGTACGAAATGGACGATTTGAACGCGACGAACGCGACCAACTTCCAACTGTTTAACGCCGTCCCGAGACCTCGCTCCTATACTTACTATGGGAAGACTATAGTACTCACAGACTTCTAATGTAGTCACATTTTCGTCACTAAAAACACGCCTTTTTGGGGGTATTCGTTGCAAATGTATTATACAGCCGCAAGACGTCCACTGCTGAACACAGGCCTCTCTTATAAAAATACACTTTGGACGCTTATTATTAAGGGGGGGGGCCTTAGGCCCCCACCATCACGACGCTTGGCAGTCGGCTTGGTCATCGCAGAAGATTGGGGAGAACGCTGCTGATTGATTTCGTATGCCCGGCTGGTTCTCTTCGAGTATAACCTGTATTGAAATAAGCAGTGATGGGGAAAATATATAAGGATAAGGAAAAATTGAAATAACGGTGTAGGTTGTAACATTAGTTTAACTCTGCTATACACCGTCCAATATTAAAATAACGGTGTATAGCGGAGTTAAACAAATGTAACAACTTGTAACATTTGTTTAACTCCGTATAGCGGTTGAATAGCGGAGTTAAACAAATGTTACAACTTGTAACATTTGTTTAACTTCGCTATACACCGTCCAATACTTGCCTCCGACGAACTACGATATCCGCGAGGTCACACCCTTATCAATCGAAATTCGGGCATAATACAATAATAGTTTATAGCTTGTAGCTTGCTCATTGGTACTCCACCAGCTACTTACTTCATTGAATGTTCCTATAACGCCGATACAGATTTCCATTCCGTCCTGCCTCTTACAACTTTCACAAGTACTTACATTGTCGTAACGTTTGCTTTTCCAGTTTGAAAAGTTGCCGTTATGAGAACGAAATCTCATATTGTTTTGTTTTACTTCATCATCATCATCATCATTAACAGCCTGAAGACGTCTACTGCTGAACATAGGCCTCCCCCAGAGCATGCCACCTTGAGCGGCTGCTCGCCTCCTGCATCCATCGGCTCCCCGCGGCTTTTACCAGGTCGTCGGTCCACCGAGTGGGGGGCCGGCCTACGCTGCGTCTTCCGGTTCGTGGTCGCCACTCGAGAACCTTTCTTCCCCATCGGTTGTCATCGGTTTGTTTTACTTACGTACAGGAAATACAATTATGCGTTGCCATGTCGCAGCCGCCGTAAGTCGTAGCAGATTGGCTTTCTCAGCCTCCTTTTCAACAAATTATATGAATTAATAAATAGGCATGAATTATTAATAACCTATTAGAACCTTCAAATTCAAATTCAAGTTTATTTATTTGCATTCATGTACAGTTTCCGTGCCAGTGTTAGAGTTTCGAGTGACACTGCAATCTGTTATGGGCAGCCGTGTCGCTTAGTCACGTCATTCATTTACATGAAAAAAAAATTAATGAGGCCGTTAAGGTTTGGGTGCATATCTATGTTTGGGCGCTACATTATTGGCCACACCATCCTTACCATGGTGAGTTGATGGCAAAACGTAGAACTATTCGCTACGTCTTATAAAAAATTGAAAATCAAACTCAACTTTTTCCCAGAGAATTAGGCCCTGGGTCATCACCGTCATCATCAGCAGATTGAAGACATCCACTGCTGAATATAGGGCTCCCCCACAGAGCGCCACTTTGAGCGGCTGCTTGCCTCGTGCATCCATCGGCTCTCCGCGGTTTTCACCAGGTAGTCTGTCAACGACCCTGTGGTTCTCACTAACACCTTTCTTTAGTAACACGCTTTACTGAATAAAATTAATCAGTGTAAATGGGTACAATACCTACGTCATGTAAAAAAGGCTAACTACTACGAGCTACATCTAATAAAATAGGTTAGGTACTTATATCTACACTTCTCAATTTCAAAACCGTCGAACATAAGAAAACTGAAATATACTATAGATACACAGTCACTATGAAACTCAAACCTCAAAAGTGCCCTCGCGCCGTTGCTTCCCTGTGTTATGTCACTTTATTCATACTTGCCTACTTGTCAAGTGGAGTGAAACAGGGGAAAGACAATTTTGTCTACCGTCCGTGCTAGCCACAGAGCATTGAAAAATATGACGCTTCGAGGCGAAGCGTATTTTTTTTCTTGCTCTGTGGTGCTAGCCCTGCAGCTAATATAAAATAGTACACAAGCGGTTATTTCATTTTAATAATGAACCATAGCACTCTGTAAAAGCGTTGTACATCCCTTTTATTAAGCGCGGTCACACGCGATTGAGAGCAATAACAAGGCATATGCCTTGTTTAAACGGAGCTGTTTTCGAGGCGGTGATCGTGAATCTACCCTATGTTTCATCGCAGCGAACCAAAGACCATGGACAATATGGACATGCGTCTCTTTACAAGTTTTAGTGTCTTTTGGCTGCATTCTGTTACGTAAACGCTTAGCAGAAACTCCATCTAGGTTACACATTGATGGTATTAGGTAACTGTAAGCCCACCTGTCACGCAAGCAACCGTGCCTAGGTAGCTGCCTAGGTATTCGCACAATGCCTAGATATCTGCCTGATTTGCAGATTGACATCGCGACCCGCCTCACCACTCCTACTCTACGTTGAAAAGGGATACGTAAAATTGGATGTTTATAAGTTAAATATCGACATTTTGTGGTAAAAAAAGAAAATCTGCGTATTTACGATACAGCAAAGTATTTGAAAGGATTGCATTGTGATAAGAATCTTCATTACCTACTTTTTGTGGTTTTCAACAATAGAACATAGATTTCTCTTGAGACCTAATTATTATTACTACTTAGGGTGGGTTTTTTGATCCGTAGTAGGTAACCAATGGTTAAAAATTCTAATACATATAGGCCATTGGTTAGAACTTGTTAGAGATTCTAAGCATCGGTTACCTTACCTAACTACGGAACAAGAAACCTACCCCAACGACTCTACATTAAAGTCCGTATTACTATGGACTCTACATTAAAGTCCTTATTACTGAGGATTCTACTTCAAAGTCCGTATCACTAAGGACTCCACATTAAAGTCCTTACTACTAAGAACTGTACTTTAAAGTCCTTATTACTAAGGACTCTACATTAAAGTTCTTTTTACTAAGGACTTACATTAAAGTCCTTTTTACTAAGGACTCTACATTAAAATCTTTATCACTACGGACACTACAGTAAAATCTTTCTTACTAAGGACTCTAACATTAAAGTCCTTATATCTGAGGACTCTACATTAAAGTTCTTATTATTTTATTACTAAAGTCCTAGTACTAACTTCTATCTAATGTTTATAGATTCCTCTATAAACAATACTATTATGTAAGTACCTACTTATAATATCGGTCGGTACTCTAAAATGACCAAAATACATTAAAAAAGCGTTAATAAGTATACACAACCCAAACAGAGAATTCTTCCCATAACTTCTAAAATATCGATAAATCACATCTCTAAAGCCAGATGTTTGGTCGATAATCCTGCGTCGATGTCGAGCTAAATGCTAAGTTCACAATGAGCCGACTCCAATACCTCAGATGTTTGTGCAATATGCCTTTATGAGGTGTGTCTCATGATTTGTAGACTAAGTAATAATATATTCTATACTAGTATTTTGCCCCGTGCGCGGGCCGCGAGCGGCCCGCGTGTGTGTTTTCGTGGCGTTCCATTTGTTCAAAACGCTATACTTGTGTTTAAACTTGTAATTTTGCAAGTACTTGTACAAAACTGCGGTATCTATCAAAGAAAATGATAATTCATCTGACTTGTGCATGGCGGCCATCTTGTTTGACTTGACAGCGTCATTGGCACCATTAGCAGGTCGCAAGCGGCACACTTGCACCGTGCGCGGGCCGCACGCGGCCCGCACACGGTGCAAGTGTGCAGGTGCAAGTGTTAGTCGTGACTGTCCAATTATACCAATGAGAGACAATAAACTAACTCACTCATCGCCGCATTTGGTAGGTAGGGAAAAAAAAATTGACATTTGACATCTGTCCAAAAAATTGACATTTGACATTTGTCAATAAATTTGACATCTGTGAAAAAATTTGACATTTGACAGCTGTCAAAAGTTTGACATTTGACATCAATCAAACTGACATCTGTCTACACTTGACAGCGGTATTAGAACAGTGCGCAGGTCGCCAGCGGCACACATGCACCGTGCGCGGGCCGCACGCGGCCCGCACACGGTGCAAGTGTGCAGGTGCAAGTGTTAGTCGTGACTGTCCAATTACACCAATGAGAGACAATAAACTAACTCACTCATCACTGCATTTGGTAGGATGGAAAAAAAAATTGACGTTTGACATCTGTCCAAAAAATTGACATTTGATATTTGTCAATAAATTTGACATCTGTCAAAAAATTTGACAATTGACATCTGTCAAAAGTTTGACATTTGACATCAATCAAACTGACATCTGTCTACACTTGACAGCGGTATTAGAACAGTGCGTAGGTCGCAAGCGGCACACTTGCACCGTGCGCGGGCCGCACGCGGCCCGCACACGGTGCAAGTGTGCAGGTGCAAGTGTTAGTTGTGACTGTCCAATTATACCAATGAGAGACAATAAACTAACTCACTCATCGCCGCATTTGGTAGGTTGGAAAAAAAATTGACATTTGACATCTGTCCAAAAAATTGACATTAGACATTTGTCAATAAATTTGCCATCTGTCAAAAAATTTGACAATTGACATCTGTCAAAAGTTTGACATTTAAAATCAATCAAACTGACATCTGTCTACACTTGACAGCGGTATTAGAACAGTGCGCAGGTCGCAAGCGGCACACTTGCACCGTGGGCGGGCCGCACGCGGCCCGCACATGGTGCAAGTGTGCAGGTGCAAGTGTTGGTCGTGACCGTCCACTTATACCAAACTACAGTATACTTGCTGCTCGCTTCGCTCGTCGTTGCATTTGGTAAGTTGGAAAAAAATTGACATTTGACATCTATCAAAAAATTTGACATCTGTCAAAATTTTGACGTTTGACATCTGTCAAAATTACAACTATCTCCTTCCGAAACTGTAGTACCATAGGCGATAAAACGGAAAACAGCAATTTCGATAATAGTATATACGGCGGCCATATTAAAAAATGACAGATGTACAAAATTTGACCAAACCATGTTGATCAGCATCCTTTGGGACCCCCAGATATCGATTTATATCCCGATCAGAGCACCTTTACTTTCAGACGCGGACCAATAGACCGCCATTTTGAAAAAAGTACTTTTTCACTGTGTGCCCCTCTCAAAACTGTACAATATTAGAACAAACCCTCCCTACAAAAGTCTCACAGTTTCGGTGTTATTTGCGAATTAAAAATCCTTAAAAAGTGAAATTGCATGTTCGCAATATTTCAAAATGGCGGAATCAAAAAAGTTTTTACACATTCCTACCAAGTGTACCGTGGGATTTTCAGATATCGATTTTCATTCGGATCGGACAACTTTTACTATGAGTCGGTACGTCTACAGCCGCCATCTTGAAAAAAATTGATTTCACTGATATTGCATTTTTACCCTTATAACATCTATACTTGATCCCCAGGAACGACTTTTCTAAAGCACTCGCAACGGAGGCGCAAAAAAGCAAAGTTGATATTTCAATAAAAGCACCTTTGTATGGCAGCCCCATTGAAAGTTGACACATGTCAAAATTTGATTACAGAATGTTGATCACCATCCTTGGGGACCCCCAGATATCGATTTTCATCCGGATCGGTGAAACTTTTTTTCCCGCCGCGGCCAAAATTTCCGCCATTTTGAAAAAAAAAATTTTTGCAATCTTCCCCTCTGACCTCCAACCAATATTAGTTCGAGCTCTTTATACTAAAGTGTCATAGTTTCGCCGTCATTTACGGTTAAAATTTGTATGGCGGATTTTTTTTTCCGCCATTTTGAATTTTTTTTGACATCTCCAAAATCGTCCCAGGGTTTGCTATGACATTCCTTAAAACGCACATGACCTATCTTTTATGGTTTGGCCAGGCCGTTGACCGTCCGAAAGACCGAAGTTCGGAAGACCAGGTCGCGAATTTTTTTGAAGACACATCGATCACCTGGACACAAAAGTCAACAAAGACATTCAAAATTTTCCATAGGTATCGAGAAACAATGCGTCAAAAATGGAAAAAAAAATTGTATGGCAGCCATCTTTAAAAATGGCGTAATCCAAAATTTTTTTTTAAATTTTGAATCTGCGGCCTCGAAAACCCCCCCATGCGAAAAATCACCCCGATCGGACCAACTTTCAAAATGGCCGCCATTTTGAATCCGCCATCTTGGATTTTCATGACCACCATCTGACAGCCCCCGTCATCCTCTATGACATTTGGTCGAGCACCACCCACATACCTCTTACCGTTTCCGAATTATGAGCGTTTCAATTTTGTATGGGGGCCACCGTTTTTTGTTCGGGGGCCCCCATTTTTTTCATTTCTCTGGAAACATCCCAGGGTCTACTCCAACTTTAGTTAAAACTGGACCCCCATATCTCTTGTCGTTTTTGAGATCCGTTGACCTGTTCCATCTCAGAGACGATTTTCTGGTAATGTCAGATTTTTCCCGAGGTGACATGACCCATCACTATACAGCCTCATACTCAGTTTTGACTGACCACTTCTGAGAGCTGAGATCAATTATGTCAATCAGTCATCAGTCAGTCAGTCAGTCAATGGGTTTTTACTATTACTATAAAATTGGATACCCATGAGTGACTGACTGACTGATGACTGATTGACATAATTGACAAAGCACGGTGAAAGTGTGCCGCTTGCAACCTGCGCACTGTTCTAATACCGCTGTCAAGTGTAAACAGATGTCAGTTTGATTGATGTCAAATGTCAAACTTTTGACAGATGTCAAATGTCAAATTTGATGACAGATGTCAAATTTATTGCCAATGTCAAATGTCAATTTTTTGGACAGATGTCAAACGTCAATTTTTTTTTCCAACCTACCAAATGCGGCGATGAGTGAGTTAGTTTATTGTCTCTCATTGGTATAATTGGACAGTCACAACTAACACTTGCACCTGCACACTTGCAACCTGCGCACTGTTCTAATACCGCTGTCAAGTGTAGACAGATGTCAGTTTGATTGATGTCAAATGTCAAACTTTTGACAGATGTCAATTGTCAAATTTTTTGACAGATGTCAAATTTATTGACAAATATCAAATGTCAATTTTTTTGACAGATGTCAAATGTCAATTTTTAGGACAGTTGTCAAATGTCAATTTTTGACAGGTGTCAAACGTCAAATTTTTTCCGACATACCCAATGCGACGACGAGCGAAGCGAGTTAGTTTACTGTAGTTTGGTATAAGTGGACGGTCACGATCAGCACTTGCACCGCGCACGGTGCATGTGTGCCGGTTGCATCCTACTCATGGTGCAAATGACGCTGTCAAGTCAAACAAAATGGCCGCCATGCAAAGTCACGCGCATTATCATTTTCTTTGATAAATACGGCAGTTTTGTACAAGTACTTGCAAAATTTAAAGTTTAGCTCCAAGTATAGCGTTTTGAACAAATGGAACGCCACGAAAACACACACGCGGGCCGCTCGCGGCCCGCGCACGGGGCAAAATACTAGTTACATACAAAATTGAAACGCTCATAATTCGGCAACGGTAAGAGGTATGTGGGTGGTGCTCGACCAAATGTCATAGAGGATGACGGGGGCTGTCAGATGGTTGTCATGAAAATCCAAGATGGCGGATTCAAAATGGCGGCCATTTTGAAAGTTGGTCCGATCGGGGTGATTTTTTGCATTGGGGGGTTTTCGGGGCCGCAGATTCGATATTTCAAAAAAAATTTTGGATTCCGCCATTTTTAAAGATGGCTGCCATACAAATTTTTTTTTTCATTTTTGACGCATTGTTTCTCGACACCTATGGAAAATTTTGAATGTCTTTGTTGTGTTTTGTGTCCAGATGATCGAGGTGTCTTCAAAAAAATTCGCGACCTGGTCTTCCGAACTTCGGTCACTCGGACGGTCAACGGCCTGGCCAAACCATAAAAGATAGATCATGTGCGTTTTAAGGAATGTCATAGCAAACCCTGGGACGATTTTGGAGATGTCAAAAAAAATTCAAAATGGCGGAAAAAAAAATCCGCCATACAAATTTTAACCATAAATGACGGCGAAACTATGACACTTTAGTATAAAGAGCTCGAACTAATATTAGTTGGAGGTCAGAGGGGAAGATTGCGAAAAATTTTTTTTTTCAAAATGGCGGAAATTTTGGCCGCGGCGGAAAAAAAAGTTTCACCGATCCGGATGAAAATCGATATCTGGGGGTCCCCAAGGATGATGATCAACATTCTGTAATCAAATTTTGACATGTGTCAACTTTCAATGGGGCTGCCATAC
Organism: Ennomos quercinarius; assembly: GCA_910589525.2. Classification (NCBI taxonomy): domain Eukaryota; kingdom Metazoa; phylum Arthropoda; class Insecta; order Lepidoptera; family Geometridae; genus Ennomos; species Ennomos quercinarius. The sequence continues at coordinate 5,326,598 of OU342513.1, read as the reverse complement.
AAAGGTGCTTTTATTGAAATATCAACTTTGCTTTTTTGCGCCTCCGTTGCGAGTGATTTAGAAAAGTCGTTCCTGGGGATCAAGTAAAGATGTTATAAGGGTAAGAATGCAATATCAGTGAAATCAATTTTTTTCAAGATGGCGGCTGTAGACGTACCGACTCATAGTAAAAGTTGTCCGATCCGAATGAAAATCGATATCTGAAAATCCCACGGTACACTTGGTAGGAATGTGTAAAAACTTTTTTGATTCCGCCATTTTGAAATATTGCGAACATGCAATTTCACTTTTTTAGGATTTTTAATTCGCAAATAACACCGAAACTGTGAGACTTTTGTAGGGAGGGTTTGTTCTAATATTGTACAGTTTTGAGAGGGGCATACAGTGAAAAAGAATGTTTTTCAAAATGGCGGTCCATTGGTCCGCGTCCGAAAATAAAGAAGCTCCGATCGGGATGTAAATCGATATCTGGGGGCCCCAAAGGATGCTGATCAACATGGTTTGGTCAAATTTTGACATCTGTCATTTTTTAATATGGCCGCCGTATATACTATTATCAAAATTGCTGTTTTCCGTTTTATTGCCTATGGTACTACAGTTTCGGAAGGAGATAGTTGTAATTTTTTTTTTTTGTTTTTTTTTTTTTTGTTTTTTTTTTTTTTGTTGTTGTTTTTTTTTTTTTCTATTTTTACTAAATATTCTAATAACAGTTATGTCAATCATGATGTGTACACATGTTTTGGGATATAATCTAGCTCAAAATGTATGTATTTTTTTTTTCTTTCTGCTTGTTCTTTCATTTGGTTATATTCTGTTTTGTGTGCCAAATAAAATAAATAAATAAATAAATAAATTTTGACAGATGTCAGTGTGACAGATGTCAAACGTCAAAATTTTGACAGATGTCAAATTTTTTGATAGATGTCAAATGTCAATTTTTTTCCAACCTACCAAATGCAACGACGAGCGAAGCAAGCACCAAGTATACTGTAGTTTGGTATAAGTGGACGGTCACGACCAACACTTGCACCTGCACACTTGCACCGTGTGCGGGCCGCGTGCGGCCCGCCCACGGTGCAAGTGTGCCGCTTGCGACCTGCGCACTGTTCTAATACCGCTGTCAAGTGTAGACAGATGTCAGTTTGATTGATTTTAAATGTCAAACTTTTGACAGATGTCAATTGTCAAATTTTTTTGACAGATGTCAAATTTATTGACAAATATCAAATGTCAATTTTTTGGACAGATGTCAAATGTCAATTTTTTTTCCAACCTACCAAATGCGGCGATGAGTGAGTTAGTTTATTGTCTCTCATTGGTATAATTGGACAGTCACAACTAACACTTGCACCTGCACACTTGCACCGTGTGCGGGCCGCGTGCGGCCCGCGCACGGTGAAAGTGTGCCGCTTGCAACCTGCGCACTGTTCTAATACCGCTGTCAAGTGTAAACAGATGTCAGTTTGATTGATGTCAAATGTCAAACTTTTGACAGATGTCAAATGTCAAATTTGATGACAGATGTCAAATTTATTGCCAATGTCAAATGTCAATTTTTTGGACAGATGTCAAACGTCAATTTTTTTTTCCAACCTACCAAATGCGGCGATGAGTGAGTTAGTTTATTGTCTCTCATTGGTATAATTGGACAGTCACAACTAACACTTGCACCTGCACACTTGCAACCTGCGCACTGTTCTAATACCGCTGTCAAGTGTAGACAGATGTCAGTTTGATTGATGTCAAATGTCAAACTTTTGACAGATGTCAATTGTCAAATTTTTTGACAGATGTCAAATTTATTGACAAATATCAAATGTCAATTTTTTTGACAGATGTCAAATGTCAATTTTTAGGACAGTTGTCAAATGTCAATTTTTGACAGGTGTCAAACGTCAAATTTTTTCCGACATACCCAATGCGACGACGAGCGAAGCGAGTTAGTTTACTGTAGTTTGGTATAAGTGGACGGTCACGATCAGCACTTGCACCGCGCACGGTGCATGTGTGCCGGTTGCATCCTACTCATGGTGCAAATGACGCTGTCAAGTCAAACAAAATGGCCGCCATGCAAAGTCACGCGCATTATCATTTTCTTTGATAAATACGGCAGTTTTGTACAAGTACTTGCAAAATTTAAAGTTTAGCTCCAAGTATAGCGTTTTGAACAAATGGAACGCCACGAAAACACACACGCGGGCCGCTCGCGGCCCGCGCACGGGGCAAAATACTAGTTACTATTAAATTGGATACCCATGAGTGACTGACTGACTGATGATTGACATAATTGATCTCAGCTCTCAGAAGTGGTCAGTCAAAACTGAGTATGAGGCTGTATAGTGATGGGTCATGTCACCCCAGGAAAAATCTGACATTACCAGAAAATCGTCTCTGAGATGGAACAGGTCAACGGATCTCGAAAACGACAAGAGATATGGGGGTCCAGTTTTAACTAATGTTGGAGTAGACCCTGGGATGTTTCCAGAGAAATGAAAAAAATGGGGGCCCCCGAACAAAAAACGGTGGCCCCCATACAAAATTGAAACGCTCATAATTCGGCAACGGTAAGAGGTATGTGGGTGGTGCTCGACCAAATGTCATAGAGGATGACGGGGGCTGTCAGATGGTTGTCATGAAAATCCAAGATGGCGGATTCAAAATGGCGGCCATTTTGAAAGTTGGTCCGATCGGGGTGATTTTTTGCATTGGGGGGTTTTCGGGGCCGCAGATTCGATATTTCAAAAAAAATTTTGGATTCCGCCATTTTTAAAGATGGCTGCCATACAAATTTTTTTTTTCATTTTTGACGCATTGTTTCTCGACACCTATGGAAAATTTTGAATGTCTTTGTTGTGTTTTGTGTCCAGATGATCGAGGTGTCTTCAAAAAAATTCGCGACCTGGTCTTCCGAACTTCGGTCACTCGGACGGTCAACGGCCTGGCCAAACCATAAAAGATAGATCATTGTCGTTTTAAGGAATGTCATAGCAAACCCTGGGACGATTTTGGAGATGTCAAAAAAAATTCAAAATGGCGGAAAAAAAAATCCGCCATACAAATTTTAACCATAAATGACGGCGAAACTATGACACTTTAGTATAAAGAGCTCGAACTAATATTAGTTGGAGGTCAGAGGGGAAGATTGCGAAAAATTTCTTTTTTCAAAATGGCGGAAATTTTGGCCGCGGCGGAAAAAAAAGTTTCACCGATCCGGATGAAAATCGATATCTGGGGGTCCCCAAGGATGATGATCAACATTCTGTAATCAAATTTTGACATGTGTCAACTTTCAATGGGGCTGCCATACAAAAGTGCTTTTATTGAAATATCAACTTTGCTTTTTTGCGCCTCCGTTGCGAGTGATTTAGAAAAGTCGTTCCTGGGGATAAAGTATAGATGTTATAAGGGTAAGAATGCAATATCAGTGAAATCAATTTTTTTCAAGATGGCGGCTGTAGACGTACCGACTCATAGTAAAAGTTGTCCGATCCGAATGAAAATCGATATCTGAAAATCCCACGGTACACTTGGTAGGAATGTGTAAAAACTTTTTTGATTCCGCCATTTTGAAATATTGCGAACATGCAATTTCACTTTTTTAGGATTTTTAATTCGCAAATAACACCGAAACTGTGAGACTTTTGTAGGGAGGGTTTGTTCTAATATTGTACAGTTTTGAGAGGGGCATACAGTAAAAAAGAATGTTTTTCAAAATGGCGGTCCATTGGTCCGCGTCCGAAAATAAAGAAGCTCCGATCGGGATGTAAATCGATATCTGGGGGCCCCAAAGGATGCTGATCAACATGGTTTGGTCAAATTTTGACATCTGTCATTTTTTAATATGGCCGCCGTATATACTATTATCAAAATTGCTGTTTTCCGTTTTATTGCCTATGGTACTACAGTTTCGGAAGGAGATAGTTGTAATTTTGACAGATGTCAGTGTGACAGATGTCAAACGTCAAAATTTTGACAGATGTCAAATTTTTTGATAGATGTCAAATGTCAATTTTTTTCCAACCTACCAAATGCAACGACGAGCGAAGCAAGCACCAAGTATACTGTAGTTTGGTATAAGTGGACGGTCACGACCAACACTTGCACCTGCACACTTGCACCGTGTGCGGGCCGCGTGCGGCCCGCGCACGGTGCAAGTGTGCCGCTTGCGACCTGCGCACTGTTCTAATACCGCTGTCAAGTGTAGACAGATGTCAGTTTGATTGATTTTAAATGTCAAACTTTTGACAGATGTCAATTGTCAAATTTTTTGACAGATGTCAAATTTATTGACAAATATCAAATGTCAATTTTTTGGACAGATGTCAAATGTCAATTTTTTTTCCAACCTACCAAATGCGGCGATGAGTGAGTTAGTTTATTGTCTCTCATTGGTATAATTGGACAGTCACAACTAACACTTGCACCTGCACACTTGCACCGTGTGCGGGCCGCGTGCGGCCCGCGCACGGTGAAAGTGTGCCGCTTGCAACCTGCGCACTGTTCTAATACCGCTGTCAAGTGTAAACAGATGTCAGTTTGATTGATGTCAAATGTCAAACTTTTGACAGATGTCAAATGTCAAATTTGATGACAGATGTCAAATTTATTGCCAATGTCAAATGTCAATTTTTTGGACAGATGTCAAACGTCAATTTTTTTTTCCAACCTACCAAATGCGGCGATGAGTGAGTTAGTTTATTGTCTCTCATTGGTATAATTGGACAGTCACGACCAACACTTGCACCTTGCACACTTGCACCGTGTGCGGGCCGCGTGCGGCCCGCGCACGGTGCAAGTGTGCCGCTTGCAACCTGCGCACTGTTCTAATACCGCTGTCAAGTGTAGACAGATGTCAGTTTGATTGATGTCAAATGTCAAACTTTTGACAGATGTCAATTGTCAAATTTTTTGACAGATGTCAAATTTATTGACAAATATCAAATGTCAATTTTTTTGACAGATGTCAAATGTCAATTTTTAGGACAGTTGTCAAATGTCAATTTTTGACAGGTGTCAAACGTCAAATTTTTTCCGACATACCCAATGCGACGACGAGCGAAGCGAGTTAGTTTACTGTAGTTTGGTATAAGTGGACGGTCACGATCAGCACTTGCACCGCGCACGGTGCATGTGTGCCGGTTGCATCCTACTCATGGTGCAAATGACGCTGTCAAGTCAAACAAAATGGCCGCCATGCAAAGTCACGCGCATTATCATTTTCTTTGATAAATACGGCAGTTTTGTACAAGTACTTGCAAAATTTAAAGTTTAGCTCCAAGTATAGCGTTTTGAACAAATGGAACGCCACGAAAACACACACGCGGGCCGCTCGCGGCCCGCGCACGGGGCAAAATACTAGTTAAGTTTATAGAAGTAAAAATACTCGATTTGTTTATTGGATTGTATTTTATTCGTTGCAAAAGCACGAAATTTGCCTGAGAACTAATATATCAACGAATATTGCCACGTACGTAGAGCGGGCACACGTTTTTCATGTCATGTTTGACGTTGACACTGACAGCCGTTTTGAATTGCCATATTGATTTATTGCTAATCTGTGTTGCCATGTTTGCCTTGTTGCACAGACATCACTGACTGTGCCTTTTGTTTTTTTTTCTTATGTGTTAATCTGTAGTTTATACTGTATTATTATTATATTTTTTGTTAGTTTGTATAGAATACGTCTGTGATGTCATGAATTTGGGTTCCGGCTGAAAATCAGTAACTGAGGTTGTGATCTGCAATCTCAGTTGTATGCTGAGCCGGAGCCCTTTCCTGACATTACACAATGTTATACGTTTGTTCCTCTGTGTTTTGTGTTTCTACTGTACCTATGTTGTGTTCCATTGTGTATGTCATGAATAAATATATTTCATTTCATTTCATTTCATAATATGAACGAGTCTTAGGTTAGATACCAACATATTATTATTCTATTATCTTGAACTATTAAAATGTCGAAGTTGTCGACAAGTATGTCTACCTAGGACAGATTGTCCAATTAGGTAGGTCCAACTTCGACAAAGAGGTGGCGCGAAAAATCCAACTCGGCTGGGCAGCGTTCGGGAAGCTTCGTCCTATCTTTTCGTCCAAAATACCGCAGAGCCTGAAAACGAAAGTTTTCAATCAGTGTGTGTTGCCAGTGATGACTTATGGAACTGAGACATGGTCTCTTACTGTTGGCCTCATTAGTAAGCTCAAAGTCGCGCAGCGAGCTATGGAGCGAGCTATGCTCGGTGTTTCCCTGCGAGATAAGCTTCGGAACGAGGAGATCTGCAGGAGAACTAAAGTGACCGATATAGCTCTTAGAGTTAGTAAGTTGAAGTGGCAATGGGCAGGCCACATCGCTCGTAGAACTGACAACCGATGGGGAAGAAAGGTTCTCGAGTGGCGACCACGAACCGGAAGACGCAGCGTAGGCCGGCCCCCCACTTGGTGGACCGACGACCTGGTGAAAGCCGCGGGGAGCCGATGGATGCAGGAGGCGAGCAGCCGCTCAAGGTGGCGTGCTCTGGGGGAGGCCTATGTTCAGCAGTGGACGTCTTCAGGCTGTTAATGATGATGATGATGATGATTAAAATGTAGCTCTTAATTAAACGGATTCTATTACTAATGCTCCACTATCTGTCTGTCTGTCCGTCTGTCACCAGGCTGTATCTCATGAACCGTGATAGTTAGTTGAAATTTTCACAGATGATGTTTTTCTGTTGCCGCTATAATTTTTTTTTATGCGATTGAATGACTGGACAATCTAGTCGTTCACCTGATGTTAAGCAACACGGCCGCCCATAACAGTTGCAGTATCACTCGGATCTTTAAAACAATAAAGTTTCGCGTGACACTGCACTGCATTCAAAATGCAAAATCGGCATTTTAAAAAAAAAACCTTAATTGGTCAATAATTTAAACATGATCAGGTATGGGTAGGGGGTATCTTAGGCAAATCAGTCAGTTATGATGAATACTACAACCCCCTTAAGGATGAGGAAAGTAGGTAGGTGCTTAAAAATTATGAATTTCCTTCAGTGCGAATTTGTGAAGCAAATATCAAAAACAAAAAGCACTTTGCTGTTTTATATAATAGAACCATCATTTCAATTAAATATTAGATACAAAGTAGGTACTCTGATTGTGCTAAAACTAGCCTATTTTTATCATCACATTTGACCATTTGCAATAAATTATGTGATTTCAATATTTGAACTACGCATAAAACCGTTCCTAATAGTTAGTACTTATAAAATTGCAGTGAAATTCATTTGGAAACCATTAATTGGTCTTTGCAGATTTAGAATCGAGAGAAACCGTAGAAATTTCCATCATTATAATCCGAGTTAATCAAAATAAATTATCGCCTACTTTGGCGACCGCCACCGGTAGTTTCATTATGTTGTCAATCCCATTGCAGCTAACGAAGGGCAATGTACATGACCTGAGCAGTACATGAGCTGCTACTTTTATTTGGAATTCGTTAAGGTACTGTCCGAAGACAATAAAGTCGTGTACGATGTACGTACGTGGACAATATTTATTAGAGTTAGGTACCTATGTAACGTTATCTGCTGAAGGACATAGTTGATTTAAATTTTCAATGAATTAGCACGATTTGGTCAAATAAATTATTTCATGCTAAAAAGTTGTCACGAGACATCTTGCCAGTCTTACGAACGCGAGAAAAAGCTAACAATCATATTAAGAGCAAGTGTTTAGCCCTTATACCATAGAACTAAAAAAAACAGGAACGAGTTTTGATTGACATCGAATTGACGTACAGCAATGGCGGACACCTAAATATGTGTGACGGATTAAAGAATTGCCATGTGAAGAAAATTACCCGAAACCGACAAAAAAAAAGATCTGACGTTGGTGTGACTTTTTGTATGACCAAAAAGCTACGCGAGCTTGTAACAGAGTAGTCAAAATTTAATGGCTTATGTCATTTTATTTTACATCCCTCAGGGTTAGTCCTATTTGAATTTGTAAAAAACTATTACGACATAAATATATATATACATCCTTTTACACGCTATTAATGCTATATTTGCTCCGTTTCAGTATGAAAACGAAACCCGTATAGGATTATTTTGTTGTGTATCTGTTTGTCCATATTAGATGCAACTTATAGGGTACCTACCTACTTTACGATGACCTAGAGCTGGTGTGCATTATTTATCGTATAGACTTAGATGTCGGTGGACCGACGACCTGGTGAAAGCCGCGGGGAGCCGATGGATGCAGGAGGCGAGCAGCCGCTCAAGGTGGCGTGCTCTGGGGGAGGCCTATGTTCAGCAGTGGACGTCTTCAGGCTGTTAATGATGATGATGATGATGAGACTTAGATGTTGCCAAAAGATTACTAAATTTTTAATCCTAGCGGTAATTTCATGGTGTACGATAGTGCGGCGAGCTTCGGCAGTGCAGCCCTTGCAGTTATAGTTATATCTGCGTGATGTAATCCATACACTACGATAAAACATCGTCAGCAACGAAGTTGACGCCACTCCATATTATCCTGTATGCTATAGGGGAGAGAGAAGGGAGAGCGAAAAAGATAGGGGAAAAGGATGAATGTATGATGGTAAACAGAGGCGCACCTGCCTCCATTCAGCTATTCCCCTCCCATTTATTTCTTCCTTTGGACAGGGCTAGGGCGTACAACTAACTAACCGGGTCGGGTCTGCTAGTCAGTCAATAAAACTGTTTATTTCGCACAAAGAATTATAGCCAGGCTGTTGCTTAAAATGTTTGTTGAACACATCATTCGTATTTTTCTACTTTACTTTTGAAATTAAACTTCTTGCATCTTCCATTATGTATATTTGTTGTTTCTTATACAAACTTCCAATACTAGTAAGTGTCATATGTCTTGACGCTACTGCTGCTCAACGGGAATTTATTGCTTTTTCCACATTTTCGTAATGGCTGGACTCCCCAGCAAACTCAATTTTCTTCGAGCGGAACCATCCATGATTGGCTGATGGTACCAACACTACCAACCTATCAACCAATCATGGCCCTTCTGAAAGTTTGCCAACCAAAAAAGTCAAAAACACGTCTTAATTTTTAAAAGTAAGTATCTATTAATAAATTTCACGACACTTTACTTTTTCTACGTAATAGAAAACCTGCCCAAATATGCACGATTAGTAGGTCCATTACAGGTAAAATATTTATTAACCTGAAAAAGGCCAACACATGCATAATATGCATAATGGAAATATGCATTTGCATATAGTCAGTTCTCTAATTATGATCAATATAGGTGAATAATATTGTATTCGAACACAATTTCGTCATTCTCCCACACTTCCGGGTAATTTGCAAATTTGATTGTTGGCAACACTAGCTGGTTTTGTGTATTGATTGCCGCTCAATAATTTTATCGAAAAAGCAAAAAATTAGTGCAATAATAACAAGCTTACTTGTGAAAAGTGATCCCCTGAGTTTTTTTTATCACACTACTATGATTCCGACAACTTTTCACAACGCAAGCCAGCATTTTATAAATTTTTTTTCTAAGCGTCTTGGGCGAGGTTCGGTCGGAGCAGTAATGGCAGGCGATAGACTTCCTATGATGTGAGTGTGTGCGTGTCCGCTTGTACTTATTAGCGTTCCGACTTCCTAAGGGTACCTTGGTTCGGGATCAATTGGGACTCCATCCTTCTTTTTTTATTAGGTCCATGCCTTATACTGTAAAAATTTTTAAGCTGGCTTCTGACATAGCTTAACGACTATTGATCTCTAATGACCATTGGGATCGACGGCTTAACGTGCCCTCTAAAGCAAAGTATCGGTCAGTAATAAAAACCACTTTGGTTAGCGTTTGCGATGTTTTCTTTCGTAAAGGCTTTAGAAAATGCGGGCAGTACCAAACAAGTTTTAAGTTCGTCGGAAATTTAGCAACGTAGACGCGTTAGCTTTGTAACTGTCTTATCATATACACCGTAGAGTTAATTCTAAGGAATCCGTATGCCCTTTCGCAGGTAGCCTACTCAAGTAGCTGGTATGTCTGAATAATGTGGCAATCTTTATTAACGTAGCCTACGATAACTGCCTTTTAAGGTCTGTACTTTTTGATTACAAGAGGTACTGCAGAGAGGTAGGTAAGTATTCCCACAATCAGTACCAATTTTGATATCACCAAAACTATAAGGTTAGCCATACAACAGCACCGATTTTAATAGCATCAAAACGATAGAGTTTGATACCATAATTTTCAAATTACCTATGATATCAGACTCTTTGAATTAGAATTTTATTATCTTTATTTATCCTTTTCACGAGAAGACAAGCTATCTTCACTTTCTTTCACATCTTCATTTCCGTGCACTTGTTGCGTCAAAACAAATGCGAAAATGCGAATGCCTGTGCGAAGCAGGGGCAGAATACCTATTTGTACAGTAACTTCATGCGTTCATGGCTATAGTACCTAATTTAATAATGACAAGTTATTGTTATTTTAAATTTTTCATAAATTTTTTCATTGGTTTTTCATTTTTCATATGTTCTTTTTCTTTTTTTAATTACATTTTTTTCTATCAGTGTGTGTTGCCAGTGACAGATGACTCATGGATGGAACAGATATTGGTCTCTTATTGTTGGCCTCATTAGTACCTAAGCTCAACTTGGGAGTTTTGGCGGGAACGTGAAAAAGTTCACGTCGTTGCATTGTATTATTTCACAAAACTTATGCTTTTTCTAGTGTTAATGTTTAAAATTTGTGGCATTTTACGGTGCTGAATTACGAGTATAAGTGTTGGCAAGTGATATAATGTAGTGAAACGTGGTTTTTCGTGTTGCTTCCAAAATTCCATAGAAGCCTCTAGTAAAGTTGCCACTGCTTTACTAGGACATGACTTAAACTGGATTATGACTACCTGACTTAGACTGGACTATGACTACCCTGACTGACTGTGACTAAGACTTGACTTTACATGAAATATTTCATAATACGATGAAAAACTACAATACTTGACACTGGCTAAATACACTATGTGTGGAGCCAAAATATATGAAAAAAAAAGCTCAACTTGCAACGTTGTAGGTAACGATCATATAACTTTATTTACAACCTCCATTATAATAAAACAGTTAATTCCAAATGATTCTATCAATATTGACAAGTCTTAAACCAGACTTAGGTAACCCAGGTTCAACAGTCACAAATCAGCCCGACTTAAGAGCCATGACCGCATGCCGCATTTCATTAATCATGACTTCAGAGTAACTAACATTACATTAGCCATAATTTATCTAGGTGGGCGGTAATGGGACAATACTAAAGGTCGTTCCCAAATACAAGCCTGCAAGAGTTTATGTTTGTAGGTAGTCTATTATTTCAGTTTGGTTAGTGTAAAACTGGCGAATATAGAGTACCTACAGAACTTGCACTTGCTCTTTTTTTTAACTAAATTGGCCCGCATTTGACCACAATGTCACCTGATGGAAAGTGACGACTTGGTCTACGATGGTACATGCTTGTCTAGAAGATACCTATTCACTCGCGGCTTGAAGAGCTCCAGATTGCACTTATCGGGTAACAAAGACGCTGGTAAAGTATTCCATTCCTTGGCTGCTCGGATTATAAATGTCGAGTTAAACCACTTTGTGCGAATTGAAAGAATATCAACCATAAATGGATGGCGTGTAGCTGTACGTCTTGTCGTCCGATGGTGAAATGGAGATGGTGGAATTAGATTGTGTAGTTCCGCAGCACAGTCACCGAAATGTAACCTGTAGAACACTGATAGGCTGGCAACTTACGACAAAAAACAGGACATGGATGGTTCTCTGTTCTATTGTATTATTAGGTATACCTCTTTATCTTCATCATTCATTAGGTAACCGATATAGGAAAGTTTTTTTTGTTTGAAAGGACATATTTTCAGGTCCCATAGAGATTTCATCAAATCAGTTCAGTAGTTTGGGTTTGAAATCGAAATAACTGGAAGTTGTATTATTATAAGACATAATTACATAATAGGTAATCCAAGTAGCAAATTAAGGCGAGTGAAGTCGGCTTGACCCCTATTTTAAAGGATGTCATTTTAGAGATTATTATCTAGATAGCGTAGCGTTTGACCACATTTCACGAATCGCAAATCGACCTCGAGGGGTGTAGCCTGCCCAGTGCCCACTGCCACTGAGCTATGCCTATAGGGTGATTGGTTCTTAGACAGTATCCTTTCAGGGTGTGCTAAAACAGGGTTTGGACTATCTTTTAAGCATAATATTAGTTCAGCGTTGATACATTTTTTTCCTTCGGTGGACGTCTTCTGGATGATGGTGATGATGAAATTGACCTCACTCCAACGGAGGAGCTATATCATCACTTACCTCACAAACTACAAAAGTCGGGCAACATATAGGATACTTGTCAATAATTTGCGCCCCATTATTCTCATTATTTATGGTCTAATCATATTATGACCATAAATAATTTAGATTCCTCACATAAATCACAGAATACCCACCAAAGTACCTACCAACCAATTATCTGTCTATATTTTCTCGACAACAATTATAAGCTTTGTCCAAATGAGCGAATGTTTCTCGAGCCAGCGACAATAAATCGCCGGCAACTGTCGGCGGCAAGGCGGCCACAAATCGCTGGCCGGAGGCGATGCGGAGATTTTAGCTCGATTACGCAGTGGTGTTAAAGGTTGTAAAATATAATTAACTGTAATTTAGTTGTTTAGGGAAAGTATTTTATGTACCTACCTACCTACCTACTATATTTATTAGGGTTATGCACTCTATTTCGAAAAAAAGGAAGGCTTTATATGACCATTTTATGTTTTTATTTTTTTTATGAGAATGAATGATGTGTTGGGCTAGTCGTTCACCTGATGTTAAGCGACACGGCCGCCCATAACAGTTGCAGTGTCACTCGGAACTTTAAAATAATAAAGTTTCGTGGGACACTGCACTGCGCACGTCATCCTGAGATATCACACTATCTAATAATAAGATCACTAGACTGTGTAATCAGGTCATAAAGTCTCATTTGACCAGTAATTTCAGTAGCTAGCCCTTCAAACCGGAACACAGTAGTGCTTGCACGCTACTGCTTGGCGGCAGAATAACTGGCAAAGCGGTGGGACCTACCTAGACGAACACCGTCTGTCCGACAGTAAAGTAGTCAAGAATCTTTTTCTCTTTCTGAATGACTGAAGGTAATAATTGAAAATAAAATGAAACGACTTCACAACCCTGTACTTTTTTAAGTTTGAGCGGGTTTTATTTTATAAAATTTTCAGTGAATTCCAAAACTTTGCCTTAAACTTAGTCATCGTGGCTGAAGTAATGGCAGAACAGTTAGAATGTTTATTTTGCTAATTGTCTATTTGATACAACTTAAATGGTTCTGAAAAAGGCAAAGTTCATTCGGGAATAATTTTTACTTTACACACATCAACAGCCGGAAGACGTCCACTGCTGAACATAGGCCTCCCCCATAAAACGCCACTTTGGACGCTTATCACGGGAATTTGCTATAATCACCTCACTTGGCAGCCTGCTTGGTGATCGCAGAAGATTTTGATGTACCGCAGCGAATGCTGCTGCCCATTCTCTGGATATTCCCATAGCCGGCTCTTACGGCACCCACGGTAAGAGAATGGGGTGGTCCTATTCGCTAACCGGGACCACACGACCAATAGCCGGCGGGTCACTTTATTTAAGCCTATAAATGTATTTAAAAACTAAATCTCATAGATCTACTATTTCCTGTAACTATAGTAAGTAGTAGGTACCTATCTAAGGATTACGAGGACCACGGTCTCAAAATACCCGGGTTTACTTGATCTTTTGTAGCTGTCAATTAATTTCATATGACTCTGAACTCCGAAGCCGCACTGCGGAAGCGTACGACCACGTATTGGAATAAATAGGCACGATATGGTACCTATTTATATGGCACCTACCTCAGGGATGGTTCCCAATCTTTTAGATATGACCCCATTTTTAGGGTTCTGTACCCAAAGGGTAAAACTGACCCTATTACTATGGCTCCGCTGTTCGTCCGACCATCTGTCTGTCTGTCTATCTGTCCGTTTGTCACCAGGCTGTACCTATCTTTTGAACGCTGATAGTTAGACAGTTGAAATTCCCACAGATGATGTGTTTCTGTTGCCGCTATAACAACAAATACTAAAAATCAGAATAAAATAAACATTTATGTGGGCTCCCATACAACAACCGTGTTTTTCCCCCGCTCGTTTTTGCCCCGTGGTGGCAGGGAAGTGAAGGGAAGGGCATTTCTCCGCCTCAAAAAAATGCGATACTGTAAAAAAAATTAGACTTTGGGGGCGTCCATAAGTTGCGGCGCTTAGGGGGGGGGGGCTAAGCGAAATCTTGCCAAATCTCACGTGGGGGAGAGCGGGGGTCACGTCAAATCTAACGTAATTTTTTCTTCAAGAAATCGTGTAAAATCTTGAGAAAACTGGGCTAAATTAACTAAACCTTAAACTAAATCGCGTTTCCAGTAGTCACTCTACTAGACCACACATGAGTCCCGTGGACTGACATAGAATGAATATTCTTTTATGACTTTTAGTATTTTATTGTTCGATTTTCTCACTGTGGTTCTAGACTATGTTCTGTCTTAAATATGTACTATTCTATACCTGCTTGGTGTAATAAAACTATGACTGGGCTAAACCTGTATATTGAAGTTTTTATAGATGTAGAAATAAACCCAATATTTTCATTATTCGTTTTGCTACTTCGTCGATCTACCCAGCACGGTCGTCTTGCATAGCAGTCATTACGCTACCGTGATGACTGCTATGCAAGAATATATAGTTTGGGACGTTTTCAAAAACGGCCAAGTGCGGGTTACACGAAAAAATAAGTACCTAAGTAATTTAACAGCAAGTTTTATTATATTCTTGTATATACTAGCTGACCCGCCCTAGCTTCGCATGAGTTAATTACTTTTACGCCCTAACCTCGAGTTTTCATGGGAAGGAAAAGGAAGAGGAAAGCGAGAAGGGAAATTATAGTGAAAAATTATGAATGGATGGAACGGTAATTATAGATCGCCGTCATTCATCTTTTCCTCCCTATCTTTTTTGCTCTTCCTTCTCTTCCCTTCCCTTCGGCAGAGTGAGTAATAGTGGCTTTATCTTCGTTGCCAGCGAGCAGGTCACGTAATAATTACCTATATCTACATAACTATGAACTGTGGAGACTGATCTTATACCTACATAAAAATGATGCAAGGATGAAATTGAATAACTTCGTTAAATTTTTCAAGATATTGTAATACTTTTTTACCATTGTTAATGGTTTTTTAGTGTTTTAAATAATATATAACCAATAATTTCTGGCATAAAAGTACTTCCTTATTGCTTGGTGCAACCCGCACTTGCCAGTTTAGAAAACGTAAATTGTTTTAAATGTTATTCTGGAAAATTAGCCACTAATCCAAACCAAACCATACCAAATTTCAGCGAAATCCGTTCAGTAGTTTCAGCATAAAACGTTTTCGAAAGGACAGATAGAAGACAAAAAACTCAAAAAAGACGTGTGGGTATATTATACGCTACTATACTTTAACTTGCCGACAACGAAGATGAAGCCAATACATATCCTGACACGTTAAAGATGAATGGATGGATAGACAGAGAGGCAGTACCTCCCTTCACCGTCCCATTCATTCATCCTATTCCCTTCCCTCTTCCTTTTGACAGGGTTAGGGCGTAAATACACTTAATTAACCCGTGTGGAGGTGGGGCGAGTCAGCTAGTTTATTAGTTACTTCAAAAATGGCAATGATCATTCAAAAAATTACACAAACACATACACACCCTCACCTACAACTATGCATAAACAAACACACTTTCACACACATACACATAAACATGCAAATACACATACTCATATACATACACATACATATACACATACACATACACACGTACATACACATACTCATACACATACATACTTATATAACACGGCATCAGCTAAAATACTTATCTTATATACATTATATTATTTTATATTACATTTTGATTTCATTAGTTAAAATGTTAAATACTTAAACATAAAACTATGAATTATTTTGTATGACATAATTTATGTGAATCATTTATAAGGGGAGAAGCCATGGCTCCTGAAATACAGTTTTAAACTAGTTCAGGAGTCTATGGACTCAACAATATAAAATGTAAAAATGTAAACCTTTATTGTTTCCTGACAAATATAATCTGGGAGTTTTTAAGGCTAGAGTGAACCGGTATCTTCTAGGCCAGCATGCTCCATCGTCGACCGCATCGTTCACTTACCATCAGGTGAGCCCGTGGTCAAATGTTAGCCTATCGTTGATTAAAAAAAAATACAATAGATGACAAGTTATTGTAATTTAAAAGTTATAACAAAAAAGAAGATCCAATCAAAAGAAACGTCTGGAAACTAATTAAATGGTAGGTAATCCAATAAATGGTAATGGCATCCATGCGTCTAACAGTTTGAGAAGCTCTGTCCTCCTACAGATAATAATGCTTAGTACCGCTACCCACCTCAATAGATGCGATAGATAACCATCGCATTAGCTGCTAGATTGGAGCTGAATCTAGACGCAACGAGATACCAGAAGGGGTTTTCTGCCTTGGATTAATGCAGGTTGGCATTGACACAATATTCTGTGAAGGAGAGACAGCTTATGGCATTTTAACAAATGAAGCATTGATTACCTGAGGTGGAACGTTACACTAGCGCGGCAAATTCAAATTTTCTTGCGTTCTTTTGCCAATACTAGTGGAGGGGCGTGTAAATAGCCCTTCCAGGGGTGTAGGATTACTACTTATTTTTAAAGCGTAAATATGTACCTATCCAAATGAAAACTGCGAATATGGAATACAAATGCCGGCCGATAATAACAAGCTCGAGGACTGCACTCACCTCAGATGCCCTTACACAGTCCTTAGGTCCTCCTGAGGGAACAGCATCAGCCAATCCAGTCCAGGTGCAGGCTGGCGAGAGATTTCTCCAGCGAAGGTCGCACGACACCTCACAGTCACAGTAATCACAGTTCCAATTGGAAATTAGGTTTGCGCAAATAATAAGGAGTCCACATGAAGAAATAATTCACAAATTCGAGGAACTCGTGCAGCGGCGGTTGACGATCGAAAAAAAGTAGTGTCATATATCGCGTCAAGACAACTGACGCCATCTAGCGGATTTCCTAGGATGTCCTCGGACACCATTGGCTCATGCAGCGCTACAGACTCATATCATCGACCGGCGAAAAGCGGGTGAATTTAAAAGAATGGAGATGAACTTTTGAAATCATATGTCATAATTAATATTATGCGATAGCGCTTCACCATGCACCCCGCCTTGGAAGGTCGCGAGAGCTTTCAAAACGAACTACCTTCTTGATTCATGACTGGTCCGAGTACATAGCGGATTGAAAACAATGAACATAAAAATGAGGCGTGGAACTTAACTAAATATTATATGTTTATTATAATTAATTGTGGAGTTGATAGTAATATTATTGTGTGGGAATGGGATAAAGTTTAGTGATAGCGCGCTTGTAAATTCCAGCTTGCGTTTTGACCATCGCCACGCGGACGGTGTCATTAGAGCCCTTGTAGACTTCGGTGATTATTCCAAGGGGCCAGTACAAGGGAGCGGTGTTCTCATGCTCAACGAGAACAACGGTTCCTATCTCTATCGGTTTTTCTGGAGTAGCCCACTTTTGTCGAACTTGCAACGTATGCAGATACTCTAAATGCCACTTTTTCCAAAACGATTGAACCATACTATCCAGCAACTTCTTCCGTTCGTGTAAATTCACGCGTTGTGCGGACAGATCGGCAGCAGGTATGTACTGCAACGGCGTGGACATCAGAAAATGTGCGGGAGTAAGCACCTCTGGGTGCGGATCCGAAGACAATACACTCAAAGGGCGAGAGTTCATTATAGACTCAATTTGAGTCAGAACAGTTTGCAGCTCTTCATACGTGAGTAGCTGACTTCCTATCACTCTATACAGGTGCGTCTTCATGCTCTTTATATTACTCTCCCACATAGCGCCGAAATTGGGCGCTCGCGGGGGGATCATCTTCCACTCTATGCGCCGTGACAACAGCTCGTTTGTGAGTGCAGAGTTAAAGTTTGAGCTCAACAAAAAACTGTAAAGCTCATCTAACTGCGCCTTAGCACCGACGTACGTAGTTGCATTGTCCGAATAAAGGCAAGAGACAGGTCCACGGCGTGAAATGAAGCGTTTATAGGCGGCCAGGAAAATACCTGAGGTCAGGTCAGAGACCAGTTCTATATGAACGGCCTTGGTGACCATGCAGACAAATAAGCAGATATATGCTTTTTGCGAGTGTTGACCTCTACGGCGGGTAAGGGTTATACGAATCGGCCCAGCATAGTCGACACCAGTGTGAGTGAAGGCCTTAGCTTCCGAGACACGATACGTCGGAAGGTCGGCCATCATTGGCGTTGGATGCGTCGGGTTGGTTTTGAAGCATGTGTTGCACTTTCGCAACTTTGCCCTGATTACCGTTCTAGCATCTGATATCCAATAGCGTTGGCGTATGATTGACATGAGAAGGCCAGGCCCCGTGTGACAGTTGATAATATGAAGATGTTCTATTATCAAGTCCACAACATGGTCATGTTTTGGAAGAAGAACAGGATGCTTAGACTCGAAAGGTAGCTGTGACCCAGAGAGTCTTCCACCGATACGCAGAATTCCATCTTTATCCAGAAAGACAGCCAGACTTCGTAGCTTTTTAGCGGGCAACTTTCCCGCTTTGATCAGCTTTATGTCATCCGCGAAATGTACAGCTTGGACTGCCTGCAAGAGAGCTATCTCTGCTGCTGCCATTCCTGATACGGAGCGTGGTTCGCGGTTGGCGCTAGGTATAGCTAATTTTAGTACATATGCAATGATGCGAAGCAACTTGTCCCACGAAGAGATTCGTTGCGCCAGCGCACATAATAGCGGTAGATCTGTATGCGAAGTAACAGTCATGACGCTTGCTTTGTGCTCTGGCAGATCATTGCAGTTGGCGGGAGAGAATGGTTTTATCGGCCACTCCTCTGGAGCAGAGCGTATCCACGGTGGGCCGTTCCACCACAGGTCGTGAGATAGGAGCTGCGATGGGAGCATCCCACGAGAAAGTCCATCACTGGGATTTATGGCTCCAGCCACGTGGTAAAAATGTTCAGCGGCCAAGTTCTCTTGGCATTGTGCGACGCGGTTACTTACGAAAATGGACCAACGGTGTGGCGAAGAATGAATCCACGATAATGCGATCGTAAAATCAGAAAACGCGTATATCTCAGCAATGGGAATACGCGCTGCGTAAGTGTCGCGTACAGTCTTCACTAATTTTGACATTAGCAAAGCGGCGCATAATTCGAGGCGAGCAAGCGTTGTAATTTTTGTCGGCGAGACCTTTGACTTTGCGCAGAGAAGGCGAGTTTGAATGCCGGCAGGAAAAGTACAATGGGCGTAGATGACGCAACCCAGACCATTCATACTCGCATCACAAAATGCAACAAGACGCAGGTCACAACCTGCTTGAACACCTACATGTCGCGGAATCCGCAGAGTATCAAGCAGGTGGAACTCTTGTGCTAGAGCGGTAAATCGGGTGCGTATGTGCTCAGGTGCAGGATCGTCCCAGTCACTCTTACTCAGCCACAACTCCTTAATGAGTAGCTTGGCATAGAGGACCACAGGGGCGACCAGACCGAGCACGTCAAACAAACGCGCAACTACCGAGAGTATATTTCTCTTCGTGCACTTCTCAGTTATCGCAGTGGAAGTGAAGAAGAAATTGTCTCCACATGGTTCCCAAGAGAGGCCTAATACCTTCGAAGCAGCATTGCCAACGTCAAATTCAAGCGACTTGCGGTGTGAGTCTGGAAGACTGTTAAGCAGAGCTGGCGAGTTGCTCAACCACTTCACCAGTTCGAAGTCACCTTCTTTGAACATCTTTATCAGATCATGTGCAAGCTGTACGGCAGCTATCTCGTCGGGAACTGAATGGACCAAATCGTCCATATAAAAAGAAGTCTCAGCCACTTGCGCTGCTTCTGGGTAGACTTGACCCATATCTGAAGCTAACTGTCGCACGGTGCGCATAGCTACGTAAGGGCTAGATTTCAGACCGAATGGTTGTCTATTGAAAGCATAAGTGCGTACTTCTTCAGATTCATTGAAGCGGAATAGAATACGTAGATATTTACGCTGTTCTACCGGCACACCAATACGTAAATAATGTTGTTTTATATCAGCGTTCATAGCGATCGGAAACAATCGGAAATCTAATAGCAGTAGAAACAAATCCGTTTGTAAATTGGGGCCGATGTGCAATACATCGTTTAGCGACAGCCCAGTATGGGTTTTGGCACTAGCGTCTAGCACGATTCGCGGCATCGGCTTGTCTGGCCTCACCACAGCACTATGGGCTATGTAATAACCATCAGTAGTAAGCTCTGACTTGTCAACAGGAGTGAGGTACCCGTTATCAACATAGTCTTGTATCACCTTATTGTAATTCTCGCGTAAACTTGGCATTTGACGAAGCTTACGCTCGAGCGTCATTAAGCGGCGATAAGCAGCGGTGTATGAATTGCCAAGTTCCACGGGGTCCTTACAAAATGGCAGTGCAACGGTATAGCGGCCTACGGCATCACGGGTCACAGTCGACGTGAAAATATTTTCACACTCTGTCTCCTCCGGTGATAGCAATCGTTTCGTCGGCACTTCCTCAAGTTCCCAAAATTTTTGAACTAAGTCATTGAGAGCTAAAGCCGTGAAAGAAGCGACGGTAGGTATCACGTCTTTGCGTGGAAAATCGCCCATTAGGACGTACCCAAATGTCGTCGATAATGCAGGTGGGGCTCGCGGCCCACATTCGACCCTGTTTCCTAAGTAGATGTATGGGAAGAGCTGAGCACCTAACAATAAATCGATACTTCCCGGAATGTTCCAATTTAAATCAGCGAGGGGAATATCATGGAAATTTAAGTCACTTTCCCACTCGATGAACTGCGTCGGTAATTTATCTGTTATGCATTCGACAACTAAAGCGTGAATGGAATACTTTTGTTCAGGATAAATGCGTGACTCAATGTCGAGATAAACAAATCCTATAATAGGACGGGAGGCGGAGCCGACACCTTTGACAAAAGAATTGCTCAAAGGCGTTATCGGAAGGTTTAATGTACGGCAGCAATCAGTTGTAATTAAATTATTCTGACTGCCGTTATCAATGAGGCACCTCACTATAGACTTATTCCCGGAACCACCCTTAGGCCGCGCGTACACCTGAGCGGTAGAAAGCAGAATCGTTGCCTTTGATTTCACTTCGGTGGTATGCAATGCGGTATTCTGATTACAGTGCAGTAAATTAGCGCTTGCAATATTTTGTGATGCTGCTGTCATGCTAATATAGCCCTTATGATCAGAAGTATAAGGCTGATATTGCGGAGTGGCTTCTGCATTAAATAAAGGCTCGGAAACAGTCGGAGCGGAGAGCGCGCAGGCACCCGAGGGGGCGGGCGCGGTCGCGGGAGCGGGGGCAGGCAACAAGTGCAAGTTATTGTTTACCAAAGCGGAATGTGAATGCGTATTATTTTTCTTATCATTAACATTGTTATTATTAAAATGCAGGAGCGTGTGATGTCGCTTTTTGCATAACTCACAAACAGACGACGAGTTGCAATTCGAAAGGTTGTGCATTGTACTAACACAGTTGACACATCCATGCTTCGATTTTACGAATTGATACCTACTACGTGCATCAAGCTTTTTAAATTGTATGCAGTTATATAACCGCGTGTGATCAGTACTTCCACATAAAACACATTGCTGCGCTGCGGTCGAAGATGCAGCGAGCGCACAAGCAGGCTGCGCGGGTGCAGGCGCTAGAACAGATTGTTTACCTCGCCCGGGCGATTCCTCCGTAGGCTCGCTCGCTACGAACGACTTGTAGGTATGCTGCTCCCGCGCGTTGCGATTACGGGTCTGTGTATTAGCGGGCGTCTTATTCGAGTAATTATTTCGCGTGTTAGAACGTTCCAGTATTTTAGCTTGATCCTGCACAAAGGCAATCAGCTGTTGCGAAGTAGGTATTTCAATGTTTCGTACAGAAAGTTCAAATGCTTGGATAGTTTGTGCATCCATTTTTCTAAGGGCGCATTGCAAAAAAACAAAGTCAGTCAGATCAGGTATCGCCAGCTGTTTGAGAGCCGACAAAGAAGCGGAATAGGTACTGATAAATAAGTCGAGGTTGTTTGCATTGTGCGAGCAATTCTTCAAGTCGAGTATATTATTTAAATAAAATGTACCCAAGGCGCGCTTATCTTGATATTTCTTTACTAAACTATCCCACAAAATAAGGTAAGTTTCACCAGTCGGAACAATACCAGCGGTGAATTTAAGTGCATCACCTGTTAATTTAGATAAGAGATATTGCACACGTTGCGAATCAGACAATTGGGCATTCGAGTGAATATTAGCTTTAAATGACTGATAGAATAAATTCCAGTTTTCGGGGTGACCGTCAAAACTGGGAATCACCAAAGGCTGCAATTTCACTACAGATTTAGTCGAGTTACTCGCCTCATGCAAACGCTCCTTGGAGTCAGCAGTCAATTTCACTCGAGTGTGTTTTACTCGCGAGTACAAATCCTCGAAAGAATCAAGGCTAGCGTAATCAGGGATAGCGGTAGGTTTCAATGTAAGCGTTATTCTATTTATTTCATCTATACAAACCTCAAACTTATCCCGCAAATCATCTATCGTCTCAGACTCAGCCATGAACGTTTCCTTTGAACGTGAGTCAAAAGAAGAGATATTTTTTGACGAGTTATACAATCGATTTATGCGTTGATATATGCGTTCCTTTTTTTGATTCAACAGAACTAACATAACATCTTGATCTGATGTCGATTTTTCCGTCATATTGGCAAAAATAAATTACGATTAAACAGAAAATGTGGGTAGCGTGTAAACAAATTACAAGGCGAAATACTTGATGAAGCGAAAAATACCCTACAATAGGTACTGATGGACTATTTATGTAGTAACAATTAAATTGAATAACTAATATGACATAACCAATTAATACGTTACCAATCAGTTTTACAATTAATTGAACCTCCACGAGAATTGAACAGTTGCTAATAAGCAGATCAATCTCGGGCATAAAATGGTGGCGTAAAAAGCGTGAATTAATTTACAGATTTTTACCAAACGTTACGTAAAAACTTTGAAAAAGTTCGCGGAACTATCCGTGACTCGAAAGGACCAAAAACTATGGAGGGGCGTGTAAATAGCCCTTCCAGGGGTGTAGGATTACTACTTATTTTTAAAGCGTAAATATGTACCTATCCAAATGAAAACTGCGAATATGGAATACAAATGCCGGCCGATAATAACAAGCTCGAGGACTGCACTCACCTCAGATGCCCTTACACAGTCCTTAGGTCCTCCTGAGGGAACAGCATCAGCCAATCCAGTCCAGGTGCAGGCTGGCGAGAGATTTCTCCAGCGAAGGTCGCACGACACCTCACAGTCACAGTAATCACAGTTCCAATAATTAGGTTTGCGCAAATAATAAGGAGTCCACATGAAGAAATAATTCACAAATTCGAGGAACTCGTGCAGCGGCGGTTGACGATCGAAAAAAAGTAGTGTCATATATCGCGTCAAGACAACTGACGCCATCTAGCGGATTTCCTAGGATGTCCTCGGACACCATTGGCTCATGCAGCGCTACAGACTCATATCATCGACCGGCGAAAAGCGGGTGAATTTAAAAGAATGGAGATGAACTTTTGAAATCATATGTCATAATTAATATTATGCGATAGCGCTTCACCAACTAGCTTAATTACTCAACGTGATTACATGAAAACTAATTATGCGCGAATAAATAGAATGTATTTATAAATTACAATTAAAAGTATCACCTACATATCAATGGTTTAGCGACAAATGGCAATAGACTGAAAAACTAAGACGAAATTTGTTTATTGCCATTTGTCGCTAAACCAATAATATCTAGGAGATACTTTTTTTTTTTTTTACTTTTAATCTTAATTTGTTGATACATTCTATTTCTCTACGTTAAATCAGTTTTTATGTAATCACGTTTAGTAATTAAGCTATTATTGGGAAAATAATGCAAGACAATTTGTAATTGCCGCGCTAGTGAAACTTTCCATCTTAATTAATGAATATTTATAAGTAGGCATTACTTATACGCCTCTAAAAGTAATAAGTAAGTAATAATGCATTTTATTATCGATCCTTAATGAGCTGTCAATAAAAGTCATTTTAGAATTGTTTTTATTGAAACAATAAAGTGACGATAAAAGGTATATTAAGGTCTTTAATGCATGATCTCAATTTAAGTTGTAAATTATACAATAAAGCTATCAAAATGGTCTCTTAAGTGCACAATAAATTGATATTGTGCTTGCAGTTTTTATTGTATTGCATGTATTAACTATTATTGTTTTTTTTTCTTCTTATATTTTGGCTCCACACATAGTGTATTTAGCCAGTGTCAAGTATTGTAGTTTTTCATCGTATTATGAAATATTTCATGTAAAGTCAAGTCTTAGTCACAGTCAGTCAGGGTAGTCATAGTCCAGTCTAAGTCAGGTAGTCATAATCCAGTCTAAGTCATGTCCTAGTAAAGTAGTGGCAACTTTACTAGAGGCTTCTATGGAATTTTGGAAGCAACACGAAAAACCACGTTTCACTACATTATATCACTTGCCAACACTTACACTCGTAATTCAGCACTTAATGCGTAAAATGCCACTAATTTTAATCATTAACACTAGAAAAAGCATAAGTTTTGTGAAATAATACAACAACGACGTGAACTTTTTCACGTTCCCGCCAAAACTCCCAACTATTATTGTTATCTACATCTTATTATTTTTTATTTTTTTATTTGGGTAATCTTTTCTTTTTTCAACCAGCACTACCACTCGTTCCACACCACACAAAGGTTAACTGGAAGAAAATGCTACTAAGCATTAAGTTCGCCTATGTACTTGATTATCTTGTGCAATAAAGCATTTTCTATCTATCTACCTTTTAACCGTTATACGGCACCCATATATGGTTGAAATTCCATCAACCCGCACTAAGCGTTTTGCTATACACTTTATAGTGCGAACAGCCAATGAGTGGAACACCTTGCCAGCGTCCTTGTTTCCAGCTAACTATGATCTGGGGGTCTTCAAGACGAGAGTGAACACGTATCTTCTAGGCAAGCATGTTCCATCGTAGACTGCGTCATCACTTTCCATCAGGTGAGACAGTGGTCAAATGCTTCGCCTATCAACAATAAAAAAATAACCTACATAATTATTTTTATAATGAGTTCTTGATAAAAATGTTTTGAGCATGGATCACTGTTATTCCGATTTGGCTGTGTAGGAAGGGGACGTAAAAATTAAAAAAAAAAACAACTGAAATCAATTCGAATGAAATGTTGTAGCCAAATTGCAGCCGATTTAGACGCATCATCATCATCATCATCAACTGCCTGAAATGCAACACTATCATGAAATTGATTTTTCACCTCACTAGCTCGGAAAGGTTCTTTTTGTCATTCAAAATCTGGGCGCAAAAACGCATTTTGATCGCTAGCGTGGAAAGTGTTTTTAAAATTCGAACGTTTCTATTCAATAATTTTCTTGTTAATAATTGAGGATTTCATCACAGATCTGCCCGAATTTAACCTTCTTGATATCGCCACTCTACTGAAAACTCATTAATACCACAGACTACCTCCTCCTCCTCTTTCTCGTTCACCAACCTCATTTTTAGAATAATCGCACTGTCCAGCACCAAAGAGTATATCAGGCCCGGGTCAGCTTTAGTACCGATGTCTCCACGAAACGCTCGTGTCACACGCATTCCGACATTTTCTTTGCATCAAGTGACTTCTATAATGTCAAAAGTCAATTGTGTTGTTGTCATGGAAATTATGTACATAACACAACCTAATTAATCGGTATAATTCGTAGTTTTTCTGGCTTTTTGTGTATAATTTCAAATTAATATATCGTTATCATCATCTTCTTTGCCTTTTTCCCATTTCGCATTTGTTATTGGGGTCGGCTCCCAAGCTCCCAGTCTAATCTGTAGCGGCAAGCTATCAGAATTACACGAGCGGACCGTGAGTTTGCCTAATTCTCAGCTGTTCTTGTTTTTCGTTAATCCTGATAGTTTCAGGTTTCGCACATTTATAAGTAAATCTAGATAAGACCCGTTAAATTTCAGTGGGGGCTGGGGGCCCTTTATCTCCACGGCACGCTGGGCTGAAGCTCAAATTGCCCTTATACAAGATCTGGCCCTGAGCGGCTGCCATCTGATCTCACAACCCATAAGGAACCAGTAACAAGGATGGTTAGACCTGGTATCAGATTCTATCAGGCGTCTGACTACCCGTTACGATTGCTATAGATGGTCTTATGACAACCGGGACACCGGGACCGACGGCTCTCGGAGGCACGGATGGCATCGAAAACTGCACATAACTTACTAGATAAATCATCGGTGCAAGGCCGAGGATCGAACCTGGTGCCGTAAGATTGCGAAGTGCACATGTTACTGCTCTGCTACCATCGCTCTAACTTCATATTATATACCAATTATCTTAATCAGTTGAGCATGGGCAGTGACTATGGTTATTGATCAACACTATGGCGACGCGAAAATGTCATGTTGAAGCTTGCAACTAATAAAACTCATCGCCTGTTAAGTATCCCAAGGGACGATAAATTACGAGAATCATGGTTGTCTTTTCTGATTCCTACAAATACTGAGCTCAGTGGCCTGTCTTAGTGAACAAACGTGTTCGCCAAAATCACTTTGATATACCCCCAATTTGATGGGATGGGTAACCGTCTTCTGCATGGATATCCTTGTTCACTGCAAATGAAGTGTTGCACGGGATTCCCTTGAGCTTATCTGGTGAGTAAACTCAATTTGAATAGCAAAAATAAATAATTAAAATAAAAATGGTTTCAACCCAAAAAATGGCCTAAAAATGGCAGTAAAAATACAAAGCTTAGGCTAAGAAATAAAAATAAATAAAAGCTATTTCAGTCTCATTTGTTTCATTTAATCCTTATTAGCGGGTGCTTCATCTTCCTGTAGTATTAAAATGTAATAGGTTAAAATAATAATAATAACTTCCATGTCGATATTTTTTTGGCGTGGCGCGTCACTATGGTATCGATATCGATATTTGAATATGGAGCTAGGTACATCACTATGGCGACACCAGCGTTTCGTGGAGACACGGGAACTAATCGTCGATCATATAGAGCTGTCCTATCTGTCTTTGACTAGTATAGTAGATATCTGTGGAGTATATACTTAACCAATACGCTATCCAGCACGGCAACTGTATGGAAAATAGATGAAAAACACTTTTTTTTTAAATTTTCCATGAATCACGTGACGAGCTAGTCGTTTACCTGATGTTAAGCGTTACTGCTACCCATAGCTAAATTAATAAGCCAAAAACTAATCTTTTCTTAGCCTTTTAGCTGGTTTTCTTGCATTTTCCTCGCTGTAGTGAGGTGAAAAGTTGTGTGTTGCACTCGGCAGCAAAGTTTTTCTGCGTCTCGTACCTTTGAAACCTTCGCTACGCTGGTGAACACATAGTCCTAAAGATTTCCGCAGTCAGAGGTCATGTGACCATAGCTCAGTTGGTTGCAGAAGCACGAAAAAAAAGGAAAAGGGGAAAAATTAGTAATGAAAATTAATGATAGAAAAATTGCACACAGGTTTCTAATACGACCAAAATCAATAGGTATCTTTTTATCCCGGAAAACTTATTCCCGCGTCATTCCATGTGAATCACGCGGTGCCACTACCTACAACAAAAAGTACAAATTAATCGCTATAGAACCGCAAAACAGAATCCAAGCTATGTGTATACCGAGGTCCTAGAGGCTAATACAGTTACCTATTACCTAATACTTTATCTCTGACAGATAAGGCTCCTCGCACACTATACGGACGACACGGCGCGTATCGCGGCGGCAGATAGAGTACAATCGGAGGCAGACAAGCGTTGCCCATTTACGACGCGGCACCGTATTCTTGGCAGTTTGATGAAGGTTTATTGGTCTGGTGAGAAGAAAGGTGTAGAACATGTAGTCGGGCGGATACAGAAATTTATTATGAGATAATTATTTCGAGTAAGTAAATCCAAATTTAGCATCCTGAAGCTCTCCTACTATCAAGATCCATGCAGAGCTTCAGAATTTAGAACGCTTTTCAAACTGGTTTAAAGACAGAATAATTTTTAATGTAGGTAAACGAAAATGATTACAATCAATAAAATAAAACATTCTTAGGTTCTACTGTAGCAGATTAAGTCAAACTTAAATTACTTATTAGCCGTAGTAATGTCTAGATTGTAATCTTAATGAAGCACTAGTTAAAGTACTTCATTACACAAAAAAAAAATGAAATAAAATGACATAATATACGATACAAGAACAATTTGTGCTCTTTTCTTTAAATGATGAATTCCATGTACCTACATCTTCCTGGTAAATTGGTTAATTACCACGCTTGGTGCTGGACTGCCTGCGTCAAGGGAGGGGGGGCTGAGTCCCCCTGCTGTATCCGCGCCTGTATGTAGTTAGTGCGAGCTGACTCCGGTAGTGTGAATCATGGATTCGATGATACGGTGAAAGAAAATGAGTGTTGCTTCTGCAGCTTAGTCCTCGCAGTTCCTGTCTGAGTGCACTCCAATCCCAACTTCATTTTTTATTATTTGAAAGGATGCTAGTGATTTGTGATTTTTGTTCGGTAATTTTAACGACATTAGACTAATTTTTTTTTCAATCAGTCCGCCGTTTGCTCGAATTTCTTCACAAAAAATCTTTAGCACCGTGCTTGACTCCCTTAGAGGGAAAATTTTCAAAAACCCTTCCATAGTATGTGAATAATTTGACAGTTTACAGTGAATGCTTTACAATGAACCTTACAAATATGGAGAGGATTCAAGACAACACCCAGTGTAAACCTATTCTGTAACGCGACGAACGTTAGATTTCTACTTTGTACCGTTTCGCTAACCGACGGCTGCTTAACCCGTCGTATTTTGGATTCTAAGCCGCAACGGGTTCAAGGTGATAAATCTGCGTTGCGACTCGCGTCCTTAATATATGCGACCGAGATTCACACATCGCGGGCTCGTGTATATTAGCGTTTATATTTGTGTGACCGCACCTTTAGACAAGACGTGGAAAATGGCTCGGGAGCTTAAATCAAATATACTATAGATACACAGTCTGTATGAAAATCACACCTCAAAAGTGTCCCTGCGCCAATGCTTACTTATACAGATATATACGTACCTCTCCAGCTAATATAAAATAGTACACAAGCGGTTGTTTCATTTTAATAATGAACCATAGCACCCTGTAATAGCGTTGTAAAACAATAATATGTGAGTTATATCACTTTCATTAGGCGCGGTCTCACGTGACTGCGAGCAAAAAGAAGGCATAATGTTATGTCTTGTATAAACGGTGCCGTTTTCGAGGTGGCGATCGTGGATCTACCCTATATTTTCATCGTAGCTCGGGAGTTATGTTTTCAGCCGAGGATGAAATATAGAACTTTGCAAAGTTAATAAAAACTGGGGTCAATTGAAACGCGGTCTATTCCGACTAGGCTATTTGACTGCTATCAAAAATGAAAAATTAATTAACATTTTCATAAAGTAGGTTAAAAATGAATGTAATAATTGAAAAAATAAGTAGAATCGGTAAATAAATCGCGGAGCTTTAAAAGTTTCTGGAGGGGCATCGCCACGCTACCCTATTTTTTGTATTTTTTTTTGTTTTTTGTTTTTTTTGAGGGGGGGGAAATGCCCTCGTACTTCCCTGCCACCACGGGGGTGATGGCAGGGGGTATGTGGGACTCGAACCCACTAAAACCCCCCCGTGATCCGTCCGCCGCCGGGATGGGGCGAGATAGGGTCGCGCTAGCATTCACTATCCCGTCGCCACGCTACCCTAACCTAACCTAACCAATGGTCAAAATTTGTTAGAGTTTTTAACCCATTGGTTACCTTAACTACGGGTCAAAAAACCGACCCTTGGCCTATTGGCGCTGCTCCTTGCATGTGACGTCATATGTAAGGAGATTGTATGTAGAGCTATTATCATAGAGGTACCACAGCTTAATAATAAGGTACCGTATTAATAATTTTTGACGCTGGCTCTTTTTCTTCTTGTATTTTAAAATGCTTGTAGCTTTGTAATTTTTTGAGATAAGTATTTTTTTTAATGTTGATAGGCAAAGCATTTGACCACTGTCTCACCTGATGGTAAGTGATGACGCACTCTACTATGGTGCATGCTTGCCTAGAAGATACGTGTTCACCCTTCGACTTGAAGACCCCCAGATCATAGTTAGCTGGAAACAAGGACGCCGGCAAGGTGTTCCACTCATTGACTGTTCGAGTGTTCGCACTATAAAGTGCATAGCAAAACGCTTAGTGCGGGTTGATGGAATTTCAACAATATAATATGTTTTGTGCGCCTTAATGTCCGGTGAAAGAAGGGAGATGGAGGAATAAGATCGTATAGAATAATAATAATTTAATTTTTAGAATAATAATGAAATTATTTAGAATAATAATTTAAAGTTTGTTTTCACGATTCCTTATTTATTGAGAAATTTTATTTATTTGTGCAATACAATTTTATCAGTCAAACACCTAACACCTAGTTCCTAACTCCTAACACCATCTCAAAAGCCGTTACTCCCATAAACTAACCAAAGTCTCAAAACTCGTTCCATTGTTGCCCATATCCAGCCTCTATCCCCCTATCAGCTACTTAAAACAACATCAAAATCATCTCAGCCATTCGCCATCTTAGATCTGCAGATTTCCATTTGCGATGCGCATGCGCACCATACTAGAGAATGTTTATGGAGAACGTCAGATTAGATCCAAGGAGAGACCTCGGTAAGGAGGCCGGTAGCTTTATTTAAAACCGATTGTTTTGTGTTAAGATTATTGTAATAGTTTGTTTAGATTGTGAAAATAACTTATTTGTGTAACTTTAGGTTGCGATCTACGAATTAATTGTGTTGAGATACGTAAGTAATTAATGGCTGAAGTATTAGAAAAAAGAAAAATAAAGCGCTGCGACCCTACTTAGTGAAAAACTTATTTTGTCACATCACACATCGACAGCTGGAAGACGTCCACTGCGGAACACAGGCCTCCCCCATAAAACGCCACTTTAGACGCTTATCATATATGGGGTATTGCCATAATCACTACGCTAGCCAGGCGGCTTGGTGATCGCAAAAAAATTTAATGTACCAAGGAGAATACTGCTACCCATTCCCTGGATTTCCGGCTGGATTGTAGCCGGCTATTCTTCGGAAGTTCGTTTATAATCCGTACATCTAAGGATTGGAACTTGCTTCCCGCAACAGTTTTCCCTTCCACATACAATCTAGGCGTATTCAAAAGCAGAGTGAATAGGTATCTTCTGGGTAAGCGTGTCCCATAGCGTGTAGGTTTCATCTACACTTACCATCAGGTGAGATGTGGCCAAACGCTGACCCATTTGCAATAAAAAAAAAACCCACGGGAAGAGATGGGGTGGTCCTATTCGAAAACCGGGACCACGGGCATTTTTGACTATTACCTCGAGGTTTTCCAACTCAAAGTCCCTATTACTTCATATTTAATTATTTAACCTTAGTTATTTTGAGGCTTTAGGGCTCTACTAGTATTATAAAATATATATATCTACTCTGTGGCTCTACATAAGTATAGTATAACTATTTTTAATCTACGATTATGCCATGAATCGTCGAGAAATGGGCAGCACATTTTAATCAATGATTATGATTTAACTATCACATCAACAGCCGGAACACGTCCACTAATGAACATAGGCCTCCCCTATAAAGCACCGCTTTGAGCGGCTGCTCGCCTTTTGCATCTATCGGCTCACCGCGGCTTTTACCAGATCGTCAGTCTTACTAGTGGGGGGCCGTACTACGCTGCGTCTTCCAGTTCGTGGTCGCCACTCGAAAACCTTTCTTCCCCATCGGTTTTGAGTTCTACGATCGATGTGGCCCATTGCCATTTCAAATCAAATCAAAATCAAATCAAATAATCATTTATTGACATAAAAGGGTTTATACATCTTATTGAGCCCAAAGACTCCCGAACTAGTGAGAACACTGTATTTCAGGAGCCAAGACTTCTCCCATTCTTTGACTTTATTATTATGTCATATTATACTAAAATATTACTAAATTTATAGTTTTATTTTAACTTTAAAATAAACAATAAAAAGAAAAGAAAAATGCTGGTTTATTGTGCCCTTGTGTGTGCGTGAGAGTATTGAAGTAGTGTGATGTCAGTATGGGTCTGTGAGTAAGTTTTCAACTTTCTAACTCTAAGAGCTATTATATCGGTCACTTTAGTTCTCCTTGATTTAACTATAATATCTATAAATGAGTAAGCCTTTGCATCTTAAAGCTTATGCAACCTTCTCCATAGACACCTAGCAGCTAGCATCTAGCTAGCTAGATATGCAGGTATGTGCCAACATTTACACCACCGGTACCTATTATATTACCTGCACCACAGGTCAGGGTGTCAGGCTGTATCATTAAACGTGGGCATTACTGAGATATTCGAGATATCGGATCGGCCGGTTACCCAACGTTGCCAAAGGAGAGGTTTTATATTATATAAACTATTATATTGTATTATGTATAAAAGGTGTCGGATGGCCGTTGTCAGTAATACCATTGACTTGTACCATTAATGGTGCAACTGACGCAACTAGAGCATTAGTACCTACCGTCATGAATGAAGCCATATTTAATAGTTATAAGCAAAGGAGACAAGGTTGATGTTTGGTTTTGTCTATTGGTATTCCTTTTTATACATAATATACTGTGTCCCGGTTTGTAAGGTACTGTAGCTAGTGAAATTTTACTGTGAAAATGAGACTCTGACATAATCTCACGGTCTATCTTGTTAATAAACTGTGTACAGATAGACCTTTTTAGAACAGCCAATCGGAAGTCATATATTGCTTGACATGAAATAGATGTAATGATTTTGTACCTAATCAAAACATGTGATTGTATTATTCTCAAACCTAGTATTTATGTGCTCTATTGTGGACGATGTGAAAGTGAACCGAGCCTACCTTCAAAGCCGCGCACCTTAAATTATTTGCCTAAGCAATATTCGAAATTTAACGCTTATTTAGTATATTCGTTTAACGCTTATTGCTTTGTTATACAGGATGTTTGGAGTACTTATACTCTTTTTATAGTATAGTTGTGGTAGGTCGTGAGTATCGAATTTAGTAGGTACCTACTTTTTGTTGTTTTAGTAGAGTGTTTCGAGCAGGGAAAAATATTTAAACGTAATTTTCTATGGGTTTAGTGAATTATATTGGGATATATATTGCCGTATAGTCCCGGCTTAAGAATAGCCCCCCTCCCCCACTACCTCTCAGCTTTGATAAGAGAAAGGCAAGTAGCTGTTCAATCAAAGTGGTGTTTTTTTGTGGCTTATGTTCAGCAGACGGACACGAAGGAGTGCTTGCTAGCCAAAGGCGACGTCGGAAATAGAGTGAAGGCGAGAGGGAAGAGCATGAAGGCTGACCCCGTCACCATGTGAGATAAGTACAAATAATGGACGTAGAAAAATATAGCCCTATTAACACAGAATGGAAAGTCTGAACGCCACTATGTTTACGATTTTTATAGCGGTAGGTATTAGCAATATCGCCTGCGTAGGATTCAAATTTTTCCCAAGCCACTATGTTTATTTACACATAGCATGCTTTAAATTGTCTACTGCACACGCGCAGGGCACGTACTCTCTCAACTTGTTTGCACCATGCACCTGGGTACCCATCACTTCATTAATAGATCATATAACGAGTTTGCTTTTCACACCATTGTACTGAAATCTAGCTCGGATCTCTACATTACGTGTGTAAATGCCTCATTAGAACACAGGATGAGAGAATCGATGTAATTTGGTTACAATGTAGGTATCGAGTACTTAATCTTGAGTTAGTACCCACTGGACCAGCTACAAGTCAAAACGTTCAATAATTCCATTTAAAAAAGGGTTTTAAGCAAGTTCAGTCGCCTTAATTTCATCATACTGGTGATGACTTTTGTAGGGTATCCTTAAAGCACATTGTCTCATTGATAGAATGTGAGCACCTTAAGAATTTTGCTCTTGAACATTGCTCTTAGAATTAGCAAATTGAAATGGCAATGGACATGCCATATCGTTTGTAGAACTGACAACCGATGGGAAAGAAAGGTTATCGAGTGGCGAACCAGGAGAACGCAGCGTAGGCCCCCAATTAGGTGGACCGACGATCTGGTTAAAATCGCGGGGAGACGATGGATGCAGAAGGAAAGCAACCGCTCAAAGTGGCACTCTGTGGATGTTCAGCAGTGAACGTCTTTAGACTGTTGATGATAACCATAAACCACTATTTCCTGTCTTCTTCAATAAAATAACTTAATTACGATGCATAAGTTGTTCATCACTGAGGAGTTATCTCCAGAGTCCAAAGCTCATGGTTTGCTCAACTTTACCTCATCTGCACTTCGTCTGTCAAGGCAGCCACTCACTCAGGACAAGGCCATATATTTTGATAGATTAGGTAGGTACTTGTTTAATTTCCAGTTAGCTCAGTGGGCTTACACCTTTCCTCTGAGGGAAACCGTCGGTGGACAGATGTCAATCAATAATTTCAACTCTATCACATTTACCTAACGACACGTTTTGCATCACAATGCCACCGCTGCGGTGTTACTCCTATCACGAATACGCATCGACTCTTGCGCAGGTTACTAACACTGCATCCTTCTTTCTCTAACCTTAAAAGAGGAAACGAGACGGCAAGCTTATTATTTCGCAAGGCGGATAGTATCAAAATGTCAACGCACATTTCTGAGATAGTACACGTAGGTGCAATGGAGGACAAAATAACGAGTAAACACATTTTTCTAACATTAACATTAATAAAAATATTAATGGTCTAAAAATAGAAAAGGTTGCCAGATAAAGAAAATTCAGACCCCAATTTATTAGGTCCCGCGAGGGTCTGGGTAGTCTAGGTAATGGAATTTTATACTACTTTGATTTCGGCACAGTTCTAACTGAATAAATACAATTTCGTTTAAAATGAATAGACAATTTCGTCTGCTTTAATAAAACAAAAGTATTTTGTCTTAGTAGATGAATTTAAAATTGATATAGAAAGGTCTGCATAATGTTCCGTTATGACGACAAAGATAACTTTAGGCTAGCAATACTGTAATACAATGCTGTAATACAAAAGCTGCACATATAATGCCTAGTATAATATACACGTGCAACTTTTGTTATAAGTAGTAAATATTACGCTGTGCTATAGGCTAAGCTAAGCTAAGCTATAAAACTGAATAACTACAATAATACCTAGCTATCAACTTATAAATGCTATAGTATCTACAAAAATGCATCTGGATTGTAAACTGGCCGCGCTGACCTATGATGACAGTTTTAGACAGTGGTGAAATACAAGCGTAATAAAAGATTTAAAAAAAGAATGTGCTATCAACTGGTTTTCCACCAGTGGCGTGAACCCTTGTTTCAAGCCACTGGTCTACTTATTCCTTAATATGCGAGATGGATCTTATGCAGAAAGTAGCAAAAGTAGCCGTTTTGGTGCGAGAGCCCACTGCACAAATACCTACGTCATCGGGTACCCCAATAGCCTATCTTTAGATCGTTAACTGACAGCTAAATATGTAAAAAAATCAGGTCTGCCAGTTCCGATCCTGCCGGGTCATGGAAATAATTGAAATTTTTTGACGTATTTTATTTTGTCAAAATGTACCCGAATGAAAGTTCTGGCAACAGTTAACCATTGATTAATTATGTAAAAAAAAATTGGTCTGCCATGGTGCACCCTGCCGGAAGTACCTGGCAGACCCCTAAGAATGTGCCCTTTACACTCTTTACCTACATTAGCGAATACCCCAATGAAACCTACGCCCAATAATAGCCAAGATGCCCCTGTAATAGATTAAAAGGTCTGCCAGGTCTAAACTTGGCGAAACTTAGTGTTCAAGGCGTTTGAAGTTGGTGGAGGTGGATTATTTCCATGACCCGGCAGGGTCGGAACTGGCAGACCCATCAATAGTAAAACAGATACCGACCGTGAACTAGCGGGGGAACGCAGCGAGCCGGCAAAAGAAAGTTAAAATAAACGTAAATTATTAAGATTATATCAATTAATTAATCTATAAAAAAGCTTAGAAAGTAATGGTCATTTACAGGTGATTTGAGGATACCGAATTAATAATTTCAATGGAGTGGACAATGATCACCTGGGTGATTATATTCCCAGGTGATCATAGGACACTAAAGAGTATCCTATGATCACCCAGGTAGTGTAATAGACCGTTTTTTTTACATGTTTAAATGTCGGTTAACGATCTAAAGATAGTCTATTGGGGTACCCGATGACGTAGGTATTTTTGCAGTGGGCTCTCGCACCATTTGTATATTATAGTCAATTGGTTTTTCTCTAATGTGTATCTACGTGCTATGTTTTCTACGCTAGGTCGTTAACTATGGTCCAAGGTGTACCCTACTGGAATTGCAATACCCCACTCTAACTTTGGTTGTAGACCGTTATAAGACAAGGTACACACTAGACAGAAAACGTTATAATTAAGATATTGTTCTGCACAATTAATGCCGACAAGTTGATTTATTTCACCGTTCTTATGGAAAGTGAAGCAGTACCTAATACCTTTCAATTTTGTTAATTTATGCAGCACAGCAGCCGAAGTTAGGTCATAACTTGTGTACAGTGCTTGTTTATTAGGACTGAAAATGGGCCTAGTATTTCGTTTTGCTTAGTCATTACTCTTTGTAACCAGAAAAGTTCTCCGCGCAATTTCGCTTATAAAGGGTATAGGCCTACTTTTGTTGTTTAAAATACACCTTGACCCTATATATATAAATAAGATCGCTTATAATGTGGCTAGGTCTCTAGGCTCTAGTAGTACCTAGGTACGTTATAATATTAGTACTTAGTAGTAAAGCTTTTATGATTTGAGGACTTAATCGGCCTAAAAATTTAAGGTCTTTAGTTTTAGAGCAGTGATAAAAAGAGCACAATGTATTTTCTGAGCAACCATGGGAGAACCAGTTCCCAGTTCTGGAGTGACGTAATGCCACGCTCAGCTATGTTAAACCCTGTCCGAATTCTATCTGATATACTTACAAAAGACATGAAAATAAAAAAGACTAGAAAAACAGCCTAAGTTCTAGTCAAGTTTGGTTAAGCGTCCGCTAGCGGCCTTTCCTCAGAGCTACAACATGAAGCATTTTAATAGGAGGGTCATAAGAGTATAAATTACAGGGTCAGACACGCATTTAGTGCTAACCTTAGTGATAATACGGTGACTGCTTTCCATCAGACAGGTCGTATGTTAGTTTCGGACTAGTAAATTACGCAGTGTGCCATCGCGTTTTGCCTAAATATCATTTCAAATGAGCGTTTGGACTAAGTAGATATTCGCCTATGTCGCTATTGGTATATACCTATTTCTTACATTACCCATTTGGCTGGCCTGTTAGCTCAGTTGGTAGTAGCTCTGCCTTCTGAACTATAGGTTGTAGGTTCAATTCCTACCCAGGACAAACATTTGTGTGATGAACATCGATGTTTGTTCTGTGTCTGGTTGTTATATTGTATTCTATGTATGTATTTACAAACAAAAAAGTATCTAAGTATTGTATCAGTTATCTGGTTCCCATAGTACAAGCTATGCTTAGTTTGGGGCTAGATGGCGCTGCGTGACATGTCCCACACATATTTATTATTATATTATTATTATTATTTCGCGATACGGCTAATTCGTTTTTGGTCTATTTTTACAGTGTCTATTTCGCCATAAGACAGTGAATATTTCGCCATCGTTGAAAAAGTACCTAGGTATCTTGAATTATCAAGTGAGGTAGAAAACAAAAGAGAAATCAAAAGAAAGTATGTTGGGTGCTTAACCTTTTCATTATAATAAAAGCGGTAGATAGTCTGAAGACAATCGAGGCCCAATTACATCATCAGCAAATAACTTAGCAGTAACGGCATTAGATTTAACGCTAATGTAGCGTACAAATCAAACGCGGGACGCTATCTGCCGGACAATATTGCCTGGGGTAAAGCGGGCTATGCATGGTCCTACTTCTTGGGCGATAGGTTTGGCTAGGGTTGGCAAGCAGGCCGTGACGTTGGTGAGGTAGGTAATGTGTGGGTGATGATGTTTTAATAAAAAAGTAGTTTCCGTCTATTTTGTATTTATATAAAAACAAAATATAAAGAATTGAAACGAGTAATGTTTTTTTTAATGTTTGACTAGGCTAGCGTTTGACCACAATCTTACCTGATGGGAAGTGATGTATAAATGTATATAATAAGATTATTTTATACATTTAGTATGAATATGAATGAATATACTTAATTTACTACTAAACTAAACTAAACTAAACTAAACTATTACATAATATGACACTATACCCAACGAATAAATAGTGTAAGTATACATACAATGACCCTAAAACCCTCCAACAGACTAAATCAGCAATAATAAGATAGGACTAAAATAATAATAACTAACTGGCTGATTCAAAAACAAAATAATATTTTTTACGATTGCCATTGCAGTTACTATAACGAGATCTCCATCGCTTGTAGGTAGGATGAAAATATGTTGAGCGGGTCCATGCATGATACTTAAGTCCTTGTGATGATTTTCATTTTAGTTGTGTTGTGAATAAATCTTGTTTGTTTTGTTGGGTAAGAAATAGTTTGCATTATAATATTTTTACAACCATATAGATAAGTAGAATGTAAAAAATAAGTATAGCTAGGTACTTGGATTTGTTGCAGCTGATTCTTCATCATTAAAAGCCTGAAGACGTCCACTGCTGAACATAGGCCTCCCCCAGAGCACGCCACCTTGAGCGGCTGCTCGCCTCCTGCATCCATCGGCTCCCCACGGCTTTCACCAGGTCGTCGGTCCACCGAGTGGGGGGCCGGCCTACGCTGCGTCTTCCGGTTCGTGGTCGCCACTCGAGAACCTTTCTTCCCCATCGGTTGTCAGGTCTATGAGCGATGTGGCCTGCCCATTGCCACTTCAACTTACTAACTCTAAGAGCTATATCGGTCACTTTAGTTCTCCTGCGGATCTCCTCGTTCCGGAGGTTATCTCGCAGGGAAGCACCGAGCTGATTCTTATTATTCGTGAATAATTACATAGAAATGTCTACCAAAAATTCATGATGAGGGGGAAAATAAGTATGCTGCCTCATTATCTCAAGGCATGCACATTCAAAGTATAGACTAAAATCACTAAACAAAAATCAACCTACAAGTACGTCCGTGAATGGCATCGATAGCGCGGCCTGCGGGAGCAGGTCGGCCATTCTCGGAAGAACGTGGGTTACAGAGTGCTTACAGAAAATAATGTTGAGATATCGCCAATATAACGGCGATTAAGAATATTGTAGTTTTGTTTTATTGCCTCCTAATATTAGATAATGGTGTGAGATAACTTTAAGTGCTTATATTAATGACATTGTGCAGGAATAGATTCAGAGAATCCTAATTGCGTTTATCAGTGAATACGGTCATGCCCAGCATGCTGGCAGCATCAGCATTGCCTTGTTAAATTGAAATGTGGTTGTAGTCAATAACTGCCAGCATCCAGCATATTGGCCACGCATCGCCTCGCTCGACCAGGAGCATTGATAAACTTAAAATTGAAAAATAAGATGCACTACCGGTTCCTAAGGACCCCCTGGACATCCTAAAAACCATGTACTTTTTGTGAATATCATAACGCTTCCCATGTCTTTAATATTTATGTTTGACTGAACTGTGCTGGTTGGGATGATTCGCAAGAATCTCCCAATAGATGGTGTTAACAACCCCGTAAGTTGGTTGTAAAGTGTGAAGGACTTTGGACATAAGATTACTTATCTTGGATGCGGTTTCAAATCCCGTTCGTTCTCCAATTTTTTCTGTATATATTAACGCCGCCGTCCCAGGTGATGTATAATTGACAAGTACCATTGATGGTACAATTGGGACTGAATAGTACCATTGATGGTACAACTGGTACTGGCTTTTTAAATTAATCTTGTAATAACTTTTGCCACATAATATCCTGTGACAGTATTTCGGTGACGTCACCGCAATGCAGACACATAAATTGACATTACACACAGCCATACATTACACCCAAGCGTTGATATAAGATACTGAAATGAATACCCGGGTGAAAAGGAAACGCGATCGAGACGATATCTCTTTGGGCTGGATTTATCGGGTGTTGTGATATTTTTTTACAATACACACATATTTCAACTGTAAAGTCATTTCCGATCTCTCGATCGATCGATCACTCGCTTATAAAAATGGTGAACCCATAATAGAATATCTACTGGGTGTAATTGAATTCATTAGCATCCTTTGAAACTAGGCACCTACTCCTGACACCAGTCACATGTGGAACAAACTTTTTGAAATCTAACGCATCGATTTGGTATTGATAATAACTCCAAAAAATGGGATGCCTTACTTTATAAACTGCAGTACAAAACCAAATTAAAATAATGAAGTTTAATACTAATACTGTTTTAATTATTACATAGGTACAAAACACACAACAAACAACAACAACAACAACAAGCTACAACAAGGTAAAAAAACTTTTAAAAGTATCAAAATCATTCGTGCCAACTACGTTAGGCCAATCTTTATAATTTTCAATAAATAAAGTATTTTCATTTGCACTCTTTACTCTTTAATAATCATCAATAAACTATGTACCATGTTTTTTTTATGCGATTGAATGACGTGACGAACTAGTCGTTCACCTGATGTTAAGCAACACGGCCGCCCATAACAGTTGCAGTATCACTCGAATCTTTAAAACAATAAAGTTTCGCGTGACACTGCACTGCGCACGTCATCCTGAGACATCACACAGTCTAGTAATCAGATTACCAGACTGAGTGATCAGATCATAAAGTCTAATTTGCCCAGTAATTTCACTAGCTACATTGCCCTTCAAACCGGAACACAGTTGTGCTTGCACACTACTGCTTGGCGGCAGAATAACTGGCAAAGCGGTGGTACCTACCTAGACGAACTTTGCAGAAAAGTCCTACCACCTAGTAAAAATGTACTTAATTTATACTAATGAATAAAATTACATCCTGTTATGAAATCCAGAGCAGCAGTACCTAACTATAACGAAAGTAAAGATTTCATTCAAATACTTTACGATAATCGATAGAGAAAACATTTCATTTAACTCATAATAGATATACCTAACCTAATATAGGAGTAGGACCTCTATTATACTGCGGCCACACTACCGTACTCACATACATTTTTTCTTAGCCATAATGAGCAGTTTTCCCAATGTCATTTTAGCACGCAGATAACCCCCAATAGATACCGCACGAAAGACGACAACCGCGCACCACGCATTGGCGTAAATGGTTCTATATAAATCGCCACTTCGCAACACGGCCTTAGTTTCGACCATATAAGATTTTTTAATAAGACACAAGAAAATAATTAGCCGTATCATCAGCCCAATACGTTAGTTACTGTGTTCCAGTTTAAAGGGCATTGTAGCTAGTGAAATTACTGGGCAAATGAGACTTTATGATCTGATCACACAGTCTAGTAATCTTATTACTGTACTGTGTGAAGTCTCAGGAAGTGAAGTGAAGTGCGCAGTACAGTGTCACGCAAAACTATATCAATTTGGAGTTCCAAGTGATACTGCAATCTGTTATGGGTAGCCGTGACGCTTAACATCAGGCGCATGACTAGCTCGTCACGTCATTCATTTACATAAAAAAATGTTACTTAAGAGCCACCTTGCGTAAGCTACAAAAACAAGAATTCAAAAATTATTAGGATAAAAGAATTCCTTTTCCGCGGACTCTCAAGTGTCCACTGTTTCTTAAACTGCGGGTTCAAATGTTGCCACATCTCACAAAGCTCCGCATAATAAAGTCCTACGTACATCACAAATAAAATATGTCTCGCAACGGGAAGGGATTTCAAGTGATAAATTATTTACTTAAACGCTTCCAGACGAGTTAAAACAAAGAGAACAGAATAAAGTTTAGCTAATTACTCTAATTAGAGTCAAAACCACCGGGTTTTGCACGCTAGCTTATTTTAGAATAAGCGATAAGCGGTATACACATCTTCATCTTCATCATCATCAGCATCAACAGCATGAAGACGTCCACTGCTGAACATAAGCCTCCCGCGGAGAGCGCCACTTTGAGCGGCTGCGTGCCTCCTGCATACATCGGCTCCCCGCGGCTTTCACCAGATCGTCGGTCCTCTGAGTAGCCTATGCTGCGTCTTCCGGTTCGTGGTCGCCACTCGAGAACCTTTCTTCCTCATCGGTTGTCAGTTCTACGAGCGACGTGGCCTGCCCATTGCCATTTCAACTTGCTAATTCTAAGAGCTATATCGGTCACTTTAGTTCTCCTGCGGATCTCCTCGCACACATATACATATACAAACTTATACAGGGTTATTTTTAATTTACCAAAAACCTTTAATTTTGTTACTCTCATCATTTCGACAGTCTCTGTGGTGTGGTGGTTGAGCAGGACGGCTCATAGTGCAGAGGCGGCGGGTTCTATTCCCACGACAGGACAAGTATTTGTGAGTGCACATGAAAACAAAAGCGCAAATACTTGTTCTGTGTCTGGGTGTTGTGGGTTGTCTACTTAGTAAAAAACTATGCTCGTACGTAATAGCCACCTAAAGACATTAAGATACGAAATGGCGTCAAAATTATGACGAAGAAAAGTAGTTACAACTAAAACACGAAACATATTTAAAAAAAATCAAGACGTACAAACATAGATTATAATCTATCCAAACAATTGACACCAAAACGAAATGTTTTACGTTTTAGATGGTGAAAATCGTTGGCGCCCGAAACGCTAAAATGTAAGTAAATTCACTCACGTGCTCTATTGTCTCTATCATACGCGTGGAGAGCAGAGCGACGGCAATAACATTTACAATACAACTTCCCCTCATACGAAAATTAGTAGTGTATTTCAACTACTATTTTCTAACAAATCACGGGAACCCGTTGATGTCTTTTGTTCCATCCTGCTCTGTCCTTTGTAATTTCGTATAGCTTTGTCTCGTTTTGTTACCTCGTCCCCTGCCCGCGCAGGTGAGTCGTGTTTGTACGAGAAATTATGTTCACGAGCTATCAACGGACTTTATAATCTTTGTATCAGGACCTCTAAATAATCTCTCACACACATCGGAGTGCAGTTTACTAACGTAGGTATTGTATTCTATGCTAGGTCCTGACACGCGGGCCTCACCATACTACGCGGTAAGTAGCCATAAGATTATGGTTTTATTTTATTAGGTGTTTAATTTAATCCCTGCCGCGTATTTTGCCATAAAACCTTCATAAAACCTAGATTCCGTATACCGTTAGGTATGCGTATAAATCGAGGGCCATGGGCCATGGGACAGATTAATTTTATAATAAACATTATGTTGGTTTAATAAAATGATCATTGCAACACAACGCGGATTATTGACCTTATCAAAAAAATATTGTCTTTAACCGTTTGAATGGCGACGTTTTGCATAATTATAACTGTGTACTGGACTCGCATCAGTGTCGTATCATCATCATCATCAACAGCCTGAAGACGTCCACTGCTGAACATAGATAGCTAGGCCTAAAGGCCTTTTTTAATTTTTTAACCTTTCATTTTTAGAAGCTTTGAGTTTGCATTAACGCACAGATAGAAAAAAAGCAATGAAAAAAAGAATGATGATGTATACCTACATTAGCGTCTGAAATTCGTCATCATTCTCGCTCTATTGTACTACACTCAGTAAATTATCTAAAAGATTTATCATCATCATCAGTCTGAAGACGTCCACTGCTGAACATAGGCCTCCCCCAAAGAGCGCCACTTTGAGCGGCTGCTTGCCTTCTGCATCCATTGGCCCCCCGTGGTTCTGACTAGGTCGTCGGTCCACCTAGTGGGGGGCCGGCCTACCCTGCTTTTTCCGGTTCGTGGTCGCCACTCGAAACCTTTCTTCCCCATCGGTTGTCAGTTCTACGAGCGATGTGGCCTGCCCTTTGCCACTTCAACTTGCTAATTCTAAAAGCTATAAAAGAATTTAAAAAAATGCTAAGAGAATAAAAGTGCTAAAATAGCCCGTTTCAAATAAGTTATGTGACTTTCCACTTTGTGCAAACGTGGTAGGACATTTTATACTTAGTATTTCTGCGTATAATTTATCATTAATCTTCTATAACCACTTTCGTTACAAGACACGAAATACAATGATATAAATCAGAGAGTTAGCGTTTTTCGTGTGATAAATCAAATATGGCAACGAACGGTCGTATATTTAAATCAAATTTTATGTTTATGCTTACTATGAGCGCCTGAGGTTAAAGCTACTGT
The DNA here is from genome assembly GCA_910589525.2 of Ennomos quercinarius. Taxonomy (NCBI): domain Eukaryota; kingdom Metazoa; phylum Arthropoda; class Insecta; order Lepidoptera; family Geometridae; genus Ennomos; species Ennomos quercinarius. The sequence goes on along the minus strand of OU342513.1, from coordinate 5,281,981 downwards.
GGATTTATGATTTATAAATGGACTGCGTTATGCAGAAAAGCTCACGAATGTCTTTACGTTCGTAAGCTTTTATAACAACAACAACACACAATAAAAACACAAAGCAGAACAACAAAAAAAACACAACAACAACAATAAAATAACAATAAAAATAAACGTCATTATTATCTTTATAATAATAAAGATTATTTTTATTTTGGGTCATTACGAATCGTCTCGCGCAGGTTTGATGAATTCCAGCCTCCCGAACAAGCACCATAGACCACATCCATACGCTGCGCCAGATTATACAGAAGACCGAAGAGTATAATCGGCCGTTATGCCTAGCGTTTGTGGACTATGAGAAAGCCTTCGATTCAATCGAGACCTGGGCGGTGCTGCAGTCCTTGCAGCGATGCCAAATTGACTATAGGTATATCGAAGTGTTGAAGTGTTTGTACAGTAAGGCCACTATGTCAGTCCGACTACAGGACCAGAGTACGGAACAAATCCCATTGCAAAGAGGCGTGTGACAGGGAGACGTTATTTCTCCGAAACTGTTCATAAACGCATTGGAGGACGTTTTCAAGCTCTTGGAGTGGAAAAGATCTGGCACCAACATAAATGGTGAGTACATCCCTAACCTTCGTTTTGCCGATGATATAGTCATAATAGCGGAATCGCTCGAGGACTTAACACCATGCTCAACGACCTCAGTAGAGTCTCCTAGCAGGTTGGTCTTAAGATGAATATGGACAAGACGAAGATCATGTCTAATGCTCATGTTCTAGGACAGACTGTCCAATTAGGTAGGTCCAACTTCGACAAAGAGGTGCCACGAAGAATCCAACTCGGCTGGGCAGTGTTCGGAAAGCTACGACCAAAATACCGCAGAGCCTGAAAACGAAAGTTTTCAATCAGTGTGTGTTGCCAGTGATGACTTATGGAACTGAGACATGGTCTCTTACTGTTGGCCTCATTAGTAAGCTCAAAGTCGCGCAGCGAGCTATGGAGAGAGCTATGCTCGATGTTTCCCTGCGAGATAAGCTCCGGAACGAGGAGATCCGCAGGAGAACTAAAGTGACCGATATAGCTCTTAGAATTAGCAAGTTGAAATGGCAATGGGCACAATGGGCAGGCCACATCGCTGGTAGAACTGACAACCGATGGGGAAGAATGGTTCTCGAGTGGCGACCACGAACTGGAAGACGCAGCGTAGCCCGGCCCCCCACTCGGTGGACTGACGATCTGGTGAAAGCCGCGGGCAGCCGATGGGTGCAGGAGGCGAGCAGCCGCTCAAGGTGGCGCGCTCTGGGGGAGGCCTATGTTCAACAGTGGACGTCTTCAGGCTGTTAATGATGATGATGATGATGATGATGATGATGATTTTTATTTTTATTAACTTAAAAGGTATTGGCTTTCTCTATTAAAATTTCCTATACCGGCAGGCTCTAAATAGTTTTTTTTTACAACCAAATAGGCCCGCATTTGACCGCAAGCTTACCTCATGGGAAGTGACGATGCGATCTACGATGGTACACGCTTGCCTAGAAGATACCTATTATATACCCAGGGAATAAAAAGGTGGGAGCAAACGGTAATAATCCAGACAGCTATTAGGGTAAGTAGATATTCCCCTTACCACCACATGGGAGACATACGTAAGGGTAAATGAAAATAATTCGAATAACTGTATAGTAAATAATAAACGAAAATATATGATCAAACGAACTTCTCAAGCGAAGTTCGATCATTATTATATAATAGCCCCATTCGAAGATATAGGAATGAATCTACCTGTATGATTGAAGGACTACCTGGTCTTATAACTATATCTGAAGAATGGAGCTATGCACATAATTAATTGATTGATTATTTTACAAAATAGAGTTTCTTGTGTGAGATGTCTTTGGCATGACACCATCCAATATCATTGCGCCGTGCAATTCGTTAGATTAAGAAGCTTTCTCTATAACATTAGCGTTTATATTGTGCCTAAGAGTGTTTCTGTCTGAAGCAAGCTGTGCTTATTATAAGTGTTGAGTGCAGAAAATTGCTTGTAAATTATTCAGTTTCTGTGACGAAGAGGTTACAAAAATAAAATGTTATAGTTAGTAATCATTTCAAAAATACTTAGGGTATAAATTATAAAAATTATTATTACGGTAAAAGATGTGTCCCATTACAGAAAGACAACACACGTATTTAGCTTATATACTTCATTTTATATCAATTAATTTAAATTGTTCTCTGATTTATTCAGGCATCAGTAATTTATGCCGGATCAAGAGTCAACTAGTCAGTGACCAGGTTGTCAGTCAGACTAGTTGTGGGGAGTCGTTGGATGCAAGTCGCAAGTAGCTGTTCAAAGTATTAAGGTTTCATAGTGGACGTCTTTCAGCTGATGATGTTGATGATAATAATGATGATGATTATGCTGATTTTTAATTCTAGTTTCACTATTTATATAGCTCTGAGTTAGGTACACTAATTTCACAGAAACATTTTTAGGTTTTCTTAGATGCGACGATGTCGGGCAATTTCCTTATTTACACGGGTGTTAGATAAATAGATTAGCCCAATGAAAAGGGGAACCATGAACGTTTAACAAAAAAGTAAAAAATGTGTTATTATATTACATTCAAAATATGAAATAATTTAATTTAATGTTCAACCACATGTCAAAGTAGGTAGTAATAGAAATTATTTAAAATACCGACACAAATATTGTGTAACCAAAGTCACAGTTACACCGTCGGGAGCCGAAATAAATTACATATTCACACATAAAGTGCGCGCGCGGTGTGATGGTGGACAGATATGGGTGTAGGAAGTGAGAATCAAATTATGTGACCTCATGACCTGGCGGAATGTATCAATAATGATAACCCAAGAGAAAAAAAGCAGTTTAATTTTTTTATGCTTATACCAGCCAGCCTGTTATTCGCCCAAACTGCAGGTGGAAGCAGCAAACAGAGCGTTATCCATTTCATTATAAGTAATTTAAGAATTTACCCTCAAACGGCATGTACCTATAAAGCCGTTAGGCATTGACACAATAATATAAAACTTAATTAGCATAATGCGTAGATGCAGTTGTGGCAGGCCACATCGCTCGTAGAACTGACAACCGAATGGCGAAGAAAGGTTCTCGAGTGGCGACCATGAACCGGAAGACGCAGCGTAGGCCGGCCCCCACTAGGTGGACCGACGATCTGGTGAAAACCGCGGGGACCGATGGATGCAGGAGGCGAGTAGCCGCTCAAAGTGGCGCTCTGTGGGGGAGGCTTTTGTTCACCAGTGGACGTCTTTAGGCTGTTGATAATGATGATGATGATGTAGATAATTAAATCTGATAATTTATTAGATAACATGATTTTAAGTAACTTCAATAAAATAAAACGTACCTACTTTATAGTTTATTCATAATATATTTATAAACATCGAAATTCATGTCAATAATAACCATACAAAAGTTTACACAAAAATACAGTTATAACCGCTGTAGGCGGAAAGATCTTAACATCGAAGAGATGATTTACAAACGTATAAATAATAATTCAAATTAATAAATGTGGCGACCGGAACGTTCCAATAAACTGTTGTTAAACATTTATATATTGCATAAAATGGAACGCAGTGAAAAAACAAAACGATCTCTTTTCAAAAAGTATTGGCAAGAGAAGGACGCACGATTCCATTTTCGAAACGCATTGGCGCGTAATTTATTGACAACAGAGAAGAGGTGTGGTTAGTATTGCTTGTTTTGCGACTTGTATTAATTTTCTCGATTATTATCGTGTAATACGATATTAAAAATATCAAGATTGCAGCATTATTACATAGTACTATTATGTATTCTGTGACATAGAGGTTTGTTGTAACAAATTCCAGCATTTTGTTTTACATCATTTATTTTATTTAAAATATAATTTATAATGAAATAATTAGACTAGAAAATTAAATGTAGGTATTTTACTATTGTTTTCCAAAACTTTTAGTTTATGTTACCTGTGCTGTCGTTTCGACTTTTGTGAACCACCAACACGAGCCTGAAGTGTGGCCACTAGTAATACTGAAAATATAAATGATGTAGGTACAGTTATGTACTACCTTGTTAGAAATATATCTTACAATCATTCTTAAATTACATAGAAACATTTTCATAAGTTAACTAAATCAAACACGTAACTTACTTGCGATTAAGACGTTCAGAACTGTATGCTATTTACATAAATATAGAAACGCCTACGCGGTAGGTTATTCACATTTAAAATGTAATCGATATCTCTTTCGATGAATCATTCATCGACATCCCTGCATTATCGGAGCGCGCGAAAAAGTGTACAAATCACATACACACTTCTCGCTTGCCAGTATTTTTACTTTTTTTGCAAACCCAAGGCATGGGAACGCGTTATTCCAGCCAGTTATTTTTCTTTCAACTTTTTTTTTGTTTTTTTTTTTCGTGTGTAGAGGTGTAATGTAAGTAGTTAGTGTCATTATTAATGTATCTTGTTAGCACGGATTTTCTTTTCAAGTGTTTCTTCAAATTATTACAACGTTTTGCTATAATGGCCAAAAAATAATAACTTGGTACCTACTCTAAAGGATTATTAGGACTTGTAGGCAAAACATTGTTCTTCTAGATTGACTGGGACTTTAGGGTTTTTAAATTTTTTGACCCCGATGAAACGGTAGGTCATTGACCTACTGCACAATGTCTATACTTTAATTTAGAGTTCCGACTAGATCGCTTAACACCAGGCAAATGACTAGCTCGTCACGTCATTTCTATCATATATTTTATAGGTACCTAATGTTTATTTTTATTAGTTAAAATAAAGAAGTTCAAATACGGAACGTTGAATATAAATTCTGTACTTAAGCCTAATTAATGATTAAAAAAGTAAAGGTTTATAAAATCGCGATGTGGGGCCATCAGTTTAATACCCAAAAGTACAGTTGGCTAATCAGAAGTTTGCATCAATTGTAATTTAAATTTATTTTTATTATAAGGCTTACTTATTATGGTAGGCTCAACGTCGAGTCCGGCAGTGTGGTGACATTTTTTATGGCATGAGAGCATTAGAGTGACCAAATTTTTGTTTCAATTCAAGGGGACTGTCTATAGGGGTAACCCGGGTAAAGTGGATACCCCGGGCAAAGAGAGTAGTGCCTGCTACTCCCAAATTGTTCGTGATCCTATCTAATCTGTGTGTAAAGTCATTTAATTTCGAAACACACTGTTATTTAGTTATTTATCTGAAAGAAAAAACCTTAATGAACCATGTAGTAGGTTCATGGGTGGAACTATACAAAATGGGCATCATACGAAAAATCAGATATCTATGGTTTGGCCCAGAAAATAAAGGAGCATTACGTACCAAAGTACGTCGTTCTATAATATGTATTCTGTAACCTAAGAAGTATCTATGACTGATTTTGTATTCTAAAATAACTTTCTCCAATTTCCTTCAGCACAAAACATAAATCTCATCGAGATATTGTCCAAAAGTTTCGTTGTAAAGAAACAAAAGATCCAAGAAGCAGGAACTCGGAAAACTAGTTTGCATTTTCAATTTTAAGACGATTTAAGTTTTAAGTTCACTTTAAGTCGTTAAAGATTTCTCTTGAAGGGGATTTATCGTTAAATGGTCCTCCGCGGCTCTCACTTCAGTTTACTTTTGCTGACGCTTTGATTTTTCAATTTATTTGTGCTGCGCTTTCTTTTAACAAAACATAGCATATCAATGGTATGGGTTCAGTAAAATATTACTTCTCTTCTCTACTCCCAATTTTGTAGATATTAACCCCATAACACATAACATATTATCCCCTATTTACCAAGAACCTTAGGTATATAAATGCTTAATTGCTTATGCTTCAGCGTTGTTCATAATGCATTATCCAGTGTTTTATATAAGCTTATTTTGAGCTCTAGCTATAAAATGCGTTATCTATATTTATGCAAGATGTTTTTAATACTATGCGAGTCCTTCACACGTACACAAATATTTATCGAAAACGCTACAGACAGGCAAACCAAATATCCTATACAAAGATCCTATACGTATTATTTTGTTACAAGATTCTAGTCTGGTCTGATGCACGGAGCAGAAAACAAGATGATGGTCTGTGTCCATTACATCTTAATTTTTTTAATTAAAAGAATATTATAATGATTTCGTCTCTGTAATTTGTTTTTGTAACAGTAGTGCTCCACTATAGCTTTTATTTAGTTTGGTTTTTATTGTCAGTTTAGGTATTAATTCATGGTCACCCTATCCTATATGTATTCAGAAGCCAGGTAAGCGCTATCTCGAATAAAAGACGAATTATAACTTTAAGTGCAATCAACATAAAAGTAAACCGTTCCGTTTCAATTTATTACTCAAAACAAGTAAACACTGAACATTAAAACAAATTGTTTACGACATTGTGGTACGTATTTAGAACTTGCTGATTTATGCATGTGGTGCCCGCGCCGGCCTACGCTGCGTCTTCTAGTTCGTGGTCTCCAACTCTCCACTCGAGAACCTTTCGTCCCCATCGGTTGCCGGTTCTGCGAGCGATGGGGCCTGCCCAGTGCCCATTGACATTTTTCACTAGCTGACCCGCCCCGGCTTCGCATGGATTAATTAGTTTTATGTCTTATCTCAGTCTAAAGGGAGAGAGAAAGAAGAGGGAAAAAGATAAGGGCAAAGGATGAATGGATGAAACGGTTCTCCCCTCCCTTCTCTCTTTCCCATAGTACAGGATAGAAGTGTTGGCTTTGGACCTAATACTGAAGATTGGATGTCTGTAATTTCTGAACCACAAAACCGACGACCTTGAAATATTTACGGGACAATAATTATATAAAGTACCCCCCTTTCTTTAAAAAAATAATGAATGAAATCGGACTACGCGTTAATGAATTACAACTAAGTACATATTTTTACTTTCATCCTCTCTCCCGAAGGAACCATGCTGAATTTTGGGATTAAAAGTATCCTATAGCCTACCTCGTGATATGAGCTCTATCATGCCAAGTTCCATTTGAATCCATTCGGTAGTTTCGGCGTGATGCTCAGCCAAGATACAGACACACAGACAGACAGACAAAAATGGAAAAAAAATAGTTTTAGCTTCATCTTCGATAACATGGAACCCACCAAAAATAATTTTTGAAAATATCTTCTATGTACAAAATTGGACCTGTTACAGTTTTATTATAAGTATTATAGATTTAATTTTGAAAATCAGCGGTTCGTAAATGAAACTTCAATCATGTGAAGCAATGAATAAATACTTGTCCACAGACTAAGCGATAAAATAATTATTATTTTAGATTTTCATTATGATTGTTAGGCTGCAGGTTAAACAGGGATCGTGCGTGCAAACACACAGGAAAAACTACGTAAGTATTTTGTTAAAGGACGCCAGTGCTTCTGAGATATTCGCAGCTCGTTAATGGAGGCTTTTCGCTCCTAAACACATTTTGATTGCAGTGGAGCACGCAACTCTAATGTAGTCCTTTTATTATGTTGGTATTAGGAGTAGGCAATGTTAAGGTGGAACGTTTCACTCAGTGCGGCAAATTAAAATTTTATTGCGTTGCGCAAATAAATAGAATGTATCGATAAATTACAATTAAAAGTATCACCTACATATCATTGGATAAGCGACAAATGGCAATAGACTGAAAAACTAAGACGAAATTGGTTTATTGCCATTTCTCGCTAAACCAATGATATTTAGGTAATACTTTTAATCGTAATTTGTTGATACATTCTATTTATTTACGTTAAATCAGTTTTCATGTAATCACGTTTTGTAAGTAATTAAGCTATTATTGGCAAAAAACGCAAGAACATTTGTATTTGCCGCGCTGATTGAAACGTTCCACCTTAAGACAAAAGGCAGAGCTTTGGCTCTTACCATAGATTGAAAAAAAAAGTCACTTGGTTTTCCTATTACTATATTTATTACTAGCTTATGCCCGCGGCTTCGCCCGCGTGCACTATTTCTCAGGAACCGTTTATTTTTCCGGGATATAACTTTCGTTTTAGTGCACCCCTACAGTATGTAATTAATATATTATTATCGTCAAAATTTCATGATTTTAGCTTCAGCTACTTAGGCTGTGCGAGCGTCTTACGGTAGGACTTTGTCCAGCATTTTATACCTCTTTAGGTGATGAAACTCGAAAACTGTTGAGACCCATACTGTATTTATTTTGTATGTTCTTTTCACATTCTAAATTTCAGTATGATATGGATACTTTTTTTAATATTTCCATACAAACTTGAACTACAAAATTCACCCCTATAGGGATTGATTTTCAAAAAAAGTAAGAAATACCATTTCATTTCTTATTTTTTTATACTTGTTTATGTGTCAAGTTTCAAAACCATACGATACGAAATATAGGTTTCCCATACAAACCTTTTTGCCCCTTTTTAAGGGTTTAAGGGGTAGAATTTTCAAAAATCCTTTCTTAGCATGCGCACGTCATAAAAGAAAGCCACCCTTTAAGTTTCAAGCCTCTACGTTCAGCAGTTTGGGTTCTACGTTGTCTGTCAGTCAGTCAGGACAAAGCCTTTTATATAATAGATTATTTTAATCACAGTTGCTCGTAAAGTGGCTCTTATCCCCACCGCTTTTAGGATCACAATCCAAGAAATTTCCAACGCGTGCTTTTTACTTTACATTACCGCACAATTCAGTTAAGTTTGTATCTCACTGCAAGTTATACATACATTTTCGTAGTTTCGTTTCGTTTCGTTCTAGTTCCAGTTCCAGGTACCTAGATAGGTATTATAATAATATAACTATTTGAACCAGTTTGCGCAGGTACGTACGTCTCTATTATGGCACTTATAGAGGATTTCTTTAATCATCCTGAATCCATTAATTGTACTTAGGAAGGACTCAAGACCTAAAATCTGTCCATCACTCAGCTAATTAGGCCATCCTATCCGGCACAGCCCGTAATGTCCGTCACCTATTTAGTTTTATAGCCCATGCGGCACTTATTTTGCTCGTCTGACACCTATTTAGCTTGTCTGACACCTATTTAGCTCATCCGACATCTATTTAGCTCATCTGACACCTATTTAGCTCATCCGACGTCTATTTACCCCGTCCGATACCTATTTAGCTCGTCCGACACCTATTTTTCCCGGTTGGCACCTATTTTGCCAGGCATGTCCAGGCATCCGGTCCGTTTCCACAATGTGGTCCTCGCCAATTAGTGGAACGAAACCGGCGACCGGTCCGGTGGCCGTTTTACATATCAGCTTTGGAGATCAGATGAAGGTTGATGCTCCGGCGTGACCTCAATAGGAAGTTGATATGAGTCATGATGACACCAAACCGACACATGGCAGGTTAGGTAAACAGAGAAAAAAAAAATTAAATTATTTTCTGTTGGATCTCATCAAAGAGTACATGACATGCATGAAATATTTGATTAGTTTATCCATTACCATGGTTTGGTACACCCATATGGACGGACCTCATTGGTATTGATATAGCCTTAGAGTATAGACAAAAGCATAGAGAGATCATCAAAACGATATATTTGTACTGCTCACACGTATCGCTACGTCAGTGGCGAAGGAAAGAAACAAACTTATAGTAATTAGCTACGCTTGCGATAAGCACCGTACCATTTTTGTCGACTCGAGTCAACTGTTTTTTCTATACAAATCTGTCTCATTCACATCATATAAAAACTGTCCAAAAAAAGTGGTACGCTTGACACATAGTCAAGTAGCTGTTTCGACCAGCCCTTCGGTCTACCTAGTGGGACCCTTACGTTATGTTGCATCTTCCGGTTTGTCGTCGCCACTCCGAGAACCTTTCTTCCACATGGTTGTCCGTTCTGTGAGCAATACGGCCTGCCTATTGACATTTCAACTTGCTAATTTTATAAGCTAGAACGGTATGATTCGTCCAAGATTGACAGTCATTAATCATTAACTTTTAAAAAAGAAATACCAACACCAAGATCAAGTTTACACGATACTCAAGCTTATCTTATGGCAATAAAACTCAGAATATTTTAATACTAATAAATATTTCACGCTATAGAAATCATAATATTGAATGAATAATCAACATGGCCAGTTGATGTAGACTTTCCATTTCGTTTGTCTAACATTTTTTAAATTACAAACTTTTTGGTCCTATCAAAAACTGTTAATACAATATTAGGAACTTTATTTCTAGTGACATAACGTTAGAAATACATTAGCATTGCGCATAGTTCGCAAATAAGAAGGTTACATGACATTAAGTACACTCCTGTCAAAAAATATTACTTATCGTTTAACAAGTGCTGTTACGAAACGCTTATTAAAAAATGTTGCGCGTTCTTCAATGAAGAGGGTATTTAATTAGTGTTCCCTATTGTTTATGGCCTTTTTGCCGATCACTGAAGACAAGATTTCACTTTCAATGTAATACTTAGGTCAATCCAAAGCGGACATGAGTGGCATGCAGATTTAAAGTATTGTTAGGTAAATACTACCTATATAAGTATACATGGGCGTACCCAGCTTTTAGTCCAGGGGCAAACCCGGAATTTCTTATGCCGGGTTCACACGATTTTTTTAATACCACTGAAGAGACCTAATTCCCTAATTATTTACCTACTAATTATTTGTATTTTATTGTTTAGTTTTTAGGCCTAGTTAAGTAATTTAACTATTTATTTTCATTTACCGCTGTCACCATGATGTAAACAACACATTATTTACCTAATTTCAATTCAACTCTCAATTAATTTAAATTTGAAAGCATATCTTGGAAACGTGATGTTAGAGTAGATTTTGTCTCATATTATGGCAGCACAAGCACTGTTTATAAAGTAAAATGAAGTGAGTATAAATAGCAAAAGCGCGAGCGAAGCGAGCGCGCAAAATTTTCAGTATTTGCTACGTTTTATAGTTCAGAAAATACGTGCAACTTGTATTCAAGCGTGCTGGTCATGAATTAAAACAAAGTCTAAATACTAATAGCGCGAGACAAGCGAGCGCGAAAAACTTTTTTGTATTTGCCACATTTTATATTCCAAAAAATACGTGCAACGTACGTTTAAGCGAGCTGGTCATATATTAAAACAAAAACACAAACATGAATAGCGCGAGCGAAGCGAGCGCAAAAAAAATCTGTATTTGCCACATTTTATACTTCAGAAAATACGTGTAGCGTACGTTAAAGCGTCATGTATTAAAACAAAGTATAAATAGTAATAGAACGAGCGAAGTGAGCTACTTGAGCAGTTGATTCCACAGTGTGCAATTAAAGCGCAAAACTTGGATTGAAGCTTTTTTCTCCCATATCTCTGGATATTCTGAAGCGGTCTCGAACGAACTAAGCAAAAAGTGGCTAAAGTTGTAATGTAGCCATAACTCTAACTCGGCCTTGCCTAATATCATAAATTAAATACCAGTAAAGCACGAACGGAGTGCTAAAAGTTTAATACAATTTAGCAATTTTATAACCTATCAATCAAATAAAAAAAGAAGCAAGCATCTTTTCATTTTATTTGCTTAAATTCATCAGGTGAGACCGTGGTCAAATGTCAGCCTATTGTTGATAAAAAAAAATATTTAATTATTTTTTTAGCAATAAATTTAGTCCTAGTCTAAACTATCAACTCTACCTACAACTACCTACTGTAAAAATCCTACTCCCATCATCAAAATTATCTCAACGCAAGCGAAACGAGCGCGAAAAATCACCACTTTCTGCGCTCCTAGCACAACTGGGTAGAAACCTGGCAGTTTTCGTTACCCATAAAAATATTACCCGTAAAGGCAACGCTGCTGACTACATAAACAACGTAAGTGTGCTCACGCCCAGTGCATCTCAAAAGGGCCATCAAAATTAGATTTTTCATCTTGATTACATATTGTTTTTTATCCTTTTTATAACTTTTTTCGACAAAGATAGGTAGGCATTCGGGATCCAGAGGCAGGGGCAGGGGGCCCCCCCCCTGCCCTCCCTGGGTACGCCCATGAAGTATAGGTAACAATGATTACTTTCATTTTCCGTTACGATCGTCATTAATTACTCATGGAAGAAACAAGAATTATGTAAAAAAGTAGGTGAGCCAATAATAAACATAAGTTTTTCGTAAATCCAATCCAACAATACCTAACTTTAAAAATGTAGGAATTCAATTTTGGAACGCGTCGGCGCGTGTGCCATTAATTTGAAATTTCGAATGCAGCATTCGATACTCAGATCGACAAATATGCAAGCGTCGAATGCCAAAATGTATCGAGACAACCGATAAATAACTATTCATTATAATTTCAAATTACAATAAAAATGCATTCAAAATTTAAATCCTTTTTTGCTGCATAACATCTTTTTATCACGTGACGCAGGTGTCTATGTTCCTGGTTCTTGTACTAGCGAGAAATGCCTAAAGCACCCAAAAGGTATGCCCGGGATGACAGCCGATAAAATGTCGCCAGTCTTTTTTATGGCAATGAGGCGTTTTATTTAAAAAAAAACACTAGTTCCGCTTCTTTCCTAGATGGCGCTGTAAGTACATAGCTTAAACCTATCAAACCACAGAGTATTTTAAACATAAAAAAATGCTTAGACTACCTACAAAGAAAATATGTCAAATTCAGTTGGGTGGACCACGAGTACATTGTCTGTAGTATCTCCTAAGTAGTCTGTGGTGCATTCTTCTTGAGTAAATTGAAGTACAGTAGAACTGCGAGATAGATAAACGTTAATATTATGATCCAAAATAAAGCCGAACTATCGCGCAACGACAATAAGAATAACTAAAGAATTTAAAGTTGTCTGTCAGTATCGTGCCACATTTCCTATAACCTGTGGTCTATGCTTGAAACAGTGACAGTGACAGATTCTGGTAAAACCACAACTGGCGTCATATATTGGGTCATACATAAAATACAATTTCTTTTTTTTTATAAAACGCCTCATTGTTTACCAAAAAATGTAGTAAACAATTGCCATATAAAAAAAAAACGTCGCCAGTCGCCAGCTGTATGTTGTTTGGTTAACATTAGCATAATGTTTATTCGTTTTACAAGCAACATTATATTGGTATTGTATTGAGAGTTCAGAGGTATTTTAGCGTGGGTAGCTGTTTTATAACTGTTATGCATTTCGATGACTTTGAATTTGGATGAACCAATTATGAAGTAATATTTATGGCAGGACTAACTAGTATCTTATCTGTGGTGCGTCTTATATTATGTGGTTTACTTGCAGGCATGTGTTGTTCTTAGCAAAAACCAACTTCAGTTTACTTACTTTTATTTAAGAACCAATACAACGCCAAATTGCTTAAAACGGCTTAGCTTGAAGCAGTGTCCTGTCAACAATATTGCAACAATGACTTTGAAATTAATATATGGTAAAGTTCAGGACTAATGCTACTGCAAATGTATAGTGAAAACACGAATTAATAAAATTTTCTCGATAGAAAAAAATTACAAAGTTACCTCCAAACCGTACATATAAACAGCGATTAGTCAATGAATACTTTAAATAAGATCATGAAACTTTGTGTAGTAGTTGAACTAAATATAATGGAGGGCTTATGTATAGCGGATTATTAAAATACCCTTTATATTCAGTGTAATAATAAATTACCTAAACTATTGCGCGTTGGAACCAGTTTAACTTAGACCGCCCCTGCCGCTCGGCCCCTGGCTCATCCCCGCTTTGGCCTAGTACTATACATCTATTCTGTGGCTTTGACTTGAATTCGCGCTGGCCTTGCACAAGCCCTTAATACTTACTAGCTGACCCACCCCGACTATGCACGGGTTAATTAGTTTTACGCCTTATCTCAATCTAAAGAAAGAGAGAAGGGAGGGGGGGGAAAAATTTTTTGAAAAGATAATATAATCTGTCACCCGGGGATAGTGTAGCTTCCCAACAGTGAAAGAATTTTTGAAATCGGTACAGTACTTTCGGAGCTTATTCAATGCAAACAAACAAACAAATTTTTCCTTCTTATAATATTGGTATAGATTTTCATTACGAACGTAACCCTTTTCTAAACCTAACCCAAAATGGACACCTAACCATATCTAACCTAACCTGACCCGGGAACAGGTAAGTATGGTTAGAAATAAAGTAGTGAAAGTAGTCAAGTATGAAGTAGTTACCTCTCTTTTGGCGGGAACGCGGAAAAGTTCACGTCGTTGCATTGTATTATTTTTCAAAACTTGTGCTTTTTCTAGTGTTAATGTTTAAAATTGGTGGCGTTTTACGCATTAAGTGCTGAATTACGAGCATGAGTGTGGGCAAGTGATATAATGTGGTGAAACGTGGTTTTTCGTGTTGCTTTCCAAAATTCCATAGAAGCTTCTAATACAGTTGCCACCACTTTACTGGGGCATGACTTAGACTGGACTATGACTACCTGACTTAGACTCGACTAGACTGTGACTAAGACTTGACATTACGTGAAATATTCTATAGCACGATGAAAATTACAATACTTGACACTGGCTAAATACACCATGTGTGGAGCCAACATACAAAAAAAAAGTAGTTACCAGGAGACCAAATATAATACTGAGGAGGTAAAGATGGAACAATAATTATCCCTTTGTAAGCTAATTATACTTATAAGCTTTGAGCTACAGCTAACATCAAAAGCTTCCAATATAGTATCACAATTTCCTCGCAAATAAACTTCAAAATTACCAAGATAAGTTCTAAACTGACCTCCATTCAAACTCCAAAATCTTTTCCATTGACCTTGGGTTTGCAACCTCAAAACTTGGGCCCACAACTTGTGCCCACAAGCCGGAAGATATTTACGATCTAACTCTCTCATTGTCAAAACTAGTCACTCAGAAAAGCGTACGTATTATGCTCAGACTAAGGCATATGCTAGACTGGTCATATACTCGATTCTTGTTCTAAATAACTAAAAAATAGATGCCATAAATATCTACTAGTATCAGTGTGTGTTGCCAGTGATGACTTACGGAACTGAGACATGGTCTCTTACTGTTGGCCTCATTAGTAAGCTCAAAGTCGCGCAGCGAGCTATGGAGCGAGCTATGCTCGGTGTTTCCCTGCGAGATAAGCTCCGGAACGAGGAGATCCGCAGGAGAACTAAAGTGACCGATATAGCTCTTAGAGTTAGTAAGTTGAAGTGGCAATGGGCAGGCCACATCGCTCGTAGAACTGACAACCGATGGGGTAGAAAGGTTCTCGAGTGGCGACCACGAACCGGAAGACGCAGCGTAGGCCGGCCCCCCACTCGGTGGACCGACGACCTGGTGAAAGCCGCGGGGAGCCGATGGATGCAGGAGGCGAGCAGCCGCTCAAGGTGGCGTGCTCTGGGGGAGGCCTATGTTCAGCAGTGGACGTCTTCAGGCTGTTAATGATGATGATGATGATGATGATGATGATGAAATATCTAGTACTTAAAAATAATTAATTAAAATGGTCACTAGCGCCGCGTGCGTGGAGATAGTCACCCGCGCCACGGCCTAAGTAAGACACTTGTATAGCTGTCTCGCACCGAAGCGATTAGCTATCAACTATTTTCTCGCTCAAGAAATGAACAAAAGATAAAGATTCCGTTTCAATATAAGAGACACATATTTATACTTAGTTGGCGCTGGCCGTTCACACTGCCGGCGAGAACTCTCTCAACCATTTCGTCGCAGCGACAACAACTATTAAAGCTTGAACTCGCTCAGCGATACTTGCTCAGAGATGCTCGCATGGCAGTCTCACGCCGAGAGACGAACCTGGGGGTCTAGCAAAGACCCCTTTCCGGAAAGCGATTTCCGCAGGTAAAGTCATTTCCACCTATTTTGATAAAAACCATTACGTATGCAAAATGGTATTCCTTCGTGACTTCACATTTTAGTTATGATCGCTATGCTATGCTACTCCGTTTCTAGTCCGTGGTATTATGCTAAAGTGATTTAGTGCCGAAATGCCTAACTTTTCCTATGACCGAATTATTTTTACGCCGAATTTGCTGAACTTGCGAAGTATTTTTTACGACAGACAATGTAATTTTTTACGGCCACTAATAATAGAGAAAACATAATCCCTTTTGTGCGGAAATAACAGTTTCACAGAATATTTTAACTATACGCTACAATATTAATTTATAATTTCATTCAGATTTATAAATGAAAAAGTGGTTCTTTTATGAAATGTGAAATGAAATATCAAAAAGCTTTTCATATTGTATTCTGGTTATTCCAACTACTGTTAAAAAAACGTATTGCTGGAAAACATTGGCTACAAGACACACATAACTACGTAATAGGTAAGTCATCATCATCATCATCATCAACAGCCTGATGTCGTCCACTACTGAATATAGGCCTCCCCCAGAGCGCGCCACCTTGAGCGGCTGCTGGCCTCCTGCATCCATCGCCTCCCTGCGAAGAACCAAGAAGTACCAAGTAATTCTGCTTATTTGTTTTCGTCACAGTTGCTCGTAAAGTGGATCATAGCCACTTTACGAGCAACTGTGCCGCTTCAAGGGTCATAATCCCAGATATTTCCCACGCGTGCTTTTTACTGTACATTACCGCACTAGTGTTTTATGATAATAACCCGAATTCAGTTATGTTTGTCATCATCATCAGCCCGAAGACGTCCACTGCTGAACATAGGCTTCCCCCAAAGAGCGCCACTTTGAGCGGCTGCTTAGCTCCTGCATCCATCGGCTCCCCGCGGTTTTGACCAGGTCATCGGTCTACCTAAGTAGTGGAAGGCCTGCGTCTTCCGGTTCGTGGTTGCCACACGAGAACCTTTCTTCCCCATCGGTTGTCTGTTCTACGAGCGATGTGGCCTGCCTACTGCCACTTCAACTTGCTAATTCTAAAAGCTATATCGGTGACTTTAGTTCTCTTGCGGATCTCCTCATTTCGTTAAGTTTGTATCTCACTGCAAGTATACCTATGCAGGCTGTCCCGGAACTCAACGCCAAGGGGCACGGGGCGAGGGTCATTCCAGGTCCGGGAAACAGTAGTTTAAAAGGTTCTGGTTTTATGTACAATAATTACTAAATTGCTTTAAAATTCTTCGCCTAATTCAGAACCAAATAGATGTGGCTAAGATAATAAATTATTTTATTAATTTAATGACAAAAGTCAAAACTAGAATTGCGGCATATATCGTGGGCGGTACAACACAACGCTAAGTGATTTAAGCAATAATTGGCCGTCTCCTGCAGGGCGGGCGGCGGCGACATGAATGAATTTAGTGGTGAAGAGTAAAAGGTACCTACAACTAATGGCTAGAAGTGGCAAAGTTGGGTATTATGTAGTTTTCTTTTGTTTTAAACAAAAGGAAGATGGGCTTTAGTAAAATAATTTGGAATAAATACGCCATAAAAATAAGCCTAGGTCGGCCACTCGGTAGACGGACGACCTGGTGAAAACCGCGGGGACCCGATGGATACAGGAGGCAAGCAGCCGCTCAAAGTGGCGCTCTGTGGGGGAGGCCTATGTTCAGCAGTGGACGTCTCCAGACTGTTGATGATGATGAAGGCATAAAATCGTCGTGTGGTCTCGGTGTGTGAATAGGACCACCCCATCTCTTCCCATGGGTGTTGTAAGAGCTGGCTAAGGGAATATCCAGAGAATGGGCAGAAGCATTCTTCTCGGTCTGCAAATAATCTACTGCGATCACCAAGCCGCCTGCCAAGTGTGGGGATTATGGCAAACCACTCCCCCTCCCCACCCTATGAGAATTGACGTTTCATGGGAGGTGCTTATGTTTAGCAGTGAGTGGATGTCTTCCAACTTATTATGTGTGTGCGATATAAAAGTGAAAAGTATTTCTAGCTCAGATATTATTGTGTCAATAAAATAAAAGAGGGCAGATATAGGACGCAAACGAGAGCGAGTGTAGCTTAGTGGAAGCATGTTGACTTTGAGCCGAAGAAGCACCCTGATTCAAATCCTGCTCGACCCTGCATCCAAGAACTCAAGTTATGTGCAATTTGCTCCGTCTTACTTACAACCGCGGTAAAAGAAAAAAAACACGTGCGTGAGAAACCGACATGTTTAAGAATTACAAAATGTTATATCTGGCAACCCGCACGTGGCCAACATTGTGGCCTACACTCTCTCATTGTGACATCAGGTATGTCCAAGGAGTGGGGAATTTTTAGATAGGTACCTACTACTGGAAGTGAGCCAAAAACTTTTACAAAACTTTTACAAGACGTTTACTAAGCTTTTACAAAACTTTTACAATACTTATATAAAACTTTTACAAAACTAGGTATTACAAAACTTATACAAAACTTACAAAACAATTACAAAACTTTTACAAAAAAAATTACAAAACTTATAAAAAACATTTACAAAACTTTTACAAGCACAACGTTGACAAAGCTTTTACAAAAATAGTTCAGTGTTCGAGATAAGTGATGAGGTGACCGGCGAACTGGTTGGCATACCGAACATAGTCATGTAAAATGTTAATTGATGTTTCAGCGCTACACGCGGTGAAAAGTCGCCGGACCGGTCGCGAGATAAACAAGGATGCAGTAGCGAAGTTCTCGAATTTTTTAAATAACTACGGACCAGATTCTAATGACAGCTTTCTGTGCAACGATAACTGTTTGTTTTTGTGATAACAAACTTGTTATGTTTGCTTCAAAAAGAAGCCAGAAATAAATACGAAAGAACCTCTATTTCAACTTGTGTATAGTGGAATAGTGAGCGCTTCTCAGTCCCCCACAGGGTATACCAGTATAGTATAGTATTATAATCTGTGCCCAGGGCTAAGGGCTTTTAGTGGAATAGGTTTTGATGATACCTATTGTTGAGTCCCTAGCAGAATAATCAAATGGAATAGCGAGTGCTGTACAGTGTACACTGTAGAGTCCCCAGCTGCCCTAGCCTAGCACGGAAGGTAGACAAAACTGTCTTTCCCCTGTTTTGATCCACTTGACAAGTATGTAAGTATGAAGAAAGGGACATAAAACGGGGAAAGACAATTTTCTCTACCGCCCTTATAGGCAGGCGGGGGACTGGCATAGAGGATTCAACTGGAAGTAGCATTCGCTCCACCTACTCTGCGTTTATCAACAAGATAGATTCACGAAGTGTCCCGTAAACATTCCTTTTTCAAAGCTTCGCAACTGCTTTGCTCTCGATCGGTCGCTCGATTCGTCTCGCGATCCGTCCGGTCATTAGTCGCCCATTAAATTAGCCGCAGCCACAGAGGGCATTAAATTCGTTCGACGGCAAAATAAAATTGCCCCACTGACACTTACTTAAGTAATCGTTAATATTATTTTTCATTTAATGTTTATAGTGTCTGCAAAGGTTATGACAAAGATATTTTTATTTCACGGATTCGGTTTTCTTTGTATTTGGAAAATAGAGGCTCGAGATTAAAAGTTTCTATTACGACAATTTTTCACTTCGTTTTTTTTATTGTTTGGTTTTAAGACGGTATTCAAAAACTTAATTATACGAGTGAAGGTATTTAATTATTATTATTATTTTTTTTTATTGTTCGATAGGCTTGCGCTTGACCACTATCTCACCTGATGTTAAGTGTCGATGCGGTCTAGGATGTAACGCGCTTGCCTAGAAGATACCTGTTCACTCTCGATTTGAAGACTCCAAGATTGTAGTTCTCGGGAAATACAGACGCCGGCAAAGCGTTCCACTCTTTGGCTGTTCGCATGATAAATGTGGAAGCAAATCGCTTTGTTCGCACATGCGGGATGTTAACCATTATTAATTCAACAACTCTAAAATTCATTTAAATAGTTAAGCGAATTCCTCATTCCACAATTAAAACAATAATTAGCTTGGTATGCGTTTGTACTTGAATCGATTATCGATTAAAAAGCAAAATTCGATAGAATTTCATTCCGTGCCTGGGCTTTTACTCTAACCTTAAGTTACACATTTCGTTGTGTGAACGAAGCTTTCAAAAGTGAACTCTATCAGCAAAGATTAGAGAAAAAGCTTACTCTGTGGATATACACAGATTAGAGAAAAACAAGTGAATATAAAGCCACTATGATGTTTCTATTCTAAATTCAAATATTTGTTGCGCTTCATAAATGTAAAAGGTATTTGAGTCACTAACTTGGAGGAACATAGCTTGGTTTCGAATGGTAAGAAATATCCAACGTATAGGTACTTACATATTTCCGACTTCTACAATGTTTCTTAATTCTTTAGATCAAAGATAGTAGAAAACACCAACATTATAAAAATTCGAAGTAGTTTTCTTTACAAAAACAATTTTTATCTTCTCAGTGGACGTATCTAGTATTTGATCTGTGGTAAAGTTAACTGTATCAAGCGATCACTACCCACGGAGTCTCAAAAAAGATTGAACCAATATTGCCCAACGTTTACTACTAGAAATTCATTACAGCATAACAAAATAACAATTTACAACAGGTAGCAACAATAAAATGAATAAATGATTGCTTACAAGACATTGTAAAATAACAGAAACAAAACACAGTCGAGAGATTTCGTTTTTAATGCAAGATAACGTTCACTCTTTCGTTCGGTCATTTGCATTTGGGAACGATTTGTAGTTGATTTACATATTGTGGATCGAATATATTAAAATGTAATGGAATTTTGGATACTGCAGAGATGTGTGATTAAGATCGCGGGAAGATTTTATTAACTTATCGGCCTTTTTATTTGCAATTCTTATAAACAAAGTAGTATGTACGTAGGAACAAACTGTTTTTTTATGCGATGACTTGACGAGCTAGTCGTTCACCAGATGTTAAGCGACACGGCCGCCCAGAGCAGTTGTAGTGTTGTTAGTACCTATAATAAGTATGAAAAGTAAAATTAAAGCTATGTTTAAATGTCGCACAATTATTATAGATTATAATAATTACTCTTCTATGATTTTAAACTTCCATGTTAGTGAACATTTAGTACGGTGCGACGTAAACGTGTACGAAGGAGGGTAGACCGTTATGTGTGCCTATAACTTATTATCATCTACCCGCAAGTTCTTCAGTTCGTCCGTAATCTTGGGCTTGCAACAGTACCGAAATATCGGAAACTCAAAACAAAAAAAAAATTACATGGCAAATATCCCGATAATAAATAATATTTTAGTAATACTCTTCTATGTTTCAGGCGACTGACATAGATGAGGGTTTATCCCGCTCGAGAATAGAAAAATCTTTAAGTATATTTAAATAATCACACTCATCATTCACCTATCCCTTATCCCATTTAAATGTTTTGTACTTAAGTACATTTAAATGGGATAAGGGATAGGTGAATGACATAGATTTCTATCAGACGTCATCTCAACGTTCACTCTCTTATCACACAGTCTGACCACACTTTTTCGGATTTCCTCTATCTTTTTTACGATCAGCATTCATATTCAAAACTTTCTTGGTGACATGGCTTTATTCCCTTAGCATGACATGACCATCGACTATACCACGCTAGCCTATAACTTCTCAACTTTTTAAAATATGATTAAAAGAGATGAAGATGTTGATTTTCTTTTTTAGATTTAAAAGTTAATACGCGGTAACTTCATTATAGGTAGAGGCTTTAGATTTACAGCGATCTCAGATATATGCTTTGATTAGGTTCCATATACCAATACCTTCTATCAAAGTGGCTCAATTTGAACTAATAGAGCTTCAGACCAACAATTAAGATCACAGCATTTATAATAAGGGTCTATGCAAACACGTCCGTGACGGCACAGTACCGACACAGTATTTTTGGAGCCTTTAGTATTTTTGGGGATGTCACGCTTAAGAAACCAGAATCCTGCCATTTTGGGATTTTGGTATTGTAATTTTTGCTATAGAGTTGCTATAGTGTTGGTTAAAATTAGTATTTGAATACAAAGGCATGATAAATTTGTAGCACAAAAATTAATACAGCGCTAGATTTGCCTCCATTGGCTTAACCAGTCGGATGACTTAATATGCGTAACAATTAAAAAGCGTACGACTGTCGTACACTTATCATTTCTTCAGAGAAGCCACACTTACAGTGATTGGCAAATAAAATCGTTCAGCTTCCGTGCTTGCCGGTGCCATCACTGACATGTCTGCATAGACCCTATATCACGCAGACTAGATATTTTATAGCAAGTACTAGATATCTAGACGTTTGAGGTTTAAATTTATCTGACTGCAATCGTGAAATCCAATCGAAAACCATCTATAGAACGTCAAACAGACGCGGGTTTCTGCGCTGCCGTCGTCCGCCATTTTTCGCCATTTATCGCCACTTTTCGCCATTTATCGCCACTTCGCCGCCATTGCTTGCCGTAATGGCGCTTAATGAGTGTTTAAGACGCTGCCCCGAGAACCTTGTGATTGTTTTATAGTTGTAATTAAACCGCTCTGATCTATAGATTCCGTTTACCCGAGTAATACGAGTATAAACAAGTGGGAATCGATTCTCGTGATGTTGTAATATGCGTTTGTAGTTAGTTACTGATGCAATTCCTGTTGCAGTAAAATTAAAATTATTTACACACGCAGTTGTCAAAATATTCCACCTAAAGAATATTTAAGATGAAACATAATAATAATGGCCATATCGAACTGACAACCGATGGGGAAGGTTCTCAAGTGGTGACCACGAAACGGAAGACGCAGCGTAGGCCGGCCCCCACTAGGTGGACTGATGAGCAGGTGAAAGCCGCGGGGAGCCGATGGATGCAGGAGGCGAGCTGCCGCTCAAAGTGGCGCTCTCTGGGGGAGGCCTATGTTCAGCAGTAGACGTCTTCAGGCTGTTGAAGAATCAATGAATAGAAAAAAAAATGCAAGACATCCTTAACACTTACAGAGCAGGAAAACATGACGCTTCCGGGGTGCAAAGCGTCATTTTATGGTAACACTCATCATCGTACCGGAAGTAGCCAAAAATCTACTTAATAAATCGGAGATCCTTTATTTCAACCCTTATATAAACACGTGTAACTCGTACAAAATATCAATTGGGGCGTGTTTTTTTTATTTTTTTACACCGGCTCCTGTAAAACCGCGGTCGCGTGACCGCTACCTTATGTACGGTTATCACGCGAGGTACGCTCGCAACCAAAAGTGATTTAGGTAATTCTTCTGCTTACTATTAACTCGTAATACGCCGTTCCGACGTATACGACCTTTTTATGTTTCCTTTTACATTTAATGTTGTTTTGGGGAATATTGGCAGGCTTGGATTGCGATGTTTTTGAGGCGTTGGCTATTATTTTTGGCAGTGGATAATATTTTTACTACACATCCCCCGCCTGCAATAAAGACTGAGAGCTTTTAAGTCCACACTTATCTTATCTAGACCCCGGTTTTTCGTACGTTTATCAAACTCGTGTTATGCCATCACACCATACTGTAGGTAGGTACGCTCATTGGTTGAAGACAGCCAATGGTCAACAGGCAACCAATGAGGGATCAGAATTTGGTGTGCCAAGTTTAACGTACAAGAATTGATATTGTTTGCACAAATATAAAAAAAATAGCGAAAAACAGCTACACACAAGACTCGCACACACATTTTAACCACACATATGTATACCCATTAAAAAGCCTACGCCACATCAACAACCAAGAGGCGAAACCAAATCAGCTGGGTTAGCATGGACAGTAGACAAAATTGTCTTTCCCCGTTTTACGTCACTTTCTTCATACTTGCTTGGAGTAAAACAGGGGAAAGACAGTTTTGTCTACCGGCCGTGCTAACCCTACTGGTACCCGTGCTAACCTCTTAAGTTACCATACAGATATCGATATTTACTAGGGCATGACTTTGACTAGACTATGACTAGAATATTTTACCCAGACTGTGAGACTCTAAGGTCCGACTTCACCAAACTAGAATAAATTTTATTCCAGGTATAACTTTCCGAGAACAACTGAGTTACGCGAATATAGCCCTTATATCACCAATTTTGTGAAGGAATAAGACTTATTCCTTGGATACAATCGAAATGGCGTCTTTTTTGTTTAATTTCTTTTGTCAATTAGCTGCATCCAAGAGTAAGGAATAGCCGTATACTTGGAATAAACGTTGGTGAAATCGGGCCTAAGTGAAATATTCGTCTATAACATGATGAAAGTTACAATACTCGACACTGGCTAAAT
The DNA here is from genome assembly GCA_910589525.2 of Ennomos quercinarius. Lineage (NCBI taxonomy): Eukaryota > Metazoa > Arthropoda > Insecta > Lepidoptera > Geometridae > Ennomos > Ennomos quercinarius. The sequence goes on along the minus strand of OU342513.1, from coordinate 5,257,896 downwards.
AGGTACACTATGTGTGGAGCCAAAATATATAAAGAAAAAAAAAGCACACACGTATTTTGGTAAACTTTTTCCAAAGCCACTTTTCCACAAACTTGTACCTAACCCTTTATTTAGTAAATGCATCACCTCGACCGCGAGTGATCGAACGTAGGTACAGAACCCGTGTCGCACATTAAAAGTTATCCATTTCAAAATGTACTAATTTGTTAAACTATTCCAAGAACGATGTAGAGCTGACAGGCAGGGTTTACTAGCTTTGGCACGCGGTTCTGTCTGAATTCTGCTTTAGACGTATTTTTCATAGTAATACTAAGTAACCCCACCGACACGGAAATTAATTAGCATTCGACGCGTATGTCACAGAAATTCATTTCTTTACAACCGCGCTACTTTGATACTCAAGTTGATAGATATTGCGCTGCGACAGTTACCTGATAATAATTTAGGCATTGACTATAAATCCATTCGACCAATGATACAACTTCCCCTCATACGAAAATTAGTGGTGTATTTCAATCACTAATTTCTAATAAATACTATGAATTTCTAATAAGTCACGGGAACCCGTTGATGTCTTTTGCTCCATCCTGTTCTGTTCTTTGTAATTTCGTATGACTTTGCCTCGTTTTGTTACCTCGCCCTCTGCCCGCGCAGGTGAGTCGTTTTTGTATATATGAGAAATTATGTTCACGCGCTATCAACGGGCTTAATAATCTTTGAATTTAGGTCTCCCATAAACTTATTTCTTAATTAAAACTAAGATTTTATTGTGTTATTTAAGCACAAAAGATTTTACTGCGACATAGGTACAACTAAACCTAACCTCTACTATCAGTCAAATAGACAGCTCTCATTCTAACAAAAATAGGTAACATGGCTAAAAAAGTGATGTACTTTTTCCAACAAACTTGCGCTACAAACAGTCAACCCCCCCCAATTTTATACTACGTGAAATTTTATGGCACTCTGGTATGTGCTGCAGAGAAATATGGCACGAATTAAGTTATTACAGTAATGAGTTTAGGGAAATTTATGGCGGTTTTGGATTATTATGGCAGTTTGTCTACTTTCTAAGCTTAGTTTAGATTACGCTTTGATAAAAGTATTAAATTGCATCAGATTTGAAAAAGAATTTTGACGTTTGATTGACAAACTTATTACAAAAACACGTTAAAAAAATCAAAACACAGAATCGAGTAGGTATCATGAATCGAAATTACGCATTGCCAGTAAAATTAATTAGTCCACGTAGAGGCGTCAGGCGTCATACCATAAAAACCTGCCAGTGTGACACGGGCACATGTCGTGTATAACTTTCTGGAGCTAATTATTTTTAATATAATTTGTTTATTTGGGGTAGGGATGGGAAAATTTATCGATAAATATTATTAAATTTATAGACTCTCAATTTTGTTATTAAATAATGTATTTTATGATATGATAATAATCGTTCATCATCATCATCATCAACCACCAACATCATCAACAACCTGAAGGCGTCCTCTGCTGCACATAGGGATAGTCGCGTCGGTCCCGGTTGTCATAAGAGCATCTGTGGCAATCGTTACGAGTAGTTAGAAGCCTGATACAATCTGACGCCTGATCTAACCATCTCTGTTACTGGTTCCTTATGGGTTGTGAGGTCAGCAGCAAGTCGCTCGTGTATTTCTGGTAGCTTTCCGCTATCGGTAGGATTGGGAGCCGACCCCAAAAACAAATGCTATAAGGTATAGAGGATGGTGATGATATTATCGTGAAATTGTTATAAGTTTAATCAATAAACGTGAAATATCGACAACTATATATTGATAAGTTGGCATCTCTAAATGTGAGGACCACAGTCTGCACGCGAGAGTCGAACCCGATATCGGCGATCTCAGCGGGAGACGGAAAACCTGTTGCGTGTAATGTCGCTTGCATACAAGACTGTGAATCTAAATGAAGCTAAGCCTGTCAGGAATTTGGTATGACCCGGCGTTCTTTCACACAAGGTCTCTCTTTTTTATATTAATCTGTGGTCTTTGTGCGTTTTCGGCAATACCACAGAGTATATAAAAGTACTAATAGCAATCAATTATATTTTTTTCGTTATTTTGTATCTCCGCTTATGTCTTAGCCGATACGAGGACCAATAGATGCGGTCATTGCGGTCACAGTTTTGCAAATATGTTGTGACGTGTAGGTAAATAATACGTTTTCCGCACGTTTGTCTTTTTGTGTCTGAAATACAAGAGATAATATAAAATTTCCATTTTCTATGTCAATTATTGCCATAGGTAATATTTTCACAAAACAATCTTTCTTACTTCTACTTTGACCGCGTTCAGCTATAGTCATTTGTGTAACTCACTGTACATCTTTTCTCTTAATAAAATTCAGTTATATTTGTACGAATTTAATCAATATTAAAATTTTTACGACTCAATAATGTACAGATCTTTATTATCTTTGCAAGATATTTTATTGCCGTACCACGTCTTTAACTGACAGCTTTCGCTTGAGGCTTGAGGCTATTTTGCTACAATAAAGTTTGATTTCTATATCTTTAAAGCTACTTTGAAACCAAACTGTGTTTATCACTTGGGATCCTTATTCAATTTAGTAAAAATCGTTTGGTATTAACGTTGTAAGTGTATTTAGGACTTGCGATGATGACGCAGAAGGAGGCCGTGGAGCGGGTCAGGGAGGATGATGCCAACTCTGACCCGCTCCGGCGCAGACGGACTGGGGGACGGAGGAGGCGTTTTGCGCGCCTTCTCCATCCTCCGTAGTGGGGACGGTGACGGATAGTCGGGGGACTCTCCGCCCCACCTACACGACCCCACACGCCTGGTGGGTAACCCAGGTGTAAGATTACCCACCCACTGGCGCGGCGCAGATGCCCGAAAGGGCCTACCGGCCGGGGGATTAGTGAATGCTAGCGCGACCCTATCTCGCCCCATCCCAGTGGGGTTTTATTGGGCACGAGCCCCACATACCCCCTGCCATCACCCCCGTCGTGGCAGGAAGTGCGAGGGCATATCCCCACTCAAAAAAAAATACACGCGCTACAATCACAACCATGGCACGACACGACACATTGGCCTAAAAAATATGGCCGGCCATAAAATCATATATTATTATGATTACATGGTTCGTATTATGAAAACGTGTAGTAGGTACTATTCAAACGTAATACCAAAACAGCTTATCCGTTTGGTGGGATCATATCTAGGCATGGATCAAATCACAAGGAGCAAGTGAAAAATCATATGATTTTATGTTTCATAAATCACTCTGCTACTTTTTGTGAAACACTCTGCTACAAATCACAGTGTGATAATCATACTTAATATAATCGTGGCTCCGGATTTCATAATGCGAGAGTAGCATAAGCGGTGAATATCAAAACATAAAATTTTATTTTATTAGGTATATGAAAAATCACAGGTGAAATCAGTGATAAAAATAAATCATATGATGAAATGACAATGATTTTAAAGTAGCAATCATTTCCATGCCTAATCATATAACATGAATTATATATTTTTTTTAAATCTATTTTATCAATTATAATATTATATAACACGTGGTTTCAACATTCATAGTTAAACAACTGCATGTATTACAAGTTGCTGCGTGTGACGTGTGACTACTAATATTGATATCGCGGCTACAAACACAGCATGTAGTTCCAAAATTAAGCTAAACATAATTAGCCACATTGGGGCCAATTTTAAAGGCTTTAGTTGACAGATCTAAAACTTTTAAAACTGTTGCCGTCCTTGTCAAATAGAGGGTAATGTAAAAGACGGATATATTTTTAGTATTTTAAGGACTATCAACTAAAGCCTCCAAAATCAGGCCTAATATACATTCCCACTGCTGGGATACGGGCGCTTTATAACAGGGTTTTATCCACCAGTACCAGCTGTTGGTGGATGACACATGTCCTTGGATTTTGACCATTGGTTACCTAACTACGATTTAAAACACCTGCACCCTACGTGCTCTAGATCCTCTTGATATTTTTGACGTTATGATGATTGTGGCCCGTTTGTAACGGCCCTTAATCTGTCACTATTAGACCACAAAAAATATTTTGGAAAGATTTCACCATCTTGCTTGCAAAAACTTCCAATGTTTTTTGGCTACTACAGCAATTCTCTGACAACAGCCCGTCCTTGCAAGAGACGTTCCAGCTCATCTCATCCCGCCATCTTTTTCTATGTCTGTCAGGGTTTCATCTCCGCCTTTGCAAAAACTATTAACATTTCTTTTCTATCAAGGCATCACTGCCGTCCTTATGAAAAATTTAAGTAAGTAGGTAACAAAAGGAAAGGAAAACAAAAGTTGCGAGTAGTCGAGAGCAGTCGAGTTGCTGCATTCTTAATTCCTGAGTTTTTGGGTTCCAGGTGGAATTTTGAACAATTAGATTTTCTTCGGTGATCCCGAATATGTATCAAACTCAATTTTGCCAAAAACGTTAGTTAAAAGGTTATAACTGTGTCTTCATTATGAGGGCAGATATATGTAGGTAGGTACTTATTGTGAGTTTAATAATAGATATATACATAATATTATCATAATAATATTGTAAATTTAAGCAACATTAGCGTAATTAGAGTGGTGCAATTACGCGGCCGCCGACGTCGCCGCCGCGTAACCGATCGGTAATGTGTGGTCTCCATAGAGGTACGAAGCCAGTTCTAGCGAATGAAGGAAGAACTAAAAAAATTCTAGTTCTGTGGGAACAACTACCTATTTCATTCTTTCCCTTTTTTAACTTTGCAAAAATAAATTTGGCGGGGAGCCGATGGATGCAGGAAGCGAGCAACCGCTCAAGGTGGCGCGCTCTGGGGGAGGCCTATGTTCAGCAGTGGACGTCTTCAGGCTGTTATGATGATGATGAAAAATAAATTAGTCATTTGTGCTTAATCAAGTGGTATTTATACTCGGTATTTCCCTGCGAGATAAGATCCGGAATGAGGAGATCCGCAGGAGGACTAAAGTGACCAATATAGTTTTTAGAATTAGCAAGTTGAAATGGCAATGGGCAGGCCACATCGTTCGCAGAACTGACAACCGACGGGAAAGAAAGATTCTCGAGTGGCGACAACGAACCGGAAGACGCAGCGTAGGGCAGCCCCCCACTAGGTGGAGCGATGGTCTGGTGAAAACTGCAGGGAGCCTATAGATGCAGGAGGCGAGCAGCCGCTCAAGATGGCATTCTCTGGGACATTCTCTCGCATACAGGTTGAAGGTTATGTGTTCCGTGAGGTCAAAAAAAAAAAAAAAGTATTTTGGATTGACTGGATGTATCTATTGATTTTATGCCTCTTCCAAAGTAGATTACTATATGTAGTTTTCTGACGATGACTCGAGAGCGTAAAAGAGAAAGTCAGTTAGTTACAATAAAGTCCACACTCATACTCAAAGTACCTCATCCATTCTTCCAATTTCTCGGTCGAGCGCTTCAAGGAAGCCGGTACATCTGCGCCCGCGCCGCCGGCCGCGATTTGCCACGATCAGGCATAAATTGTAATATCGTACTGTATGAAATACGTCATTTACTTTCAGCGCGGTACGTAAACTCTAAAAAACGTAGCTAACTGTTGAACTTGAGACCTAGGACATTTTCACTTTCGCAGTATCTTCCATGCAGCTGAAGCGGCCAATGTTTCCCTAACTTAACCAATCCACTTTACCTAACTAAATCAATCCATAGAATGAGATTGACTTACCTTACCCGTGTAAAGATATTTTAAGTAATTGCTTAGTTTTAACAACACACACGGTCCCCGAAGAACGGGGAAGATAAGGGGAGAAATTAGTAGGAAAAGAAAACATATGAATGAAAAATTGAAATCGATTTGATTTGGTAAGTTCACATCAACAGCCTGAAGACGTACATTGCTGAACATAGGCCTCCCCATAAAACGCCACTATAGACGCTTATTATATAGACGCTCTGCCATAATCACCACGATTGGCAGGCGAAAAGCTACTTTGTCTTAAAATGATATAATATATTTATTTTTTTATAATCACCACGCTTGGCAGGCGTCTTAGTGATCTCAGAAGATTTTACCGTATCGAGGAGAATGATGGGTACCTATTTTCCCTTAGCTGGCTCTCATACCTCTTACGGCACCCGCGGGAAGAGATGGGGTGGTACTTCTGACACCGGTACCACACGTAACTTTACGTAGGAACCTTTGCAACTGTATTAAAGTGTATAATTTCTGTACGTACAAAATACGTAATAAATAACTTAGTAAGATAGAATGATGTATGGGATCGAGAAATTATAAGCATGTATTCGAAATGGGATTAAATAAAATTTGCTTTGGTATACCATAAACATGTCAGTGTGTGTGGTGCGTCTCCGCAAATGGTTTGCTGAAGTGAAGGGTCACAGGTTCGATTTACAATTGGTGATTTTCATGGATGCTATAAGTAACTACCTATACTTAATTACACTTTTTATATCTGATTCTCTAAACAGAAAATTATTTTTTTTATATCACGTTGCGCAAAGCAATGAATGATTAGTATATTTACGAAAATGTAGATAATAATTTAGAATATGCTGCGCTGCGCATTAGAAACTTATGCCTTTATTTCCCTCCTGTCGACTTGTGCCACTTCCTAATGAGATAGCGATTTTTTCACTGTAAGATTTAAAAAAAATCTGAATTACTTATGTGTAGGTACTTTGACAAATAAAAGAAATCGAACAGTCCGAAAAACAGCTCATAAATAATAGCAATACCTACAGACCGTTCACTGTAAGATGTCCCCTGATGTATTTATATTATTTAAAAAAATGCAAGTATTATCGTAAATGTAAAGTGATATGTAAGCATTATCTAAACTTATATGTATGCACCACAGATTAATATGTTTTACTTGCATATTTTTAAATAATATAAGTACATCAGGGGACAACTTAGGTACGGTAAAAGGTACTGTAGTATATGTCACTATGACAGTGACAGGTGCAAGATACACTCTTTGTCAAGTTTCACTAAGCTAACAGAAATACTACGTGTTCCACCTAAAATATTTATTTTATTTTATTAATAATTATTAATATTAATATCATAATAATACATGGCGCAGTCGGTAGGATCCACTCATTGTTTTTATTAATTTTCCCAATGCTATCACGTAATATGTACTTGTACTAGTCACAAATCATTAACGTGGTGAACTTTCATCATACATGAAACTGGCGGCTCGTTTTTATCATGACAAAGCCCGTGTGCCAGCAGTGGAATCGTATGGCCATGGTCTAACATAATGTAGCCAAGGCGGTGTTCTAGGTGTTCTAACCAGGGGTGAACTGCGTTGGATTCATAGTTGCGCGAGATAAGGTCATGCCTTAGATAATTCCTGGGACTCTTCCCGTGAGTGAAGGTGTTATGCTTGACAACATAATACGTGGGTACCTATACCATTGAGCCATAACTATCTATAAAAAACAGCACGAGAAGTGGAACGAGTTGTCCGCTGATGAGTCCGCCCCTAGCGGTATTTATGCAAAACAGCAGGTTTGTAGGGCGGGACCTTGACACCAATTAACGGCGGCCTGTAATTATCCCACCAAATCGGTTCAATTACTAAACTGAACTTATCTTTTGAGCTAAGTATTCAATTGAATGGAGAATGGATAGTGTCACTCGGACCCGAGCTAAAGATATCGAACGAAATGAAAAAAAATTAACGGTTTGTAGAATTGGTAGCTATATACCTAATAGCTATTAAGAGAAGCGTATATCCCCCTTCTCGTTCATACGAAAAGTGCTAACGCTTTCGACCTCTAAATCTTATCCGATTTTGATGATTTTTTTATAATTATGTTGTCTACCCAGTAAAAAAACTATGCTTGTACGTGTTTCTTTTTAAGTTTTTACAATATCGTATTTAAGCCACCTAAAATGACGAACTTTTGGCGTCAAAATTATGACAAAGAAAAGTAGTTGTAACTAGAACAGAAAAAATGTTTTCATAAAAATCAAGGTGTAAAAGCACAGATCATAATATATCCAAATGATTGACACCAACATCAAAAGTTTTGTTAAGTTTTAGAGGGGGATAACCGTTGGTGCCCGAAACGCTGAAATGTAGGTAAATTCACTCATGGGCTCTATTGTCTCTATCATACGTGTGGAGAGCAGAGCGACGGCAGTTTCAAACACCAGCTGAGTTAGCACGGACGGTAGACAAAATTATCTTTCCCCTGTTTTACTCCACTTGACAAGTAAGCAAGTAATAAAGTGTCATAAAACGGGGAAAGACAAATTTGTCTACAGCCCGTACTAATCCAACAGGACGGTTCTCTTTCTCGGTGCGCGAGGCCACCCCGCTCTTGGGCGGTTTTTTTTATCAGACGGAGTAGCGTTTGATTACATTTAATTTTTAGTTTTGGCCAATTTCTTTTATTTTTATTATGATTTATTTTTAAACATGCCTTTGTTTACCCTACCGTCCTTGACCTTATGGCTGTAGATTTCCAGAATCAATCAACCTATGATTACCTATATGACATTATTTTATCAAAGCCATCACTGCTGCCTCAATTTTCAGACCTTCGAAGTCAATAAACTTCATTATGATATCTTGCACTTCATAAATAATTAACTGTGGCTTTGCATAATTGCACCTTGGCTCTTCAGACTTACGTTCTATTTTAAACTGTTGCGAACAAAACAAAATTTACTCAGTTGTTCAAGCAGTAAGTAGCACCGTACCGGTGGTGTGCTTAAAGCCATATAAAACTCATAAATATGGAACAACTCGCGGCCGCCGACTGGTAAAGTTATATCTTTTTTTTTGCCTATAAAATCTTAACGACGGGATCTGCATAATAACCACCACATAACAGGGTTATGTCTAGTTTTATTGCAAATGTTTTTATTCCCGTGAAATATGCATTATTTTTTTGTTGAGCCTAAAAGCAAGGTCAGTCGTAAAGAAAGTCCGCGTTGGTAATGACAAACAATCTCTTTGCGGTGAAAAAAGAACTAAACTACGCGCAATATCTTAGTAAAAACAGAAGACGAAGTTTGACTCCGCAGAGTCACTTAAATGAATGTACTGGGTGTAAATGAATTCATTCAATGCATCCTTTCAAATAGGGACGCCTGGCCAATGCCACGTGTGGATGAAAATTGATTAAATTAAAAACGCATCGATTTGGTATTAATAATAACTCCACAAAATGGGATAACTTATAGGTACTTAATCAACTTCAACTTCTACAGTACACAATTAAATTAAAATAATTACGTATCCTTTTTATTACATACAAGTTGACAACAAGTTAAAATCATTTGCGTCAACCGATTGTAGAACAAAAATTAAAAATATTTTAACAATTTATGTTTTTTTAATGTAGTAGGCAGCGATAAATGAAGGTGAAGAAGGCAGGTGCGCCAGCTCACTTCCTTCACTTCACTTCACCAGCACCTGCTTTCACCGTTTCATGCATTCATCCTTTTCCCTTATCTATTTCCCTCTTCCTTCTCTCTTCCTTTAGACTGAGATAAGGCGTGAAACTAATTAACCGGGGCGGGTCAGCTAGTTAATAAATAATAATAAACAACAATCAATCAATATCAATAAATCCTGTCATTGTAAACTTTTTTTTTTTTTCTTATATTTTGGCTCCACACATAGTGTACTTAGCCAGTGTCAAGTTTTGTAATTTTTCATCGTATTATGGAAATTTTCACTTAAAGTCAAGTCATAGTCACAGTCAGAGTAGTCATAGTTTAGTCTAAGTCATAATCCAGTCTAAGGCATGCCCTAGTAAAGTGGTGGCAACTTTACTAGAGGCTTCTATGGAATTTTGGAAACAACACGAAAAACCACGTTTCACTACATTATATCACTTGCCCACACTCATGCTCGTAATTCAGCACTTAATGCGTAAAACGCCACCAATTTTAAACATTAACACTGGAAAAAGCACGAGTTTTGAAAAATAATACAATGCAACGACGTGAACTTTTCCGCGTTCCCGCCAAAACCTCCATTGTAAACTTATACAATGACAGGACGTCATGGCGGCGTCACCTTGGCAACGTGTTTCCAACTCAACGTAGTTCATGAGAAATCTAAAAGATGGCGTTGAATTTTTGTCCACCATTTTGACCAATAAATGTTAGTTCAGGCATATCCTGAGGTTTAACTCTATGGCCATCTCTATGTTCTCAGAGTTTTTCAATAGTGTTTGCATAATTCCACCCTCTCTCAAGAAGGAAGCAGTTATGTTAACAAATGGTTAATTGACCATCCTATGCACTGCAGGAGCCAGTCGCGGATGAGTGTGCATAATATGCATATGGAGTATGCATGCAGCATACATCTACAGTACAGTTATTCTGGAACCGCGGTGTGACGTGCAAAAACCGCCACACACGAGAGCCGCGGTGGCGATTGACTTTGGATTGAGAACGTAACTTGTAATGTCATTTTGATTAACAAAGATTTATTAATACAAATCTCTTAAAAAATTTGCATCCAGGATTTAAGCCCGCTTCTTCAAACTCCACGGATTAGTCTCTATGTTTATAAAAAGGTACTCTGTGGTCGCTCTGCCAACTTAGCTATGGTCGCATAGCCCCAGTTATTACCAAAGCTTTTTAGAACTATGTTTTGTATTGATTAAGCAGCCGTGGTGGTATCAAATCCCCGTTGTAGACGGCAGTGACGCTTAACATCAGGCGAACGACGAGCTCGTCATTATAACAATAAAAGACTGTGTTTTAAATAAAACACGGAAATCCCAGTCAATTCCACAAAATCAAAACAAAACATTAAATCCCAAGCCGCGGTACGGTTACGTTCTTCGTCCTGCCTGTCTCCTAACAAGCTAAGTTTTTGCTCCTCAATGGAGACATCTCACCATCGTTATCTCATGTTCCAGCTAGATAGTCCATCCGAATCGATCACTGTCAATCTGTCCTTATTTATTCTGCTGGGGCCAGCAAAAAATGGATCTGTCTATTCATGTCTAGGTGGATAGAAGGGACCTGCGTCTAAGTGAAAATGACAGGTAAAAAAGGTAGCATCTAGAAACTTGAAAATAATATTAACCATTGGCAGTGTAGGCAGACCTTTTATAGAAATTGCATTTTATGGATGCGTTAAAAACGTTGGCTTATTTAGCTAAGTAGTAGCTACCTACTTATATCCGATCCGGAATGAGGAGATCTGCAGGAGAAGTAAAGTGACCGAAATAGCTCATAAAATTAGCAAGTTGAAATGGCAATGGGCAGGCCACATCGCTCGTAGAACTGATAACCGATGGGGACGAAAGGTTTTCGAGTGGCGACCGCGAACCGGAAGACGCAGCGTAGGCCGGCCCTTGTGACTAGGTGAGAGTGTAAGTTCTATGGATAAAACGAATTTTATAGCGGTTATAGCAAAGCATCTAACAGTTTCTAACCGATCGGTAAAGTTAAAGAACGGTCGCTACAGTAACATTGATGGGTGACCGCTACAAAAGTGGTATTCACAACTGAACGATACCCATCCACCCTGGCCAGAGGACGGTGGAGGCCATCCGCCCAGTCCTCCGGGAGTGGGTGCGGCGGCCATTTGGGTCGCTGACCTTCCGTTTGGTGCAGGTGCTTTCCGGACACGGATGCTTTGGAAGTACCTGCACCAAATCGCAAGACGGGAGGCGACCCCGGCCTGCCACGAATGTGGCACGCCGGAGGATACGGCGCCCCACACGCTGGAAGTGTGCGCTGCTAGGGACTCTGAGCGGCGCACACTTTCAGCGGTCGTTGGCCGGGACCTCTCGTTGCCGAGCGTGGTAAACACCATGCTCGGCAGCGAGAGAGCGTGGCAGGCCACGGTCTCCTTCTGCGAGGCGATGATGACGCAGAAGGAGGCTGCGGAGCGGGTCAGGGAGGATAATCCCAACTCTGACCTCCTCCGGCGCAGTCGGACCGGGGGACGGAGGAGGCATTTCGCGTGCCTTCTCGATCCTCTGTAGTGGGGTCGGCGGCGGAGAGTCGGGGGCTCTCCGCCGTGCTCACACGACCCTACACGTCTGGTGGGTAACCGAGGTGTAAGGCTACCCAACCACTGGCGCAGGGGCCCGATAGGGCCTACCGCCGGGGCGAGATAGTGAATGCTAGCGCGACCCTATCTCGCCCCATTCCGGCGGCGGACGGATCACGGGGGGGTTTTAGTGGGTTCAAGTCCCACATACCCCCTGCCATCACCCCCGTGGTGGCAGGGAAGTGCGAAGGCATCTGCCCCCCTCAAAAAAAAAAGTCGTTAAGCCATCCGAAGTCTTTAGGCGGCTAAAAAAATTTGATACCATGACTGACTAGGTACTTATGGTTAGAATCAGAATTATGTATAAGAATTTTTCTTTTTTAGGCAAGTGGCTACACTAATAAAACATGAGAAGATGAAACTAATACTACAATATGGGGCATATTATATTAAGGGCAGTTTGTTCCGAAGCTATGTTAATTATCCAGTACAATTCATCAATAGCAGGTTATCAACACCAAGCCGCCTGCCAAGCGTGGTGATTATGGCAAACCCCCCCCCCCTAATGACAAGCACAAATAAAAACGGCCCCCAGTCCCCGGCAGCTCTGCTATCCCGTGGCTACGGTAGCGGCCACGGTAACGGCAGGGCAAGGGGTGCGAAGAATCCCCGGCAGACGCCCGGCTACCAACCCCAACGACGACCCCTGGCCCTGGCAACACATAACGTGCGCACACTGAAGGCTGACGAAAGGATGGTCGAGCTAGAGGCGGAGATGGGTAAGTTACGCTGGGATGTAATGGGATTGTCAGAAGTCCGAAGACAGGGACAGGACACGATAATCCTAAATTCCGGTAACTTATTCTTCTACCGGGAGGGAGACCAACTCTCCCAAGGGGGTGTCGGGTTTCTCGTCCGCAAGTCTCTCGTCAACAACGTGGTCAAAGTCGACAGTGTGTCGGCCAGGGTAGCGTACCTGGTACTCCGAATAACCAAACGGTATTCGTTGAAGGTTATACAGGTATACGCGCCGACATCGGCACACTCAGACGATGAAGTAGAAGCTATGTATGAGGACATATCCGAAGCCATGCATACTTCCGAAACATACTTCACCGTTGTGATGGGAGACTTCAATGCGAAGTTGGGCACAAGGAATAGCGATGAGCTGAGAGTGGGGCCATTTGGATACGGGCAGCGGAACCCTCGAGGACAGAGGCTGGCTGACTTCATGGAGAAGGAGGGACTCTTTATGATGAACTCCTTCTACGAGAAGCGGCCATCCAGGAAGTGGACGTGGATAAGTCCCGACGGTTCCACTAAAAATGAGATAGACTTCATCATGACGACCAAGAAGCACATATTCGATGATGTCTCTGTGATCAGCAAGGTGAAAACCGGTAGCGATCACCGTATTGTTAGAGGCACATTGAATATCAATGTTAAGCTCGAAAGGTCACGTCTGGTGAAGTCTACGCTCCGTCCAAATCCTGTCCAAATCCAAAACCCCGAAGGCTTTCAGCTGGAACTCCAAAATCGCTTCCAGTGCCTAGCCGACTGTAACACAGTGGACGAGCTAAACGACGGGTTGGTGGAAACTGTCCAAGCTGTTGGATCGAAATTCTTTAAGACCCAACGCCGAAAGAAGACTCAAAAGCTCTCAGAAAAAACTCTTGAGCTAATGGCCGACCGGAGCGAAATGAAGCTGCAGTCTTCAGTTGATATGTCAGCCTACGGTGAACTCAATAGACGAATCTGGAGTTCCTTGCGACACGACTTGCGTGCTCTTAGTACTTCACGTATTGAGGCCGCAATTGAGCGGAACCAAGGCTCTAAAGTGTTCGCAAAGGATTCGTCTATTGGGCAACACCAAATGACAAAACTGAAGACCGAAAATGGTAGCGTCATTTCATCCAAGCCTGAGATTCTGAGAGAGATCGAGAACTTCTATGGACAGTTATACACCTCGACACGTAAGCCCGCTACTAACACAGCTCAGGACATCAGAGCCAAGTTAGTCCGACACTATACCGAAGATATCCCGGACGTCAGCCTGTACGAGATTAGAATGGCCCTCAAACAGCTTAAAAACAACAAGGCACCAGGTGAAGATGGAATTACGACCGAACTTCTGAGAGCGGGTGGTAGACCGGTACTTTTAGTCCTCCAGAAGTTATTTAATTCTGTCATCCTTGAAGGTATAACGCCAGAGGCATGGCACAAGAGCGTGGTGGTGCTCTTCTTCAAAAAAGGCGATAACACCTTATTGAAGAACTATAGGCCCATCTCGCTCTTGAGTCATGTGTATAAGCTGTTTTCGAGAGTCATTACGAATCGTCTCGCACGCAGGTTTGATGAATTCCAGCCTCCCGAACAAGCCGGTTTCCGAAAAGGCTTTAGCACCATAGACCACATCCATACGCTGCGCCAGATTATACAGAAGACCGAAGAGTATAATCGGCCGTTATGCCTAGCGTTTGTGGACTATGAGAAAGCCTTCGATTCAATCGAGACTTGGGCGGTGCTGCAGTCCTTGCAGCGATGCCAAATTGACTATAGGTATATCGAAGTTTTGAAGTGTTTGTACAGTAAGGCCACTATGTCAGTCCGACTACAGGACCAGAGTACGGAACAAATTCCATTGCAAAGAGGCGTGAGACAGGGAGACGTTATTTCTCCGAAACTGTTCACAAACGCATTGGAGGATGTTTTCAAGCTCTTGGAGTGGAAAAGATCTGGCATCAACATAAATGGCGAGTACATCACTAACCTTCGTTTTGCCGATGATATAGTCATAATGGCGGAATCGCTCGAGGACCTTAGCACCATGCTCAACGACCTCAGTAGAGTCTCCCAGCAGGTTGGTCTTAAGATGAATATGGACAAGACAAAGATCATGTCTAATGCTCATGTTCCACCTATACCGGTAATTGTTGGGAACGATACTCTCGAAGTTGTCGACAAGTATGTCTACCTAGGACAGATTGTCCAATTAGGTAGGTCCGACTTCGACAAAGAGGTGGCGCGAAGAATCCAACTCGGCTGGGCAGCGTTCGGGAAGCTTCGTCCTATCTTTTCGTCCAAAATACCGCAGAGCCTGAAAACGAAAGTTTTCAATCAGTGTGTGTTGCCAGTGATGACTTATGGAACTGAGACATGGTCTCTTACTGTTGGCCTCATTAGTAAGCTCAAAGTCGCGCAGCGAGCTATGGAGCGAGCTATGCTCGGTGTTTCCCTGCGAGATAAGCTCCGGAACGAGGAGATCCGCAGGAGAACTAAAGTGACCGATATAGCTCTTAGAGTTAGTAAGTTGAAGTGGCAATGGGCAGGCCACATCGCTCGTAGAACTGACAACCGATGGGGAAGAAAGGTTCTCGAGTGGCGACCACGAACCGGAAGACGCAGCGTAGGCCGGCCCCCCACTCGGTGGACCGACGATCTGGTGAAAGCCGCGGGGAGCCGATGGATGCAGGAGGCGAGCAGCCGCTCAAGGTGGCGTGCTCTGGGGGAGGCCTATGTTCAGCAGTGGACGTCTTCAGGCTGTTGATGATGATGAGGTTATCATTTTATGCATATTGCCTTCTAATCTTCTATCCATTTGGCGAAATTAAATGCATTCGTTTATGATCGGATCCAAAACAATGTTGAGTAGAGATAAGTCTTTCGGAAATAGCAATCCCGAATCCGGATAAAATAGCCGGCTTAATTACGTAATATTATAGGCAACCAGAATAATAAGCTTTTATATATGAGCTTTCTCTTCTACAAGGTGAATATGAATTGGGGTATTATCCCGAAAGGGGGTAAATCTACTCCCCAAGGTAGACAATGTTTCTTCTATGACTTTACTAAATTAATAGTTTTTCATTGAAGAAATGCCATGTAAACTTACGTTCGAAGATAGCCCTAGCGTTGCTGGGTGGTTGAACTTCGTCCTTGATCAAATGCGTTTAAATGAGTTTAACGACCTGTGTTTAGAAATGAATTTATCTTGACAACTCTCGTATCTCACGTGCAATTTAGTGAGTGGATTTATTTTTAGCATATGGAGGTTTAGAAACACGCAGTTTCAAGTAAGGCTCTTACAACTTGGTGACTATCATGGTCCCAATCCCCCCTTTCGGGATAATACCCCAATTCAAACTCAAATAGTCTAACACTTTCTACTTAGAAGTACATTAAGAGAAAATAAGTAGTTAACTTTGTTTATATACAAATTATTATTAACTAACTATACAGTCTTAGTGGTTTTAGTGATTTGTAGCCCGTCAAAATCAAAACTCTCTTTTCTATTGTACATTCACACAAAAAAACACAAACCACAGCATTTATTTTGAGTATTGGTGCTAATTTTTATCTTATATTAAGTACATAAGTATACATAAAAACACACAATATAACTTTGTTATAATTTATAGCATTACCGCCTACTTAGCGTACCTAATTAACACTCAGTTTTATTACTTACAGGAAAAAAGTTATCGTTGAAATTCATATTATTATTTAACTTTCTTTATTATTCTTAGAAAAAGTACATAGGCACCTAATGCATGTTTTACAATTCGAAAAAGCAATGTTTTGCGTCTTACGCAAAATGCCGGATAAAATACAATTTAACAAAATCCGGAGTATTCAAAAGTCGCATCTCTACCTCGGACACAGCTCAGAGCATGCCTAATTAATCACTACTAGGAACCCTAAACAATAGCTTTAAACTCCAAAAAGATTCGACAACGTATTGTAAACGAGAATTTTAACAAAATAGACGCTTTTGAGAGCATTCGTTAAATGTGACGAATATTTTGAGGAATATCTCCGACTACTTAAGGTAACAATCTGAGTGATTTTGACAGACAATTGAGAAGTTTTTCCGACGATAATTAGGCAGAAACGAGCGTTGAATCATTAATTAGTAGAATTCTTAAGGAATTGGGGTAATTAGGACCAATTTAGACGTAAGTACTTACAAAAATTGTGATGTAAGGATATAAGTCCACGAATTGCTCCAATTAATAACCTTTTTGTTTATTTCACCATCAGTCCAATACGTTTCCAGGTTCCCACTGCTGTATGGTGGTGTTGCCAATCGATAGACAACTATCGATGATTAATCGATAGTCTATCGATGTTCAAACAATTAAAATACTATCGATAGGACAGAACGATGCAATACTATATATTTATTTTATACTATCGATACTATTGGAGCACATGAAGAATTAACTATCGATAGTATCGATACTATCGACAGTAACGTTGCTATGGACAGTTTTTTTATTTACGAGCAACAATACTATCGATACCACCGATAATTAATTCTTTTCGAGCACCAATACTATCGATAGAAACCATAGTATTGTACTTAACAATAGTGTTGCCTCATTTTGAGCTATCGCTTTTTCAGATGGAAAATATCGATACTAAAACTATCGATACTTCGGCATCACTACTGCTGGGCCTTCTCTCACGTGTTGATGGATGACACCTCATGTTCTCAAACTCTGATTTGTTTATGTATATTGAAATAATTTTACTAACACGTGTACATAATTAAACCCACGCGCCACGTTTAAACAATTCGAAGATACGGTTATATTTATAAGAAATTAATTTATATCAACCGGTAGGTGGGTACCTATAATTTCTGTTGTCAGTTTTAACTTCTCAGAAGTAAAGAATACTAAATATTTAAATACATAATTGTTTGGGATCGGTGAGAGATACCACTAAAATATTATTGAAATGAAAACACTTTGAATCTTTTGGTCTACACTGACGAACCCTCTACGTTTTATAAATGAATAACAAGACATGAACCGATTATTGGCAGTCATTATGAGTTTCGTAACGTCATTAATTTTCAACCAGTGTATGTTGCCACAGTGATGACCTGAGACGTGGTCTCTTACTGTTGGCCTTATGAGTACGCTCAAAGTCGCGCAGCGAGCTATTGAGCGAGCTATGCTCGGTGTTTCCCTGCGAGATAAGATGCGTAATGAGGAAATGCCGCAGGAGAACTAAGTTGACCGATATAGCTCTTAAAATTAGCAAGTTGAAGTGGCAGTGGGCAGGCCACATGGCTCGTAAAACTGACAATCGATGTGGAAGAAACATTCTTGAGAGGCGACCACGAACCGTAAGACGCAGCGTAGGTCAGCCCCTACTAGGTGGACCGATGATCTGGTCAAAATCACGGAGACCCGAAATGGATGCAGGAGGTAAGCAGCTGCTCAAAGTGTTACTCTTTGGAGGAGGCCTATGTTCAGCAGGGGACGTCTTCAGTCTGTTGATGATGAAGATCAGCGCTGAAAATAGGTGTTGGCATAAATACAGACGCGTTCTCTAAATTCAATAAATTGAACATAATTTATTACATTGGTTTATATAAACCAACCCAGACTGTAATTTCCTTTGCTTCGTTACTAGTGCGCCCTTCGTCTGATTTGAATCTAATGTAGCTATCTCGTAGTGTCTGTCTAGGTCATTGACTATAAATCCAGTTAACCAATGATACGACTTCTCCTCATACGAAAAAACCACTTCTGAGTTCCGTTCACGGAACCAGTGAGAAACAATTTCTCAGAAACATCGTTGACGGAACTATTGGGAATAAAAGTCTCAATAGTATAGTAGTAATATAACTACTTGCACGGAACTTCTGGGAATAAACGACATTTATTGGTGTATTTCGACCATTAATTTCTAATATATACTATAAATTTCTAATAAATCACGGGAACCCGTTGATGTCTTTTATTCCATCCTGCTCTGTTCTCTGTAATTTCGTATGACTTTGTCTCGTTTTGTTACCTCGCCCCCTGCCCGCGCAGGTGAGTCGTGTTTGTACGAGAAATTATGTTCACGAGCTATTAACGGGTTTTATAATCTTTGGTCTAGATTAAGAGGAATTTAGGTGAATAGTCCAAACCGCAGATGTTAAATTACTTTAAAAAAATTTGGTAACAACTTCATATAGGTAATGATAGGTTGTAGTGTAGGTATTTTGTAGGTATTTACCAACATTAATCGTGCCACTATGCTATTTGAATCCAATCGGCTTGGATTGGAACATATATGATAGATCGTAGCGCTACCTTTTTTATTTAAAAATCGATTCGTCAGATATTACTCTGTTATGATATTTAGTCAAGATTGAATGAATATAAAGTACAATAAATTATTGGTACCTACTTAATCTTGCTCAGAAGTTTCGAATTCATAATAATTATTATGAATGCGGGTTCAAATCCCGCCTCTGAATCAAATATTTCCTTTACAATAAAATTAAATGAGGGGGTAGAATAGAAATCAATATTTCATATCATTGGTCAATACCAACATAATAATTTCATTTCATAAGTACCGGGGTTGTCAGCACGTCGGAGGTATTTTGCGCCAAACTAACTGAATAATGCAATGCTGGTTTGCTAGTTGTACTTTTATTTATTCTGTGGTGCCGCTTGGTTACCCTGTAATTTACTTTGCTGTCGTTTAGAATATACCTCATTTCCTCCTTTTAATGTATTATTCTGTGGTTTCGTACCTACTTCGTGATGTTAGATTGTTATGAATCATGAAGTGGCATAACATAATTATTTAAATCATCATCACCATCTTAAAGACGTCCACTGCTGAGCAGAGGCCTCTCATAGAACGCCACTTTGAACGGCTGGTTGCCTCCTGCATGCAACGACTTCCCGCGGTTCTGAACGTGTCGGCGGTCTACCTAGCGGGGCCCTTATGCTGCGTCTTCCGGTCCGTGGTCGCCACTCGAGAACCTTTCTTCCCCATCGGTTGTCTACGAGCGATGTGGCCTGTCCATTGCCATTTATAATACTTGTAAATGCTATATTGGTGACTTTCGTCTTCCTGTGGAACTCCTCATTTAAGGCTTCATACGATGATTTAGTTTTATTTGGTCTAATAGCTGATCTAATGATAACTGCTGATAGAAAAGCTGCTTTCTTTGTGATATTTTCTTTTAGCGCAGTAAGATCGAGTGCTAATTCATAATAATTAAACGTATTTCCAATTTTAAAATAGAAAGAAAAAATATACTAAAAAACATCGTTTTTATAACGCCTTTATTACAATAAAATTACTTACTCTCTCGGAGAAATTACTATAAAATGCGGAATGACGACACTGGCGACATCGTCGGTCGGATGTCCGTAATTTTCTTTGGTAAATTGTCAATATTTACCGGTAATTCTAGTAAATTACCTAATTTAATAACGGTCGAGGTAATTTGCCTTTGAAAGTATGCATTATTTTGACGGATTGTTATGTTTTCTGAGCCGTTGAACCACAGAGTAGGCAACAAGAGCAAAATGTTTAAATGGATATTTGTTCTCTTCTAACTACTGCTAAAATGTAAATGTGCAGCGCCCTTACAGGGCACATATATTGATCCTGACATGTACATCTAGTCTGTATTATATGTGAGCACAATAAATGGATATGAATATGAATATGAAAAAGTAACTATGGTATATTTCTTAGTAGTGTATTTATTTCAATTTAGTGATCTATTCCAATCTTTTATATTACAAACATTTCCTATAAATTGTAATTCCTGCCTGTGATTTACATTAATTAATCATATATTTAAATAGAAATTGCGAAATTAACAAAATAAAGCAAGTTAAGTATCATTTTTATTACTTAATTATTTTATACAGTATCGGAAGAACTGTCTAGCGCCAAACCAAAATGTTGGCGAGAGTATTTCAAACTAAAAGAAGTGGCATTGTTGCAGCGGCAAATTATAGTTCCGCTCTTTTTAACTGCAGAAGCTGAATTAGATTCACCACTACGATTTAGAAGATGGCAACATTATTTTCACAAGCTACATTTTGGTCTGTCAGTTTACTCTGTCCACAGATAACCCCCAAGCTGGCTTCCCACGATGCTTAATACTGCGCACGACTCCACGGATTGCCACGCGCCGCACCGCACACAGGGATTCTTTTATTTTTTTATTTATGCAATTGAATGACGTGACGAGCTAGTCGTTCACCTGATGTTAAGCGACACGGCCGCCCATAAGTTCAGTTGCAGTGTCACTCGGAACTTTAAAACAATAGTTTCGCGTCACACTGCACTGCGCACGTCATTCTGAGACATCACACAGTCAAGTAATCAGATTACTAGACTGAGTGATCAGACCATAAAGTCTCATTTGCCCAGTAATTTCACTAGCTACAATTCCCCTTCAAACCGGAAGACAGTAGTGCTTGCACACTACTGCTTGGCGGCAGAATAACTGGCAAAGCGATGGTACCTACCTAGACGAACTTTGCAGAAAAGTCCTACCACCTAGGGCTCTTCCAACGGTGAAAAATTTGGACTCTCCAAGGCAAGGCACAGCTCCTACTCGAATCTATATTTAGTAGTAGGTAGCATAATTATAATAATATGCAAATCAACTGCATGGCCGTTCTAACGTTTCCTAAATTCAATTTCGGAACCATAACAATACGAACTTTTCCGTCCAAAAAAAAGGCAACGTAAACTTTTCATCCCATTTAGGATTCTCACAACGGATGTAAGAGAAACAAAATGGCCGCCTACTACGCGGGAATAAATTTTAAAACAAATCCCAACTTTGGCTGTCACCAAACAAGTGAGTGAAACAAAAGATTTACGCCTAAACTTTTGTTAAGCTTAGAATTAGTTACTGCTTAAATTAGGTCCGGAGTCTGGAGTTTATTTTTGACATTTCCTTTTATTTCATGAAATACGTGAAAGAAATAAGTTTTGAGTAACTGCGTGCCTTTATTTTAAGGCGAGAGATAACAACGTAGCATAAACTTAAGTTGTACCTAAATTGATAGCCTCCTCGAGAATTTACGGAGATAAATATTAAAGTCATAACAATAAATGCCAAATGTTTACTCCCCCTGGCTTTTAAAATTCTTTATTGAGTGAGCTTTTAACTATCACGTGTACCTAACGTAAGTCTAAAATATATGAAAATCCGCCCCCTTATTACCTAACTCGCAACAGGTTTGCGACAGGCGTAAATCTCGCGGTGATTGCTGACATACATCATTAGTGGTGTCGAGAATGTATGCTTCGCTACTGCTGTCGCATTGCTACTGCTGTCGCATTGTTGTTGCAAATTTTACGTAATTACCCCGCCGATTTTAGATGTAGGTTTAGTATAAAAATTAATAGCACTGTCAATTAAGAGCTGTGTATTTAGTAAAAGAAAGAGACCGAAGAGATCGCGGGATCATTTGGGCGCGAGTCTTATGCCCATCTGCACAAAACTTTGACAGCTCCTAAGTTCACACTTATGCCTTTACGTTGTACCCACCTACTACAATGCATTTGGGTACGTACCTACTAGAGAGATAAGTGTTAACTTAAGAGCCGTCAAACTTAATGGAAATGGGCATTATGCCCTAACTTATACCATTCTCTTATTTAGTTCCTTGCTTTACGTGTATTCTCTTCTAGTCTAATCTGAAAAAGTAATCTATCTTTTATACTTATAATAAAACTGTAACAGGTCTAATTCTGTACATTGAAGATATTTTGTTTTTTTTGTAGGGCGTCCTATTATCAATGTTGAAGCCAAACCCATAAATTTTTTTTTTCATTTTTGCCTGTCTGTCTGTCTGTGCTGAATGGATTCAAATGAAACTTGGCATGATTTGAGTTTATATTACGAGGCAGGCTATAGATTACTTGTAATCCTGAAACTCAGCACGGTTTCCTCGGGAGAGAGGATGAAAGTGAAAATATGTACTTAGTTGTAATTCATTAATGCGTGGTCCGATTTCATTTGTTTTTTTTTTGTTAGAAAGGTGTTACTTTAATTATTGTCTCGTAAATATTTCAAGGTCGTCGGTTTTGTGGTTCAGAAATTACAGACATCCAACCTTCATTGTTATATAGGGCCGATGTCACTTCTATAGATAGATAGATAGATAGAAAATGCTTTATTGCACAAGATAATCAAGTACATAGGCGAACTTAATGCTAAGTAGCATTTTCTTCCAGTTAACCTTTGTGTAGTGTGGAACGAGTGGTAGTGCTGGTTGAAAAAAGAAAAAGAAAAGATTTCCCAAAATAAAAACATAATAATAAGAGGTTCTATCCTGTACTATGGGGAAGAGGGAAGGGAGGTTCACCTTCATCCATTTCATCTTTTTCCCTTATCTTTTCCCCCCTCTTTTCTCTCTTAGACTGAGATAAGTTTTAAAACTAATTAACCCATGCGAAGCCGGTGCGGGTCAGCTAGTAAATTAGATTCCATTAAAGTATCTACTGTTCCATTAAAAGTATCTACTTTAGCAATATCTATGTATTGTTTATTTTGTTTTTATAATAATAGCGAAAGTGCTAAGACCTGTAGCTTGTCAATCAGAAATCAACCAAGGGACCATTCTACTCTCTTGGTAAAAGCATTGTTATGAAATATTGAGCCAAAGTTGGCTATATTTGTTTTATTAGCGAAGGTAAAGATCATTCTAGAAAAAAAATCTATTTCTTTTTCTGTTTTTTTTTTTATTTTTCTATTTCTTTTTTTTTATCTTTTTTTTCTTTGTTTTTTTGTGGTTTGTTTGTTTATTGAAATCTTTGGAAAAAATCCAGTTTCGTTTTCTTATGCAGAGCTAAGATATCTATCAGATGTCTTATGCCCATCTGCACTAAAGTCTATTAAGATGCAACTTAGCTAAGCAACACTTTCCCCGGGCTCTGGTACGTTTGTTAAATTTTTATCAACTAAACACACCGAATACTGAATGCTCATTGGTTGTCTGTTGATCATCGGATGTCTTCAACCAAACACAGTACAGTATTTTGGTGTGTTGGTTTGACAAAGTACGAGAAGCCAGGGGAAAAATAAAGGCCTATTCAGACCTAAACGTTAATCGCTAACAAATCAAATGAAATCTAAGTGTTTTATTGCAATTAGGCTTTTTTTTATGCGATTGAATGACGTAACGAGCTAGTCGTTCACCTGATGTTAAGTGATACGGCCGCCCATTACATTTGCAGTGTCACTCGGAACTTTAAAACAATAAAGTTTCGCGTGACACTGCACTGCGCACGTCATCCTGAGACATCACACAGTCTAGTAATCAGATTACTAGACTGAGTGATCAGACCATAAAGTCTCATTTGCCCAGTAATTTCACTAGCTACAATGCCCTTCAAACCGGAACACAGTAGTGCTTGCACACTACTGCTTGGCGGCAGAATAACTGGCAAAGGGATGATACCTACCTAGACGAACTTAAGTCCTGCCCCTAGTACAATTTACCTAGTACCTGTTCTAATAATGCCAAACGTTTGAAAAAAAAGAAGTGCTCTTTTCCACTACAGGTACAAGCAATCCGGCACAATGCAGAATAGACAACTCCGCACCCGTATTATGTAATCAACAGCAGTAGCAAAGCAATAGCAAACACTTAGCAATCGGTCGTAGTCGCCCGCCCTGTTGCTCGCCTGTCGCTGAATTCACTTTGGCCTTTGATACTAGCGCTACTAGCAACAGAACAGCAATAGACGGAAACAAAATAATGCACTTATTAGTTCCTCGATTGTCCGACAGTCGGTGATCTAGCGCTCGATCGCATTCTGCTCTGCCAAAGTGACGTTTGACAGCTTTGACAGCAATGATTGCGAAATTTACGCCTGTTGCATACTTTACGTAATAAGCTAGCAGATTCGTAGCTTCGATTACGTCTGCTGTAGCAGAAATGGGGACGCTTCGCACGCATTTCGCTCTCGCTCTAGTTGAACAGTAACACCAAAAATAACGCTCGCCATCTCCCCCATGCATTTAGGTACATCCTGAAAACGCAGTATATCAACGTACTACTGCCTCAGACGTACCTGCAGCCAGCCTGAACACCGGCCATTGTTCTCTCCGTGCCTTTTTTTAAAAGCACAACAAAGCCACAAGGCGTGTATCATGTTGCATAGAGCCTGATAGACAGGGCGCCGAGGTACATGGTGTTTTTTTAACGGGCAATGTGCCTTTATTCTTTAAACTAACTACTACAATAATAAAAACTAATAAACTAGCTACACTATCACATCCGTGGCTACACTATCTACTAACGAAGAACATTAATATTTTTTTTCTAGCATCGAGCGATGTTTTTTCTATATATATCTAATAGTGTTTGTAACAAACAGATCTTGGGTTAGTTCCAGGTAGTGTAAACAGTGTAGCTTGGCATCAACTCGTCTTCAGTTTCTTCTTCTTCAACTCACCTTAATTTGTCTTGAATTCGCTCTAAGGGTTCTAACTCACCGAGATGCCATGGCGACGTCGCCAGCTACGTATCCATGCAATTCATTTTGAAATGTATGTTGCGAAATCGTTGCCAAGTGAGTTAACTGCCATACATTTCAAAATGAACTGTTTGGATACGTAGACCGCGACGTCGCCATGGCATCTCGGTGAGTTAGGGCTCTAAACCTACTAAGTAGTAAAGATTTGTGAATGTTAGGTCGGTGGAAACTCACGGTTACCTATAGGCCGCAGTCATGTTGAGGTGTGAGTGCCTTAGATTGAGACAACTTGAATTGGTCTTGAGACAACCCTTCACGGTTATTTGTCTATTTAATATTTATTTATACAAATCATCATCCTCTTTGCCTTTTCCCATTTGTTATTGGGTTCGGCTCCCAATCTAACATGTAGCGGCAAGCTACCAGGATTACATGAACGACTGCCATCTGACCCCGCAACCCATAAGGAACCAGTAACAGGGATGGTTCGATCAGGCGTCAGATTGTATCAGGCATCTGACTACCCGTAACGATTGCCATAGATGTTCTTATGACAACCGGGATCGACCGACGCCTTAACGTGCTCTCCGAGGCATGGAGCGATGGCATCGAAAACTGCACGTAACTTACTAGATAAGTCATTTAATATTTATTTATACAAATATGATATTTTAATGCCGTGATATGAAAATAGTATCAGTTTTCCCGCCCCCTGTATTCAGCAATAAGGCAGAGTGCAGGCCGCTTTGTCCCGTATCATTCCGATATGGCGTCTGAAGGGACGACATCATTTGCCTTTAATTACAAGGGATGCTAGTAATGGGGTGATTTCTAGGGATGCTGTCAAAGGAATGGAGAGAATTTATTTAGCTTGATGTAATGAGCTACAGAGACATCAATATCCCTTTGTTTGTTCATTTTATTTCTATATGTGCGGAAAATTTAATTTCGCGTGTATTAGATGATGATGATGACCACACGGCTAGGCATGGGTCTCCCCCAAATTAAACCACTAATATTCGGCTCTCTTCATGCGTAGGTATATTCTAGCTTCACCTATACTTCACTGGTCTCAACTCAGAAACACGTCTAACCATTGACTATAAATCCAGTTGACCAATGATACAACTTCCCCTCATACGAAAATTAGTGGTGTATTTCAACCACTAACTTCTAATAAATACTATGAATTTATAATAAATCACGGGAACCCGTTTATGTCTTTTGTTCCATCCTGCTCTGTTCTTTGTAATTTCGTATGACTTTGTCTCGTTTTGTTACCTCGCCCCCTGCCCGCGCAGGTGAGTCGTGTTTGTACGAGAAATTATCTTACGAGCTATCAACGGGCTTTATAATCTTTGCCTCAAATCTAACCCAACAGTTCTGCGGCCAATATGACCCACAGCTAATTTCATGTCATGCTGCCAGCACCGAAAGCAGTTCATGGTAGGATTGAATCCTTTAGATCGGATAGTAAGGTCAGTACTACTGAGCAAGCACTGCCCTTACAGGTTCATAGACGCACTTATGTGCAGGCCGTATTCAGGTGAGATCAAGCTATCGTGCGTGTCGTGCCTAGCATCCATAACGCCAAAATCAATTCTTGGGGCCATCGTCGTCAACGTCACCTCTTATCGTGGTTCACTCGGTACTTACAAATTTTATCGTAGCCATTCACAAGGTGAGTTAAGTTGTTGAAATATAGGCAAGCCACTTCACTCGCTCGGGTAATGGGGCGTTACACACCGCGCTCGGTTCACACCGCGGTGTGAACCGCCCATCGACAGATGCAGGAGGCAATTTGCCGCTCAAAGTGGCGCTCTTTGGGAGACGCCTATGTTCAGCAGTGGACGTTTTCAGCACATCCTAGATATTTTTCGTAGTCTATGGTTCAGGTTGTTGATGATGATTTTAATGATGATGATGATGATGACATCGCTCGCAGAGCCGACAACCGGTTCTCGAGTGGCGACAGAAAACCGGAAGACGCAGCGTCGGCCAGTCACGCACGCTAGGTTTACCGCGGGAGCCGTTGGATGCATGAGGCGAGCAGCCGCTCAAAGTGGTGCTCTATGGGGGAGGCGTGGTAAGCACTAGAGGTATTCAGGTGAAGTGGTGACGGTAAAGCCCTAAGGATTTGTGGTCGTTCTAAAACACTTAACAGGTAGGTACTTATTATGTACCTACCCACAACAGTCCTACACCACAGAACGCGCAAGCATTTACGTTTGCCCATTTCTTGGGCAAAACAATGGGAAAACTAAACGCGCAGGCTATTTGAGTAACGAGCATCCCGGGCACTCGCACTCGCCGATACAGTGGGATCACGCTGAGTTGACATCTTGTTTAGTTGAGTTACGAGCAATTGTTTTTCTACGTAGATACGTACATGCAGTTTTTGCTTGCGTAAAGGTGTGATGGTCTTTTTTTGAGGAGGAAATATTTATACCCCGGTTGGTTTGGGGTGCAACCAGGTTGTGTGGGATTCTCACCCACAAACTCCTCAGTGTCCTGCCTCAGTGCTAAAGAAAAGGGCTAAGGATCTCCAGGAGAACGCACCTTTTGGTATCCCCAAGCACAGCGCAGCTCATTCTGTAGATACTACACCATAAGCACAACATGTGTTCCGTTTTGAAGGACACTGTAGCTAGTGAAGTTACTGCGCAATTGAGGTAGTCGCACAGTCTAGAATTCTTATTACTAGTGCAACGGACGTGACGTCAGCCAGCATGCCAGCCCGCCACAGCCAAGCCGCCATATTGACACCGCCCCTTCCGCCAGCCCGAACTGCCATCACTATTTTCATTCCTGTTGCAATTTTATAAGAAGGAACAATTACAAGAAGTTACCGAAACACTGCCCGTTTTATTTCTGGTCCCGTTAGGTATACTTGACTGTGCTGAAAGATGACGTGCGCAAGCAGCCCAGTGTCACGCAAAATTTTATAATGTTGAGTTCCGAATGGCATTGCTACTGTGTGCAGCTGTGACGCTTAACATCAGGCAAACGACGTCATTGGTTTAAGTGGGTACATTTTTTTAATGATGGATTCGCACGGTGAAATCGTTATGAATTTAGCGGGCTTTAGGAAAGATAATACGATAGTGCCTTCACTTCATAACAAAGCCAAATAAAAGAGAAATAAATATATGTAATTCCACCCCTGCTACAGATTGATAATTCTGACGCGAACAAAATCAGACAAGAGAAAGCGCATTGACTGCAGTCAGTACTCATCCTGGTCAAGCTATTCCAAGCCCGGATAAGTGAAAACAAAGCTCGGGTATTGGCGGCATTGTTATCCGGATGGAATCCGCAAACAACCGGCAACAAGGGGGCAGAGGGGGGACCCCACTTTTCACGGGGTTATTCCCAAACTACTCCATTCTTTTGTTTAATAAAGATAAGAATCTCATACATTATTTCGCAAAATGCTCCACAGAATTATTATTATAAATAAGTTATTTAAAAATACTATTTTTCGGTTTCATTTTACTCCACGGCCATCTGAGACCGTTCTCAAAGTACTCCGATATCTATTCTCAAACTGCTCCATCGAAAACAATAGAAATTTCATTTTAACCAAAAAAGGTTTCATCGCGTTTTATTCTGCTCCATGAGATATTGAGGCGTACAGTCAGTCACGTAAGTAATAGCTCTGTAGTTAAAATTATGCTGAATAACAAAAATATAAGTTAATGCCATCCATCTTACATTTACTAGGGACATAGAAGAAACAAAAGAATGCGCGCAGCTGCAGTTCTTACAATTTTCAGCAATATTGTAAAAGACATAATGTATTGTTTTGCTTTTGAAATTAGCCGTTACATTAATTAGAGGGTGAGCCCTCTAATTAATGTAACGGCTAATTTCAAAAATTAGCCACCAGGTATTGAGATACCTGGTGGCTAATTTCACTATACAAAAGAACTCAGACTAGAACTTGCGTCGGGACTTATTTATTATCTACGTAAAGTGCAATTCACAAAAGTGTTATCAGGGTTAGTTGCTAGTTGCACGTCATTATGGTTAGTTGGTCAGTTAAGTGAATAAAAATGAATGATTCTAACGACAGTGAAGGTCCAGGACCAAGCAGCGGAGTCCCGGAATTTAAATTTGTAGCTGATCATAGTACTTTTATTAAAATGTTTACTGTTCTTATCGTATCTAACTTATCTCCACTATTAGCGATTTAATTGTTTAAAAAAGTATGTGCTAAACAATTAGGATGGGTGGTTAGTTGTAGCACTGTTTTAACTTTTAGAGTTTTGTACCAAAACATTAAGTTTGTCGGGGTGATGATATTCATTGAAATATTTATTTTCAGAAGGAAGAATTCTCATTCGTAACCAGTATCGGTTTTATTTACATCACACTACTGGAGATGGATACTGGCTGATTTTATTACCTGATTATTTTTAGTGTTGTGTGTTAGGTTTGTAAGTCCTTATATGTTTTTTAATTGTTTTCGTTGTATTATTTGATTTTTAAGGTTTCATTTTTAATTATCTCGATTGATTTTGGTATTTTATAATTATTAGTATAAATATATCTATTAATCTTCATGATTAATTAATCATATCTAATATTATTAGATGGTTATTACTTGATTAATACGAGAGCTGGCTGATTTTATTACCTGTTTGTTTTTAGTGTTGTGTGAAAGGTTTTAAGTTCTCATATGTTTTTTAATTGTTTTCGTTGTATTATTTGATTTTTAAGGTTTCCTTTTTGTTATCTCGTTTGATTTTGGTATTTTATAATTATTGGTATAAATATATCTATTAATCTCAATGATTAATTAATCATATCTATTAATAAAAGATATTGCTAATCAAGTACTGTATTTTATTTAAACTTCTCCTCATAGCTAGCACACAGTTTTATTACAAGTAATAGGTACCTAGAATTTTTGCATCTGACTGTACGGCAGCGTTTTGGAGTAGAATGAAACATAAAAATAATAATTGTACATTGAATAAAAATTGCGTGGGGTTGATTGAGAATGAATGTATGGCTTATTCAATTTAACGAAACCAGTAGCGTGGAGTACTTTGAGAATGCCATGGAGCAGATTGAAACCCAAAATTATTATTAATTATTTTGATGTTTTTTCGTGGAGTATTTTGAAACCTTTTCTTGGAGTACTATGAGAATAACCCTTTTCACGCGTACCCGCGTTTGATTTTAGCGATTTTAACAAAGGTTTAGTGATTTTAATTAGGGTTTATTTTGGAAAGGTGTGAAGGGACTATGAATTCGTGTAATTTAATTTGTGTTATTAATTACCAGAGCTTATAATCGTGTAATTTTAAACGTGCGATAAGGTTAGATCATGTCTGAATATCATTGAAATTTCAATAATAAATAAATAAATATTTGTGGACATTTTACACAAGGCCATCTAGCCCCAAACTAAGCAAAGCTTTTACTATAGGAACCAGATAACAGATAGAATACTTAAATACCTTTTGTTTGTTTGTAAATGCATACAAAGAATACAATATAACACCCAGACACAGAACAAACACCTATGTTCATCACACAAATGTTTGTCCTGGGTAGGAATCGAACCCACAACCTACCAGTTCAGAAGGCAGGGCTACTACCAAATGAGCTATCAGGCCAGACAATTCTTGTAAACTGACAAAATAAACTGCTAGTACAAACTGGGATGTTAGATTAGAATGTAATGATATGGAAACTAAACCGAGTTAAAATTACTAGAATAGCAACCTGAGGGCAGGTTTAGCAGTTATCATCATCATCATCATCATCAGCCTGAAGACGTCCACTGCTGAACATAGGTCTCCCCCAAAGAGCGCCACTTTGAGCGGCTGCTTGCCTCCTGCATCCATCGGCTCCCCGCGGTTCAGACCAGGTCGTCGGTCCCCCTAGTGGGGGGCAGGCCGGGTTTAGCAGTGGACTTGTTTAATTTATAATAATCTGTACTTACCTAAGTAAAATTTCTTGACCCGTAGTTAAGGTAACCAATGGTTAAAATCTCTAACAAATGTTGACCATTGGTTATAATTTGTTAGCATTTTTAACCTTAAATACCGATCAAAAACCTACCCTAAGCACACAAACACACACCTATATCATGGAAGGAGGAACCACCCACCTTTACCCACACACACACAAACAGACAAATAAACTAACAAGCAGGGGTTTCACATTTATATATTAGTAGTAAGTAGTATTATAGCAATAACCAGCAGCGGTCAAAACGCCACTTCTTTCTTTATTAACAGTACCAGCTTCATTTGTCGAAACCAATAAACAAAAAATAATGGAAGTAAATAACAATATCGAGTTAGAAGATGCCTTCCATAGGTAAATATCATCAACAAGCCCATCCATAATGTAATTTCCTCTCGACGGAAGACGCAATCAATTTATATCGTTACAGGAAAAATGGAAAAGCATTAGGTTTTCTTTTACTCTTGGTTTACATTTCAAGTGCTATTTATTGTGTTAGGTGACCACTATGGATTCACAAGTAGACTATAATAGCCAATCATTATTGGCGTTGTTTTGTATGCTTTCTTTTTAATTTTTTTGTTAGTCTGTATAAAGGCGACGGGTAGACCAAACAAGGTGTTTTAAGGCACGTTTCCTAGCGTAATTAGAACATGTGGAGCTTCAAATTTAATATATCATGTAATTCATTTTATTAAGTCGTTTGTGATGACCGCAAATACAAGATTAATAAATATAGTTCCATAGAAAAAAATCGCAAACCACCCTCACAAAAATTGAATGTTCCCATTTTACTGAGCTTCTACCGAATATATTTTTACAAAAAATAAATTAGTGTATTCCCAATAAACATTCAGATGTCGTGATGACTAATAACTTTGAATAATACTATATAAAAATAGATATTAATTAAAAACCGTCAAAATCAGTGGAAATCGTGGTTTCGTGCGTTGTCTAAGTTGTCTTTGTTGTAAGCGCCGCGCTGAAGTGCAGACTGAATTGATATTTAAGACTATGACGTTAAGATTGATGTTTCTTTGAACGGATTTCATGCTTATCTGGCTCTACCCGTCACCTTAATCATTATAGCGTCAACTACAGGCACAGTGCGGGTAAAAGTGGAAGGCAACTAGCTTAAAGGCAAGGGGTGCAAACCTCGCCCTGGAACGTTGTCATGACAAGAACATCGAGAACACTGGGTGTATTTTGTATAGACGTGATTTTAAACGAATGTCTCATTCTCGACCTACCAGTGCCACAAAAACGTAAGTCAGTGGCTGTTTCCATGGGAATTCCGTATTAGTATCATTAAATATCCTTTAATCGCAGTCATTGACTATAAATCCAGTTGACCAATGATACAACTTCCCCTCATACGAAAATTTGTGGTGTATTTCAACCACTAAATTCTATTAAATACCATGAATTTCTAAAATATCACGGGAACCCGTTGATGTCTTTTTTCCATCCTGCTCTGTTCTTTGTAATTTCGTATGACTGTCTCGTTTTTTTACTTTGGCCCCTGTCCAGGCAGGTGAGCCATGTTTGTACGAGAAATTATGTTCACGAGCTATCAACGGGCTTTATAACCTTTGCTCGCAGCACTCAACCTAAGCACGTAATTTGTGCAATACTTCTATATTTATCATATTCATTCACGTACAAGACATATTATATGAAATGTAATCAAAAACCTTTTTATATGAATACCATAATCCTATGGAATTCTTAAGTTATTTTTATTAAGAAGGACATCATTATTGAAATTGTATCGTATCTATCTAAAAGTTAACATAAGATTGCCACGAATGAGGTCGTTAAATATCCTTTCAATAGCCATTCGCAACTGAGCGTATTATCCATAACAAACTCTTCAACAACCTGCCAAAGGTTTACCATCAAATATTCAGCACAGAGTGGCGGTGGAATGACCTGTAAAATGGATGGTAAGCACTCAAGACCATCTGTTGATGGCTTTCGATGTACGTGGAGCGAATGTAGGCTCAGTTTATAGCTTGGAAGATGCTGGTTTTAAAAAAACAAAGTGCTTGTTGTGAACAGCCTTCTTTTGTTTTCATGCTGATTATGGTCAAGTATGTCCACTAGCCACAGTGGCAAACTGACTGTCGACTTGGGCTTGGTTTTGACTTTGACTATAAAATACGAACAATGTGTTATTTGCTTTGTCTTAAACACGCAGCAAAGGATTTTTATGTAAATGAATGACGTGACGAGCTAGTCGTTTGCTAAGTGTTAAGCGTCACGGCCGCCCATAACAGATTGCAGTGTCACTTGGAACTCTAAATTAAAGTTCCGCGTGACGCTGGCGCACTGCGCACGTCATCCTGAGACATCCCACAGTCTAAAAAAGATTTCTAGACTGTGAGATCAGTTCATAAGTTTCATTTGCCCAGTAATTTCACTAGCTACAATGCCCTTCAAACCGGGACACAGTAGTGCTTGCACACTACTACTTGGCGGCAGAATAACTGGCAAACCTAGACGAACTTTGCAGAAAAGTCCTACCACCTAGGATAGACATGTTTTTGCAAAGATTGCGTAATTATTAATTGGTTGGAAAGTTACATGTGCTTTTGATGAAACATTTTCTGAATGTGTGCCCTTAGAAAATGCTTTCCTTATATTAGATGAAACAGTATTAAGAATAGAATAGAATAGTATAACATTTATTCAATACTCGCTCTTACGTACTAATCAAATTACATAAGCGCTAAAGTTGACAAATAAATAAAATTCTGTTAACAATCATCACCAATTCCTTTGTTAAACATTGAGCTAAACACAACATAGAGTGTGCCTTTATTCTTTAAACTAATTACTACACTATTAAAACTAGTACCTAAACTAGCTATACTATCTACTACAAGGTTATTGGTTAAGTCGACCTAGATCCTTAAGGGGGTTGTAGTATTTATTCATCATCACTGACTGATTTGCCTAAGATACCCCCTACCCAAACTTGATCATATTTAAGTAATTAAACTATTAAGGTTTTTTTATAAAAATGCCGATTTTATGTACTTAGATATAATTTTTCTCTAAATTACGACTCTTTTTTTATTTTATTTTGTGGATTTTTTGTAGTAGTTGAGTTATTTTATAATTGCCATCCTGGAAAACCTATGTAACTAAACAATCGTAATAGAGGATTGATTGTTGAAAAAGTAAATTGATTTAATCGGAACTTTTTTTCTTTTAAGATTATCAGAAAAATTATGTATGGAGGTTGTTTTGCAGGTGTGCTTAAAAATATCTACGTTGTTTCAGCTATCTAACAAGGTATAATACTCTAGGGTGTTATTAGAATTCATACTAAAATACTTAAATTTAAAATCGATAATGGAGGTTAAAAAGGAATTTGTTACCCTTCGGTTTAAATTATTACTTGGACTAGAAAGAAAAATAAAACAACGCAAATAGGTACACAGTGATCAGTCATTGTGTAGTGTAGTACCTATTTGTGCAGTGTCGTCCCGCGGGGTAATTACGTAAAATTTGCAACAGCAATGCGACAGCAGTAGCAATGCGACAGCAGTAGCGAAGCATACATTCTCGACACCACTAATGATGTATGACAGCAATCACCGCGAGATTTACGCCTGTCGCAAACCTGTTGCGAGTTAGGTAATAAGGGGGCCGGTTTGCGAATAGGACCACCCCATCTCTTCGTATAAAGAGTCCAAATGCTCCAGCCCACTACCGGTAGGTAGGTTAGATAGAGTTACCTCAACTAAGCACCAAATATATATATTTA
Source organism: Ennomos quercinarius (assembly GCA_910589525.2). Taxonomy (NCBI): domain Eukaryota; kingdom Metazoa; phylum Arthropoda; class Insecta; order Lepidoptera; family Geometridae; genus Ennomos; species Ennomos quercinarius. The sequence continues at coordinate 5,222,882 of OU342513.1, read as the reverse complement.
GTTCGTCTAAAATCAAAGCTCTATGAATTATTTCATTACAGGAAAGAATAACGCGCAAGAAACAATGCAACAAGATCTAAAACAAATCTAAATAACAAGATCAAGAAAGATAAGCTACAAATCCCGTTTTCATACCTCCATTCAAGGCCCTTGTCGCAGCATTTGTAGAAATTATATAACCTGCAATATAAATGAAAGAAATAAATGTAAGCGAAGAAGGTAATTCTGAGAATCGGAAACATTTTAATTCTCTATGTATCGTTAATGTAGAGACGGTCCGCGATCTCCTGCTTCGTATAGGTAGCACTTGAGAGAATATTGTGGAGACAGATTAGTAAAAATTTAAGGATGATAAAAAAAAATACGTAATAAATAGATGCATTTATAAAAACAAAATATGAGAATAAATGAAGATTGAATAACGAAGACGTCCATTGTTCAGCAGTGGCATCCCCCACAGAGCGCCGCTTTGAGCGGCTGCTCGCCTCCTGCATCCGTCGGCTCCCCGCGGTTTTCACAAGATCGTCGGTCCACCTAGTGGGGGGTCGATCTACGCTGCGTCTTCCGGTTCGTGATCGCCACTCGAGAACCTTTCTTCCCCATCGGTTGCCAGTTCTACGAGCAACGTGGCCTGCCCATTGTCATTTCAACTTGCTAATTCAAAGAGCTATATCGGTCACTTAGTTCTGGTGGATCTCTTCATTACGTATCTTATCTTATAATATAGAATAAAAGTGGTAGTAATTATGTTAATTATTTCACTTATCTCATTTTACGATCCAGTTGTTTTGCGTAAAAACTTTCCACAGCTTGCCATGAAAATATTTGTGCAGTACTGTGATATCAGTCTTTTACGCCTTTTACTGTACCGAGGAGAAGCACTCAATCATGAAAATGATTAGCAAAAAAAATGTAAGTATTTGAAAATAAAATGTGTATCAACCTTATTCTATCCAACTTCATAAATGCGATCTGTAGTTTTTTTAAAATGTAAATGAATGACTTGACGAGCTAGTCGTTTCACGGCTGCCCATAACAGATTTCAGTATCACTCAGAACTCTATCGTTGATACTCTATATCTGAATACCCTTACGTTTCGTAGTGATTTGGACATGCCCTGTTTCTTGTTTCTTTAGCCCTTATATAAGAAGAGACATATTTTATGTACCTATAAGAAAAATACTATTTCTTAAAGAAGCCTTCTCCACTTCTCCCCAGCCGAAACAGAGAACTGTAATTGAAATCGTCTGGCCAGGAAACGTTAGGTACAATGGATTTTTCACAAATGGAAATATAAAAGTGGCCAACGCTGTCTGGCACGGGCGATGCTGCTAATTCACTGGCTAAATTGCTTTTTAAAAATCTGTAGGTTGAAGAAGATTTGGCGGTATATGGGTCAGCTCTTGGTGGTTGGTGTTAATATGCCAGTTTGAGTACATATAACTTGATTAAATGATGTCAAAGATAATAATTAATTAAAAAATACCGCTTTTTGATTTGATGACAGTCTTTTTTTAAACGTTTTGAAAGCTAGTGTGTTTGCCTTCATGTACAAGGTCACTGGAACAAGTCATAAAGTCATCAAGGTACGCAAAACTAAAAAGCAAAGTGCTTTTTAGTTTTAGCTAAAGTGTTTCAATTAGTGCGTGTTTGAAAAAACCTTAACCTGTTGCCCTAAATGCAATAAAAAACTACCTGCTATCGCGAGAGCGTTCGTAGCGTGGTTCCTTTTATACAAATCATAGTCAAGTGGTAGTGTCTAAAAATCTTTGTTAGATGTCAGTTTGCTTATTTCTGTTGAGATACAAATTTTACATTGCGATTGTACAAATTGTTCTAAGCTTACTGCAATAATTTTTATCGCAGGGCTTTTAGCTTAGCTCGGCTAGCCGTTCTTAACAGATTGGTATAGATAGATAACCAACGTTAGATGGCGGTACTTGGATCAGCGACCTATAAGTAGTATACCAGTACCATGCTTCGAAGGGCACATAGAACCGTCGGTTTTGGATAGCAGACCTTCAGGTGGCTTAACAATCCTTAAGTATCAGACCAAGACCTATAACTTAAAAGAAAGAAAAGTATTTATTTCGCATTTAAACACATTTCATACTACGATACACAGTGATGTACTCACGCGGCACACTCGAAGAATTTCGTCAATATCGTCTGCCCACCGAATGACAAGAGTACAGGGATATTCAACATTTTTATGCGGGACGCCTCCATTAAATTACGAGCTTTAATTTCCTGATTCTTTGCCGCTTTATCTAAGCTTGTGTGAGGAGGGGGAATACGGAAATTATGCGACGCGCTCGAATGTATGATGCCCCATACGGTGTTCTGTCGTTTGCTTGCCATATATTTAAATTATTTATAGAAAATTAAAGAATGTACCTGTAATGTGCTTACTTTTTAGTTTGAATATATTGGTATATGTTGAGGCTATGGGTCAGGTAACAGGTTTGACATTAAATATAAACGATTAATACGGATTAATGCATGTTTGTGAATCGTTCACAACAGCAGCAGCACATTACAAACATGGACGGAGGCCGGATACAGATGAAGTGTCTCGGACGGACCACAGATAAAAGCAAACCCCGTCCACATAGCATAGACTAATAAAGTCATACTTTAAACGGTTAGTCTTTATAGCTAAAGAGGGACATTCACACATTTACAACAGCATATTTACAATCATTTAACAATAATTCAAGCATGGATACTTTTAAACAAATACTATAACCGTGCTTGAATTAAAATTTAATTGAGTATTGAGTATAGGTATTGAGGAAAATGGAGATGTTGCGTGTACCGACAGGGTCCATGATGAACTAGTATATAAGTAAACGAACATCTATTCTGTAAATAACATTGTGGAATGCAAATAAACAATTGAAATTGAAAATTGAGCTGCATACTTAGCCTAAAAGACTAAAAGAGAGATAGATAATGTAACGCAGTGACAGCTTTTAAACTTCAGGTTGTTAGTTAGCCAGGTAGAGTCCATAGTGTTATAAAATCTACCCGTGTATTTAGTCTGTAGACTAAACCACACACGGACACAGGTATTTGCTGAAGTCGTGCTGCTATACTGTAGTATCTATTTTGTGATATATTTGATAACTGACTACAGTTATCAAATGTTCATAAAAAAAGAACAAAAACAAAAGTTCCTCCAAATATTATTAGTCTAACTTCTTCACAATAGGCATCATTTCAAAGATACGAAATGTTTATAACAAATTACAGATTCAAAAATATTATTAAATTTGTTATAAACATGTGAAATCAGTCCACAGAACTCGCCCTATTCACATAGGTCCTCACAGTTCTGTGAATTTGTTTCAAAATCTTCAACAAACTGAAAAGTAACTAGGGAATAAGTACTAAGGTACCTAATTAATGTGACCTAGATAAGTCTTACTTACCTATCTCAGAACGTAGCGTAGGCGTGAATGACAGTCCTTATGAATTTTGTATGAGGGTAGAGAATGAAGCTAAATTAGACGAAATCTTTTGATATGAAAAGAAGGTAAAATATGTAAAAAAGCACTTTTTGTTTGATTCACTCTATATATGAGAATTCTAATATTTAGATCTTTTGTTGAATGACACATAACATTTGGCTACTATCACACTTCACACTAATATTATAAAGAAGTTTGTATGAGTGTGTGTGTGTTTGTGTGTATGTTTGTTACTCCTTCACGCTCAAACAGCTAGACGGATTTGGGTGAAATTTGGAATAGAGATAGGTTATGTACTGGACTAACACATATGCTACTTTTTATCCGCGGGTGAAACCGCGGGGCGCAACTAGTTATTTATATGTAATCCAGGACAGCGACCCGGTAACTATACGTACCTACTTAAGTAAAGGATCTCATACGAATACTTTACGATATTCTATAGCGATATGCTGAGAGCGATGGTGGCCGAGCGCTAGTATATGCATAGCTACGCAATCTTACGGCACCGGGTTCGGTCCTCGGCCCTGCACCAATGAATTATCTAGTAAGTTATGTGCAGTTTTCGATGCCATCGCTCCGTGCCTCTGAGAGCACGTTAAGCCGTCGGTCCCGGTTGTCATAAGAACATCTATGGCAATCGTTACGATTAGACGCCTGATAGAATCTGACACCTGATCTAACCGTTTCTGTTACTGGTCCTTATGGATTGCAAGGTCAGATGGCAGTCGCTCGTGTAATTCTGGTAGCTCGCCGCTACAAGTTAGATTGGGAGTTTGGGAGCCGACACCAATAAAAAATGGGAAAAGACAAAGAGAGATCAGATTTTATAGCAATATTCGAAAGTCTGCGTAAATTTGCCAAGTCATGAAATATCCGTCATTGTCATTTAGATCTATAATGAGAAGTCTTTTAACTCAGGATGCCGTTTATGGCTGATGGCGAACCATCCTATTGAAAAGAACAGTATATTATGGTCGAGAGTTTGTGCCACTCCATCGCGGGGTTATTGACGTAATATACATAATAATGACATTATCATCATCATCATCAACAGCCTGAAGACGTCCACTGTTGAACATAGGCCTCCCCCAGAGATTTTCACTAGGTCGTCGGTCCACCTAGTGGGGGGCCGGCCTACGCTGCGTCTACCGGTTCATGGTCGCCACTCGAGAACCTTTCCCCATTAGTCGTCAGTTCTACGAGCGATGTGGCCTGCCCATTGCCATTTCAACTTGCTAATTCTAAGAACTATATCGGACACATTAGTTCTCCTGCGGATCTCCTCATTCCGGAGCTTATCTCGAAGGGAAACACCGAGCATAGCTCTCTCCATAGCTCGCTGCGCGACATAATAATGTACCTATTCGAAACATTCATAGCAAAATTATGTTCATTATAAAGCAGACCTAAGGCGGGTCATCAGATCTTTAATCTCCTGACTATAAAACTCTGTAGGCTTCAAGCCCTCGGAAGATCGTCATATTTCATTTATTACCATTTTTCCAGGAAATAGCGTGTAACAACAAAGAAGGAACCTGAGGGTGCTGTACTAATGACTCAATTGAGAGCATAGTGATGGGATTATATCGATACAATTAAATTATTGTGCTGTAGAGTGTTAAGCAAAGTTTGGGGCAAGTCAATTTCCCATGCATTGCTTGTAATTATTATAATTAATGTTGTTGTGGAGTCCTTTATTGATTTATTACAATTCTGTATCTCTCTCCTTTAAAAATTGCAAAACAGGCGAGTTCATTTAACATATAAGTAGGTACCTAGTAATAAATAATCCACAACCATACATTAAACGAATAAAAAATGCATGTAAATTATCGATAAAAAAAATATTATCGACAATTTTACCTCATCACTAAACCGTAAAAATAAAAGTAGCCGGCTTTAAGAGCGGCTATTCCGCGATCATAAAGCTGCGTTCACCTAGAGGTGGCGCTAATGAGCCGCGCCACAATGTATGGTAACGAGCCCTAACAGTTTGAGAACTGTTCAGGAGGTGCTATTTTTGCCTAGTATTTCTTATATTTGGTATTTAGTATCCACTTTTCTGTTAACTATCGAAAGCATTTCCTGGTCAATAAACAAAATAAAAAATTCTCTTTCCACATTTCTACAAACTGAACAACCACAGTCAATATTGGAACATGGTATCATTAGTCTGTGTCTCATATCGTATTTTCTTTGGCAGTTGAATCGCGTGCTGACAACAGATGTTTTATTTAGACCCACCTAGTATTGGACTGGAATACTGGAGTACTGTCACAGGGTATCGACCTCAGCCCTCTTGTTTTCATTCCAGGTATGTATATCCATACCTTAATAATGATCATGTGTAGTGGTATATTTTACTAGGTTTTTACTAGGCGGTAGAACTTTTCTGCAAAGTTAGTCTAGGTAGGTACCACCGCTTTGCCAGTTATTCTGCTGCCCAGCAGTAGTGTGCAAGCACTACTATGTTCCGATTTGAAGGGCATTGTAGCTAGTGAAATTACTGGGCAAATGAGACTTTATGATCACTCAGTCTAGTAATCTGATTACTTGACTGTGTGATGTCTCAGGATGACGTGCGCAGTGCGATGTCACGCGAAACTTTATTGTTTTAAAGTTCCGAGTGACACTCCAACTGTTATGGCCGTGTCGCTTAACATCTGGTGAACGACTAGCTCGTCACCTCATTCAATCACATAAAAAAAATTATACGTAAATTATAGACTGTGGCTATGCATTCTGGACAGTGAGCATTGAACACCCTAGTTATAGAAGTTCACATTAAAAATGTAATGATTCAATCGGTATTCGTGGAAACAAGTCAATTGGTTCGATGAAACGAGCTTCCAACTTTACCACTACTAAAAGTTCTCTATGAGTTTTCGATTAAGAGAATATCATTATATCACTAGTACATAAAAACAAGCCTAATGCCGTAATGATAAGGTTCATCATCATCATCAGCTGGAATAAATCCGCTGCTGAACATGGGCTTGCTGCTTTTCTCGTTTTACCTGGAAAATAAGCAAGTGGAACCAGTGGTGGATTTACCAGTAGGCTGAGCAGGCTGGAGCCTAGGGCGGCAAATTTTAGGGGGTGGCAAAATTGGCTCAATTTATTTATTATTTTCTAGCGGCTCGCCCCGGCTTCGCACGTGTAGTGGTGTAGCCTATGTTACTCAGGGTGAATGTAACTCTCCAATGGTGAAAGAATTTTTGAAATCGGCACAGTTGGTTTTGAGTTTATTCATTACAAACATACACACAAAAATACAAATCTTTCCTCTTTATAATAGTGGTGTAGATTTATATTCTTACATTGTGTTTATGAACTACTGATTTGTGTTTCCACGCCACTCATTTCATTATGATCTGGAGCTCTCATTTTCAAAATAACTGAATTTTTGACGTGTTCTATCTACAATATTTTATTAATAAAATGAAAAAATTTTGGCGTTCGCTACATTTCATTATTCTGTTTTGTTTTCCAACAAGCTGCGCTCCACGGTTTCACCCGCGGATAAAAGTATCCTATGTGTTGTCCAGTGCATAAGCTATCTCAATTCCAAATTTCATCCAAATCTGTCATAAACATACAAACTTTCGCCTTGATAATATTAGTGTGACGATGTGATAGTGTAATGTTGTTGACCTTTACAGTGCTGTGTCTGCATATAAAGCACGCAGCCATCAAAAGTGCTAGTGAGCTGTGGCCTCGGCTTAATCCGTTGTCGGGAGAAGAGGATCAAGAAGAAGAAGAAGAAGAAGAAGAATATTACTACGTCCACTGAAAGAGCACTTTGTGGAAAGTCAGCGTCATCTTCGTGAACCACTAGTGGTATCCACGTAGCGTGACACTAGTACGGATAGATGGCGTGCAAGCCTTAATAGTTTGACACCACGTTCTTGCATTCTCACATAGACTGCATTTTCAATAGTGAGCTCGCGGTAAGTAGTTATTTAAGCACTGATTACTTCAGAAGCCATTAGAAGACTCTATAAAAAGTAGGAAAGTAAGCTTTGATATAGCAAGTGGCAAAAATCTCGTGTAGGAAAATGGTTAGCCCTGAAGGCTAATTATCATGACTAAAGCTTAATCTACTGCGCAAACAGCCGTTTGTCTGCTGATGATGATAAGAAAAACAAGTAAAATTAAAAACTCTCGATTGATGATTAAGATAATGATGACTATGATAATGAAAATAATAATGTTGATCTAAGAAGTAGAGATAAAAGGAGCTAACTTCCGCTTCGGCCGTGTACGAAACCGGCGCTTCGTAACCAGTTACGAACGAAGACTTTTTCGTCCTTGTACGAACTTCAATAACAACCTAAGCTAATTTTTACCAATACAAGCCATCAAATTGAGCCATTGCCAGTGCCACAGACAGACATAATATCCCGTCGTTTTCCTAAGAGCTTTAGAGCAAATGAGTTCTATTTAAAGCTAAATATATTTATTGCTACATTCTTCCAAAACATTCAAAGATTTTTATTAGTTTCCAACACAGTATTAAAATAACTAGATACTTATTATGTTCGTATGATTATCCGTCAAATCACAGTATTAACACATCATTTAACTTTTTTATTATGACCAATGGCTTCTAAATCGTCAACATAAGTATCTCTAATTTGAAATCTTGATTCTCAATTTTTTTATAAGCATCAATGTCCCATTCGACATTTGCCCGTGACTCATTGTCTGCATCATGCTGTGAACTCAGCGGGTGGCCACTTCACCGTTTTAATCTGATCTGTCATGCCACCTTCCTCCTTCAACTTTGCGGATCATTAGAACCTCTTTATCCATTACTTCCAGTTCTTGTTATTCTGGTCACACTATCTGTTGTTTCGGATTTCATCGAGTTTAAAAAGCATTGGTCCTGATTTCGCAATTTGACAATACCCAAGCCAAATAAGACTTTATTAGTTTGAAAATAGAGATTTCGTGAAGAAGAGAATTCATTAAGTATTTCGGAGAAGTGTTTTTAGGAGTTTGATCTGCTACTGTCATTTGTAAAGATATGAATTGGCGTCTTAAAAATATGGTCATACGTCTATTAACTATTTTCGGGTTCTGTATCCAAGAGACTGAAATCTCTTCCTCGCTGCGTTTTCCGGTTCGTGGTCGCCACTCGTGGAGCTTTTCTTCTCCATCGGTTGTCAGTTTTACGAGTGAATGGCTTGCCCATTGCTACAATACTTATCTGTAATTAGTTCACCCACCCTGGATTCGCACGTGAATTGGTTTTATGCTCTAACCTTATCGAAGGGAAAGGGAATGGTGAGGGGAAAGGGATGAATGGATGGGACGGATTCGTCACCATCCTATATACGGTTTGTATTCATAGTTCCGATACACAAAACCGAAGCCGTAACTTGCTTTTAAATTATAATAACAAAATAAAAATCGCGCTCTCTGTAAATCGAATACCGAAAACATTTCATACATTTAATGGCGTAATAAAACCCCCGGTTTAAAGTGCTCTCAAGTGTTTTTTTACAGATAGTTTTACGATTTCATTTTATGCTTATTTATTTTGATACACCTTTTTTATATCGGCTTATCTAAATAGGTTGAATTTGGATGCCCTATTTGCCCTATTGAAATAGAAGTAATATCAGCAGAGAGGCAATATGCCTTTATTGTTAAAACTAAATACTACAATAATAAAACTAGTAAACTAGCTACACTATCTACTACAAAGAACATTTGTACTGTATACTAGCCGCGATGGCTTGTAGACAGTCCTAACGCTCCAGCCCACTACCGGAAGGTAGCGTACCCAACATGCTAGCAGCATTGCAGCATAGCAGCATACATAAATAAAATATGTAGTTTTTTGTTTTTTTTTTGTATTAGGTATTGTTTTTGTTTTTTTTTTTTGTATTGTGTTGCATTTTTAGTACTGGACCCTAATTCTGTATGACCACTTTACGATTCCATGCTTCGAAACCACGCTAATTCCTTGTCTTACATAAGAAATCTGCAAAAATCTATTCTCTAAGAAATGAGAACGAAACCGCGTGAAATGAATGTGGAATTAACTGGGATTGGCGCGATTTGAACTGTCAAAAATCATATGTTCCACTGAGGCGCGTTCCGAAACATCAAACCGACCAAAGTTAGCAAAACTTATGTCGATATTAATTATTCAAAATAAAACTAATTTTAATGTAAAGTGAAGGTATTTCTAAAGGTTTTCTGTCAATTTTTAATAATTACCCATGGCTTTGTGATATATCACAACATAAATATAAGCCATTACTTTATTTTTAATTTTTACTGTTTTGGGATGAAAAATCCTTGAGTTCTAATTCGGAACGCACTCGAGGGAAAAAAACCTGTCATAGATAATTTGTCTTAGACCATACAGAATACAAAAATTGACGATTCCTTGCTGTGACACGATTTGAACAAGACACGATAACGACGTGGTTTCTGTATCGTGTGGAATCTGTGTTTTCATACAGAATTATGGCCCTGGTTGGTATGAAGTATAGTTAGTTTAACAAACAAAGGCCCTTTGCCCACCCATTAAAAAAATAATGAAGACAAGGAACTAACACCTTATATTTTATATACTTAATCCAAACTTCGTATTTTAGTGACTGTTGCTTTAACTTTAACATTTTAAAGGTGTTTTATTAGGTTTTTGGAAAATGTTTGAACAAATTTTAATTACCAATACATATTCGAAAAACTGAAAAGTTGAGTAGGTGTAGAGAACCGTGTTGTTTGCCGTGTGGTCCCGGTTTGCAAATAGGACCGCACCTTCTCTTTCCGTGGGTGCCGTAAGGGAAATGGGCAGCAGCATTTTCCTCGGTACATTAAAATCTTCTGCGATCACCAAGCCGCCTGTTAACAAACAAGTTGCGCAAGCGTTGTGATTTTGGCAAATCTCTCCTATGATAAGCGTCCAAAGTGGCGTTTTATGGGGGAGGCCTATGTTCAGCAGTGGACGTCTTCCAGCTGATGATGATGTATAGTTACTGAAACAAAAAGATTTATATTCAGACTATCAAAACTAAGTCACATCACACTATGTGATGCTGGCTCCAAAGCTATTTGGACATAGAAATTGCCAAAGCTCAAAACCACTTTAAAATAAAGTAAAATATTTTATTAGTTAATATCGACATAGCTCTCTATTGTCAGATTGCCACCAATATTGGTGTAACAGTCTTTGTATTACCTAATTAGTCAGGTAAAACTACAATTAATTGTGTTGTGAGGACGACCTTTGTCGGGAAAATTGAAGTTTACTTTATCCGTGTTTCCGGTTAATTGATTGATTATCCGGGTAAAAAGTTTGTTTAACCAGTTTCTTTGATTTTAAGTTTGTGTAGGTAACAGGCTTTAACGCACAACCTCTGTGGCGTGGTGGTTGAGAAGATCGTCTCACAACCATTTCCAGCGACAGGACAAGCATTTTATGCACATTTAAAAAATTGCGATTACTGGGAGCTGTGGGACCATGGTCCATGTAGTTCCTGGGTCTCTAAGATACAAGAAATTCTAGCTAGGGTCCAGGACCTATGTTAGTAATCTTTCGGCGCTTGTTGTTTTCTTTCTAGGGTTCCGTACACAAAGGGTAAAACGGACCCTAATTACTAAGGCTCCGCTGTCTGTCTGTCTGTCTGTCTGTTCATCTGTCACCAAGCTGTATCTCATGAACAGTGATAGTTAGACAGTTGAAATTTTCACAGATGATTGCCGCTATAACAACAAATACTAAAAAACAGACTAAAATAAATATTTAAGGGGGCTCCTCATACAACAAACGTGATTTTTTGCTTGTTTTTGTAGAACGGAGTACGGAACCCTTCGTGCGCGAATCCGACTCGCATTTGACCATTATTTTACATATTATTAGTTGCAAACTGTATATTGTCTCTGAATATTACCAAAGACAAAGCTATTCGCGTACCTTTATTTTAAATAATTAATGAATAACTTGATAAATTTATCCTATTTACGCAAATAGTATATAGGTAAGATTACATTTCCAGTGATACTTAGGTATCCGACTTTATCTACGCTTAAGAAAAACATTATCAAACAAGGGATAAAAAGACCTTTATTTTATTTCTCATCCCATCGTACAGACCTAGACCACAGTGTTATCATAAACAGTAGGCACACAAGGCATTTTTATTTCCCTCGTTGTAGATAGACAAACTCTTTATTGACACCAAAGATAACAAAAATAGAATAGAATAGAATAGAAGAATGCTTTATTGTACACCAAAACATACACAAAGATACATGACAATATGAATTATTTGACAAAAGGTAGTACAATGGGCGGTCTTATCGCTTAAAGCGATCTCTTCCAGACAAACTTTGGATGGACAGAAACAGATTATGAATTAGGGAGGTTGGCGATGTACAGTAAATACAAAATTAGATATGAATACTAAATCCTAAAACTACTAAAATACATATAATACGACATACATACATAAACATACACACTACATTAATAATATAATATTTTATAATTGTTATGTTAATTATTCATCATCATCATTAACAGCCTGAAGACGTCCACTGCTGAACATAGGCCTCCCCCAGAGCACGCCACCTTGAGCGGCTGCTCGCCTCCTGCATCCATCGGCTCCCCGTGGCTTTCACCAGGTCGTCGGTCCACCGAGTGGAGTATGTTAATTATTATATTATAATAATATTATACGTACATACTATCACAGATTTAATTCTATCCCAATAAAACTAGGTATTCTATAAAACTAAACTAAAACTATAAAATTAACAATATAATACAAAACTAATCTAACAAACCACTACCAGTGGGCAAAGTGCCCAAAATGCTGGCAGCATTGCCACGTTGAATGGCAATGCTTAACCTATCACAGATATAGGTACCTACATATATGTATCTACATATAAATATAACTAAATTTGTAAATTTGTTAAATAAAACAAGACATCTTACACGTAGGTTACAATGGGCGGTCTTATCGCTAAAAAGCGATCTCTTCCAGACAACCTTTATAGTACAATAGAGATTAGTACTGTTACGACTATTCTAATCTATAGGTTAAATAATAATAAAGACCAATGATCACATACATTGACCCTGGACCCTAACTAGGATTCCCTGTATCTTAGGACTCAGGAACTACGAGGACCATGCTCCCAAAACACATAGGCACAGAACAAATATTTGCGCTTTTTTTCTGTGCACAAATACTTGTCCTTTCGCGGGAATTGAACCCGCCGCCTCCGGGTTATGAGCCGACCTGCTCAACCACCACACCACAGAGGCTGTCAATTGTGTATAGTGGTATTAAGAGTTTCTTACTAAATCAGAAACTGTTATTTTTACATTACAGGTAATAAGCACAATCAAATTGATATTCAACATTTTGTCAATTCGTCGTTAAAAAATGGTTTCGTGGAAAGTAATTATTAATTTTCACCCCGAAAATGCACCCTTTGCTGCGAGAAAACAGTGTGCAAAATCGCATTTTGCTCACTGCGTGGGACAAAGGGATTTGTTAAAATGTGTCGCGGCCTAGCATTGGACCATTTCAGAACCACCCTCATAACTTTTTCTTAACGTTTTAATTTATTGAACTACCTACATTGACTTTACTCATTCAAAAAAAAAACGATTCCAAAACTCACGTCAAAAACCTTGTACTCGGCATTTTATATTGAAAAATACAAGACAAGCTATATTTCGGGTTTTATTTCGACTAAGAATATAACTCGCAGTGTCTCCCCGCGTAGACATAGTTTTTTTGGCGACCGTGACAGGACGAAGATCGACGACGTGCCAAGTTAGCATCAAGCCAACGACGTCGCATCGAATTCAATCCAATATTCATCAAGAAGTGTGAAAAAGTGAAGGAGTCCCACAATTGGACAACGGCAGATCTGGCAGCGAAGCATTAGTGGTGAAACTTTGCCACGATCACGGCAGGAACAACCGAAAAAGATAAGTGTCCTTCCTTTGTCCTTCAAACACATCCAAATATCAGTCATCCAAAAACCTTGGGTCATTGTCTCCACAGTGTCTAACAGGTTTCATTTAGTTGCACAAATGCAACATCTATCCATTTCATTCATTACTTTCAATATAAAATGCAAAATCAATCACTTTATAATACATTCCATATAAGGCCTTGAGTACAAAGGTTACATCATTATAAATACATTTTCATACCAATAAATTCCTCCAATTCATAGAAATATTACTGCTTTAGTGGTATATTTATTAATTTCAAGCAATATTCATTGCTTACATCAGTTTAATTAGTTAAAATTTAAACATTTTCACTTCAAATCACAGAGTCATTTCATTATAATTAAATTGATTTGTGAATATGTATCCTAAGCCTTATGAACAAAATTAAGTTATTGTGTCTGGAGTAAACAACATAAATTCATAAATAAAGCTGTCCCTCAGTGTTCATCATTGTTATTTCTTGCTATTCATCCGACTTGCCGACATTTCCAGACCTAACTGGGGCGCCCTGGTACAAGATTCTTGTTCGAACTTCGAGCGATCAGCTGATCGCGCTTGTGGCTGGCTGGCGCCGTCTGGACCTGGATTCCTGGACTCCGCCGGGCGGGGAGAGTGAGAAATTACCCGACTGCAGCTAAGTCAAAACGAGTGTTGTGATTTTGGCTAATATTTAAATGGAATTATTAAAGTAAAACGTTTTATATACACACAGTTAATAATACAAGATTGTTTTTAAAATAAATTAATACTATAAATAGCTAAAATCATGGCCACCGATTCAGTAAACTCCAGTACCACCTTAAAAGATTTAAATACTAAACGTAGTTCAGTTAAAGGTCAAATCACCAAATTTAAAAACTATCTTTCCACAAAAGAATCATCAGAGCTTTCTAGCTTCGAATTGGCCGAACTAACACTGAAGTTAGGTAGATTCGAAGTACTATCTAACAAGTTTGACACTCTTCAAAGCGAAATTGAAGTCTTAAATTCCAAATGCTTGAATTTTGAGATTGATGAGAGGGAAGACATTGAGGGCGATATTATTATTTGTATGGCACAGGCTAAAGTTTTATTAGAAAATGCAAATATGCTAACTGAATCTCGTCGCAAGTCTATGGCCACAGATTCCCCATGCCATCACTCTCACAATCATGACCAAAGTTCAGGTTTCAATTTCAAGTTACCGAAAATAGAAATTTCGAAATTCGATGGTTCGATATTCAATTGGTGCAAGTTTCGCGACGCGTTTATTACAATGATAGATAGAAACCAGAGTATATCTGACATACACAAGTTCCATTATTTAGTCTCTTACTTAGAAGGAGACGCGGCGCGAATCATATCGAATCTCGAAGTGTCATCGTCGAACTATGCGCATGCTTGGTCACTGCTTTGTGAACGCTACGATAATAAGCGAGTCCTTATCAACTATCATCTTACTGCACTGTTCAACATACAATCAATCGCGCGTGAATCAGAACGTTCTTTACGGTTTTTAGTGGATCACGTAACGAAGAACTTACGCGCATTGTCTAGTCTAGGTCAACCGACGGACAAGTGGGACATTCTACTTATTTTTATGTTATCATCTAAACTAGACAGTCACACGTTAATGAAGTGGGAGGAGCTTCGTAATACCTTCAAAGATGTTCCAACCCTAAACCAGTTTAATAAGTTTTTAACTGATCGTGCTGACGTATTGGAAGCATTGAACCGTAGTAAGCAAGATAAGGCTAATACAATGCAACAAAGCGCTTCACGCTCTAATCAGAGTTTTTATAGACAACACACAAACACACAAAATAATCAGAATATTAATAAAAAAAACATACATTTTAATAATGAATCAGAAAAAACTCCATTTGTTAAAACTTTCACAAGTACAAGCCAACATACACAAAAGAAAATAACATGCATCATTTGCAAGGATGCACACCGCATTTATGATTGTTCTATATTTAAAAACAAAAATATAAATGAAAGGCTAGAAGAGGTTCAAAAACATAATTTATGCATTAATTGTTTGAGGCAGGGACACCAAGTTTCCGACTGTCGCTTAGGGCCGTGCCGAATGTGCCCTAAGAAACACAACACAATGGTTCATTCAGATTCAGTTCCGATCTCTTCCACGTTGGCGGAGTCCGTAGTAGCTTTCTCTAAGGAGGGTCCGAGCGAGGTGATCTTATCCACAGCTATCATCGAGGTCTCCAACCCCCTGACTCACGTGACGGAGAGGGTGCGCGCGCTCCTAGACTGCGGCAGCCAATCTTCCTTCATCACTGAGAACCTGAAACAGAAATTAAAATTAAAAACACAAACAATAGATGCAATAAACGTTATCGGAATAGGCAATAATTCATGCAGCGAAGTAGTTGAAAGTTCTACTATACACATACAATCGAGAAACAATCCATACAAGGCTACCTTACCATGTTTAGTGCTTAAAGAACTGACGGGTGAGTTACCAAAGGCTCCTATAAACATACAAAATATAAACTTACCCAGCAATATTAAGCTGGCTGATCCTAGCTTTGACCTCCCGGCAAGGGTCGATGTCCTTCTCGGGGCGGACGTGTTCTGGGACGTCATATGTCCTGAACAGCGTTCATTGGGGCTGAAGAACCCAAAACTCATAAATTCAAAGCTCGGCTGGCTAATTTCTGGACCTATCCATGCAAGCTCTGCTAAGCATATCCATTGCAACCATTCATCCAATCATTCATACAATCAAGCATCCAGTCAAATATTAAAAAATACATTCAATCAATCAGCCAACTATCCATACAATAATGCACCATTGCAGTGCTCCATCAATCATTTTATTGATCAATCAGTCAACCATCCATACAAAAATACATCCAAGCGCTCAATCAGCCATTCCATTGATCAATCACAAAACTATTCATATAACCATGCACGTAAGTGCTCCATCGATCATTCAAGTGATCAATCATTCAATCATTCACTCAATATTCAACCAGACATAAACAAGATTCTAACTAAATTCTGGGAACTTGAAGAGCTCCCACAAGCTTCCATTCTAAGTAACGAAGAAAAATCATGTGAAGAACATTTTCTCACTCATACCAGTCGACTAAACACAGGTAGATTTTGTGTTAAACTTCCATTACTTAAGGACCCTAATAATCACCTGGGTGAGTCCTACAGCATGGCGAAGAAACGGCTAATTAATTTAGAAAAACGATTTCGTAAAAATTCTAAGCTTAAATCACAATACACAGAATTTATTCGCGAGTATGCCGAACTAGGACATTTATCTGTGTCCTCCGAGCCTAATCCTTCTCCAGGATATTTTCTGTGTCATCATGCTGTTTTTCGAGATGGCAGCGAATCAACCAAGATTAGAGTAGTCTTCGACGGTTCCGCACCCACTTCTTCCGGATTGTCCCTCAACGACATACTCATGGTAGGCCCAAACGTGCAAAACTCCCTATTTTCCATCTTGATCAGAGCAAGGCAGTACAAATTTCTACTAACCGGTGACATCGAGAAGATGTACCGCCAGGTCGAAGTACATCCCGATGATAGAAATTTGCAGCTGATCTTGTGGAGAGAAGACGAGTCGCACCCTATACAAACTTTGTGTTTAAATGTCCTCACTTACGGCACAGCAAGCGCGGCTCATTTAAGCACGAGGTGTTTGTGGCAAGTTGGAGAGGAGTGTGGGGATAGTCGGATCAAGTCAATAATACAAAACGATTTCTATGTCGATGATTTAATAACCGGTGCTAATACAGAAGACGACTTACTTTACATACAAAAGGCTGTTTCTAATGCTTTAAATTCAGCTTGCTTTCCGCTGCGAAAGTACAAAACTAACTCACCAAATCTCTTCGAAAACATTGAGCATAGTTCAACAAAGGACAAATTAATATTGAGTGAAGCTTCGAGTACTCTTGGTTTAGGATGGAATCCTTCCGAAGATTATCTACATTTCCCAATAAAACTAACTTCTATTAATGATTCTGATATCACAAAGCGATCTATCATGTCTAACGCATTTAAAATTTTTGACCCGCTCGGATTATTAAGTCCTTGCATTATCCAACCAAAAATGCTTCTTCAGAAGTTATGGCTCCTCAAAATCGATTGGGATGAGCCCGTCCCTCAAGATGTCAAAAAATCTTGGGACGAATTCTCTAATAACGTTAATCATCTTGCTAATTTAAAAATACCTAGATCCATTCTGTGTGACCAGCCATCAACCATAGAAATTCATTCATTTAGCGACGCCGCACAGGGTGCCTACGGCGCATGCGTGTACCTAAAATCAACAAACATAAATAATGAAGTCGCTATCAACCTTCTATGTGCGAAATCGAAAGTCTCACCTTTAAAGCCCACGACGATTCCTCGGTTGGAGCTCTGCGCCGCGCTCTTATCCGCTAGGCTAACTAAATGTGTGACTAAATCAATAAATTACAAACCTGCGCGTATATTATACTGGTGTGATTCCAGCGTGGTCCTCTCGTGGTTACACAGTCCTCCTAGAAACCTAAAAACATTCGTAGCCAACCGTGTAGGTGAAATCGTAGAACTTACCCATCCATCCTCTTGGAAATACGTACCTACCGCGGAAAACCCAGCAGATTTGATATCTAGAGGCGTCAATGCTAGTCAGCTAATTAAATCAAATCTCTGGTGGCATGGTCCAGCATTTCTTAATAAAAATGAAAATGATTGGCCTACTCTTAAACTAAATAAAATTCAAAATGACTTACCTGAAGTGAGGTCCATCCAAGTGCATCCAGCTGTCGTATCAGAACCTGTAATCAATATAGAAAGTTATTCAAATTTTACTAAATTACAAAGACTATTTGCATATATAAAGCGATTTATATACAACGTGAAGAATCCACACAACAAGCGATCCGGTATTTTAACTACTGACGAACTACAAGACTCATTCAAACATCTCTGTGCTATGGCTCAGTCACAATCCTTTACAAACGAACAAAAAACATTAAAACAAAACTTACCATTGAATAGCAAATCTAAATTAATCTCATTGTCACCTTTCTTAGACAATGACAATTTAATTAGAGTAGGTGGCAGGATAGATGCTTCTAACTGTCCGTACCCGAAGAAACATCCCATAGTTCTTGATGCATCTCATCACTTAACCAAGATATTTTTTACACGTGAACACCTTCGCCAATTGCATGCTGGCCCACAGCTGCTATTGGCCACAGTCAGAGAAACAATTTGGCCCATTAATGGTCGACGTCTCGCTCGCAATACAGTGCACAACTGTGTGAAGTGCAGACGCTTTCAAGGCAAAACACTCACCCCAAAAATGGGAAACCTCCCAGCACAACGCATAACACCAGATTTCCCGTTCGTTTCGGTTGGCATAGACATGGCAGGTCCATTCTTCATTCTTAACCGTAAAGGGCGTGGATCTAAGTTGATTAAGTGCTACCTTTGCCTATTTATTTGTATGCGCTATAAGTGTGTTCATTTGGAAGCAGTGAGCAGTCTGTCTAAGGAAGACTTCATATTGACACTTCGCAGATTCATTTCGCGTCGCGGAAGGCCTTCAGAGATTTTCTCAGACAACGGTAGAAATTTCGTCGCGGCGGCCAGTGAATTAGGAGCGTTCTTAAAGGCAAACAATCATTCTCTTTCTGACTTTGCTGCACAGGAAGGTATAAAATTTTCATTCATCCCAGCTTATTCTCCTCACTTTGGAGGGATCTGGGAATCCGGTATCAAAAGTGCCAAACACCACATCACTAGAGTCATAGGCAATAGCCATTTAACCTTTGAGGAAATTCAAACTTTATTCACACAAGTGGAGGCGATACTCAACAGCCGACCCTTATGTCCCATGTCTTCCAATCCTAACGATCTTCTCCCCCTCTCTCCAGGACACTTTCTAATCGGAAGGCCGCTAACGACGTTTCCTTCTCCTGCACTGCAAGATGTCGATCCAAACAGACTTCAGCGATACCAAAGACTGGAACAAATTCGCCAGCATTTTTGGCTCCGTTGGCAGAAGGAGTACATCTCAGAGCTACAGCAGCGTCAAAAATGGACTAAGCATTCCGCGAACGTGAATGTGGGAGATATCGTTCTAATAAAAGAAGACAACCTGGCACCCCTATGCTGGAGCCTCGGAAGAATCATGAAACTATACCCGGGACCTGACAATATTCATCGTGTGGCGGACATTAACACTAGCAGAGGCTGCGTACGGCGCTCACTTGTTCGTCTGAGTCCCCTTCCGAAACCAGAAGACATCTCATGTTGAAAGACAAGCCTTTCAACGGGGCGGAATATGTCGCGGCCTAGCATTGGACCATTTCAGAACCACCCTCATAACTTTTTCTTAACGTTTTAATTTATTGAACTACCTACATTGACTTTACTCATTCAAAAAAAAAACGATTCCAAAACTCACGTCAAAAACCTTGTACTCGGCATTTTATATTGAAAAATACAAGACAAGCTATATTTCGGGTTTTATTTCGACTAAGAATATAACTCGCAGTGTCTCCCCGCGTAGACAAAATGACTGTATCAACAATATCAACTTTGCTCTCTTGTTGCACAAATAACATTTTTTTTAATGTGCCTTTCTTTTTTTTTTGTGCTTTTTTTTCTTTTTTTTGTGCTTTTACTCAAGCTAACTACAACAATAATAAAAACTAACTAAACTAAACTAAACTAGCTACACTACCTACTACAAAGAACACTTATGGACTGTATAATAGCCGCGATTGTATTATTGTATTGTATCAATAACTATTGATGTGAAAAATACAAAATGTCTGCATTACTAAATAGTACTAGGGTGGGTTTTGTTAAAGTAACCATTGTTTAAAAATTCTAACAAGACCATTGGTTGGAATTTGTTAGTGTTTTTAACTATTGGTTACCTTAACTACGGATTAAAAAACCTACCCTGAGTAGCTTCGCAACAAACCGTTTAATATGTGTGTTTTTTTTTTCTTTATATTTTGGCTCCACACATAGTGTATTTAGCCAGTGTCAAGTTTTGTAATTTTTCATCGTATTATCAAATATTTCATGTAAAGTCAAGTCTTAGTCACAGTCAGTCAGGGTAGTCATAGTCCAGTCTAAGTCAGGTAGTCATAATCCAGTTTAAGTCATGTCCTAGTAAAGTAGTGGCAACTTTACTAGAAGCTTCTATGGAATTTTACAAGCAACACGAAAAACCACGTTACACTACATTATATCACTTGCCCACTCATGCTCGTAATTGAACACTTAATGCGTAAAACACCATCAATTTTAAACATTAACGCTAGAAAAAGCACAACTTTTGAAAAATAATACAATGCGACGACGTGAACTTTTCCGCGTTCCCGCCAAATCTCCCAAGTTGTAGTTCTATTATAAAACGAAACGTGTTGTCCTATTTCTCTGTTTTTCTCTTAGAGTATAGACTAAAAGCATAAAGCGAACTA
Organism: Ennomos quercinarius; assembly: GCA_910589525.2. Taxonomy (NCBI): domain Eukaryota; kingdom Metazoa; phylum Arthropoda; class Insecta; order Lepidoptera; family Geometridae; genus Ennomos; species Ennomos quercinarius. Next base: position 5,201,951 of record OU342513.1, on the reverse strand, counting down.
TTATGTGTCAAGCGCACACACGACACACACACACACACACACATACGCAACACACACCCCCCCCCCCACACACACACACACACATACGCAACACACACACCCACACACACACACCCACACACACACACACACACACACACACACACACACACACACACACACACACACACACACACTTTTTTGGACACTTTTTATATGATGTGGACACTGATGTGAATGAGTCTGACAGATTTGTATAGAAAAACAGTTGACTCGAGTCGAGAAAAATGGTACGGTGACTTTTCGCAAGCGTACCTAATTACTATATGTTTGATTCTTTCTTTCACTGACGTAGCGATACGTGTGAGCAGTACAAATATAATATCGTTTTAATTGATCTCTCTATGCTTAGTTTAGTCTATACTCTAAGGCTTTTCTCCCGCTGACTTTTTTCTGTGTCAAGCCCTAACGAGGATTAACTGAAATTGGAAAACCTTTTTTTAATCTAAATTTCAGATAAAACCTTCTTTTTACAATAGATTGCTATCAAAGTAATGTCTAAAGTTGGAAGTAGAAGCGGGAACATTGGCATAATATCTATTGGTATTTAGTTATTATGGATATTATCCTGATATCGCTTTATAATTAAAGCACTTAAGGTGGAACGTTTCACTAGCGTGGCAAATTCAACTTTTCTTGCGTTCTTTTGCCCATAATAGCTTAATTACTCAACGTAATTAACATTAAAACTAATTTAACGTAAAGAAATAGAATGTATCAACAAATTACGATTAAAAGGGTCTCCTAGATTATCAATGGTTTAGCGACAAACGGCAATAAAGAAATTTCGTCTTAGTTTTTCAGTCTATTGCCATTTGTCGCTAAACCAATGATACCTAAGTAGGTGATACTTTTAATTGTAATTTATTGATACATTCTATTTATTTGCGCAATATAAGTTTTCATGTAATCACGTTGAGTAATTAAGCTATTATTGGCAAAAGATTGTAAGAAAATTTGAATTTGCCGCGCTAGTGAAACGTTCCACCTTAAGCTAATTTTGAAGGTTGACAGTTCTCAAAATACTAAAAATGCTTCCGTCTTTTACATTGTCATCTATTTGACAAGAACAGCAAAAGTTTTAGGAGTTTTAGGTCTGTCAACAAAAGTCTTGGAGTTTTGGCGGGAACGCGGAAAAGTTCACGTCGGTGCATTGTATTATTTTACAAAAGTTATGCTTTTTCCAGTGTTAATGTTTAAAATTTGTGGTGTTTTACGCATTAAGTGCTGAATTACGAGCATGAGTGTGGGCAAGTGATATAATGTAGTGAAACGTGGTTTTTCGTGTTGCTTCCAAAATTCCATAGAAGCCTCTAGTAAAGTTGCCACCACTTTACTAGGGCATGCCAAAGTGCCTTAGACTGGATTATGACTTAGACTAGACTATGACTACTCTGACTGTGATTATGACTTGACTTTAAGTGAAAATTTCCATAATACGATGAAAAATTACAAAACTTGACACTGGCTAAATACACTATGTGTGGAGCCAAAATATAAGGAAAAAAAAAACAAAAGTCTTTAAAATTGGCCCCGTGTTGGCCCCATTATCCTTTTTAAAAAGGGTTTAAATTTTATACTGGGAAATACTTGCATGATATTGTAGGTAAGAATTATTTTTTCCAATTATTTTGATTTAAAACCCAAACTATATGAACGATGAATGTTCTGTGAGAAATATGAAAGTATATTTTACTCAAATAAAAAAAATATTATTTAATACAATTTATAAATGACGGAGGTCTGAGGTAACTAAACACTATTAAGAACCTCCTTTTTTGAAGTCACACCCTTCGTTTTTTAAAGGTTTTTATAGTGTAGCTGTGTAGTAGTTTTCTATTCTTACACCAAGTTCTCTTGACCTCAGAGTTAGTGTGTACTGTGTAGTGTGCAGTAGCGCTCACAGCGAAGCACGACTAGCCGTTTCTAACCGATCGGTAAAGTTAAGCTACGTTCGCTGCGGTCACTACTCTGATGGGTGACCGCTAACAGCAAAAAGATTACAACTGAGCGCTACCATGCTTCGGAGGGCACGTTAAGGGCTTGTGCAAGGCCAGCGCGAATTCAAGCGAAAGCCACAGAATAGATATATAGTACTAGGCCAAAGCGGGGATGAGCCAGGGGCCGAGCGGCAGGGGCGGTCTAAGTTAGAATGGTTCCAACGCGCAATAGTTTAGGTAATTTATTATTTCACTGAATATAAAGGATATTTTAAAAATCCGCTATACATAAGCCCTCCATTATATTTAGTTCAACTACTACACAATGTTTCATGACCTTATTTAAAGTATTCATTGAATAATCGCTGTTTATTTGTACGGTTTGGAGGTAACTTTGTAATTATTTTCTATCGAGAAAATTTTATTAATTCGTGTTTTCACTATACATTTGCAGTAGCATTAGTCCTGAACTTTACCATATATTAATTTCAAAGTCATTGTTGCAATATTGTTGACAGGACACTGCCTCAAGCTAAGCCGTTTTAAGCATTTTGGCGTTGTATTGGCTCTTAAGCCGTCGGTCCCGGCTTTTGTCGTAAGAAGCCAAGTCAGAAGCCTTTGGTGGCCTAAAAATTTTGACGCCAGGGCTGATCACTTGCCTACACCAGACTTCTATAGTGCATATAACTCTGGCCTACACGAGCAAGAAGAAGAAGTGTATATTATAGTACCTACCTGTTCTATTAAGTATTCTGTGGTAGTAGGTAGAATTAGTCGCTGCTCGCCTCCTGCATCCATCGGCTCCCCGCGTAAAATTAGTCTATTTTGAAGAAAATCAATGGATTTGACCTTTTAATGTTGGAGTTTACCCCAAGGCTTCCAAAATGGCTTATTAATTCACCCAAATGGCCTATATTTCAACCTTTTCAACATAAAAACTATCCTTTCTAATTTACAGCGTTAATTAAACAAATTAATGCAAAGTTTAATATTAACATCGTCCGTTTTTACGTTTGCTATACTACCGCTGGTTTTCACAATCATTTGTCAAAGTCGAGTGTTGGATTTATTACTATTTATGGTTGCGCCCGCCCTACTGACCTAGGAGAGCCCATTTCACAAATGTATACAAGTCTACAAGTGTAAATTATGTGCACTGAACATTTATTTAAAAGAACATGAAGAAGATTAGGAGTCAAAAAAGTTATAGACAGAGCGACAGAATGAGAACAGGGTTCTTTAAGGTATTTATTCGGACATTATAGCTACATAAACATGAAAATTATAGATGATCAGAAATGAATGATGTTTCGATTTCATAATTTCCAAAAATTGATAGAATGTGAAGATTCGGTTATTTTGTTGGTACACAGGTGTTCATTCACGCTGCAATTTTTTGTTGAGGCTTGTATTGCAATAGGTTTGTAAAAATAACTTAGAAAGTGTTATTACTAAAAGAAAACACAAAAATTGAAATTATTTGCTAAACATAAAAATACTTAAACACTAATAATCCATGGTACTGGCACTGGTTAAAACCGTGGGGAGCCGATGGATGCAGGAGGCAAGCGGCCGCTCAAAAGTGGCGCTCTGTGGATGAGGCCTATTCATTCGTTCAGCAGTGGACGTCTTCATGCTTTTGATGATGATGAGACCACTATGAAACCATTGTGATTGTTAATTGACACAATAAATAAAGGACTCACCGGTTTCTTCCTTTAAGACGACATCTGATAGATTCTAAATCTTACAACTGTGCTTGTAACTTGTGAAACTGAAGAACAGGCCCCTAAGGGCAGATATTATAGCAGTAGTAGGACCTTGGCTAGTACCACGGTGCTTAGCGCCGGTGTAAGTAATATTAATGTCTTTGTAGTTTTATTGTACACTCTGAAGGACAAGAGCGGCTTGTGCTGATTCTGATTTTATTCTCCATCTGTTTTAGTTATGTCTCTTTTTAATACCATGGAACAAGGAGGATAAGAATGCCAATACACCAAGAAAACAGCGTAGATCAGAAATATGCCGAAAACCGTTATAAACCTAGATGGCGCTGCAAAATGAGCGGGCTATAAGTTGAGCGTAGATCAGAACCGTTTGACAATTTTGTCTACCGTCCCCGAATATTGACCTACCCCATTAGAGTGCCACTTTGCGTCACCACGCTTGGCAGGTAGCTTGGTGATCGCAGAAGATTTTAATGTACCAAGGGAAATGCTGCCGTCCATTTCTCTGGATACCTATTTATTTGGCCGGCTCTTCCGCCACCCACGGGAAGAGATGGGGTGGTTCTACTATCACAACGCTGGGGACCACACGGCCTATATGCCACATTTTATTCCTAAATTAGAGTGAAATCTCTAGCTAGAATGATATAAATCCATTCTCGATCATATCGCTAATTTATTTATTATTTTACTTTTATGGACAACTAGCTGCATGCGCCCCGCGGTTTCACCCGCAGATAAAAAGTAGCTTATGTGTTAATCCAGTGTATAAGCTATCTCTATTTCAAATTCCATCCAAAACTGCCCAGCCGTTTGAGCGTGAAGGAGTAACAAACATGCACACAAACACATATACACACATATTCATTGGTTAGAAACGGCTAGTCATGCTTCGCTATGAGCGCTAAATACATTAGTGTGATGAAGTGTTATGATAGTGTGATTACTTTGGTTTGCAATTCACATCAAAAATACAGCAGGTAGTTAAAATAGCTACCATCCCTCAAAGCTGTCAGGCGCAGATGACGTTACTGGATGATGACGTCACAGGTGGCAGTCACAGAGAGGCACAAAGGGAGTAAATACTGTTTGTAAATTGACATGCCAATTAAAAACTGAACTTTCAAAGGCTGATTTTAACACGATTGAAAACAATGGAACTACACTTTAGTAGCATAGTTTTCAATTCATCTATGGACCGGTCTTTCAATATTCAGATAAGTAATGTTCTTATTCTAAAGTTTAAATGTATTTCTATTTATAGAATAACTAGTCGTTAACCCAAAACTGAAATATCAGGCCTAAATTAAATACAAATAAAAATTTGTTATAATATGTTAGTTAGATTTCGGGGCGATTTATTAATGACTGGATAAGGGTTATCCGACTAATAAATTACAAACCGACTAAAACAAAAATCAGTACATAGGTACTTTTTGAGTACTTATGCCGTTTACAAAATTCACTTTATATTTTCACTGTGTTTTGTTTAATCCAACAAATAACTTTTATCTATTGAATAATCGCGCCGCCTAGATAAGAAAAATAAGATTTAAAATAAATTACAAAACTTTCCAACCTAGCTCAAAAAGCCTCACGGACAATTTAGGTCTAAACAGGTTTATTCATAGGCCGTGTCCTAAATCTATCTAGACCTATGTTTACGTCACGGAACCGTATGACCCTTTCAACCCTTTTAAATCTTGCTACATTCGCAAATCTGATTACAATTGTACCGTTTTGTTTTTGACAGTATCGTAAATTGTCATTTTCCGCTCTGGCTATCGCATGACGGATTAGAATGGAGTGTATGATTGAACAAGGAAAAATGTGGTTGTTCGTCAAATTGAGGCCACCATGTCAATTAGGAATTCTGTTCACGATACGCTGTTGAGCTTTTCATATGACAACTTCAAGATAAAGGCTGCTGTTACAAAATTATGCGTAGTTGCAAGGTTTTCGTCGTCATTATTTTATGCGCAGCTTTAATGACTATACTTAGCCATTATATGAAAAATAACCTTCATTTCATCTTCTTTGATAATGACAATGCGAATTTTAGGTAATTTACCTATTTATTTAGTAATCATCATTCTCCCGGTGTTCATTTTGGCAAAAACACACAGAGACCCGATTTGAGAGCCCTAATTTGCAATTTCTGTGTAACGTAAGTCTCCAAACTAAATTATACTCCACTAAATACATCCCGTACTTCCCTAATGACAAAAGAGATTTTTGATTTTAACCTTTCAAGTAATTAAAAAAAAATTAAATTAAATTTGATTTTTATTAAAGGAAAATTAAAAATAAATTTCCTGTTGATTACGTTAAGCAGGCGATACTGCTATAGTAACGAAAATAATTTTAACTTGGTGGTCTGCATTTGACTATGTTGACCCTATGCTCAACATGATCAAAATGCATATCAACAGCTGGAAGAAGTCCACTACTGAGCACAGGCCTCCCCCATAAAACGTCACTTTGGACGCTTATCATAGAGTAATTGGTTATGTAGGTTGGGCGGTGCCATAATCACCACGCTTGTCGGGCGGCTTGGTGATTTCACCCACGGTAAGACATGAAGAGATGTGGTCGTCCTATTCCCGCGCCTCCAGGACCACGCTGCGTCACCACGGTTCACCATAGTACCTAGGTACTTATTAGACTTAAAAACAGGATAACAGAAGGGTTTAGTGTTTTTCATTATTTGTTTGTGACATTAAGGATTACTTTTTTTAATTTGAGACTGATTCTTTTTTTTTATTGATAGGCTTGTGGTTGACCACTATCTCACCTGATGGGAAGTAATGACAGTAGTTGATTGTTAGTCTAGTAAGCAAAACACAGACATGCCTAAAATTATTATTACGCTAAATTGCGTTTAAGCTTCACAGAAGTTGAATTCATATTCCCTAAAGTTACCTAAGGTTTTTTTTTATGTAAACGCATGACGTGACGAGCTAGGAGTTCACCTGGTGTTAACCGTCACGGCCGCCCATAACAGATTGCAGTGTCACTTGGAACTCTAAATTAAAGTTTCGCATGACACTGGCGCACTGCGCACATCATCCTGAGACATCCCACAGTCTATATAAGATTTCTAGACTGTGAGATCAGTTCATAAGTCTCATTTGCCCAGTAATTTCATTAGCTACAATGCCCTTCAAACCGGGACACAGTAGTGCTTGCACACTACTGCTTGGCGGCAGAATAACTGGCAAAGCGGTGGTACCTACCTAGACGAAATTTGCAGAAAAGTCCTACCACCTAGTAAAGCCTAAAATAATTATTACCTAAACTGCGATGGAAACCACATTCCCTCGAAAGCTTTAAGCTTTTGTTTAAGCCCTATGAGGACGTTACAAAATAAACTCGTAAGCTAACAGACCACTTCATCCCCATGAGCAGGTAAAAGCAGTAAATTCAAACAATTAAGAGCCAAAAAGAGCTCGAGTTCAACACGTCAATCGGCGGGTACTCGGGTAGTACAGGGGTAACAAACCCAGGTCGGCAGAAGGGCACGTGCACCCGACAGTTTTACAGCCCTGTATAAAAAATTGCGCATTTATTATTTTTATTTGCTACGCACCATTGTACGGACCGAATTTTTTTCGGTCCGTTGATATCTTGTATTGAGGTTGGTTGAAGAAATATTGGGTTTTTGGTGTCGGCCACTCTGACTATTGAGTCGGTTATTTTGGGAACGTGATTTATCTAACTTATTTCTTTTCACAGTTTTTTGATGTCTTGCTGACCGATGTTAAGTTACCATACTAAGGACGGGTTTTTTGATACGCAGTTTAATAATACTGACCATTTGGTTAGAATTTGCTAGTATTTTTAACTATTGGTTAAGTACCTTAATTACGGATGCAAAAGCCCACCCTAGTGGTACTAAACATTTCATAAAGGCTTTCAAAATTTAATGCACTAAAGAAAACAAGCACTCACTTCTATAAACACACTTCACTTCGATAGTAGTGAGAGTGAATAACTTTTCTTATCTTATTAACTCTGACATTATTTTATTTGACATTAACGTAATAACCCATTGTACCTATTTTCTATTATTTAATACCTTGACATATTTATTCTGTATGAAATATTTTGTGGTAATTGTAATTGATTTTGTCGTTTTTCAATAAATCATTAAATAAAAAAGGATTTCGGAAGTAATGTGATGGAATCAGGTGCATTTTTTTTAAATATTGTCCTCTACCCGCGATTGTCATCACCAGCTCCTTTCTAATGTTACAAGGTAGCTAATTAGCTGTAATACGAAAGAAAATAAAAATCAAAATTTTCAATTACTTGCGTCAGAGTATCTTTATATTATAAATATTTATATTTTTCTTAAACACGTATGAAATTTGCCGTGTGGTTCTGACGGTGTGTGTGAGAATTAGGACCAAAGGCCTTTACACAGTCCCACAGATTAGAGAAAAAAACAATTGACTATACACAGTCCTTGGCATAATGGCCTTCTAGATCATGCGGTATGTTTGTTCTGTCAATATTGATCATAACGCTTCAATCTTGATCTAGATTCTAGCACATATGCTAAGTAGGTGCTTCAAATCTACATAGGTATTCTGTACTAGGGTTTATGTTAAAGCAGATATTAGGTGGAATATAGCTCTATGAATAAGTTTGAAGTACACTCACTCCCCATGACTGAATCCCTATCCCTACTGCCTACTACTACTACTCCCCTTAATATCATACATACATATATCTTCTTTTATAAAAAGTGAAACGTTGGTATTTTTTGTATAGGTATTATTTTTAAGACGAACTTTCATGAGTGCGTAAAACCTCCACCACCTTATTACAAAACGTGGTCTAACGATAGTTCCAATAGTTTCAACTACGGTTCCAAGGAAATATTTAGCCCATTGTACAAGCTATGCTTATATAGTTTGGGGCTAGATGGCGCTGTGTGAAATGTCCACACATCCATTTAATTTATTTCAAAAATGTATTATCAATGATGTATACTGCTTAATGGTACTTCTAGTCCGGAGTAAAAAAGCCAGTACCAGTTGTACCATCAATGGTACTTCCCAACTTCCATAATGGGACGGCGACGAATAAACTAAATTTATTATCTGTAGCCAAAGAGGTATATGTACTACGTACTAGAGAAGCTGTTCAAAGCACAAATACTTAGTTGTCAGTTTTTGTATAATTCAACTAAAATCCGCTACAGCGCTTTACGAGATTAAATCGTCTACCCAACGATCACAACACGCAGCGCTAGTGCAATGGCACATTCGGATCATAATTTTTACTGCTATTCACTGCTGCACGTGCACTCGCTTTGAGAGCTGAGCATCGTATGAGCAAGAAGATGCTCATTGGCATATTTGCAGTGGTTGACAATGCAAGTTAGAGATGTCCTGTCTGGTGTATACATAGAAGTCTTTGTCTGTAGCGTAGATGTAAACCACAGAGTACCTTCATATATTGAGCGATTGCATAAGTAAGCCCTAAGTAGTCTCGACTTATTTTGGCTTTTGTAATAAAGTCAGGTTTAAACCTTGTTATTAAATCAAATATTAGTTCAGACTAAGCCTGGACTTTACATTGTAGTGTCCTGGTTACTAGACTTTAGCAAGCTTTTGTAATACGACCGCTAGAGTTTTTGCATCGGGACATAGATTACGCTGGGCCGGTACATAAACCTATAATTGTCCATGCAAGTGAAACTGGGGGCGCCAAGAAGTTATCTGTATTGTCTGGAGATAAATATAACACAGACTGTAGGTATTTAATTATTTACACAGCATTATGATAAGAAATAAAAATAATACACAGACTAATATTATAGCATATTTGTCTACTCGCACAAAATCCAGGGAACCTTGAGCCTCTCGGTGAGGATGCTTCGGAGTGTGAATGATTTACGCCGCTCCTTATATCTCATATTCGGTTGTGGCCGAGGGGTGCGTTTTTGTAAGGAAATCAGAAGAAAATCTTGTTACTTGTTTTTGTGTTTTTTCCCTTTCAACGCATAGCACCAGATTCATAGACCAGTCACGCAAATGATCATATTTTCAATAGAATAACCGGAAATACAAATTACTGCAATATTCCGAATTCGCAAATCAATTTATTATTATTTGTAATTTTTAGGAGGGGTTTTTTTTTTTGAACGGGCTAATGCTGTTGGTCTCTACCGACCTTTACAGCGTCACCGGGCGGGATGGCAGGTGCTTAAGGCGCCCAACCGTCAAAAGTGGGAGGCAACTAGCACAAGGGCACCCCGGGGGTGCGAGCCTCGGCTTGGGCCGTTGCCGGGATAAGAGGATCGAGAAGGCTACGTCTACTGGAAGAGTGGACCCTATGGAAAGTCGCGACCGTTCTAGCTAACCTACGGGGGGTACGTCGACCTCGCCGGCGGGGTCGGTGTCTGATTGTGTTACGCTGGTATCCTATACCGGTGCCGAAAGCGGTACCTGAGCCAGAAGGGCTAGACTGATCCGGTGATCCTAGCGCAGCCGACGCAACGGCTGCTATAGGATCATCCGGATCGCTCAAGACGTGTCTTGGGCGGCGACGACGGGGTGTTTTAGGAGGGGCAAAACGGACCCTATTACTAAGGCTCCGCTGTCTGTCCGTCTGGCACCAGGCTGTATCTCATGAACCGTGATAGTTAGATAGTTGAAATTTTCACAGATGATGTATTTCTGTTGCAGCTATAAAACAAAAAATATTAAAAAATAGAATAAAATAAATACAAAGCAGGCTCCCATACAACAAACTTGATTTTTTTTGCTCTTTTTTATTGATAATGGTACGGATCCCTTCGTGCGCGAGTCCGACTCGCACTTGGCCGGTTATTTTTTGATAGGCTTGCGTTTGACCGAATTTCTTCTTGTATATTCTATCATATTATATGCATTCTTTTCTATGAAGGCAATATTCAAACCACGAAATCGGCAAACATTTGATATAGTGACCTTAAAAAGGATAATAAAGAAAGAAGAGGATTCGAAGCGAGAACCCAGATCTTACTATTAAGTTACGCACTAAGCGTTTTGCTGAGTCATTCATAGTCCGAGCGGCCAACGAATGGAATGCTCTTCCAGCAACAGTGTTTACTCCTGGGTATAATCTGAATCATTTCAAGTCAGTGAATGGGCATATCATGGGCAAACGTGCTCCTCCTTAGACAGCTTTGTCACTTACCATCAGGTGAATTGTTGTCGAAGGCATTCCAGCATTTAAAAAAAATTCAATGGATCGGTATCACTGTGGTGTTTTATTTATGCCATGGTGTTAAGACAAACCTGCTTACGTAGAATACACAATGGGGTGGGTATTCCAGACTGTGCTGGTTTTCTGCTGGATTGCCGACATCAACGTTTCCAATGGCAGAACAAGGCTCCTTTCAAAGCGAATATTCGCATAAAAAATTCATAAAGTTTATCATTAAAACGCATCTTAAATCAAGCAAATAAATATCTTTTCAGAGAAAAATGCGATGCACAAAATCCTATCTCCACGTATTTACGTAAGCTAGCTGCTAACAATCTCTTTGTTTCCGCTATGTGGGGCACTCTTTTAGAACTGTGCTAGGGCTGTGACAGAACCCGTAAAAGCCCGTAAAACTCAAAGAGGTATAAATATGTACTACGTACTGGAGAAGCTATTCGAAGCACAAACAGTTGCCATTATTTGTATAATTATACTTAAATCTGCTACAGCGCTTTACGAGATTAAATCGTCTAACCAACGATCCCAACAAGCAGCGCTAGTGCAATGACACATTCGGATCATAATTTTTACTGCTGCACGTGCAGTCGCTTTGAGTGCTGAGCATCGTATGAGCGAGAAGATGCTAACCGGCATATTTGCAGTGGTTGACAGTGCAAGTTAGAGATGTCCTGTCTAGTGTATACATAGAAGTCTTTGATAAAACTACGTACAGACCGTTCACCGTAACTTGTCCCCTGATGTAGGTACTTATATTATTTAAAAATATGCAAATAAAACATAATAATCAGTGGTGGGTACATACAAGCTTAGATAATGCTTAAGTACATATTTCTTTATATAATGCTTACATATTATTTTACATTTTTTTTTATGTAAACGTTTAAACAATAACATTTACGATAATACTTGCATATTCTTAAATAATACTCAGGGGATAACTTATGGTGAACGGTCTGTAGTACGTAATATATCTATTCTATGGTAAAACAATAACTTTTTAAAAGGAAATCGTAAGTCGTTTTTGTAATCCAAAAAGGGTTTAAGAGGGTGGGTGTGTTCTGTGAACTTATTCTATAATCTACAAAATATCAATTAGAAAAAGTTAACGAATATTATTAAGAATTTCTTTTTTTCGAGGTGCTATTTTGAGTATTTTTAAAAGTTTTAGGATAATCCATCTTGGAATGGCACCGTGGGCGAACCCTTAGCTTCTTAGATTCATTTTCAGACACAATTTTACGATATCTGGAAATAAAACAACTGTAGAGGTTACCTGTAGGTACTTATACAGTCATTCAAAATAAAGAAAACGAAAGACTTGGATTGTAGATTAGTGTTGCCGAGCTATCGATAGTTTTACTATTGATTGTTTTCATCTAAAAAAGTCATACTATCGATAGGAAATTGCCTCTTGAGCTATCGATAGTATCGATACTATCGATAGCTCAAAACGAGGCAATACTATTGAATGAGTGCAATACTATCGATAGTATCATTGCTCGCAAAGAACAAACTATCGATACTATCGATAACATTGTTGCTCGTAAACAAAAAACTATCGATAGTACGTGGCACCGTGAACGTGGTATCGTAAACTTGGATGAATTACCCACAATTCGTACAAGATCGTGAATGCATTGTTTTGTCCGACACGAAAGACTTAATTATTTATGTTGAACATCTACTCTATCTATCATACTAAGCCTAAAATATATGGAAACACAAGTTTAGTGAAGAGGATGATTATAGTTGCCTAGGCTTTCCTACATGCGGATGGTTCCCCGCTCTACGTCGAGGCATCATACCCAACAGTAAGATGTCAACGAGGAATGTTCCAACTCGGAATTAAATTGTGTAAAAGCATGAAATGAAACTCTTAAAGCTTTTTGGATCAGCTATAGTTTTTCTAAAATGAGGTAATGATATAAATTCATTTTTAAAAAGGACACTTACTTATTTTAGTATTTCAAATCTGATGCTGAGCTGTTGAGCTGTTAGGTAAGGCATATCCTGAGGTCAAAACCTGTCAGATCTGTGATGATTTTAATAGACAGACAGACATAGACATAGACAGATGGGCAGTGTCCTAAAGATATCCAAAAAAGCAGATACCAGTATAGTTAGATACAAACGTTCCATAAGTCTTAGGTACTTAGTACTTACTTAGGTCAAAATAGGGTTCATAGACAGACGCGATCTGCTAAGACCTAACATTACTTATCCAGCTTGACATAAATCCTTTAGGGCACGATAAATTAGGACTCAAATGCGTTTGTCTTTTTAGACAATTGAGCTTTATGGGCCCATTATAAAATCGTTAATGTCAATTACTTCGTCAGTACTTTAATGGTAATAGGATCGCTCTAATTTTTAAGGGTCAAATCTTGCAACTGAATTTTAATGGAGTTATTCTCAACCGATTGAGAACAAAGTCACAGATAATACAATACTATACTAGTCAAAGTGTATCAAAACAACAGCAGGAAGGCGTCCACTGCAGAACATACCCCTCCCCATGAAACGCCACTTTGGACTCTTAGGAGAGTTTGCCCTAATAGGCTTGTATCCTGCTACTTTGTTATTGCATATAGTAATAATATTCCTCAAAAAATAAACAGTCGTGAAAACCAAAATTAAATATCTCAAAAAACGACGAAGTTACAAGCATTTTAAAATACAGGAATAGAAAGAGACAGCTCAAACATGCAGTGACGTCACTCTTGCTCTATCATAGTACCTCATTACTAAGCTGTGGTAGCTTTACATACATCTCTTTAGCATGTGACTTCACAACGTGCGTTTTCATAAAACTGTAATCTGTAGGGAATCGCCTGTTTTGTAAGAAAGGGACAGGCAATGCCCCCTCCAGAAACTTCAAAAGCTTATTACTCCCTGATTGATTTAATGATTTTACTTATTTTTAAATTTTTGCTTTCATTTTTAACCTACTTTATGAAAATAATATTTACTTGTTAATTATTAATAGCAGGCAAGTAGCCTATTACCACGCTTAGCAGGTGGCTTGGTGATCGCCGATGATTTCAAAGCACCGTTGCTGTTCATTCCTTGGATATTTCCTTAGCTGGCTCTTAAGGCACAATCAGCTTCGTTTTACCAACTAGTTGTTTTTCGATCAAACAGATGCCCTATTCAAGGAAATGTTTCGCAACTGCAGACATCGTAAAAACGTTATTCGCAACTTCATAAAATAGGTAGGTAATATCTGTCTAAACGAATTAAACCACGGAAATTCTAAAATGATTAAAACTTACGCATCTATTTCGTTTTAGTACAGTCATAAACTTGAATGCCTATAAAATCCTAGATTTATACTGAACCCTAGCAGGTCGAGACCTCACATTTTGCCTATAAACTGTGGTTATTAGTTTGTAGATACTAAACAGTAAATAGCGGTTGTAAAATACAATCGGGAATTACTGTAAAATTCATATAAGTGTAGTCAAGATAGTGTCTTCGCCTAAGCAATGAAATCAAAAAAATGTTTGTACTGGGTGGGAATTGAATCCACACCACAAAAGGTCAGGAGGCAGAACACCCATCGAATGCACTGCGAAGTGTGAAGTAGCTAAACTAAAACGTTAAACTATTAAGAGTCTTTACAACGCCAAAATGCTTAAAATCTTAGCATGAGGCAGTGTCCTGTCAACAATATTGCAACAATGACTTTGAAATTAATATATGGTAAAGTTCAGGACTAATGCTACTGCAAATGTATAGTGAAAACACGAATTAATAAACTTTCTCGATAGAAAAAAAATACAAAGTTACCTCCAAACCGTACAAATAAACAGCGATTATTCAATGAATACTTTAAATAAGATCATGATACTTTGTGTAGTAGTTGAACTAAATACACTGGAGGGGTAATGTATAGTGGATTTTTGAAATAGTAAGACAGTTACCAGTGTAATAATAAATTACCTAAACTATTGCGCGTTGGAACCATTCTAACTTAGACCGCCCCTGCCGCTCGGCCCCTGGCTCATCCCCGCATTGGCCTAGTACTATATATGTATTCTGTGGCTTGGCCTAGCATAGGCCTTTAGTAGGTCTGTACATAATATTACAGATCCGCGGAAAACCGCGGGGAGCCTATGGATGCAGGAGGCGAGCAGTCGCTCAAAATGGGGCTCTCTTTGGGAGGACTATGTTCAGCTATGGACGTCTTCAGGCTGTCGTTGTTGATGATGATGATGGTGGTGGTGGTGATGATGATGATGATAATATTACAGATCTCAAACCGATGTCGCTAACTTAGTTATCAGTTTATACTTAGCTTTCTACAATTCACGTGAGCACTATACAAGCTACAACCGAACACTGCTGTTAAAAATGGAGCCCAAATTATAAAAATTTTCCCTCAAAATTAAGGGTAAACAATTTTACGCTCAAAGTGCGTGATTAACGAATAATTAAACCGATAATTGTTCAATCTGGCAAGAAAATTGGGTCAAGCGGATTTTTTTATAATTCTTCATTGGATGCCCCTAATCTATAGGGTGGAATGATTAAAATTGAATTATAATGAATAAGTGACCCGTAAAGATTATACGGCCAAAAAAAACTGAAGTGCATGCGTAAGTCATCACTGCGAAGGCACTGTTTCGAAAGTTCTAATTATAGAAAAACAGGTAGCTATGCTGTGAGTGACACCGCCTTAATTAGCACTGTTTTTTTTGCAATCAGTATAAAATAACTTCTGGTAAAAGTTTTGGGAATGTGTGAGCAAAAGTTGCATTTTTAACTTTTTCGTTCACCGTTCGGATAGCTCAAAAACAGTTGAAAATGCCATCTGAACTGCCAATTTTGAACCACTTGCGGATGTGGGTTAAAAGTGATCGTTTTCTGACATTAGAGATTGACGTATAATTTTTGGCGCGGTTATGTAAAATTTATTCATGATTAATGTGAAAATTGTAGTTATTGTAATGATATAGCACGGAGAAGTGAGAAGGAAGACGTATGTTTACGTGTGTAATGTAAAATTCCGCCAATTTGTTTTTGACATTTGAGATAACAAACCGCATTTGGTTACTTTGCGTTCGTTTTGGGTAGTGAGTAAAAGTGGCATTATTGGCGAAATTCCCAAACCGAACGGTAATTTTGCAAATGCCAAAAACGATACTGATCCCAATCCGAACGCCCCTGTAGCACATTCGGCTATAGAAATCAGTTTACTCTCCTCTTGAAAACATTTAGATACATTGAGGATATACCTCAAATTAAGAATTTACTATGCCCCAATACATATCTAAGCAAATAATCTAAATGTATTTTCGCTATGACCGCAGAGAACAGATGGATCTTATCTAAATATGGAGTGCATTTTGTGCCACTAAGTGGGGTTGAGCATTATGATAAATACGCTTTGATATCTATTTGTGGAGTGCTTAGCGTTTTAGATAAGCAATGATCGTTACTTTTATTGAAAAGCTTTGTTTATTGGTTAAGTTTTAATAACCTTGTTATGAAACTTATTAATTTTCTTTTGAATTATTTGATAGTTTTTTTTAAATCTTTTGATGTTTTTTGAATCATGATAGTTTTTGGATCATTTTTATTATCTTTTTCAGTTTTAAAAATCTAATATCCACTCTCTAGCTTATTTTTGAGAGAATTTATCTCAAAAATAACCTAGAGAACACTACTGTGTGCAAGCACTATACTGTATACCGGTTTGAAGGGTTACTGTGACTAATGAAATTGCTGGGCAAATGAGTGAGACTTATGACCTATCTTACAGTCTAGAAATAATATGACTGTGTCTTAGAATGACGTTCGCAGTGCAGTGTCACGCAGGACTTCATAGGTTGAAGTTCTGAGTAGCACTGCACTGTTTTGGGCAAACGAGCTCCGCATATTCATTCACATAAAACTGAAAAATTCTTTATATTTGTCGGAGATTTCGCACTGCGTGTAGGGGTTTAGCATAATCTTCCTACCCTATTTGTTATGAGATTGTATTATAAAAATACGTAATCTCAATAATAATCTTCTAATTGAGGAAAGTGTTTGTTTGTTGTTGAGGAAACTTTACCGATAATTGAAAATGAATATCTATTTTTATAATGAACAAATCCGTATTAAAATATCGAAAAAATATTGTTATCTGGGTCGCCCAATTAAAATTATTATCTTATAAATTTCAAGAAGGATTTCTGCGGGCACGGATAATAATACAACCAAATTCAGAACTATCTTTTTTTGAAGTCGGTTAATTAAAAGGACCAGAAATATTTTCAAAGGCATTCATTATAAGTCACCATACAGCGCGATGTCGTCATACAGCGCGCCGGCGTTTATCAGGTTCATCATCATCATCGTCATAAACAGGGGGGCCGGCCTACGCTGCGTCTTCCGGTTTGTGGTCGCCAATCGAGAACCTTTTTTCCCATCGGTTGTCAGTTCTACGAGCGATGTGGCCTGCCCACTGTCATTTCAACTTGCTAATTCTAAGAGCTACATCGGTGATTTTAGTTCTTCTGCGGATCTCCTCATTCCGGATCTTATCTCGCAGGGAAATACCGAGCATAGCTACATACACACATATTATACAAAGCTCTTTGCGCGACTTTGAGCTTTATCCGGTTAGTACGTAACATTAGAGTGTTCGTTGCAACTTTAGCTACTGGTTTCATTTATATGGAGCTCAGGGGGTACAAAATGTCGAATCATTTCGTACCAATATCTTGCATGGATTTGTTTAAATTTTTAATCTCGTGAAACAAGGGATCCCTTCCCAACCAAACAAACCATTAATATCAGTTCCCGACGCATTACGTCGGATTACACTTGCAAAAATGAAAACAATTATGAAAATGGCGAAATGGATACCATTGTGTCGCTGTGTTACTCTTCTCATTTTATTATAACTATTATTATATATTGTTATGGTAAGGTAGAATGTACATAATAAGAAGAAACACCGCTGTTTTTAAAAGAAAGTAATTAAAAATCAGAAAAATAATGTCTTGTCATTTAATCCCGAAATAATCTTAGTGTTATAAGGGTACATTTTCATCCTATTTGCAATTTTTAGGGTACCGTACCCAAAGGGTATAACGGAGCCTATTACTAAGGCTCTGCTGTCTATCTGTCTGTCAACCTGTCGCCAAGCTGTATCTCATGAATCGTGATAATTAGACAGTTGAAATTTTCACAGATGATGTATTTCTGTTGCTGCTATAACAACCAATACTAAACAAGATAATAAAATAAATATTTCAGGGGGCTCCCATACAACAAACGTGTTTTTTTGCTCATTTAGAAGAAGAGTCATAGATGGCGCTGCTTTAAATAGTACTGCTACTCAACATTAGATGGCAGGGATATAATGGTACGGAACCCTTCGTGCGTGAGTCCGACTCGCACTTGGCTGGTTATTTTAGTAATCTAATTGCAACGTTACGGTTCGCTAATCGTAATTATTGGGATAATAAACATTAATTTATTTATTAATAGTTTTTTATGTTTATGAAATGACGTGACAAGCTGGTTGTTTGCCTGATGTTAAGCGACACGGCTGCGTAACAGTTGCAATGTCACTGGGAACTGTAAGATAAAAGTTTCGCGTGACACTGCACTGCGCACGTCATCCTGAGATAATCTAATATTGTGAGATCGGGTCATAAAGTCTCAACTGTGCAAGCATTGACTCTGCAAACATAATAGCTTATAGGCTGGTCTGTATCTACGCACATCACTTCCCCCTGTCTGGCAACTCCTGTCCAATGAATCAACGTTCTAAAATCAAATTCGTCTAAGGGCTGCCGACGTAATTCGTTTACCCATTCGGGAAATTAAATAGATGGGTAATTTGACTGGTCCATTACTGCCCGACGGTTTAAAGTGGGGACACGTGGGGACGCGGGATAAACTAGGGTGGGATTTATGTGTAAAGGGCACCAAATTTATTTGATTCGACGGTAGTTGGATGCTGATTTGATTATAGGTGATGCCACCCGTTCTCTCTCTGACTCTGTGACTCTGTGTCTCTCTCTGTGTGGCTCTGGGCTCTGACACACAGACACGTAATGATGATCGTTGCAGTTTTATTACAGTGGCGCCCGTATTATAGAAAAGTTACAACAGCACAGCAGTAGCAAAGCAACAGCAAACACTTAGCAATCGGTCGCAAGATGTCACTGGAAATGGTAAGTCGCCCGACTGTTGCTCGCCTGTCGCTGAATGCACTTTGGCCTTTGATACTAGCGCCACTAGCAACAGAAAAACAATAGATGGGAACAAATAATGCACTTTTAAGTTCATCGATTGTTCGACAGATGGATCTACCGCTTGATCGCTGTCTGCTCTGCCAAAGTGATGTTTGACAGCAATGATTGCGAAATTTACGGCATTTGCAAACTTGCGGCGAGTTACGTAATTAGCCAGCGAATCGCGTGTGATCGCAGTCGTCGAATGCAAATTCCTTCTCTAAATATGTATTTAAGTATTCTAATTTTGACTTGTAAAGGTGCTATTCAGTCTAGGCATTTGCAATAAGAATTTGATTTATAAGATTGCCTCTAAAGCCAGTAAAATGTAGTGAAACGATAGCCGCGACTAATATATGAAACAAGGCTATAATATAATGGCTTGAAGTTATAAATAAATAAATAAATAAATATGTGTGGACATTTCATACAGCACCATCCAGCCCCAAACTAAGCATAGCTTGTATTATGGGAACCAGATAACTGATACAATACTTTTTTTTTTGTAAATACATACATAGAATACAATATAACACTCAGACACAGAACAAACGTCGATGTTCATCACACAGATTTTTGTCCCGGGTGGGAATCGAACTCACAACCCATAGTTCAGAAGGCAGAGCTACTACCAACTGAGCTACCAGGCCAGTCAAAAGTTAGTTCTTGAATCCTTCTAGAATTTAGGACCCAGGAACTACGAGCACCCTAATTAGGATTCCCTGTATCTAGAGTATGGCTACAGGGAATCTTAGTTAGGGTCCACGATCTATGTATGTGATCTTAGGTTAGGTATGATAAAGTATC
Source organism: Ennomos quercinarius (assembly GCA_910589525.2). Taxonomy (NCBI): domain Eukaryota; kingdom Metazoa; phylum Arthropoda; class Insecta; order Lepidoptera; family Geometridae; genus Ennomos; species Ennomos quercinarius. Next base: position 5,181,983 of record OU342513.1, on the reverse strand, counting down.
TTAAATAAATTAAAAACGTACCGATTAGCAATGAGAACTTTACGGTTGTGGTGCGACATTATTGGTCGTGTGTAGTAGCTTTAGGGCTTTGTTTGGATAGGTGTTTTACTCAGTCGTGAAGCAAGTGGTAGTATTGTAGCGTAGCGTATTTTATAGATCGGCTGTGGTCCGTTACTCTGCTCGGGGTGTCAAGATAAAATGTAGGAACTTTCAAATTAAAACTTAACGTGGGACGCCCAGAGGCCAAAGATGCCTTTCCATGAGCGTTAACACCTCACGCTAACTTCAAAATGTATGGGAATGACATTAGCTATGTCTTTAGGTGTACGTTTAAGTTGCGGGACGATCTTACACTTGTATGGTTTTTACATAAATGATTTCCAAAACTGCTATCTCGGGTGAATTAACTAATAAGCTACACAGGTACTTGTAATCGGTGTCAATATTGTATGTACAGTTTATTAATATATTTGTCGTAGTGAATAAATGATTATTGCAGTGCTACACAACTGGTTTAAATCTACAGTCCACGCTTCCGACATCTCGCAGAAATCGTTTAGGAAATTCCTTCGTAACAACTAAGAGGTTAGCAACTAAGAGGGTGATTTTGGGCTTGCGGGTAGTTAGAGATGAGGCTTTGACCACCCAGGCAAATGAGCGTAGGATGAACGGCAGATGGGAGGCGTTGCTGGAGCAGCGTTTAAAACTGGCACCAGAACGAGCTGAAGCACTGTGCTAGGAGCCAATGCGTTCTTCTGAAGTTTTTGGGCTAATGCTGTTGGTCTTTACCGACCTTTACAGCACCCTCAAAGGTGGGAGGCAACTACCCAAGGACACCTGAGGCGCGAGCCTCGGCTTGGGCCGTCGTCACCAGGATAAGAGAGCAAGAAGACTACGTCCACTGAAAGCGTGGACCCTATGAAAACCGAGACCGATATAGCTATAGGGGGTAAATTCTTCACCCCCTTTTTTCTTATTTTGGGGGCTCCCTCCTCCTTCGAAAACAAAAAAATGGAATTAATATACCATCCTCTCTCTACGTTTGTTCTGTGTTGTCCAGCATATTCTACTAGATCTTTGAATTCTACGGTTACATTCTAAGTTCTTTCACTTTCTACACATTGATTATCTACAATAATTATATTAACTATTAATATAAGACAGCCTCTGTGGTGTGGTGGTTGAGCAGGGCAGCTCATAACGTGGAGGCTGCGGGTTCGATTCCCGCGACAGGACAAGTATTTGTGCACATGAAAAAAAAAGCGCAAATACTTGTTCTGTGTCTGGGTGTTGGGGGACCATGGTCCTCATAGTTCCTGGGTCCCTAGATACAGGGAATCCTAGTTAGGGTCCAGGATCTACGTATGTGATCGTTGGGCGTTATTTATTTATTTATTTAATTCCATTTCTATGGGTTCAATTAATCACAGTGCAATCCGACAGAGTACGGTTTAACAACGCTTAGCGCACGCACCCCTAAAGTTAAGTGGATTTATCGCGCAGTTTTAAATACATTGCTGCAAATAAAGTTTTTTGCGTAATTCGCATTCATTGGAAGCGTTAATGGTGATGAATTGGATCTGGCGAGACGCCAGTGGATAGGATTGTGGGATACGATTGGTTTTCGATTGTGATTCGGGTATATCTCGACGCCGAATCTAACTTTAAAAGATGACAGAAGTTCGTATTCATTGTCATCATCAGCGAAAGACGTTTACTGCTGCAGATAGGCCTCCTCCTTAAAGAGCGCCACTTTGACCGGCTATACTTGTCTCTTGGATCAACAGCTCCCCGCGGTTTTTAGTTCTCCTGCGGATCTCTTCATTTGTCCATCTTATTTTGGTAATAAATTCGAAGTTCATATTATTCGTAATCAAACGTCGACAACAGAAGTTCTTAATCAGAGAAAAAAAAAAAAAACTAGGATTCCATGTATCTAGGGACCCAGGAACTACGAGGACCATGGTGATCACAACACCCAGACACAGAACAAGTATTTGCGGTTTATTTTCCTGTGCACAAATACTTGTCCTGTCGCGGGAATCGAACCCGATGCCTCCGGGTTATGAGCCGACCTGCTCAACCACTACACCACAGACGCTGCCGCAGTCGAGAAAGTAAATAAAGGAGGAAGAAGTGATAAAAAATCAACGTGAACTGGAACGTGTACTGGAACGTGAACTAGAACGTGAACTGGAACGTAAACTGTAACGTGAACTGGAACGTGAACTGGAACGTGAACTGGAACGTTAACTGGAACGTGAAATGGAACGTGAACTGGAACGTGAACTGGAACGTGAACTGGAACGTGAACTGGAACGTGAACTGGAACGTGAGCTGGAACGTGAACTGGAACGTGAACTGGAACGTGAACTGGAACGTGAGTTGGAACGTAAACTGGAACGTGAACTGGAACGTGAACGAAACGAAACGATGAAAATGTACTACGATAACTTGCAGTACAAACTTAACTGAATCGTGCGGTAGTGTAAAATAAAAAGCACGCGTTGGAAATTTCTCGGATTATGATCCTAAAAGCGGTGGGATAAGAGCCACTTTACGAGCAACTGTGATGAAAATAACTGTTTCATCCGCTTTTTATTCTTTTTTGTCCATGCTTTTTTGAGAGCAATCATGGATCAAATTATCCATGGATCTATTAACAACAAATAGTAGGGAATTCTCCATGTTTTTGCAGTCAGACAGCTTGTTAAATATTTTTTATGTGACTCCACACCCTGTATAATAGAATTACACCAAACGGGCGATTAAATCAAATTGAGTCTAGACTGAAAAAATTACTTCGTTGAACGAGTTAATCATAGAATGCTATTAAGTTTATTACTCATGCATGAACCGATATGAGACAGATTTGTTACATGAAGTTCAATTTGCTTTATATGATACAGTAATAATTTTCAAATGCATTTTTTCGGTTAAAAAAAAGAGTTTGGCTTTCTTTTGGTGCAAACTGGACATTTTAATCGTATCGAATAGGCTATTAAAAATTAACAAGTAGATATTATATTCATAAAGAAGGCTAAATAGATGCAATAACTGAAAAAAACTAGAAAAATCGGTAAATAAATCACGGAGTAATAAGCTTTTAAAGTTTCTGGCATCACCTGTCCCTTTCTCGCAAAACAGAGCTTCCCCACAGTTACTATGACAACGCGAGGTAGTGACAGCACATGCCAAAGAGATCGTATGTAAAGCTACCACAGCTTAGTAATGAGCTACTATAAAAGAGCAAGAACTGACGTCACTGCACGTTTGAACTGTCAATTTCTATTACTGTATTTTAAAATGCTTGTAACTTTGTCATTTGTTGACATATTTAATTTTTGTTTCCACGAATGTTTATTTTTGGGGAAATATTATTAACTTGTGCAATAAAAAAATAGCAGGACACTAGCCTATGTATTTTATTTCCTTTTTGAGTCACAATGAAAACGAACGTTAAAATGTATATTATAGAGCTTTCGAATGAAATACGAAGAATCCTTTTCCTGACCTAATATTTTTATTTCATGTTCAATTTATTATAGGTACTAATTTTTTTTTAACGGGCAATTTGCTTTTTTACTCAAGCTAACTACTACAATAATAAAAACTAAACTAAACTAAACTAAACTAGCTACACTACCTACTACAAAGAACACTTATGGACTGTATAATAGCCGCGATGGCCTATAGACAGTCCAAGTGCTCCAGCCCACTACCGGTGAGTAGCGTGCCCAACATGCTGGCCGCATTGCCACGTTGAATTGCAATGCTAATGCGTTGGGCCAAATAAGTGCCAGCATTTGGTCACGCGTCGCATCGATTCGATGCGACGCGTGACCAAAATGCTGGCACTTATTTGGCCGGTACCAATTAGCTAGGAGACAAACCAATCTAGACCTAAAATTTCCTTGTAATAATTAATATAGCTCCAAAATTGTATTGCGTGCGTAAATTCCTCTCAAATAAAGTTGGTTACACAACTACAATGTATATGTCAAACAATAACAAGGTAGTTCAAATATTTATTTGATATCCAAAATTCAGCATTCCATAACATAGAGTACTGACAATGTAGAATGGCAAAACATAATTATTAATCTGTGTAGTTAATATGCGTAAAAGGTGGAGGAATACATTTCGTACACAATCCGTACAGAAAAATCACCCTGCCAAGTCATTTACATCAATAGCGACTTTCGCTACCACGTAATAGAGTGCTAATCAGCTCGCATAGCCTGTCGAATGGCCTGTATGGCGCTGCTCCTTACATTGTGACGTCACATACAAGGAGATTGTATGTAGAGCTATGGAGGTATCACAGCTTAGTAATGAGATACTATGAAGTAATAATTTCTGACGTCACTGCGTGTTTGAGCTGTCTCTTTCTAATATTGTATTTTTAAAATGCTTGTAACTTTGGTATTTTCTGAGATATTTAGTATTTGTTTTCACGACTCGTTATTTTTTGAGGAGCTTTATTAATTTATGTAATAAAATTATATCAGTAAAATATCCTATTATTTTTTCTGGTTGGCAATACTGACTGGCGCGTGATTGGACGAGAAGGTGAGTCAGGCGGTTGTGCAGGAAAAGCGATCAGTCTATTAGTTTCGTTTGGCCCGAATATAACAGAATTATAAAGAATAAACAGAAGCTTAAGAGGTACTCCTGGTTTTACTAACACTATTGCTAAGTCCCACGGCCCCAATATAACAGTTCGTAATAAGCGTTGCGCAACCTGAATTGAACCTTATCGTATCGCAGTAAGAGTCGCTATTTATTTAAATGACTTTGCAGAGCGAGTCGTCTGTACCACAGATTATAGGAAAAAGCAATATAGTCTGTACTTAGTACTATTTTATCTATTCTGTGGCTTGGCTTGCAAGTGAAAAGTCACAATAAAGAACGAAGAATAAGATTAAGAGATGCTCCTGGTTCTATTTACACTATTGTTAAAAGCAGAACAGAGGTATAAAATTATCCTTTCCACATGTGAAGTGTCATTTTTTCGTGCTCTGTGTTAAGGTGGAACGTTACACTCGCGCGGCAAATTCAAATTTTCTTGCGTTCTTTTGCCAATAATAGCTTAATTACTCAACGTGATTACATGAAAACTAATTTTCCGCTAATAAATAGAATGTATCAATAAATTACCAATAAAAGTATCACCTACTTATCATTGGTTTAGCGACAAATGGCAATAGACTGAAAAACTAAGAAGAAAACTGTTTATTGCCATTTGTCGCTAAACCAATGATATCCAGGAGATACTTTTAATCGTAATTTATTGTTGATACATTCTATTTATTTCCGCAAAATTAGTTATTAAGCTATTATTAATTAACTAATTAAGGTAATTAAGCTATTATTAGCAAAAGAACGCAAGAAAATTTGAATTTGCCGCGCTGAGGAACGTTCCCCCTTAAGTCCATTCTACCATATTCATTTCCTCGGTACGGACTGGCAGCCAGCAGTGATTCATCAGAATTAGTGCTGATTGCCGGAGACTGATGACGTCATCAATATGTAACCACCGCGACTGCGCTGTTGAACTTCAATAAACGATATAGTTGTAATGAAAACCAGAGCTGATGTTGTTTCTATCATTAACCTATAGATATTAAATAGATAGGTATAAGCTTTTAAACTTTCACGGTCATTAACATTTCTAACCACTCCGCCACTCATTTCCACTCGGTGGATCGACGATCTGTTGAAAGCCGCGGGGAGCCGATGGATGCAGGAGGCGAGCAGCCGCTTAAGGTGACTCTCTCTGGGGGAGGCCTATGTTCAGCAGTGGACTTCTTCAGGCTGTTTATGATGATGATGAGGAATAAGTAAGTAGATACGGCTGATTACAATTACATTCAAGTTTTTTGAAAAGCAAAAATTAGGTACCTATCATAGCTCATTTGTTTCACACTAATTTATCAATAATACCCACATTATTAAACAAAAGACAAATGAGCTCGACCGTTACAAATTCGAGTTTGGAACTCAACTAAAACTGGTTATCAGTAGTGCGCGCGGATTGGTCGTCTGAGTGATGACGTCATCAATAACCGTCCGTGGGCCAGCCACAGGCGGCTACCAGCTTACGCGGGTTATTTGCAACGAATACATGTTGTTTTAGCCTTTAGTTTAGACTTTGGGTTCGCACTAATAAAATAGGTTTTGATTTTTAGTAGTTAACTATGGTTCTGAAAACCAATGCGGAATCTTCTTCTTATTCTCGTGTAGGCCAGTGATCAGCCCTGGTGTCAGAATTTTTAGGCTACCCAATGGCTTCTGACTTGACTTAACGACTATTGTCTTAACTAACAGCCGGGACCGAAGGCTTAGCGTGCCCTCCTAAGCACGGTAGCGCTCAGTTGTAAATACCACTTTTTGATGTAGCGGTCACCCATCAAAGTTGTGACCGCAGCGAACGTTCCTTAACTTTACCAATCAGTTAGAAACGGCTAGTCGTGCTTCGCTATGAGCCCTATGGGGAATAAAGATTCTGAGTGTGGTGATCATAACCACGAAAGACGTGGCGTTTGGCCTTCCACTAGGTGGACCGATGGTCTGCTGGAAACCTTGAGAAGCCGGTGTATGCAAGAGGTGTATGTCACCATTTGAAGTAAGGAGGTGGTCTATGTTCCATTATTGTATGGTTTCCAAAACTACCCCCATGGATGGAACCACTAAAGGTAAAGCCGTGTAATAAAGTGAAACGGGTCAGCCGGTTAGGAATAAATCCAATAAAACTTTCCACCAGTTAAAAAAGATGAGTGATCGTCAATTTATCAACAGGCCTTTATCCACAGAGCTGGATAAAATTACGCTCGCGCCTCTAGCAGAGGCAAAAGTAACAACATTCGTGCCAAGCAATAGGCGCCGGGCGCAAACACTAATGACAAGACTGAATACATTTTATGTCATTTGCGCACTTAGAGTATAGACTTAAGCATAAAGAGATCATCAAAACGATATTATATTTGTACTGCTCATACGTATCGCTACGTCAGTGGCGGAAGAAAGAAACAGATATATAGTAATTAGCTACGCTTGGGATAAGCACCGTATCATTTTTTTCGACTCGAGTCAACTGTTTTTTCTATACAAATCTGTCAGACTCATTCACATCAAAGTGTCCACACCATATAAAAAGTGTTCAAAAAAGTGGTACGCTTAACGGTCAATTCAGACAGAGCAGCAAAGTGCTCGAGCGGTTTTCAAGTGCTATTGGAATATCAACCTTAATCCATTTAGACAAAGCTGAAAATAGTATGCAACATTAAAATAAGTAAGATTTTAATGTTGCATACTATTTTCAGCTTTGTCTAAATAAAATAAGGTTGATATTCCAATAGCATTTAAAAAACTGCTCGAGCATTTTGCTGCTCTGTCTGAATTGACCCTAACACATAATTAAGTTCTCTCTATGCTTTAGTTTATACTCAAGTTCAGTTGGCGCAGTTAAACCATAAGGTTTTTTTCTTTCTAAAAAGTGACACGCGAAAAATGTTGAGAAAGGCGTTTCTATATCGGAGACCAGCGTAATTTTCCTTGTAATTTTTTTCCTCCTCTGTGCTGTGTCTGTCCTGTTTTTTCTGTCTGTGTCCAATAATAAAGTAAAACAAAACATAAACGCGACGTAACACAGTACTTACATCATAGTTATCATAATTAATGTAGATAAATAAAGAAGGCGATAAAAAATCAAACAAAAGAGAATAAGGGATATAAACCTAACCCTTCCATCTCGAAGCCATCAAAAAACAACTCAATTAAATATAAACCTTGAGCATGTAGAGAAGACCTGCCCATTTATATTTCCATGGGATTTAGGCATGAACTAAAATACTAATGGAATTCTTATAGTCAACCGTTCTGATCTCACGGTCTAGTAATCATATTACTGGACTGTGTGATGTCTCAGGATGACGTGCGCAATGCAGTGTCACGCAAAACTTTATACTTTAGAGTTCCAAGTGACACTGCAATCTGTTATGGGCAGCCGTGACGAACATCAGGCGAACGACCCGCTCGTCACGTCATTTGTTCACATAAAAAAAATACTGCTCTTTAAATGCACACTTTTTATAGATTCATGAATCATAAGTAGTAACACTAGATTATTTTTAGTTTTTTGTGTTTTTTATACCCAGGTTTTTGCTAAAACCCTTCGTTTACATAGGACAAAAAATATATACTATAGGTAGCAACTACTGGTTATCAAAAGGTGTTTGCAGTCAAGTGGGTTAAGCAGTCAAGTATTTTCGATAGTCTGTGGCTCAAAGACCCTAGGGCGCGAGGTAGTTCGCATAAAGGTCGCCAGTCAATGTGTTCCAGTCGTTGGAATAGTAACTTGCCCTCATTTGAATTCAAAATAGTGGAACGATCCGACACGCAGGGCATTTGCTTTTAAAAAAAATTTGGTATTTTCAAAATTAAGGAAAAGTTTTGGTTTTTCAAAGAATTCAATTATTTTCCCAGAGAGCATCATTTTTTTTTATGCGTTTGAATGACGTGACGAGCTAGTCGTTCACCTGATGTTAAGCGACACGGCTGCCCATAACAATTGCAGTGTCACTCGGAACTTTAAAACAATAAAGTTTCGCGTGACACTGCACTGCGCACGTCATACTGAGACATCACACAGTCTAGTAATCAGATTACTAGACTGAGTGATCAGATCATAAAGTCTCATTTGCCCGGTAATTTCACTAGCTACAATGCCCTTCAAACCGGAACACAGTAGTGCTTGCACACTACTGCTTGGCGGCAGAATAACAGGCAAAGTGGTGGTACCTACCTAGACGAAATTTACAGAAAAGTCCTACCACCTAGTAAAACACAGTAGTAGTATTAGTCTGGACCCTAATTCTGTATGACCAGTTTACGATTCCTTACTTCGAAACCACGCGAATTCCTTGTCTTATATAAGAAATTTGCAAAAATCTATTTTCTATAAAATGGAAACAAAACCGCGCGAAATGAATTTGGAAATGACGCGATTTGAACTGTCAAAAATCATAATGTTCCACTGAGACACGTTCCGAAACATCAACACGTCAAAAGTTACCACCACTTAATATACCAATATTTATTCAAAATAAAAATAACATAATGTAAAGTGAAGGTATTTCTAATGCTGTGACACGATTTGAACAAGACACGATAACGACGTGGTTTCGTATCGTGTGGAATCTGAGTTTTCATACAGAATTAGGGCCCTGGTGGGGAATATGTCCACCGCATCATTTTAGTTAAGGTTATTTTTTAAGTAATATGTTAATACTCCCAGTTGTACTATCTTCTAATGTTGCATGCCTGACAGTGTTCACGATGAACTGGTATTTGAAAAAAACGAATAAATAACATTGTGGAATCCATATAAACAATTGAAATTGAAACTTGCAATAAAATAAAAATAAAAACGGTGTAAAAAGACTAGAAATGCCCCGTGGTTTCATGTACAACTGGCCTATTTTCCCGTGGAAACTAAATTTTCCGCAGCAAAAACTATCCTATGTAGATCCCGGTAAACTTGTTTACAAGCCAGCACTACCACCATCAAACGCGACCTCCAGATAGAAGACGTCGAAGACTACATCAGCCGCCAAGCAGCAAATATCTTCAAAAGAGCTGATGCCTCTGGCTGGTCATACGTCAAGGACATAGCCCCGTAGCACCGCAGGCCACTGGGTAAGAAAGGCTTCCCCTGCGACCTCGTCGCTATATACCAGTAGCAACGACACGGAAGACGGGTCGGTATCGTCACACAGCCAAGCCACTGGGTCGTTTAGTTGGGCCTCCCCCAGTATCGCCGTTTACCCCTAACTTACCCATTTTCCCGTGGAAACTAAATTTTTCGGGGCAAAAAGTACCCTATATTAATCCCGGTAATACGAACAACTTGTTTACAAAACTCATTCATTAAAATCTGTTAATCCGTTTTGGCGCGCAAACTGTACAAGCAAGTTAAGTCTAGAGAACAATTTAACTGAAAACAGCAAGAACATAATGTACAAGTCCCAGGATATGCCAGTAAAGAAGCTTTAAGGTGAAACGTTTCACTAGCGCGGCAAATTCAAATCTTCTTGCGTTCTTTTGCCAATAATAGCTTAATTACTCAACGTGATTACATGAAAACTAATTTCGAGCAAATAAATAGAATTTATCAACAAATTGCGATTAAAAGTATCTCCTAGATATCATTGGTTTAGCGACAAATGCCAATAAACAAATTTCGTCTTAGTTTTTCAGTCTATTGCCATTTGTCGCTAAACCAATGATATGGTGATACTTTTAACTGTAATTGTAATTTAGAGCGATAGTGGCCGAGCGGTAGCATATGCGCTTCGCAATCTTACGGCCCCGGGTTCGATCCTCGGCCCGAAAATTTCAATTTGCCGCGCTAGTGAAACGTTCCACCTTAATAGCAAAAGATCACAAAAACTTATGAGCGTAGTCTAATCTAGCAAAGCACAATATCTGCTGAAATCGAACCAGAACTGGCTTCTTGCCATCATGATGTTACAGTAATCTATATAAAGAGGTAAACTTGTTTGTATGTATGTTTGTAAAAATGAGGTACTGTTTAAAATTAAGTACTTATAGTATTATAGAAAGTAGTACTACTTATTGAAACTAAGTAGTTATTGAAAGTGCTATGTGGGTGTGGACTGAGCGATCACATAGACCTCTAAGACCCTACGTAGGCGGAACTACGCTCAGTTTTGAATATATATACTTGTAGGCATTGTAGCTAGTGAAATTACTGGGCAAATGAGACTTAAGAACTGATCTCAGAGTCTAGAAATCCTTTTTAGACCGTGTGATGTCTCAGGATGACGTGCGCAGTGCGCAGTGTCACGCGAAACTTTAATTTAGATTTCCGAGTGACACTGCAATCTGTAATGGGCGGCCGTGAAGCCTTACCACCAGGCGAACGACTAGCTCGTCACGTCATTCGTTTATAAAAAAAAAAACTTATTCAATAAACATCATTTATTATCTATCTACAGCTAGCAAGGAAGATACAGAGTAAAGTTTTCATTTGGGATTAGAGGAAGCTAAAATATTGCAAAAAATTTCACAGGACGTTATCATGAGAAGACAATACTTATTAGTGACAAAAATTGCCTATAAACAATAAAAAAAAAAAAAAAAAAAAAAATTGAGGTAAAGAATTTAAAGCCTTGCAAATTGAAAAATATACCGGTATTTTTGGGAAAAAAAAAACATCTACGTGTGTCTCATTTACAGCCTGAATACGTCCACTGCTGAACATAGGCCTCCCCCACAGCGCCATTTTGAGCGGCTGCTCGCCTCTTGCATCCATCGAACTCAGTGTGTCTAGTAATTTTATATCAAATTACCTTGTATTTAAGTATTTTTTCTTTTTCCTTTTCTCTACCAGCACTACCACTCACTCCATACTACACGGACGTTAACTAGAAGAAAATGCTAATAAGCGTTAAGTTTGCCTATGTACTTACTTGTGTTCTTCTACTTATCTATTTTTGGAAGCAACACGAAAAACCACGTTTCACCACATTATATCACTAGCCCACACTCATGCTCGTAATTCAGCACTTAATGCGTAAAACACCACCAATTTTAATTATTAACACTGGAAAAAACACATGTTTTGAGAAAGATTACAATGCAATCCCCGCCAAAACTCTGTATTTATTTATCATGGGTAGTGTTTCCATCGTAACAGTTATATTAGTGACAGGCCAGTGCCACGCAGAATTGTACGATGTGTGTAACGTCGTAGCTTGCTCTCCTAGTACCTATATAACTTAAAAACAGGACTTCGTTCATACAATATTTTCTTAAATTAATTTAGACCACTCAAACTCTCAAAAAAAGCTCAGCCTGTATACAAAAATAAACGATTTCATTTAACGCCAAATATATTCCCTCATTTTCATAGGGTTTTCGAGTAACGGCCCGGAAAACTTTCGCTTACCCCTAGAACGAGATAAAAGACTGAAATCTGTATGAGTAAGAGCAGGATAGATGTATAATTGTGATTTCGCCAGATAAAGTACCGAAACCTTGTTCTGACTCGCTTATTGATGTTGTGTATTACTCTCAGATAACAAAACGCATAGATAAGCCAAGTACCAACTAAAGGAATATCAAATACCAAATACCATTACTTGTAAAATCGAATAGTCGAGAGCATAGTCTTACCATGGAACATAGTAGGAGGTCTTACTATTTAATAACTGGCCTGATAGCTCAGTTGATAGTTTTTTTTATGCGATTGAATGACGTGACGAGCTAGTCGTTCACCTGATGTTAAGCAACACGGCCGCCCATAACAGTTGCAGTATCACTCGGATCCTTTAAAACAATAAAGTTTCGCGTGACACTGCACTGCGCACCTCATCCTGAGACATCACACAGTCTAGTAATCAGATTACTAGACTGAGTGATCAGATCATAAAGTCTCATTTGCCCAGTAATTTCACTAGCTACAGTGCCCTTCAAACCTGCTTGGCGGCAGAATAACTGCCAAAGCGGTGGTACCTACCTAGACGAACTTTGCAGAAAAGTCCTACCACCTAGTAAAAAGTAAAGGTAACTCTGCCTTCTGAACTGTAGGTTGTAAGTTCGATTCCCACTCAGGACCAATATTTGTGATGAACACAGGTGTTACTCGTAGTTCTGTGTCTGGCCTGGGTGTTATATTTACAAACAAAAAGTATATAAGTTATCTAGTTTCCATAGTACAAGCTTTGCTTAGTTTGGGCTAGATGGCGTTGTGTGAAACGTCCTCAAATATATTTTTATTTATTTATAGATACATTTTACGATTTTTTCATTAGATTTTATTTTTTATGTTCATAAAACATAGTTTGCATATACGTCCTAAGAGCGAGAGACTCAACGGCTAGTCCTTCACCAACATAGAGCACTGTAAAAGGAGCTTTGAGTACTACATGGTAATGCAACGCCTCCAGTGTAATTACAGATACTCATAGGCTACGGCCGTATGGCGGTGTTAAAATAGGATCATCCCATTTCTTCCTGTGGGTGCCGTAAGAGCCGGATAAGGGAATACCCGGAGAATAGGCAGCGTCTTTCTCGTTACAAATTCAAATTCAATTTATATCACAGTTTGTAACATAACAGTACAAAAAAGTGTCTAAGGCGTTACAAAAAATAATCATTTAATGTATACAATATAAAAACAAATAATAAACATAAGTATTATCAATGTCATATTATTAATATTATTAGAATAGAATAGAATAGAATAGAATAGAAGATCATTTATTCAACTTCACAATACTTACACAATACACAATAAGAAATAACAAACAAGGAGCTTAATTAATTTTATATTACTGTGCATATAGATAACTATTAAAAGAAAAATGATTTTCGTGGTGAAGTTGAAAGAGCGTTCAGCTCAGCATAAATGTCAAGTACCTTCCCTCGGTACCAGACGCTGATTTTCAGCTGAAACCCCGCGGGCGGATAAATATTGCAAACGGATAAAAAAAAGAAATACTAAATAACATTAAAAATTATTTAAATACACACATAAATAATATACATATAATAATACACAATTACACATAATAAATACACATATCATTACTTAATATAGTAATAGATATAAAAGTTTAAATATAAGATGGATTAGGTACATATTAATAGCAATAGACAGGTACATGAAAATATAAAGCAATTCAATTTATTAGGTAAGTACACAACTAGATATAAATCATACATTATGTATACATATCCACACATAAAATGATAATCATAAAATAATCATAAAATCACCGCTATAAATAAAAATTGTAAAATAAATATTAACACGATAGTCAAAACTTCCTAACAATTGACAAGAGAAAACCAAATTTTATATCCAACCTTCATAAGTGCCCGCGCTCCGCGGGACTGGCGGCGCTGCACCGTGCGGCCGGCCGAGCGCGCCAGCACCCGCGCGCAGCCGGTACAAGGTGTTGACGTTGGCCGTTGGGTACGTTAAAATTTTCTGCGATCACCAAGCCACCTGCCAAGCGTGGTAATTATGGCAAATCCCCTATGGAAAGCGTCCAAAGTGTCGTTTTATGGGGGAGGCCTGTGTTCAGCAGCGGACGTCTTCCGAGTTGAAGTGATGTGAAAGACTACGGTGACTGCATTCTCATCAGGTGGGCTCTTGTTGGGTTATAAAAACCAAAAACTAAAGTTTCTTTGAGTTTGCAAGATAAATACAAATCGCCTCAGATTTTAGTTCCACGCCACGGCATCTCTCTCATTCTTTAAGTCTGAGATTGTAGTTAAGTAAGTACCAGATGCTTCTAGTGTGTTCTTAGAGCTGAAGTTGGGTGTTTTGTGCAAAGATTGCTCTTAAGTTAGGTAATTTCAAGAGGTTGAGCACGCTGTAGGTGCTGGAGGTAATATTAGGTAAGATATGGCCTATGCAAAGTCGGGTATAAGTAAGAAATTGGGTTTTACTTACCTTTGAAAATAAGGTCTAGAATATTTAAGGGTTTATTTTTACTAGAAATGTCTGGGTGGTGTTTTTTATGTAAATTATTGAGGTGACGAGCTATTCGTTCACCTGATGTTAAGCGTCACGGCTGCCCATAACAGATTCTTATCATCGCATTTTTTACAAGCCTCATTTTCTCACTTTACTAATAATTTTAACAACTCCAGGTATAAAATTAAAAAAGGGAGTCAACATTTAAACTTGATTATCGACTATTCCCGCGAGTCTAGTGATGCGCCGTCTGCTACCGATGGCCCTCGAATTAATGACGAGCGCCCGAGAGCCATCCAAATAATTGACAAGTTTTCTGCTGTATCCACTTTCCTTAAAAAGTTGCTAAAAAAGGAAAGGTTAGTGAAGATGGCAAGACTTTCGTAATTTCGTAGACGCGTGCCGTAGAGAACTAAGCTTGCTACCGGCGCGTAGATGTGCTACGCTGTAGAATCATGAAATCTTCTCAATACATAATAATATAAAAATAACACATTTTAACCTTTATATTTCAAGACATAAAGTACTATTTGCACCATACGTCATCAACGTCCTTATATTATGACGTTTATTATCCTGAAATACGTTCTAACAAGGAATTAAAAACGCGCCGTTCGCCAGTTTATAATGGAAATTTAACGGTACAGTACCCAAAAGTAATGACTGGGTACTGGAAGACTTAATTACTGGAATAGATGGTGTACACCGGTTAACACATAATGGTACACAACACAATAAATCTATGTACTACTTTATTCTTTTTAATACGATGTTAATTTGGTTTTGCCGTGCCTGGGGATGCACGTTAAGGGCTTGTGCAAGGCCAGCGCGAATTCAAGCCAAAGCCACAGAATAGATGTATAGTACTAGGCCAAAGCGGGGATGAGCCAGGGGCCGAGCGGCAGGGGCGGTCTAAGTTAAACTGGTTCCAACGCGCAATAGTTTAGGTAATTTACTATTACACTGAATACAAAGGGTATTTTAAAAATCCGCTATGCATAAGCCCTCCATTATATTTAGTTCAACTACTACACAAAGTTTCATGATCTTATTTAAATTATTCATTGAATAATCGCTGTTTATTTGTACGGTTTGGAGGTAACTTTGTAATTTTTTCTGTCGAGAAAATTTTATTAATTCGTGTTTTCACTATACATTTGCAGTAGCATTAGTCCTGAACTTTACCATATATTAATTTCAAAGTCATTGTTGCAATATTGTTGACAGGACACTGCTTCAAGCTAAGCCGTTTTAAGCTATTTTGCGTTGTATTGGCTCTTAAGCTGTCGGTCCCGGTTGTCACAAGAACATCTATGGCAATCGTTACGGGTAGTCAGACGCCTGATAGAATCTGACGCCTGATCTAACCATCCGTTACTGGTTCCTTATAGGTTGCGAGGTCAGAAGGCAGTCGCTCGTGTAATTTTGGTAGCTCGCCGCTACAAGTTAGATTGGGAGCCGACCCCAATAACAAATGGGAAGAGACAAAGAGGATGATGATGATGAAATCACCACACTTGGCAGGCGTCTTGCAGGCGATCGCAGAAGATATTTTTTTTTAATGCGATTGAATGACGTGACGAGCTAGTCGTCCACCTGATGTTAAGCAACACGGCCACCCATAACAGTTGCAGTGTCACTCGGAACTATAAAACAATAAAGTTTCGCGTGACACTGCACTGCGCACGTCATCCTGAGACATCACACAGTCTAGTAATTAGATTACTAGACTGAGTGATCAGATCATAAAGTCTCATTTGCCCAGTAATTTCACTAGCTACAATGCCCTTCAAACCGGAACACAGTAGTGTTTGCACACTACTGCTTGGCGGCAGAATAACTGGCAAAGCGGTGGTACCTACCCCTCTACCTAGACGAACTTTGCAGAAAAGTCCTACCGCCTATAATATGCAGACTGAAGAGATTGTTGCTGCCCTGGTAGCTCTTAGCCGGCTCTTAAGGCACCGAACGGAAAAGATAGGACGGTCCTTATTCCGGAACCACATGGCTGAGTGATGGATGATGGTGATGAAAGCAAGTAAGCCGTGACCGCGGACTTTTTGATCAATACCTTCTGGGGAGGCATAAAAAGGCTGGCGTGGAGAGCGTAAATACGTCTTTTCTAATGCCCTATAAATAAACTTATGGTGTAGATGTAAAGATGTATATACATGAGTAAGGTCTGATCAGTACGTGTCCAGAATTCATGTATTACATACTGATGGAATGTGTCCAAAACCAGGCAGAAAGACGAAGAGTTTTTGGGACCTTGGTGTTTTTGTGAGTTTTCGGCAGAATATCTTGTCTTGTCCGACATCTAGAATAGAATAGAATAGAATATTTATTTATTTATTTATGCAAAAATAATAAATTTAGTTTACAATTAAGCAATTAAATAACACAAACACAAACACAAACAAAAACACAACAACAACACAACACAAACACAAACACAACACAAACACATACACATTTGTGTTACATGACACAAATTATTCACTCATTAATCTAATGAGGACCAAATGATTTATGAGCTGGCGACACTCTCCAGCCCATTAGTTTAATTTTAATTTTATTTATTTTACTAAATCCCTTAATTAACAAAGTTTATACCTTATACACTAAACCTACAGCATTCTATATGTTTAAAAAAAATTTACAAGACAGTCATCAGAAAGAACACAAGAAAAAAAAGAGTATTTTATAAACATAAAATGACGATAAAACAAAGAATAATAATTATATAAATACGTGTAACAATGCTTCCTAGCGCTAGTTGCTCAAAGAGGATAATTATGTTCCTTCCTAACCCACAAAAACTTAAAACTAAGACACTAACTAACAACTAACTACCAAAAAAAGTAAAAAGAGGAGGAGAAGAGGAGGTGAGGTACTTACTTAAAATTCATCTTACTCCCATTAAAAACATCAACAGAGCCAAACATGTAGGTTCGATGTATTCTTGACACAATCGCGTTCTGATCATAGTTTGTCCGGGAATGAGAAACTGCAAATAAGTTTGTGTGTCGTGTACGCGTGTTGCGTGTGGATGCAGGAGGCGAGCAGCCGCTCAAGGTGGCGTGCTCTGGGGGACGCCTATGTTCAGCACTCAAGGTCTGGGCTGAAAATCAGCGCTGTGGATTCGTCCATGGCACATGCTGAGCTTTGACCATTTTGTACATCACTGTACACACACAGCTACAATGTTCGTAGACAGAAATGTATAGAATAGGCTTAGTTTTTTTTTTTTTTTTTTTTAAATTAGTTATAGTTTCTTTTTTATTTATAGTTTAGCATAATTATTATTGTTGTTTGTGTCTGTGTACAGTTTGTATAAATAAAGTGTTTCTTTCTTTCTTTCTTTCTTTCAGCAGTGGTCGTCTTCAGGCTGTTAATGATGATGAATGATGTACGCGTGTTGTTAAATTATTTTGTTTGTTTTCTTTTACAAAAATCTAATTTTTATGGAGTGTATGTGTATAATAAGGCTACCATGGGGCTGGGGAATAAACAGTTTAAAACCATTAAGAAAATTAGTAAAAAAAAAACATGCTACTATCGTGAAACTGAGACGATCCAGGATAGAAAAACTACTTTTATAACGATTTTATTTATTTATTTTTCGGTTAAGACTCGCTGTTGAGAAAATAACTTTATTTTTAAATTATCTTTTTTGATAATTAATTGACTCAGGCATGACCTCGCGGAAGTTGAAAACAAGTATAAGTAGTGTAATTCCACTAAACACACACAAAAAAAAAACACACACAAACACACCCCCACACGGAACACACACAATTAGCTTTGTATTATCATTTTCATGAATAGATAAAATTCATCATTATCATTATCAACAGCCTGAAGACGTCCACTGTCGAACATAGGCCGCCCCCAGAGAGCACCGCCTTGAGCAGCAGCTCGCCTCCTGCATCCATCGAACTCGGTGTGTCTAGTAATTCACACATTGGTTCCCCGCGGCTTTCACCAGATCGTCGGTCCACCGAGTGGGGGGCCAGTCTACGCTGCGTAGTCTGGTTCGTGGTCGCCACTCGAGAACCTTTCGTCTCCATCGGTTATCAGTTCTGCGAGCTATGTGGCCTGCTCATTGCCATTCCAACTTGCTAATTCTCAAAGCTATATGGGTGAGTTTAGTTCTCTTGCGGATCTCTTCTTTTCGGATCTTGTCTCGCAAGGAAACGCCGAGCATAGCTCTCCCCATAGCTCGCTGCGGGACTTTGAGCTTGCTCATAAGGCCAACAGTAAGAGATCACGTTTAAGTTCATAAGTCATCACTGGCAACACACACTGGTTGAAAACTTTCGTTTTCAGGTTTTGCGGTATTTTAGACGAAAAAAGTAAAACAATAGTAAGTAAGTAAAGTAAAAGTAAAGTATTTTAGACGTAAAAACTTATTTCTCGTATTTTCTTGTTTCTTCAACATTGTAATAAAATTTGTCCTATACCTCGCCTGTGTACCATACCCTTTACGGCCGTTTTCCAGAATGGCTTATTGATGTTGCGAGCCTTTAACAATGGCACAGCTGCGTCGAAGTACTCACTTTAGCTAAAAAATACCTACCGTTGAAACACGTGTTTCTGCTAGATTTCTCTCTCATCTTGTCGACAGGGGGTAATGATTAGTTGGGAACTTGGGAAGGGAAATAGATATAGGCGCTTTGTCTGTATAAATGTTGGGTTTTAAGGTAAACGGTGCACTTTTATGGGGTCAATTTTTATAGTTTTTGTACTTTTATTCCGGTCTATTAGGTATCTTACTGTTGGCCTCATTATTAAGCTCATAGTCGCGCAACGAGCTATGAAGAGAGCTATGCTCGGTGTTTCCCTGCGAGATAAGATCCGGAATGAGATCTGCAAGAGGACTAAAGTGACCGATATAGCTCTTAGAATTAGAAAGTTGAGATGGCAATGGGCAGGCCACATCGCTCGTAGAACTGACAACCGACGGGGAAGAAGGGTTCTTCGAGTGGTGACCACAAACTGGAAGACGCAGCGTAGGCCGGCCTAGGTGGGCCGACGATCTGGTGAAAACCACGGGGAGCCGCTGGATGCAGGAGGCCAGCAGCCGCTCAAAGTGTCGCTCTGTGAGGGAGGCCTATGTTCAGCAGTGGACGTCTTCAGGCTGTTGATGATGATGATGAGTTATTCCGGTCAAAAATTTAAATTGTTTTAGTAACCAATACATTATTGTTTGACGATTTTGTTAGTGGACGTAAATTATTAAAATATTTACGATTTTATAGCAGTATCGTCCAAATTCCTTCACCTTTTACAATCAACTTACGGGGCTGTAAGGAAGGATAAATTTGGGCATGAGAGCACTTCTCACAGTCATCATCATCATCATCATCAACAGCCTGAAGACATCCACTGCAGAACGTAGGCCTCCCCCAGAGAGCGCCACCTTCAGCAGCTGCTCGCCTCCTGCATCCATCGGCTTCATACTGTAGCATAATTAAAAGCAAGTCCCGGCTTTAGGGGCGGATGGATGCGGGTTCTTAAAATGCCAGTGAATCAAATTTTTCTTTTACATAAATATCTGTAAAGAATTTATTAACTCGCCACCATTCCACTTTCCGCGTTATACAATACTAGGTACTTATGTCAACAACTTCATTATATCAAAAATAAAATGGCAAGCTTATTACGTAAAGACCGCAACAGGCATAAATTTCGCAATCATTGCTGTCAAAGCTGTCAAACGTCACTTTGGCAGAGCAGAAAGCGATCGAGCGCTACTTAGAAGCCAACTGTCGGACAATCGATGAACTAAACAGTGCATTATTTTGGTTCGATCTATTGCTGTTCTGTTGCTAGTGGCGCTAGTATCAAAGGCCAAAGTGCATTCAGCGACAGGCGAGCAACAGGCGGGCGACTGCGATCGATTGCTAAATGTTTGCTGTCGCTTTGCTACTGCTGTTGCTTTGCTGTTGCAGTTTTGACACGGGTGAAATGATTTTAGGATTTTGTATGATGTATCAGCTTCTACCAAAATGGCTAAGCCCACATCTTTCTCGTTAAAATCGTTTAACGAGAAAGATGTGGGTAAACCGTGGGGTACCTCCTAGACATAAATAAAAAGAATTCTCTTCGTTTAAGTACAATGTAAGCGTAATATTATGTGCAATTAATAACATAATTGCACAAAATTTCGTAAAGCTTTATAAATTGTTTATACTATTTATAAAAGGCACAGCTGCAAGACTCCCCAGCTTATTTACTTCGGTCTTGTGCCGTCTAGTCTTAGTCTGAATAACGTATCTAGGTCATAAACTATTTATCACGAGAACACTAAGTTTCTCTGAAATATTTACATATTAGAGAAAAAAACAATTGACTAGAAATATTGCACAAAGGAGCAATAAAAGAGGTTGCTTCTTTTTTATATTTTAGCTCCACACATCGTGTATTTAGCCAGTGTCAAGTATTGTAATTTTTCACCGTGTTATAAAATATTTCACGAAAAGTCAAGTCGTAGTCCAGTCTAAGTAATGCCCTAGTAAAGGGGTGGCAACTTTACTAGAAGCTTCTATGGAATTTTGGAAGCTATCCGAAAAAGTACGTTTCACGCCCACACTCATGCTCGTAATTCAGTACTTAATACGTAAAACGCCACCAATTTTTAACATTAACACTAGAAAAAGCACAAGTTTGAAAAATAACACAATAGAACGACGTGAACTTTTCCACGTTCCCGCCAAAACTCTTAAAGAGGTTTATAAAAAATGATTCTTCTTATTTAAGGGGGCACGTTTCCTCAGCGCGGCAAATTCAAATTTTCTTGCGTTCTGTTGTCAATAATAACTTGATTACTCAACGTGATTACATGAAAACTAATTTTGAGGAAATAAACAGAATGTATCAACAAATTACGATTACAAGTATCTTCTAGATATCATTGGTTTAGCGACAAATGGAAATAAACAATTTTCTTCTTAGTTTTTCAGTCTATTGCCATTTGTCGCTAAACCGATGATAAGCAGTTGATGCTTTTAATTGTAATTTATTGATACATTATATTTATTTGCGCAAAATTAGTTTTCATGTAATCACGTTGAGTAATTAAGCTATTATTGGCAAAAGAACGCAAGAAAATTTGAATTTGCCGCGCTATTGTAACGTTCCACCTTAAGAGGGCTGCTCTTGTCGGTGGTTTAATCACCATTTTTCTCAACCTTCAGCCAATGCTTTGACTTCCCCTTACGACATAACATTTATCTTTTCTTTTGTTTTTTTAGATGGGCATATTACAGCTCATATAAAAAATATATTATGATAAAAAAATACCGCACGTAAAATATTTTAAAATATGCCCAGTAGCTGCTGCCCACGATTTCGTTTGAACGTACTAATACGTTTATCACGATAAAAGTATTCTAGTCCTTCTACTGGATTCAAACTTACACATTTTATCAAGATTAATGACGCCCAACGATCACATACATAGATCCTGGACCCTAACTAGGATTCCCTGTTTCTAGGGATCCTGGAATTACAAGGACCATGATCCCACAACACCCAGACACAGAACAAGTATTTGCGCTTTTTTTCCAAATACTTGTCCTGTCGCGGGAATCGAACCCGCCGCCTCTAGGTTAGCCAACCTGTTCAACCTCCACACCACAGAGGCTGTCAAAGTGATGGTTGGGTTTATAGTGAGATATAATTATATGGACCAAGATTAGGAGGGAACTGGTAGTGTGATTCTACAAACTCCACAAGTTGCCTGTAGTAAATTATTTCAAAAATATTGCATTCATGAAGCAAACTCCGCGTAATTTCAACGTAGATCAACCCTAAATAAACACATGTTGTTATGTTTTGAGCATGTCCCGTATACATATCATGTGAATTCATACGACTCGAGTGATCGAATGCCAAGGATTCACCGACTTGCGGTCGCGGTCGCGTTGCGGTCGCGCGCTATGTACGCAGTCGTTACAGTTACACAAGTTCCACATTTTGGTTTTATATCAAAAATTTAACAAGATCTTGTTAAAAATTTAAATTCTAATTTTGGAACGGCTGTTAGTTTCGAATGCAATTGCGCAAGAGCTGCTTGATACAATTTGAGTGAGTGATACACATTTCACATGTTTGTAGTATTGTTTTGCTATACCCTAGCAGGGTTGTTTAACTTGTGTGATGTATCACCTTATTACATAATGCATTTAATAAATCTAAATCTAATCGGTATTGTAGCCATCACTAATAGGCAAAATATTTCGTGTTTTGACATTTGTTAGCTTTCAAGTCGTGAATCGAGTTAAAAGTCGTGGTATCTATAGTAGTTATGTCTTCGTTCCTGAGTCGCCCAGTTCACCGAATTTCCCGCGAATTCTCTTATTTTTCCGGGATAATATTATTCTATCTCGATCATTATTAATATTATTTATTTATCATCATTTATTTACTGTCATGGCAGTGTAAGCTATAAATTTGTGTACAATATTTCATCCTTGGATAATCAAGCAAACAGCTTTTAAATAGAGAACGCTCGAAAGTTTTCGCGATTGTCATTGGTTGGTGTCATCCCATCCAATATGTTTACCCTTTATTGTCAATAGTTAACACAAGTCACTGTGTCTTAAGTACATTGTGATAAGGTCGCATATCTGTCGATATCGCTGCTTATATCTACGGATAGCTGCAAGGTATTTCGTTTAGGAAGCGGATTCATCAAATAGCTGCGGTGTGGAAGGGAAGTTTGTTTATTAGTAAAAGCCTGAAAGGTGACGATCGAACGTATGTATTAATTTAATCTTTATCTATACTAATATTTTATGGAAAGATGAAATTGTTTTAAAATTGTTTTTTTGTTTTGGTTGTTGAGCATGGTGCTCAACGACGTTTGTGATTATTAGAACAGGTACTAGGTAAATTGTACTAGGGGGTAGGACTTTTCTGCAAAGTTCGTCTAGGTAGGTATCACCCCTTTGCCAGTTATTCTGCCGCCAAGCAGTAGTGTGCAAGCACTATACTGTGTTCCGGTTTGAAGGGCATTGTAGCTAGTGAAATTACTGGGCAAATGAGACTTTATGAGCTGATCACACAGTCTAGTAATCTGATTACTAGACTGTGTAATGTCTCAGGATCACGTGTGCAGTGCAGTGTCATGAGAATCTATATTAATTCAGAGTGATAGAGTTTCGAGTGATACTGCAATCTGTTATATGCAGCCGTGACGCTTAACATCAGGCTAACAACCCGCTCGTCACGTCATGCGCAAAAACTCTTCAAATAAACAAATAAAACATTCATTTATACTCTTGTGTGACAGCCATTTTCATTTCAAAATGCAAGTGGATTCAGAAAATTTAAAAAAGAGAGTTGGTGAGTTCTCAAAGCGCAGACGTCGCGACTCAACGAAGTTCATTGAATAACTCATGCTCTGTAACTTGATCTAGGGTGGTACGGTTTTAATAATAGAAAAGATCCCGTCTCTAGCAGTTGCAGAGTGTATAAAGTTTTTAGTTAATGAATTTGACACTGGCTAAATAACTTGCCCGTGCGAAGCCATGAAATAAAAAGCTTCAGGTTCAGATACGGGAAGCAAATTCATTCATTGCCGGCTCCTTAGAGTATACATAAGCAAGCTAGCCAGATCGGAAGAAACCATGTAGACATACTAATTACCGGCATCACAAATATGTAATATTCAATATCTAGCTTTAATACATTAAAGCTAGATATTGAATATTACATATTAGTACCTACAGGTACTTATAACTAATTACAAAGACTTCTTGAGGATTTTATATCTATGGTTACCATAGATCACACTAATATTATAGAGGCGATTGTTTGTATGTGTGTATGTTTGTTACTCCTTCAGGTTCTAACGGCTGGACAGATTTGGATGAAATTTGGAATAGAGATAGCTTATATACTGGATTAACACATAACTTATATTTAATCCGCGGGTGAAACTGCGGGGCGCAGCTAGTAGTATAAATAAGTAGTAAATAAAAGAGGAAAGACAAGGTTCAGGTTAATAAAAATCCTCGAAAGTGATCCGCCTATATTCGGAGCAACGCAATGAGCAGTGCGAAAGAAAGAGATATGGTGTGAGAGCCCACAGCACAAATACCTACGTCATCGGGTACCCCAATAGGCTATCTTTAGATCGTTAATCGGAACTTAAACATGTAAAAAAAAAGGTCTGCCAGTTCCGATCGTGCCGAGTAATGGAAATAATCCACCTTCACCTACTTCAAATGCCTTGAATACTTAGTTTCGCCAAGTTTAGACCTGGCAGACCTTTTAATCTATTATCAGGGGCATCTTGGATATTATTGGGCGTAGGTTTCATTGGGGTATTCGCTGAGGTAGGTCACTCTTTACCTACCTCAGCGAATACCCCAATGAAGGGACCTGTTTTTTTACATGTTTAAGTGTCGGTTAACGATCTAAGGATAGCCTATTGGGGTACCCGATGACGTAAGTATTTTTGCAGTGGGCTCTCGCACCAATAGCGAAACGCGTCTTGAGTTACAATAACAGCGCGATACAGGGCTAGTTTTTGACGAAGCTGTATAGGTAAGCTAAGTTCGCACTCATCCCTCTAGTCATAGAGGACTAGAGTCTAGTCAGTAGGTAGTAGGTAGGTACTGCCGTACCTACTCGTACAGTTACTATAACTAACTAATTACTAGGTGGTAGGACTTTTCTGCAAAGTTCGTCTAGGTAGGTACCACTGCTTTGCCAGTTATTCTGCCGCCAAGCAGTAGTGTGCAAGCACTAATCTATTAGTATTTAAAAAAAAAAAATTAGGCTCTACTGTGTTCCGGTTTGGAGAGCAATGTAGCTAGTTAAATTACTGGGCAAATGATACTTTATGATCTGATCACACAGTAATACTCTTATTACTATACTGTATGAAGTGTCAGGATGACGTGCGCAGTGCAGTGTCAGACCAAACTGTATTAATTTAGAGTTCCAAGTGATACTGCAATCTGTTATGGGCAGCCGTGACATTTATTTACATTAAAAAAAAACTGTAACGCCTTTGGGTACGTCCTATAGAGAGATACCTAAAATGCGAACGTAAGAGTTGTCAAACGGGACCTAATTGGAATAGGTTTTGTTGGTATTAGTGGAGTCCCCAGCATAGGGGATCAGAATGGAATAGTGGGGACTAACTAATAGGGGATTCAAGTAGAAGTAGGGAAATCAGCAGACTTGTTAAGGTTTAACATACAGATTGCTAATAACATCCAATTGCCAGAGTCTTTGTTTCCTGAAAAATATAATCTGAGAGTTTTCAAGACACTGGCTTATTACGTAACTCGCAACAATTTTGCAACAGGCGTAAATTTCCCAATCATTGCTGTCAAACATAACTTTGGCAGAGCAGAAAGCGATCAAGCGCCAGATCACCATCTGTCTGACAATCGATGAACTAAAAAGTCAGGTGAGCAACAGGCGGGCGACTGCGACCGATTGCTAAGTGTTTGCTGTCGCTTTGCTACTGCTTTTGTAACTTTTACATAATACGGCTGCCGGTATCTTCTAGGCAAGCGTGTTCCATCATCGATCGCGTCGACACTTACCATCAGGTGAGAAAACGGAAAAAAATGTAGGCTTGCTTAAAAAAAATATAACCGTGCCTATATTCTCAGATCTGTCACCAGTTGTCTTCAGTTAACAAATTCTTTTATATGTTTCATTTTTAAATAGGTAATATAATACAATAGCAGGACAAACAAAAGACGCAGCATTTTCATAATAAACTTTTAAAATTTGATACTACACAGCTTTTGTGTTTAGATTTCTAAAGGACCTTTTTTTTTTTTTTTTTTTTTTTTTTTTTATGTAATTAAATGACGTGACGAGCTAGTCGTTCACCTGATGTTAAGTGACACGGCCGCCCATAACAGTTGCAGTGTCACCCGGAACTTTAAAACAATAAAGTTTCGCGTGACACTGCACTGCGCACATCATCCTGAGACATCACCCAGTCCAGTAATCAGATTACAAGACTGAGTGATCAGATCATAAAGTCTCATTTGCCCAGTAATTTCACTAGCTACAATGCCCTTCAAACCGGAACACAGTAGTGCTTGCACACTACTGCTTGGCGGCAGAATAACTGGCAAAGCGGTGGTACCTACCTAGACGAACTTTGCAGAAAAGTCCTACCACCTAGTGACCTACCACAATATGGTGTTTCGGAGACTAATTTAATATCAAAGAAAGGCTCTGAGGTCGCAAACTGAATGAGAAAAGGCGTCTACAGTAATGTTCGAGTCTCAACACTGAATCATAAATCTTTTGCCTTTTTATGTAGGTACCTAGAAGTTTTCTCCAAACAAATGTTGTAATAAATCATTTTTTAAATACAACTTCTACAATGGATTCTTGGTAGAAATGCTACTATTTCTGCTGCTGCTCTTTTTTGCGAATCATTATTCAACGTTCATATCTATTTAGTGACTATTTATATTTATATTTTACTAGGTGGTAGGACTTTTCTGCAAAGTTCGTCTAGGTAGGTACCACCGCTTTGCCAGTTATTCTGCCGCCAAGCAGTAGTGTGCAAGCACTGCTGTGTTCCGGTTTGAAGGGCATTGTAGCTAGTGAAATTACTGGGCAAATGAGACTTTATGATCTGATCACTCAGTTTAGTAATCTGATTACTAGACTGGGTGATGTCTCGGGATGACGTGCGCAGTGCAGTGTCACGCGAAACTTTATTGTTTTAAAGTTCCGGGTGACACTGCAACTGTTATGGGCGGCCGTGTCACTTAACATCAGGTGAACGACTTGCTCGTCACGTCATTCAATCACATAAAAAAAAAAAAAAAAAAAAAAAAAAAAAAAAAAAATTTAGTGACTATGGTACTTTTAAATCTAGACTATAATGCTCGTTTACAATAAATCCAGTTGACCAATGATACAACTTCATACGAAAATTAGTGGTTTATTTTAACCACTAATTTCTAATAAATCACGGGAACCCGTTGATGTCTTTTGTTCCATCCTGCTCTGTTCTTTGTAGTTTCGTATGACTTGGTCTCGTTTTGTCACCTCGCCCCCTGCCCGCGCAGGTGAGTCGTGTTTGTTCGAGAAATTATGTTCATGAGCTATCAACGGGTTTTATAATCTTTGATAATGCTGCTAGAGTATTTTGAATAATGACAACTTAAGATCCAGGACGTTTTGCTTCTAGGGCATTTAGCATTTCAATATCAAGACGTCAAGAAGGGCGATATCATTATTTTGCAACGGTGGCGGTGATAGATACAAAGATATATGCACAAAGATTAGGGTAAACCCTAATCTTAATATCTTTGCAGGTTTTGTAACAGCAGACGAGACTAAATAGTGACTGGACCAAATGGGCCTTATGCGTTTTATCAATCTAGAAAGAGTGATACCAACCTTACTGCTGATGATGATTATGATTATGATGGTGATGATGATGATGATGATGATGATGATGATGATGATAATGACGATGATGATGATGGTGGTGGTGGTGGTAGTGGTGGTAGTGGTGGTGGTGGTGGTGGTGGTGGTGGTGGTGGTGGTGGTGGTGGTGGTGATGATATTGATAAAGAAGGGTTCTATGAAATTTAAAGTGATTATTCTAATCACGAATGCCGCAGCAAAAGGTAAATATCGTTAGTATAATAATAGTCTTCCACTAATAAAAATATTTGATGCAATATGGCAAAAGTCTTTTGAAATATAACTCATATTAAACACAATATTCTTCTGTTCTATATTAAGTTACATCTCTTTTATACCATTGTCACGTAGATTATGTCTGAATAACGAAATAAATCATTCGATGATATGATTTTGTTTTTCCTTTTTTCAGAACTCGTGTTTTCATATTTTTATAAGTATCTCATGCCATAATTTATTCCTAGACATGATTTATAGGACTTTAGTTATCACTTTGTAACGGGGCGTCCTTAGGGCTAGCTCGCCTGGACGTCTCGTTATGGTGGAATAAGGCCCCTTTGCGGCAGTAGTCGCCGAGGAGGGGTTGATTTCCTAAAATCGGTAACCTATGAGGGGGTTTGTCCAGAGAAACACACGGTATGGGTTTAACAATAAACGGGTTTATTCGGATCTTTATGCTACGTTGGTTTATGTTACGGTGCTTAGGGCATCTATACGGATTACAATCATATTCCTTACGGTACGACAAGGAGAGACGGACCCCGGAGCGAGACGGTAAGAGTGTGGTACGTACGGGGGACGACGGCGCGGGTCGGGGGGACGGTTTCGACGTCGCCACGCGGTTGTGGCGCGCGACGAGGTGAGACAGTAAAACAGGGGGTTCAATCGGTCGGTACGGGCGTTTCCGCCTCCTGAGGCCCTGCTGCCTACAGCCCTTGGGCGCGGCGCAGGGTTACCCCCAAGATTGGGAAAGCTTCGAGTACGCGCAGTGCGTTCTGCCTCCTGAGGCCCTGCTGCCTACAGCCTTCGGGCGCGGCGCAGGGTTACCCCCAGGATTGGGAAAGCTACAAATGCGCGGAGCGCGTTCGGCCTCCTGAGGCCCCGCTGCCTACAGCCCCGGGGCGCGGCGCAGGGTTACCCACAGGATTGGGAACGCGTGGTTTCGCGAAAGCGAGGCGCGCGGGGGAGACAAGGCCCGCGGCTCGGTCGGGGGGTACGGTATGGGCGTTCCGCCTCCTGAGGCCTTGCTGCCTACAGCCCTTGGGCGCGGCGCAGGGTTACCCCCAAGATTGGGAAGGCGTCAGGTCGGTCGCGACGTGACACGCGGCGAGTGTTAGTGCATGCGGGGAGGGGGGAAGGCAAGGCCCTGCTGCCAACAGCCCGGGGGCGCGGCGCAGGGTTACCCTTGAGGGTCGGGAGGGGGGCCGGGTCGGTGAGGCCCTGCTGCCAACAGCCCGGGGGCGCGGCGCAGGGTTACCCTCGGTTAGCGGGGAACGGGGGGATAGGCGCTTCGCTAGAGGCTCTGCGAGCGGTAAGACCGGTTGGTGTTCCGGAACACGTCCGTCTACCGCGGGAGCTCCGAGCGAATGCCCCCTTGAGCGTGGTTCGGGTCGGCTTTTATACCATTCGGTGTGCTTGTGGTGTATGCGTGCGGCGGGTGAAAGGTGTCGGTGTTATCGGGCGTATGCATGTGTGCGCGGTCGCGGCGGGAAGGCGAGCGCGGGCGGTGTGCTGGCGTGCGGGGGCCGGGGGTCGTCGTAGGTATGCTCCTGGGTCCGTCACAACTTCTCCTAGATTATCGACTCTATGATAGCTTTCAGTAGTCAGAAATGAGAACATAAGTATCCCAAAAAAAATGATGAAAGGGGGCGAGCCATAGCTTGAAAACGTCCACCGCCGAGGATTTTATTTTATTTTATTTTATTTGGACAATCAACAGCTTACAAAATTATATAGGTATATAATATAGGTCACCAAACACGACCTCTGATTGCCGAATGACCCTCAAAAAACATCCATTGTTACGGTTACCAAAGGCAGTCGAAGCCCTGACTGAGGGTAAGGCACTACGAACCAAAAACCCCACCCTTAAGCAACTCACCAGGTGGTAGGACTTTTTACTAGGTGGTAGGACTTTTCTGCAAAGTTCGTCTATGTAGGTGCCACCGCTTTGCCAGTTATTCTGCCGCCAAGCAGTAGTGTGCAAGCACTACTGTGTTCCGGATTGAAGGGCATTGTAGCTAGTGAAATTACGGGGCAAATGAGACTTTGATCTGATCACTCAGTGTAGTGATCTGATTACTAGACTGTGTGATGTCTCAGGATCACGTGAGCAGTGCAGTGTCGCGCGAAAGTTTATTATTTTAAAGTTCCGAGTGACACTGCAACTGTTATGGGCGGCCGTGTCGCTTAACATCAGGTGAACGACTAGCTCGTCACGTCATTCATTCGCATAAAAAAAACTCAATACCAAATCAAGAAATTATGGGTACCTACTCTTTTGGGAAAAGGTACTTAGGTTCTTATGTTATCGGAAAGATTAGTGGGAATACCTCGCATGCAACCTCCGAGGTCATTATCCGACTATGCACCAATGTGCATAATATTCGAATATTTTCTTTGGTAAAGAAACTTCATTATAGGAGTTTTGGCGGGAACGCGAAAAAGTTCACGTTGTTGCAT
Source organism: Ennomos quercinarius (assembly GCA_910589525.2). Classification (NCBI taxonomy): domain Eukaryota; kingdom Metazoa; phylum Arthropoda; class Insecta; order Lepidoptera; family Geometridae; genus Ennomos; species Ennomos quercinarius. The sequence continues at coordinate 5,151,358 of OU342513.1, read as the reverse complement.
TGTATTATTTTACAAAACTTATGCTTTTTCCAGTGTTAATGTTTAAAATTGGTGGCGTTTTACGCATTAAGTGCTGAATTACGAGCATGAGTGTGGGCAAGTGATATAATGGAGTGAAACGTGGTTTTTCGTGTTGCTTCCAAAATTCCATAGAAGCCTCTAGTAAAGTTGCCACCACTTTACTAGGGCATGACTTAGACTGCATTATGACTGCCTGACTTAGACTGGACTATGACTACCCTGACTGACTGTAACTAAGACTAGACTTTACGTGAAACATTTCATAATACGATGAAAGATTACAATACTTGACACTGGCTAAATACACTATGTGTGGAGCCAAAATATAGGAAAAAAAAAAACTTCATTATAAGCCTCTTCTACCCTTTTCCAATACTCAGATCCACAGTCTCCAAACCGGACACACCGACAGCGCTCACTGAATCCCAATCAGCCAGTTTTATCTTCAGTTTTATCACCATTTCGCTATGCATGACTGGGTCTCTTACAGTCGCCATTTAATTCCAAGTTTTATGGCTGCCGCACACTCGAGACTTTTGCATTGGCAACTTGGCTACTTTTGATTTGAGTTACATATACTTGCACAGACTCAAAAGCTGTATTCCGTTTCGGTTAAAAAATGGTGGGTGGTAGAGCGGGTGACGTCGCAGACTACGCTGTCTTGGCTTTATTACTTGTTGAATAAAATAAAATTATTCAGTAACCTGTTCAGAATCTGTCTTTTCCTGAGAATCCAGTCTATGCAAACAAAGATCACCATGCTTATCCATTCATCTCTACCATTCAATTCCTTGTCATGCATTCCTTGTATTCCTTGTTCGAAACATTAATAATGCTTGCAAATCATATGCAAGCATTATTAATGTTTCGAAATAAATGGGAAGTTCTACATAATTATTGCGTAGAGTGACTATCTTTAAGCCGTATATATAGTAAGTGAGAAAGCTAGTTGAATGTCAGTGGGCAGGCCACGTCACTCGTACAACTGTCAACCGATGGGGGAAAACAGTTCTCGAGTGGCGACCAAAACCGGAAAACGCAGTGGCTGACGATCTGGTTAAAACCGCGGGGAGCCGATGGCTGCAAGAGGCAAGCAGCTTGTGGTGTATACCCGCTACCTACCTACAATACTTACTTATAAGAACATTAACATTTATTAGACAGTAATAGACTATAGGCCCATCTCGCTCTTGAGTCATGTGTATAAGCTGTTTTCGAGAGTCATTACGAATCGTCTCGCACGCAGGTTTGATGAATTCCAGCCTCCCGAACAAGCCGGTTTCCGAAAAGGCTTTAGCACCATAGACCACATCCATACGCTGCGCCAGATTATACAGAAGACCGAAGAGTATAATCGGCCGTTATGCCTAGCGTTTGTGGACTATGAGAAAGCCTTCGATTCAATCGAGACTTGGGCGGTGCTGCAGTCCTTGCAGCGATGCCAAATTGACTATAGGTATATCGAAGTTTTGAAGTGTTTGTACAGTAAGGCCACTATGTCAGTCCGACTACAGGACCAGAGTACGGAACAAATTCCATTGCAAAGAGGCGTGAGACAGGGAGACGTTATTTCTCCGAAACTGTTCACAAACGCATTGGAGGATGTTTTCAAGCTCTTGGAGTGGAAAAGATCTGGCATCAACATAAATGGCGAGTACATCACTAACCTTCGTTTTGCCGATGATATAGTCATAATGGCGGAATCGCTCGAGGACCTTAGCACCATGCTCAATGACCTCAGTAGAGTCTCCCAGCAGGTTGGTCTTAAGATGAATATGGACAAGACAAAGATCATGTCTAATGCTCATGTTCCACCTATACCGGTAATTGTTGGGAACGATACTCTCGAAGTTGTCGACAAGTATGTCTACCTAGGACAGATTGTCCAATTAGGTAGGTCCAACTTCGACAAAGAGGTGGCGCGAAGAATCCAACTCGGCTAGGCAGCGTTCGGGAAGCTTCGTCCTATCTTTTCGTCCAAAATACCGCAGAGCCTGAAAACGAAAGTTTTCAATCAGTGTGTGTTGCCAGTGATGACTTATGGAACTGAGACATGGTCTCTTACTGTTGGTCTCATTAGTAAGCTCAAAGTCGCGCAGCGAGCTATGGAGCGAGCTATGCTCGGTGTTTCCCTGCGAGATAAGCTCCGGAACGAGGAGATCCGCAGGAGAACTAAAGTGACCGATATAGCTCTTAGAGTTAGTAAGTTGAAGTGGCAATGGGCAGGCCACATCGCTCGTAGAACTGACAACCGATGGGGAAGAAAGGTTCTCGAGTGGCGACCACGAACCGGAAGACGCAGCGTAGGCCGGCCCCCCACTCGGTGGACCGACGACCTGGTGAAAGCCGCGGGGAGCCGATGGATGCAGGAGGCGAGCAGCCGCTCAAGGTGGCGTGCTCTGGGGGAGGCCTATGTTCAGCAGTGGACGTCTACAGGCTGTTAATGATGAATAAACTATAGCGTAGAAAGGTCGTTTCCTTTGCACCCGCTACCCAGACATCAAATGGCGACCCTGCCTAAGTTAGACCCATTGTACTTAGGTCCTTTTATTGTAATTAGAGATAACGAACCGAATGTTATTGTACGAGTAAAAGATAAGGAGAAAGAAATACATAAGAATAGAACTAAACCTTTTATAAGATAGAGATATTATGTTTCATAAATATTATGTTTCTGATAGCTTAAGTTAATGATAGCAGCTGTTATTCATTAAAACATGAAATAAATGAAAAAATGTAATATTAAAATCTGTTATTCATTAAAAAATGAATTAAATGAAAAAAAAATGTAATATTAATTCGTTTATTGATTAAGATTAAATGGTAAAAATAAAATTTAATTGTGTCATGTTAATTAAGATATTGATTAAGTTTAAATATATAATAGTTAAAAAAATGTAATCATGTAATGTTATTTTTTTTTATTAATTAAGGGGGAGATGTGGTGTATATCCGCTACCTACCTACAATACTTACTTATAAGAACATTTACATTTATTAGACAGTAATAAACTAACTATAGCGTAGAAAGGTCGTTTCCTTTGCACCCGCTACCCAGACATCAAAAGCTGCTCAAAGTGGCGCTCTGTGGGGAAGGCCTAAGTGGACGTCTTCAGACTGTTGATGATGATAGTAAGTATACTTCTTGCAATACTTTATAATTTTAGAGTTCTCTAAGTATTTATGGGCAGCCGTGATGCTTAACACTAGGCGAACGACTTGTTCGCCATTGCATAAAAAATACCAATAAATATTATTCTGACTAATAATAAACGTAGTTTTCTTTCAGCCGAAACTGAACGAAGGAACTTAGCGGAGTTAGACTTGCGGACATCGCTAGCAACAGTAGCTACAGTCAATGTAGCAACAGTCAATTAAAAATCGCCGGTCAAAGTACCGAGTGTGCGGAGTACATTTCGGAGTTTAATGAAACTATAAATGAGATTAGCCAGCATTTACGGCGGTCGCGGCCGTTGAAAAAACGATTGGCTATCGACCCGTGCGAGTTTACGGCTGGAAGGGGTGGGATGTCAATGGTTTTCATCATTTTTTGGCATTATAGAGGTAAGTAGAGTATTCGCTATTGGTTGCAAGCAAGCATATGGCCCACCAGATGGGAAGAAGTCACCGTAAGCTATGGACATTTGTAACACTAGACGTGGTTCACATGCTGCTAATACGCTAGTCCCAAATTTTATTTGCTTTTTCTTACAATATGTGTAACGGTATCAGAGCAAATTGTCCATTAGCTTAATCCACTACTAACTATTCCTCTTGTAACTGAATCCAATTTAGTACTCTGTGATACCTACACTTTTTAGCTGTCCGATGCTATTTACATCAACAGCCTGAAAACGTCCACTGCTGAACACAGGCCTCCCCATAAAACGCCACTTTGGACGCTTATCATAGGGGGGTTTGCCATAATCACCACGCTTGGCAGGCGGCTTGGTGATCGCAGAAGATTTTTATCTACCTAGGAGAATGCTGCTATCCATTCCCTGGATATTCCCTCTGCCGGGTCTTACGGCACCCACGGGAAGAGATGGGGTGGTCCTATTCTCCCAACGCGCCGAGACCATACGACACAATTGCAATTGCATCAATATAAATTCCCTCCTCTCCAACCTCAAATCGTATCCAGTCGCAGATTCAGAACAACAGAAACACATCTCTTATAACCAAGGATAGCTGCCGTCCCAAAGGTATACCAATATTGATTGGAGTTTTCCCACTGTTTTCAATACTTTATTACACTTCCTCAGTGTGTAGGGTGACTACGCGAGATAGAGTTTTGGGATAAGTTTTTATGTTTTGTAAGTGGGTATGAGGTTGTGAGTTGTTTACGTTAATGTCGTAAAAAATGATTAAATGCTTAGGTAGTGTGCTTTTAGTTATATCTCTAATAATAATAAAGGGTATAGTACAACTATACATTTCCAACCAAATAGTAGTGGTTAAAAAAGCGCAAAGCGTCCAAAGCGGGTCCGCTTTTGGTCCACAACGTACACATACGTACGCCCGCTTTCGTGGCTCTCACTTGGATCTTTGTATATCGCGCCGTTAAGACTTAGAGCGTTATGCATCGCACGCGCTGCGTACGGAACAGCGCGGCGCGAGCGCGAGGAGCAAGTAGTAGGTAAAAGCGCCGCTTTTACTAAAGCGAAGCTGCTTGTGCTCACCGAGTTATCGTGGCAGCGGCCTGGCAGCCAGTGATCGCGTGCTAGCGCTTGCTGTCGGACGCGGCACGCTTTCTACCTCGGTTGAACCAAACTTAGGCAAACACACAAGTTGGAAAAACTAGTTTTTTTTTTTTTTTTTTTTTTTTTTTTTTAATGAGAATGAATGACGTGACGAGCTGCCAAAAATGCAGGCGAAACGCCCCAAGATCGAATGCCAGTACGACGTTATACAGCATAAAATAAATTCTACAGAAGACTGCAATAGAAGAGAGCTTTTACAAAGTCAGACAAGGAACATGAAGATGTAGTAAACGGAAGCTTGTAAGCCTTGGACTCGCGAATGTAAAGTTATTAATCAAACGTGCATCTCTTCCCACATGATCTTCATCAGCCAGAAGACGGTTGCTGCTAACATAAACCTATGCTATATTATGAAATTCCATATACTATTATATAGTTGTCAATATTTTTAGTAGAATAGATTTGATTATAGTAGTAAGAGTTTGACTTCTCTTTGAATCATTAAAATTAAATCATGTTCCCGCTTCTATCCCAACTTTCTTCAAAATGATTGTCGCTCTACATAGGCTGTACATCCATTGTCTTTCGGAGATTGAGCGGCGACTGCGATGGTAAACTTTTTGTTTACCGCCTTATTGTTAGGCAAGAGATGAAGTCGACTGAACGAGACATTTTTTTAGAAAATAGACGTAAAAGTGTGAAAATGTGGTATGAGAGTAAATGGGGAAACTTGTTTATGATGCGGTGATAGCTGAATATAAAACCTGCGGTTTTGAGGTTCCCATGAAATAAATAGTATTACCTCGTATCAGGTATAGCTTAGCTACTATACTCTTATAAACTATGCTGCTTAGACATTAATTATGGCTAGGCAGCTATACTATGTTATGACCATGCAATGAGCTTTTCGGAAAGCTGGCTTGTGAAAATAATATACCTTTCTTCTTCTACGTTAAATAGTTTCCACGATTAAATCAACATCATCATCATCAACAGCCTGAATACGGCTCCCCATGGTTTTCACCAGATCGTCGGTCGACCTAGCGGGGCCGACTACGCTGCGTCTTCCAGTTCGTGGTCGCCACTCGAGAACCTTTCTTCCCCATCGGTTGTCAGTTCTACGAGCGATGTGACCTGCCCTTTGCCATTTCAACTTCAAAATTCTAAGAGCTATATCGGTCACTTTAGTCCTCCTGCATCAACATCATCAATTTCTAATTATCAAAGCCATAAAGAGTTCATTACGCGAATACCATCTTGCTAAACATTTTCAAAGGGCGTATGGGACCAAAGTTAATTTTAAAATGTGGAAGAATAGAAAGGGATTGTAAATGTAAATGCTGGGGTGTTTTAATTAACAATGCCCTTGTGAAGTGTAATAGTCTTAAGATAACGATGGTTAATTTCATTTAAATGGGTGGTATTTGGAATACTTTTATTTGCATTGTCCAAACCATTGATTTAACAACTATTGGAGTTACGGTACCTATCAGTTTCTAGATCTAAAGTGCTTAAACTAAAGTTTCATGATTTATTTATAGCAGTAGGTAAGAATCGCGTGGTAGAAAAGACCTGTGACCGAATGGTGCAAAATAGTACCATTCAGTCACAGGTCTAGTACCATTCAGTCACAAGTCCGTTCTATCACAGTTATAAAATTATCAACAGATTAACCCCGTACGTTGATTGTAAAAGGCGAAGAATAAAGGTCATGAGATCTTTGCCACGGTAGCTTAAGTAACATCTCCTGGCCTTAGGAACGGATGGATGCGGGTTCGAATCCCGATCGTGATTCTAGTATTTCCTATACATCAAAAATGTATCTATATTTTTTTAATTTTTTTTTTTCATCTTTGAGCCGTTTGGTGTTGAGACCCTGGGTCCGTGGGGACCGTTCATCGCGTTTTCCAAGGCTTATCAGAGCGGGTGGTAGTAGGCTGGAGCATCTAGGCTGTCTATAGGCCATCGCGGCTAGTATACAGTCCAAATGTTCTTTGTAGTAGATAGTGTAGCTAGTTCACTAGTTTTTAGTATTGTAGTAGTTAGTTTAAAGAATAAAGGCACATAGCCCATCTGTAAAAGACCAAGAAACACAATTTGTTTTAGTCATAGACTGACAGCTGCGTTGCAGAATTACGGTAGTTATAATACTGTTATGACGTATATGACAGTATTTAACCTATCTTTGGCTTATTACTCCAAGAGGCATTAAAACCAATTTGATCACCATTTAACTCCCCAAATAATTTGGACTAATTTCACCTTGTTAATCAATTTAGTCCAATCGACTCCGTGTTGTTAGGCACGTCGTAAATTAATGTAAACAAGTTGTAAACACTCGATCGGTTTTATAGTTGGGGTGTCAACTGTTAAGTACGATGACCCTAACAAACTGGAGGATGAGGGGTATAGTGTGGGAGAAAAAAAATGCACTAGTAAGTAAAACGATGATTAAAGCAAACAAAACTACTCCTGGCAACCGACCGATAGGGAATAAAAGTTCTCGAGTAGCGACCACGAACCGGAAGACGCAGCGTAGGCCGGCCCCCCATTTGGTGGACTGACGATCTGGTGAAAACCGCAGGGAGCCGATGACGATATGTAGGAAGCCAGCAGCCGCTAAAAGTAGTGCTCTCTGTGGGAGGCCTATGTTCAGCAGTAGACGTCTTCAGGCTGTTTATGATGATGATGAAACTACACCTAAAAACACTATTTACAGTCGCTACGTAAAATCTCGGCTGACGTAGCTAGGTATGGTAGAACTTAATTGCAAGAGTTACCTATGCACTAAAGTTTAACAACTCTTAAATTCGCACTTATCTCTCTAGGACGTACCTAAATGCTTTGCAGTAGGTACACCATAGAGTGATAATGATAAGTGGAGCTTAGAGCTGTCATACATTAGTCACGTATAACATAACACCGCTTTGCTAGATAGTGTGCAAGCACAACTTATATTGCATTCCAGTTTGAAGGCACTATGGCTAATAGTCTAGTTAGTATAATAAATGATCTGTGCTATTGTAAAAAAAAACACGACATAATAACAATGAGTTAGTTCCGATCGGTCACAAGTCCATGAAAACGTCAATTAAAAAAAAAATTCAAATATCAAATTATGTTTATTGAAACATGAACGGCATACCTACCAATTATACATATTACACAATAATAGATCAACATACAATTATTACAATTAATTACAAGAATTAAAACAATGTCAAAAATTAGAACGAAATAACATAAATAATAACAATATATAGCTATGTCAATTTTATACTATCATAAAATTAAAAAGAAATGTCAAAGGTAGGTAACGTACAAAAAAACGTCGTACGTCCATAAAAAACCTAGGTCGGTCACACATTCCAAAAATAAAATACCTATATTTCAAAAATTGATGTCCCTATCGGTCACAGTTTTCCATATGTACCAAAATGCATTGAAGTATATTGTATCTACCTAGAGCACTAAAATGATGAGGCATTGTGCCCAATTATCATCTTACTAGACTGTGATGTCTCAGGATGACGTGTGCAGTGCCATGCAAGCATTTTCAAATCAAATAGAATTCCGACCGAGTCGCACTGCAACTGTTAATACAGTGACGCTTAACATCAAGCGAATGACTACAGGTACAGACCGTTCACCGTAACTTGTCCCCTATGTACATATATTATTTCAATATAATATGCAAGTCTTTAAACATTATTTTATTTCAAAACTTAAATAACATATAATAATAAGTATACTAAACTAAACTAGACCTAAAAACTAAACTATACCTAGAAACTTTAAAACTAAAATATAAAACTAAAAATAACAATCTAAAGGAATCTTGAACTATCTATAGACCGGCAAAGGTCTATAGATAGTTCAAGCAATCCGTGGAATCTGGCAACGTTCCCATAATGCTGGCAGCGTTACCCCGCTGTATAGCGAGGCTGATCCTTTGACCAAAGTAGACGCCAGCATTATGGTCACGTGCCGATTCAACTAAACGCCCCGCTAAATCATTATAGATTTCTATGGCACCCGGTCCCCATGGCCCCATCGTCTCTACGCCAAACGGCACAAATATAAAACCTCTGTCAAGGCTAGAATACTTGCGCCACTTGGCGAATTCCGCAGCCGCAGCAGCGCCGCTGGCCTGGTGTGATGTGTCCGGAAGATGGGACGGTGCCAGTGTATCGACACAAGTGGCGTCCCACACTAAAGGCCGGCCCATCTTCCAGGGAATGAGCGTCATACCATCGGGCCGTTTACCGTCGTCACGAATAAGGCCATTGGGCTCTAACACCGCTGCGACGTTGACGTTTCCAAAGGCCCGACGTATGACGTCATTCAATGCACTATGGCGAGGTATACGGCCAGCACTCTTACTGCATGATAAGCCATGGTGACCGAGACTGCTGACCTTTTCACCGCATTTGCATCGATGGGGAACAACACAGGGAGCACCGATGCGCAGTGATATGGCTAGACGGAATGTGTTATTGTCAAGCAGTGTTCCTAGATGGTGCGATGGTAGTGCCTGCAACCAAAGACCGGATTCCCAGCGAGAGGCAGCTAAGAGACGAGCACGCTCTGTGAGGTTACTGGACGTATCAACTAGGTTCTTCCGTTCCAGCTCACAAAGCGAGACGATTAATATGCAAGTAAGACATATTAATCTGTGGTGGATACATACAAGTTTAGATAATGCTTACATATTACTTTATATTTACGATAATACTTGCATATTTTTAAATAATATAAATACATCAGGGGACAACTTATGGTGAACGGTCTGTAGATAGTACACACACATCAATCGATGACATAAACTCTTTCCCAAAACAATGTACCTGCAGGACTAAAACACCCACCATTATCTATATTTCTTCTTATATTTTGGCTCCACACAAAGTGTATTTAGCCAGTGTCAAGTATTGTAATTTTTTCATCGTGCTATAGAATATTTCACGTAAAGTCATGTCTTAGTCATAGTCCAATCTAAATCATGCCCTAGTAAAGTGGTGGCAACTTTACTAGAAGCTTCTATGGAATATTGGAAGCAACACGAAAAACTACGTTTCACCACATTATATCACTTGCCCACACTCATGCTCGTAATTCAGCACTTAATACGTAAAACGCTACCAATTTTAAACATTAACACTGGGAAAAGCGTAAGTTTTGAAAAATAATACAATGCAACGATGTGAACTTCTCCGAGTTCCCGCCGAAACCCCGCCATTATCTTTAATCTGGTTAAAACTAGATACATCCGGTTTATTCGCTGGGTATATTAAGCATGTTACACACAAACATTACGATGAAGTCTGCTATTTAATGCTAACAGAATTGCCAAAGTAATGAGATGGGACCGCGTGCGCGTGACGCGCTGGCTTTATTATAGGGTAAAGTTGAGGGCACAATGAAACTACGGAAAAGACGAAGACAGAGAAAAAGAGAGAGACAGAAATAAGTGCCTTTTCTTGAGCAACCTCCTGAATCTTATTGTAGCCATCGTATTATCTGTGCTAGGTCCTTCGGTAGGTTACTGCACCAGTATAGGATAGAAGTGACACAATCAGACACCGACCTCGTGAGTTGGATATATGTTGGAATGTCTTGCCCAGTTTAGGTATACTTATATATATATACATACAGTTTAGGCCTACAGAATGTTCTAGCTAAAATGGTCGTAACATTCCATAGGATCTAGTCTTCCATTGGACGTAGTCTTCTAGACCAATCTTTTTTCAGACTAATGGACTCCAGCTGACACTTACGCCTAATGGGTCATCATCATTCATCATTAACAGCCTGAAGACGTCCACTGCTGAACATAGGCCTCCCCCAGAGCACGCCACCTTGAGCGGCTGCTCGCCTCCTGCATCCATCGGCTCCCCGCGGCTTTCACCAGGTCGTCGGTCCACCGAGTGGGGGGCCGGCCTACGCTGCGTCTTCCGGTTCGTGGTCGCCACTCGAGAACCTTTCTTCCCCAGCGGTTGTCAGTTCTACGAGCGATGTGGCCTGCCCATTACCACTTCAACTTACTGACTCTAAGAGCTATATCGGTCACTTTAGTTCTCCTGCGGATCTCCTCGTTCCGGAGCTTATCTCGCAGGGAAACACCGAGCATAGCTCGCTCCATAGCTCGCTGCGCGACTTTGAGCTTACTAATGAGGCCAACAGTAAGAGACCATGTCTCAGTTCCATAAGTCATCACTGGCAACACACACTGATTGAAAACTTTCGTTTTCAGGCTCTGCGGTATTTTGGACGAAAAGATAGGACGAAGCTTCCCGAACGCTGCCCAGCCGAGTTGGATTCTTCGCGCCACCTCTTTGTCGAAGTTGGACCTACCTAATTGGACAATCTGTCCTAGGTAGACATACTTGTCGACAACTTCGAGAGTATCGTTCCCAACAATTACCGGTATAGGTGGAACATGAGCATTAGACATGATCTTTGTCTTGTCCATATTCATCTTAAGACCAACCTGCTGGGAGACTCTACTGAGGTCGTTGAGCATGGTGCTAAGGTCCTCGAGCGATTCCGCCATTATGACTATATCATCGGCAAAACGAAGGTTAGTGATGTACTCGCCATTTATGTTGATGCCAGATCTTTTCCACTCCAAGAGCTTGAAAACATCCTCCAAAGCGTTTGTGAACAGTTTCGGAGAAATAACGTCTCCCTGTCTCACGCCTCTTTGCAATGGAATTTGTTCCGTACTCTGGTCCTGTAGTCGGACTGACATAGTGGCCTTACTGTACAAACACTTCAAAACTTCGATATACCTATAGTCAATTTGGCATCGCTGCAAGGACTGCAGCACCGCCCAAGTCTCGATTGAATCGAAGGCTTTCTCATAGTCCACAAACGCTAGGCATTACGGCCGATTATACTCTTCGGTCTTCTGTATAATCTGGCGCAGCGTATGGATGTGGTCTATGGTGCTAAAGCCTTTTCGGAAACCGGCTTGTTCGGGAGGCTGGAATTCATCAAACCTGCGTGCGAGACGATTCGTAATGACTCTCGAAAACAGCTTATACACATGACTCAAGAGCGAGATGGGCCTATAGTTCTTCAATAAGGTGTTATCGCCTTTTTTGAAGAAGAGCACCACCACGCTCTTGTGCCATGCCTCTGGCGTTGTACCTTCAAGGATGACAGAATTAAATAACTTCTGGAGGACTAAAAGTACCGGTCTACCACCCGCTCTCAGAAGTTCGGTCGTAATTCCATCTTCACCTGGTGCCTTGTTGTTTTTAAGCTGTTTGAGGGCCATTCTAATCTCGTACAGGCTGACATCCGGGATATCTTCGGTATAGTGTCGGACTAACTTGGCTCTGATGTCCTGAGCTGTGTTAGTAGCGGGCTTACGTGTCGAGGTGTATAACTGTCCATAGAAGTTCTCGATCTCTCTCAGAATCTCAGGCTTGGATGAAATGACGCTACCATTTTCGGTCTTCAGTTTTGTCATTTGGTGTTGCCCAATAGACGAATCCTTTGCGAACACTTTAGAGCCTTGGTTCCGCTCAATTGCGGCCTCAATACGTGAAGTACTAAGAGCACGCAAGTCGTGTCGCAAGGAACTCCAGATTCGTCTATTGAGTTCACCGTAGGCTGACATATCAACTGAAGACTGCAGCTTCATTTCGCTCCGGTTGGCCATTAGCTCAAGAGTTTTTTCTGAGAGCTTTTGAGTCTTCTTTCGGCGTTGGGTCTTAAAGAATTTCGATCCAACAGCTTGGACAGTTTCCACCAACCCGTCGTTTAGCTCGTCCACTGTGTTACAGTCGGCTAGGCACTGGAAGCGATTTTGGAGTTCCAGCTGAAAGCCTTCGGGGTTTTGGATTTGGACAGGATTTGGACGGAGCGTAGACTTCACCAGACTTGACCTTTCGAGCTTAACATTGATATTCAATGTGCCTCTAACAATACGGTGATCGCTACCGGTTTTCACCTTGCTGATCACAGAGACATCATCGAATATGTGCTTCTTGGTCGTCATGATGAAGTCTATCTCATTTTTAGTGGAACCGTCGGGACTTATCCACGTCCACTTCCTGGATGGCCGCTTCTCGTAGAAGGAGTTCATCATAAAGAGTTCCTCCTTCTCCATGAAGTCAGCCAGCCTCTGTCCTCGAGGGTTCCGCTGCCCGTATCCAAATGGCCCCACTCTCAGCTCATCGCTATTCCTTGTGCCCAACTTCGCATTGAAGTCTCCCATCACAACGGTGAAGTATGTTTCGGAAGTATGCATGGCTTCGGATATGTCCTCATACATAGCTTCTACTTCATCGTCTGAGTGTGCCGACGTCGGCGCGTATACCTGTATAACCTTCAACGAATACCGTTTGGTTATTCGGAGTACCAGGTACGCTACCCTGGCCGACACACTGTCGACTTTGACCACGTTGTTGACGAGAGACTTGCGGACGAGAAACCCGACACCCCCTTGGGAGAGTTGGTCTCCCTCCCAGTAGAAGAATAAGTTACCGGAATTTAGGATTATCGTGTCCTGTCCCTGTCTTCGGACTTCTGACAATCCCATTACATCCCAGCGTAACTTACCCATCTCCGCCTCTAGCTCGACCATCCTTTCGTCAGCCTTCAGTGTGCGCACGTTATGTGTTGCCAGGGCCAGGGGTCGTCGTTGGGGTTGGTAGCCGGGCGTCTGCCGGGGATTCTTCGCACCCCTTGCCCTGCCGTTACCGTGGCCGCTACCGTAGCCACGGGATAGCAAAGCTGCCGGGGACTGGGGGCCGTTTTTATTTGTGCTTGTCATTAGGGGGGGGGGGGGGGGGTTGTCATAATCACCACGCTTGGCAGGCGGCTTGGTGATCGCAGTAGGTGAAGATTGATTGCCACCAAGACCGAGGGGAACGCTGCGACCCATTCCCTGGATATTCCCTTAGCCGCCTTCTACGGCACCCACGGGAAGAGATGGGGTGGTCCTATTCGTAACCGGGACCACACGGGTTAATGGGTACAATAAGTTAATTGCCTCTCACCTTAGACAGCTGGGCGTGGGCAGTTGGGCACCTCATGCAGATAAGGCTGTAAAGAACGGCCATGTAACAGAATTCAAAACCCGTTCAATGAACAAACAAACAATCAGATATTTCACTTTTTATATTAGTAAAAGCTTAGGCTTACTAATATAGATGGGGTAGTCATTAAAATCGGTCATTCCCTCCAGTGTGCCACCAACCTTACTCCTAAGGCACGTGAGCACACGTGGTCACAGTATTTACTCGATGGACGCCCTCTGCATAATTTTGAGCTTATTACACAGCTTTATATTATAACTTTAGGTGGATAAAGTGCACGGCTATGACATACTTGCTTTAATATTGATTTAACTTGGTTATTAGAGATAAATTTGTATTTGTTTATGAAAAACCAGCGGTCCGCCCCGGCTTCGCACGGGTATAAAAGTTTCCGCAGCGCACGCGATGTAAAGGATATTTTAGATAACTTTTTTACACCTTGGGTCACATTATTGGAGTTTTAGTAGGATCCCTAATTTTTTTGAAAATATAATATAGCCTATGTCACCCGGGGATAGTGTAGCTTCCTAACAGTGAAAGAATTTTTCAAATCGGTTCAGTAGTTTCGGAGCCTATTCAATGCAAACAAACAAACAATCAAATCTTTCCTCTTTATAATACTAGCGGCTCGCCCCGGCTTCGCACGTGTAGTGGTGTAGCCTATGATACTCAGGGTGAATGTAGCTTTCCAATAGTGCAAGAATTTTTGAAATCGGCACAGTAGTTTTTGAGTTTATTCATTACAAACATACAAAAATACAAATTTTTCCTCTTTATAATATTGGTGTAGATGGTGTAAATTGGTATAGATATATGTTTTGAACAACAAGTTTGCAATTTACAATTCCATCGCAGCACGAATCCGACTTGGCATGGAAATAGATCTTAACTCTTAAATGAAATAGCACTTAATCAAGAAAATCTTAACTCTGCACGAATACGTGAAATGTATTAGCGACACTTACCCCCGGTTTCTCGTAAGTTTGTTAAAGTTAAACTCAAGTCAACATAAACATACAGAACGGTCATTGGTTGCCCGTTGATCATCGGATGTCTTCAACCAATGAGCGTTCAGTATTTTTAAGTTGACATGAGTTTAACTTTAACAAACGTACGAGAAACTGGGGGTTAGGGTGGGTTTTTGATCTGTAGTTTAGGTAACCAATGGTTAGAAATTCTAATGACCATTGGTTAGAATTTGTTAGCATTTTTAACCATTGGTTATTTTAACTACGGTTTAAAAAAACACCCTTACAGCAGTATAGATAGTCGCTGACCGCATCCCGTTAGACAAGACGTAGGTATGCTTCATTGCTATGATCTATGATCTACCCTAGGTACTTAAAATGAACACCATAATTATTATTTCATTTATTAAATACGATCACGTTATTAAAAGTGCTGGAGCAAAATCATTACACCTTTAATATAGACATAGACAACAGGTTCGTAGCCGACTCCAAGCAGGAGCAGCTGTAGGCGACGTCACCACTACGTTTCTATTGTTTCTCTATGAAAATTATTATGTGAAATAAGTGCATTATTTTTTTACTTATCTGGTACATTACTTCGGTCGGGGTTAATGAACTTACGACTTACAAACATTCTAACGCGTTGTTCCAATCTTATTAAACGAGTGAAATCGAAGCCATAGCAATGTGTCGGTTAATCCGGTCCATACATGCTGGTTATTTTATGTAGACTTTTAGTACTTTTGTTATAAGCTGTGGTTTTACTGTGGTTTTTGGTTAAGACGAAAAAGTATCTTATTACATTACGTATTTTAGGCTTTACGAATGAAGCGACATTTCTTTTAAATACAGGTACCTGCGGTAGGTAAGTAATCGTCATCGATAGCCTAAAGACGTCCACTGCTGAACATACGCCTCCCCCACGGATCTGCACTTTGAGCGACTGCTCGCGTCCTGCATTCATCGGCACCCCGCAGTCGTCATCAGATCGTCGATCCACCTAGTGGGGGGCTGGCCTACGCTGCGTCTTCCGGATTGTAGTCGCCGCACCCCGCAGTCGTCATCAGATCGTCGGTCCACCTAGTGGGGGGCTGGCCTACGCTGCGTCTTCCGGATTGTAGTCGCCACTCGAGAACCTTTCTTCCCCATCGGTTGTCAGTTCAACGAGCGATGTGGCCTGCCCATTGCCATCTCAACTTGCTAATTCTAAGAGCTATATCGGTCGCTTTTGTTCCCCTGTGAATTTCCTCATTCTGGATCTTATCTCGGATACACCGAGCTTAGCTTGCATAGGTAAATAATGTAACGGGCTAAAGAGACAAATGCTCTACGAAGCTAGCTATATCTCCCTGAATGGCACGTTTATTGATATCGATAATTATTATACTATCGATACTCCTTTTTTACGAATAGGCCAACGTTTGACCGCAACTCACCTGATGTTAAGCGACGATGCAGTCAAAGGTATTGCACGTTAGCCTATGAGGAGCCTATTCACTGTCTTAAAGAGACCCAAATTATATAATACTAGCGGCTCGCCCCGGCTTCGCACGTGTGGTGGTGTAGCCTATGTTACTCAGGATGAATGTAGCTTTCCAATGGTGAAAGAATTTTTGAAATCGGCACAGTAGTTTTTGAGTTTACTCATTAGAAACATACACACAAAAATACAAATCATTCCTCTTTATAATAGTGGTGTAGATTTGTCAGGAAACAAGGACCTCGGGAGTGAGTTCCATTCTGTCCATTCGTTTCCATGAAATCGGGGCATCAGCATACTACATAAAAGCATGATGCTCTTATGTATTATTCTGATGCCCCGATCTCTTTTTCAGGTTTCCACGGTACTTGCGGGCTATCTCACTACATCCAAGCAAATAGCTCTTCCATGGCTCCATGGATCCATGGTAGCATAGCATAGCATGGTAGCTGGCCAATAGACTGATTCTGCTGATCATCACGTCTTACCTTTAGAGTTTATTCCAATAAGCATGGGAAATGCAGATAACCGCAACTAAAAGCAATTGTATTTAAGAAACCAAAAGCTAAACACTGTTTAAAAGCCTCTTAAAAATTTGATTATAAAAACAACCAAACGCGGCAAAGCATTACTCATATCGATAAATTGAAACACAACAGCAGAAAAATATTAAGTAATCCCGATATTGTAATATAATCTAGCCTTATATTAATCACCATTATGATTTCCCCCATACTGGAAACCAGACGTTCAATGCCCTTCGGACATCAAGTCTCAGTTTACATTGAGGCTTTATTTGGAACTTATAAACATATGCAGTAGATCAACGAACCACTTCGCCATGCTTAGCACGAATTTGAAAATTCAACCCCTAGGTGTGTGGAAAGGATCAAAAACGTTTGTATATAAAACCTACGTGACGTATCATTTTGAAACTTGGTACAATACAAGCAAGTATAAAAATAAAAGAAACAGTGTTCTTTAGTATTTCGAAATTCAACCTTTTAGGGGGTGAAATAAGTAGTTCAAGTTCATATGGAAATTAATAAAATTGACTGTATCATACTGAAATTTGGAATATGTAAAGAACATGCATGCAAATTAAAAAGATACTGATCTCAGCAATTTTTAAATCTCATCCCCTAAAGGGGTAAAAAATACACAAAAATATCCCATCGTAACACGCTCGCACAGCCTAAACCGCTGAAGCTAACAACAGAAAACTGAGGATGTTAGGGCTACACATAACCGAATGTTTATACTGCACACTCTCGAAGACTCACATTGAGGACTTTATAAACTTACGTGGAGATTCCCTACTGGATACGTATATTTCATGTGCTCCGGGGGTTGGTCGGCTCAAGTTACGATATTGTTGGTATCATTAGGCTTATTATTGTAATATTAGATATTGACTTAGCGTAATTAATAATGTCAATAGTAATTAATACCTGCGGTTAGTACTTGTTTAATCCTACTAGTAGCAGCCCACGGTTTCACCTGCGTTTCTTCATACATTCTGTAACTCCCTGATTGACCCCTTTAGCCAAAGGTATTCGTGGATCCACACATGTGAATCCACGAATACCTTTGTGTCCTCTTAAATCCACATATGGATCCATGGATACTTTTTTCCTCTTGGATCCACCAGAATTATTGCTGAGCTGTGGATCCGAGTGGAGGGATCCTTGCTCTCTATAAGTAGTAGTTAAGTATGTATAGGTAAGTAGTTACTACCTGCAGGCCAATATAATAGTACATTTTGATATAATTATGTCATTATTTATTTATAGCGTAAAAGCACACAGCGAGATAAGCTCCGGAATGAGGAAATCCGCAGGAGGACTAAAGTGACCGATATAGCTCTTAGAATTAGCAAGTTGAAATGGCAATGGGCAGGCCACGTCGCTCGTAGAACTAACAACCGATGAGGAAGAAAAGTTCTCGAGTGGCGGCGAAGAACCGGAAGACGCAGCATAGGCCGGCCCCTCACTCGGTGGACCGACGAAAAAGACCGACGTGGTGAAAGTCACGGGGGACCGATGGATGCAGGAGGCGGCAACCGCTCAAGGTGGCGCTCCCTGGAGCAGGCCTATGTTCAGCAGTGGACGACTTCAGGCTGTTGATATTGAAAGGCACACAGATTTTTTTTTTATGTGCAATCACATGACGTGACGAGCAAGTCGTTCACCTGATGTTAAGTGACACGACCGCCTTAACAGTTGCAGTGTCACCCGGAACTTTAAAACAATAAAGTTAAACAATATGCGTGGTACAAATTTTTATGTCCCTAGCTGTCATCCTGCTGTATCAGTATAGGATGTACGTTATCTTTCAGTCAGTCACTCAGTAAGCTACAAATAATAATAAAAAAAATATTAATATAAAAAATATAATTTAAAAATAATAATTGGAATAGTCAAAGCTTATAAGTACACCAGATAATAATAGTTGTTCTGTTACTCATTTCGAGCCTTTAGATTTTTTTAATAATATAATATACCACATTATTATGATTTATTCTATTCCTGTATATCGTATTTCATTGGTGAGACTATACAGAGTTATCTATCTATCTATCTTTGACGATAATTATTGTAGTCATATTATATAGTGTTATTTAGTAAAAGCATTACGCGCCTATTATCTACAACTAATTTGGTAGAAGCTTGGTACTAAAATTGTACTATTCTTTATTCTGTGTTTCTTGTCCAATTTAGTCGCATCACAGCGAATTACCCGCCACTAATCTGGTTAATAAACACAAAGACTGCGAAAGCCCTGTTTATTGCCTACAGGACCTCATTAGAACTACTTACTGTAGTGACTTCACCTACTGACTTGTGTTTATACTGTGGTGGGAAGCTTGTGCACAATGTGAGTCTGGGTATTTGCAATTTAGCACTACGTTTTGTAGGTAATTGCTAATTACCAATTACCAAATTGGGTATATAGTTAAAGACAATTCTTTGCTGCACTATTACTTTAAGCCTAAATAAAATAATTCATTCGTTGGAGTCGTGTCACATCGCGCGTAGAACTGACAACCGTTGGGGTAGAAAGCTTCTCGAGTGGCGACCACGAACCGGAAGACGCAGCGTAGGCCGGCCCCTACTAGGTGGACCGACGACGCCCAGGGGTCTAGCAAAGATGCCTTTCCATTAGCGTTAACGCCTCACACTACATACCGTATATTTTGAGTTAGCGTTTGGCGTTAACGTCAGAACTGCGGGGAGCCGATGGATGCAGGAGTCAAAGAGGCACTCTTTGGGAGAGGCCAATGTTCAGCACTGGATGTCTTCAGGCTGATAATGATGATGATGATGTAGTCGTGGAAGGCCACCAGTATGGGATGCTACCTTCTTTGACACACTGGCGCCTTCCCACGTTAATAACTCGGCTAGGACGGCAGGCGCAGCAGCAGAAGCTGCAGAAAACCTCAAACAGGCAACTGTCCAGACGTTCAGTAACTATTCTGGACATGAACTTTACCTGCCATTCTGCACTCGTCAATTTACAAATCCGTGAGTGTAAGCAAGAGAGAAAACGATCACATCTCCACCAGATACGCGATAAGTAAAGCCCCTGACTAACGGTTGCCCACCTATGGTCCACCTATCTATAGATGGGGGGCCAGCCTACGCTGCGTCTTCCCGTTTGTGGTCGCCACTGGAGAACCTTTCTTCCCCATGGGTTGATTCTTAGTTCTTTTTTTAAATTGACAATTATTATAACCCCAATCTAGTGCACGAAGACCCGTACTAATCTGTAGTGGACACAGATGCATTAACACCGTGGGCGACTACGCGTAGGTTCTTACTTATGGCTTAGGGAATATACATTGACGATGCTACTTTAGTACTTAACTTTTCTGAGACAATGCCGCTTGCGTGAGCGTTCTTAAACGCAATTAGTGACCCACCTAAATGCATTTAGAGTTTTAAACGCAATTACCCTCTTGCACAATATAAAATTTGAGACTAAACATAATTAAAGATCTGTCAAATTTAAATACCCAAAAACGGGCGTTTAGCGCTATCTAAATATGTTTAGCGCCATTTTGGAATTCCAGCTGATCATCGAATATTGTTGTAATATTGCAAAACGTTAAGTAGATTTGACGTCTAATGCCACTGACATCCAAATTCCTATTCACGCAAAATTTTATCTATACGTTCAAGAGAATTGTACGGGCTTGACGGCGGCTTGATGAAGAAGTTTCGCAATTTGCGTAAAACGGAACGTAGGACTTTTTTACATCTAAGCTAAATGTATTTAGTTAAACAGAGTCGGTGAGCATGTTAAGCAAGTCGATCTTAAACGCGTTTTGTCTCAAACGTATTTTAGCAGTTAAATGCATTTAACTAAATAAAATTAAAGAAGGATTCTTACGCAAGTGGTCCTTGTTTGAAGTTTGGAAGATACGGGGTAATAATTTTATTGAAATGTATTGAGATAAATAATCTATACTTAATTTAGAGAATTATTGTTCTGTTCATTGTGTTTAAGGCTCATTATTTCAATAAAAATGAAAATGATATAATCTTTCTTCTATAACATAAAAAAGGCTTTCTCCTGACTAACTGACAGGCAACGTCCCAAACTGGTGAACGTAGAGACTTGAAACTTGGAAGGTGACTTTCTTTTATGACGTAAGCACGTGCTAAGAAAGGATTTTTGAAAATTCAACCCCTAAGGGGATGAAAAGGGGTAAAAACCTTTGTATAAAAAACCTGCATTTCATAAGGTATCGTTTTGAATCTTGACACATACAAACAAGTATAAAAATAAATGAAATTGTATTTCTTAGTTTTTTGAAAATCAACCTCGAAAGGGGTGAATTTTGTAGTTAAAGTTTGTGTCGAAATTTTTTAACTGTACCTTGTGTATTAATTTAGAGTTCCGAGTGATACTGCAATCTTATATGGACAGCCGTAACGCTTAACATCAAGTGAACGACTAACTCGTCACGTCATTCATTTACATAAAAAAGCATATACCTAACTAGTGATTCCCAATTGTATTCGTACACCTTTACATCACAAAACCGTTGTTAATAAGAAGAATTAGTAACAAATCAGTGAGATTCTCCCACGTGAGTGCGCGCGTGACCGTCCGATCACCGCCGATGTCTATCGATAAATCATCGGGCGACTGACCGACCAAATTGCCGTCGATCGTTGCACTACTGGATTAGTCTTCACCAAAGATTATAAAGCCGTTGATAGCTTGTGAACATAATTTCTCGTACAAACACGACTCACCTGCGTGGGCAGGGGGCGAGGTAACAAAACGAGACCAAGTCATACTAAGGAGACAAACAACAGAGCAGGAGGGAACAAAAAATATCAACGGGTTCCCGTGATTTATTAGAAATTCATAGTATTAATTAGATATTAGTGGTTGAAATACACCACTAATTTTCGTATGAGGGGAAGTTGTATCATTGGTCAACTGGATTTATAGTCAAAGGTCTTAACACTGAGGTTACCTTGGGCTTGGTCTGGTTTCAATACTTTCAATAAACGATCTTTGTATAGAAAGGTGGTAGGACTTTTCTGCAAAGTTCGTCTAGGTAGGTACCACCGCTTTGCCAGTTATTCTGCCGCCAAGCAGTAGTGTGCAAGCACTACTGTGTTCCGGTTTGAAGGGCATTTTAACAGAAATAATCTTTGAAAATTTCAACTGCCTAACTATCACGGTTCTTGAGATACAGCCTGGTGACAGACGGACAGACAGACAGACGAACGGGCAGCGGCGGAGCCTTAGTAATAGGGTCCGGTTCACCCTTTGGGTACGGAACCCTAAAAAACATTTAGCTTGTACCAATCCAGTCCTACCCGAGTCCAACTATCTTCGAACACGAATGACATCACCACAACAAAGGTGGTTCATAACAAATGACCGCCGGCATTAGCTTTGCCCCGTCCATTTGATGATGACACGGTATTCACGACCTTAGCCTTTCCCAACAAGGGTGTTTATTCAATAAAACTATCAGGTAAAAATCTCCTTACATTGTGAGGCAAGTACAAAAGGAATTCGAGAAACCTTATCGTAATGATGCTATTTGAGATTTCTTTGGCGTCACAGGGTAATATCACTCTTATTTGTTGCGACATAGTTCCAAACATGAAAGTTTATCGTAGCTTATCAAACTTTTTCTGAGCTTTATCTTGCAAGATATAAAGGTACATATCGTAAGTTAGGAAAATTGTGCTATTGTCATAGTTTAGCAGATAGGTAATGCCAGTTATTGATTGTATTGGTTTTCATTAGGTTTTAGATTGTTTTGTGTAGTTTTATACTACTTATTAATTTTGACAGCCTCTGTGGTGTAGTGGTTGAGCAGGTCGGCTCATAACCCGGAGGCGGCGGGTTCGATCCCCGCGACAGGACAAGTATTTGTGCACGTGAAAAAAAAAGCGCAAATACCTTGTTCTGTGTCTGGGTGTAGTGGGACTAAGGTCCTCGTAGTTCCTGGGTCCCTAGATACAGGGAATCCTAGTTAGGGTCCAGGACCTACGTATGTGATCGTTGGGCGTTATTATTATAATATATTATTATACAGGGTGTATCAAATACCTATGAGTATAAACCCTGGGCT
This sequence comes from Ennomos quercinarius, assembly GCA_910589525.2. Taxonomy (NCBI): domain Eukaryota; kingdom Metazoa; phylum Arthropoda; class Insecta; order Lepidoptera; family Geometridae; genus Ennomos; species Ennomos quercinarius. Next base: position 5,128,526 of record OU342513.1, on the reverse strand, counting down.
GTTAACCTGCACGTCACGACGAATAACTATTGTCCTACGACATTTGAAATTTAGTAATTTTTGAGAAAATTTTGAGGTTATATTATACCTTAGTCTTCTGTGGTTTTGGATAGATGAAAATGAGCCGTTTCTTTTGTGTCAAGGTCATTTATACCTATAACTATTATTATTTATTTATTTATAATTAATTAGATGGCCGTAGCCAATTACACCAATTAATGCAAGAACAAACAAATTTAGAAAAAACTTTTTTTGTCTTATCTATGTTATGTCATCAAAAATAATAATTATTAAAAATACAAAAGATATATAAGCATTTCTGTCACGTTATTCCTTTGATTGATATCAAAGCGTTATTCTATGTTGAATGTCACATAAGAAAATAATAATTTCTTTCATTTATCAACAAAATTACAAAGGAACACAAGAAAAATCCTTTTTTTGATCACAAGGCATTCCGGAGTTAGTTCTGACAAGTTCGCAGTATTTTTTGCAATTTCTTTCTCCCTAGCCTCAAGACAAACACTAGACTTCTAGGAATATAGGTCACAGGAAGCGACGTAAGTGTTGTAGCCACACTTTTGGAAATTTAGGATAAAATATAGGATTATTATGAGAGGAGATTGGTGTCTGATTGTGTTACACTTAGGGTCTTACTAATAAAAAATATTAAAATATAAAATATTTTAATATAAAAAAATTATTATATTCTTTTTTTTTTTTTTTTTTTTTTTTTTTTATTTATTTTTTTTTTTATTTTTAAAAAAATTTTTTATATTTATTATTATTTTTTTTTTTTTTTTTTTTTTTTTTTTGTTAATTTTTTTTTTTTAAATCTAATTAATGCTGAAATTTCCTGTCAACTCTTCGCAGACGTAAAATATCATGAGCGACAAGGAGACCGAGAATTATGAAGGTTGATTAAATTTAAGTAATATTTATAACAGCTACGGCGGTCTGTCTTCCGCTGTAGTCGCAATTTCTTCCACAAGTGTCAGTTTTATTGATATAAGTTTAACCGGTATCTTCTAAGCCTCAGCAGTCAGCAGGCATGGTCCATCGTCGATTGTGACGTCATTTACCATTTAAGGAAGACAGCGACACCGTCTTCCTGGTAAATGACGTAATAAATAAACAAATGACGCCCAACTATCATATACATAGATCCTGGACCCAAACTAGAATTCTCTGTATCTAGGAACCCAGGGACTATGAGGACCATGGACACAGGACAAGTACTGCGCTTTTTTTTTCGTAAATATTTGTCCTGTCGCGGAAATGGAACCTACCACCTCTGGGTTATGCACCAACCTGCTCAATCACCACACCACCGAGAATGTAATACAATAGGCCTCTTCTACTTCTTACGAATCAGCGTAAAGTCACATAGTCACAAATACCCTAACGTACAATATACGGTACGGTACGGTCCCTACCGTATTTGGGTTGTTCCTGTTTGTCCCCGCGTTTGTCCCCTCGAGGGGACAGATTGTGATGTGGTGTTTCAAGAGTTTATCTAAAGCTATTGACACACCGATCTAGCTAACTGTAACCACTAGTACTATTAGTTATTCTGTGCCGTAACATTGTACTCGTGTCCTAACAATCCAGCCCGCGTGGAAACCCTAAGCTTAGGTATTGTTAGCTCGAAGCTTAGAAGCTTTATGTGTAACGCAAATTGGAATTTATGCCGCGGTGACACAAGTTTGTTGCGGTATTTAATTACTGGGTAAATGCAGGTTGACTTTAAAATAATTGCGATCGATTCATTACCTACAGTCTACGCTATTGTTTAGGAGGAAATATTTTTAGAATGCTTAGTTTTGATTTAGACCTCAAGCATTAGCAATTGCGTTCACTAGGTGGACTGGACAACCGATGGGGAAGAAAGGTTCTCGAGTGACGACCACGAACCGGAAGACGCAGCGTAGGCCGGCCCACTCAGTGGACCGACGACCTGGTGAAAACCACGGAGAGCCGATGGATACAGAAGGCAAGCAGCGGCTCAAAGTGGCACTCTGTGGGGGTGGCCTATGTTCAGCAGTAGACGTCTTCGGGCAGTTGATGATGATGATGATGAGGTGGACTGACGATCTGGTGAAAACCGCGGGGAGCCGATGGATGCAAGGAGGCTAGCAGCCTCTCAAAATGGCACTAAATGGGGGAGGACTATGTTCAGCCGTGGACGTCTTCAGGCTGTTGATGATGATGATGATGATGATGATTAGCAATTGAAGATGTAAAGAAAATTACTACAGTATACTCGATACAGTCACGTATAGAAGTGGCGATCTATGCGGGGGGCATATGATCAGCAGTGGAAATTTTCAGGCTGTTGATGATGACTAGGCTACGGCCTTGCGAGTTTGTAGCAAACTTTAGTCCAGACGTGACGCTGTAAAGGTCGGTAGAGATCAACAGCATTAGCTCGTTAAAAAACAACCTGAAGTATATCTCATATCATATTTTTTTCAACACACTTGCTCAAAAAATGCATTTACAAAGCCTGTATACATTGTTCGAAAGTTAAACATTACGCACCATATAACGAAGCGTGCGGTAAAATAGGCACTCTCACCTAAGTACCTATTTTACCGCATCCTTCGTTGTATAGTGCCGTGTGTAACCTTTACGGTTATTTTTTAAATTCAATAAAACATACCTATATACGAATTTCACCAAGGAGTTTCACATTACGAGAATAAATAAGCTGAATGATCGAAACTCTTTGGAAGCGTTTTTGCTCAATATGTTTGTCTCACTTTAATACTTAAGAGAAAATGAAACTAGAGATGTAGTTCTAATTTTTACCACACGCACGTGGCGCCATTTGCATTGTAAATGCGCGCCATTTTAGCCTATTTTCATATTAGATTAGGAACATCAAAGACTGTTTGTTGTGACTTTCCCACTAATAAACAAAAGTTTGTTTCATTACCTACTGAACTGTTTTCTCGCAAATATGTTGAAAAACGTTGTATGATACACGTGCGGAAATTGGTTTCTACAAACTCGTGACTATGGTAAGCTATCGACTTCGTCTCGGGCTTACATTTGTCTACTCGTTTGTAAAAACCAACTTACCGCCCTAATATCATAAATAACTATAACTCTAGAAAACATAATTTCAGAAATGACAGTAAAACCTACCTATAGGTAGCAGGTTAGGTTACTAGGACTCTAGAATCTGAAGCGTGCGTAATACGACCTCGAAACCGCTCACAAAAACCTATGTTTAATATCATTAAAGGCTTCAACAATGAAGGAATCACAAGATATAAATCACATTGCAATAATTAAACTAGCTACAATACTAATGATGTTAACAAAAAGTGCTATGAATATGGTAGATGCGTAAAAACTCGATTCGATTTACCAAAGAATATAATACAGATATAACACAAAATGTGAGTTAAAAGTTGCCTATACTGACGGACATTCTTAGAGTATATAGTACATTACTGCAGCGGCCAGCAACAGAGGCATTGATGGACGAACGTGTAAATGTGGGCCGAGGCGAAGCCGAGGTACACATACGTAAGTCAATCAATGCCTAGTTGTGGTCAAGGCTTGTATAGTACTTTTCTCAAATAATGCGCGGAAATGAAAACTAAGTAGTAACGAGGCTTTTCATTTGAAAATAATTTTTCCCACCATATAGTGTTATTTTCTAATAAACAGCTTTCTATTTACAAGCCAGGTCGAAATTTAAATAAAACCTTTGATAGGGTAACCTATGGTTGGTCCTTGGTTGCCATGTTTCGGAGTAAAAGATCGTTCCATTTTTGAATTACACGACAGATATGAGTTTTGTATGTAATTTATTTGGCCACTAAACCACGACAGATATGGATTTTCATACAACTTTTGCCGGCCGCTGCTCACCAGTACAGCAATTTCGATTTATCCCGAAGAAAGTTGTCAAAATAATACTCACATTACCCAACCATGTTTAAGAAAAATGATTATACCTAGGGCCAGACGTAAGTTAACATAGGTATAATAATGTATTGCCCGACTAGCGAGTGACGGTTTCGAACTAGTGTGACACAAAAGACACCACTCTAGGGCGAACTAGAGTGGTGTCTTTTGTCGAACTAGCGTGATTTCGAACCTGAGTGTGTCGCACCAGCGTTCAGCATCAGTTACGAGGCTATTTGAGAAATACCTATTTCAGAGTAATTTTTAATGTAAGTAAGGAAAATTTTTAATTATGCGAGCGGAATTTGGTGATACTGCTATGCAAATCATAAAGTGCTTATTCTGGGCCTATTAGATATCTAAATACCGACCTACGATGGGTAGATGTTTGAAAAAATGAATTAAATTATGCAGAGTATGTAATTATTATAGTTTTAGGTCCAGCTACTATGTAGGTAAATATTTTTCGATTTCTTTTTCTTTTGTTTACTTTGACTTCCTAAGTATTTACTTTTTTAACAATAACCGTAACGGTTTCTTTCTTTTTTTGGTCTTTCCTATTTTCTTTCTATTTCGATTTTTTGTAATTATTATTTCTGAAACGTTGCAAGAGTGCATGATTTTCAAATGCGTGGATGGCAGCTTTTTAAATTACCTGTAGTTATCGCTTCTGCCCGTTACTCTAATCTTGTGCAAGCAAGTGGTCTCACAAAAACTTTGATACGTTGAGCCCGATGATTCAGCAGTTTCTTACACCTAATCCTATGTCTCGAAAGGGAGGGTTATTATAGTCCTGTCTATTTAGGCTATTGTTGTAAAAGGCCTTGTCTAGTGCTTTCGCTAAACCCTTACTTTGGACAAAAACTGGTTACAAGGTTTTGAAAGGTTTAAGATAGGTAATTAGACTTTTTTGCAAAGTTCGTCTAGGTAGGTACCAACGCTTTGCCAGTTATTCTGCCGTCAAGCAGTAGTGTGCAAGCACTACTGTGTTCTGATTTGAAGGGCATTGTAGCAAGTGAAATTACTGGGCAAATGAGAATTTATGATCATTGATAAGAAGTCTCAGGATGGCGTGCGCAGTGCAGTGTCACGCAAAACTATATTAATATAGAGTGCCCAGTGACACTGCAATCTGTTAAGGGCAGCCGTGACGCTTAACACCAGCGAACGATTAGCTCGTCACTTCATTCATTTACATATAAAAAGACAACAACATTTTTCAAAATATCTTTAACGTACAGAATTTTTTCATGAATGATGACGTCAGGATGAAGTATATATGGAATAATATTTTATTTCAAAACTTAAGTAACATATAATAAGTATACTAAACTAAACTAGACCTAAAAACTAAACTAAACCTAAAAACTTTAAAACTAAGATATAAAACTAAAAATAACAATCTAAAGGAATCTTGAACTATCTATAGACCGGCAAAGGTCTATAGATAGTTCAAGCAATCCGTGGAATCAGGCAACGTTCCCATAATGCTGGCAGCGTTACCCCGCTGTATAGCGAGGCTGATCCTTTGACCAAAGTAGACGCCAGCATTATGGTCACGTGCCGATTCAACTAAACGCCCCGCTAAATCATTAAAGATTTCTATGGCACCCGGTCCCCATGGCCCCATCGTCTCTACGCCAAACGGCACAAATATAAAACCTCTGTCAAGGTTAGAATACTTGCGCCGCTTGGCGAATTCTGCAGCCGCAGCAGCGCCGCCGGCCTGGTGTGATGTGTCCGGAAGATGGGACGGTGCCAGTGTATCGACACAAGTGGCGTCCCACACTAAAGGCCGGCCCATCTTCCAGGGAATGAGCGTCATACCATCGGGCCGTTTACCGTCGTCACGAATAAGGCCATTGGGCTCTAACACCGCTGCGACGTTGACGTTTCCAAAGGCCCGACGTATGACGTCATTCAATGCATTATGGCGAGGTATACGGCCAGCACTCTTACTGCATGATAGGCCATGGTGACCGAGACTGCTGACCTTTTCACCGCATTTGCATCGATGGGGAGCAACACAGGGAGCACCGATGCGCAGTGATATGGCTAGACGGAATGTGTTATTGTCAAGCAGTGTTCCTAGATGGTGCGATGGTAGTGCCTGCAACCAAAGACCGGATTCCCAGCGAGAGGCAGCTAAGAGACGAGCACGCTCTGTGAGGTTACTGGACGTATCAACTAGGTTCTTCCGTTCCAGCTCACAAAGCGGCGCGTCCCACTGCCTCTGCGAGGACAGGTCTTTGGGCAGGCTGCTATTTGGGCAGGCCATTTTCCAAGAGTTAACTGCTTCGGTTAAAAATGAAATATCCAAAGTGTCACTACCGTCAGATAAAATTGCATTTACTAAATTTTGAGTGCTTTTAACCGAAGACAGAAAAGCTGGTAACGAAACGCTTGAAATTTTGCGAATGCCTAGGCCTCCCAACCGGATCGGTAGTGAAGCCTGGCACCATGTCCGTTCATCCAAAGAAATGTTAAAAATGGAGGTGAGCGTATCCTTCACAATGTTGTCCAACTGTTGTAATAAATCGGGGTGATTCCAAAGTTGGCAACACCTTAAGGAATACGTAAATTTAGGTACGAACAAGCAAAACCTAATAATGATAAATGCCATATGGGCGTTAATTTTGAAGAGTCTGTCCGAAACCGACCGAAAATTTTGTATTTTCTCTTCAATGAAGTCTGGAATAGATTCATCGAAAATTGGCGAGCCTAGGAGGCGAAGAGAACTGTTGTCAATAATTTTTATGTACAGAATGTACATAAAAATTGTACATAAAAATGTACAGAATTGACCCTGTTACAGTTTTATTATAAGTATAGATAAGTAAGTACTTACTTATAGATAATATTAGTATTTCTAAGTACCGACACATCCCTTATCAGTAATTCTCACGGTATGTCCAAGAATGATAAATGTAATAATAAGTAGGTCATAGCTAGAGATAAGTTTGTTGATCGAACTTCCATAGCGTAAATAGCAATTAATTAAAGATGTAGGTACCGGCCGCCTTATTCGAATTCTGAGTTTGACTTGTAAAAGTGCTAAAATTAGCATATTTGAAATAAATCGTTTGAATATATGTATTTGAATTTGAATAGCTATACCCGGTGTTACTTTTGTTTTATCTTTGCCAATTTCAAACTCAATAGACAGACATCTATTTCTCTGCTTGATAAACGAGGTTTAGAAAAAAGGTGGTTATTATTTATAGCAGTATCATAGATTAAGTAATAGTTACAAGCTATCACCTGCAACCCCGTAATTTAATTCAATTCGATTAATTTTATTCAAAATACAATTTTTACAGAGTCTGAAACTTAATTTTTTTTTAAATATGTGTTGACATTTCTAGTAGGTACTATGGGAACCAGATAAGTAATACAATACTAGTGAACAAGAGTTTTTTTTTATGCGATTGAATGACGTGACGAGCTAGTCGTTCACTTGATGTTGAGCAACACGGCCGCCCATAACAGAACGGCCGGTTTTTGTGGTTCAACAGGTGAATATCTGGTGAAATAGTGGCAAGCTCCTAAGAACTCTGTAGATATTAGCTATTTTTGACTGGAAGAAGGTGTAACTCATTTCTCCTCTAAAACCTGTTTCCTCCACGCAAATAAATAATTGTTAACCCTGACGCTTATATTGATCTCGAGATCAGATACACAATAAAGTTTACTGAACAAGATTCTGCAGATTGTGCAGCGTGCATTGCAGTTTTAACGTTGGATTTTATTGGCAGTTACACTATAATATCATATTGGATATTCGCTATTGGATATTGTAATGTTGCTTACGTAAATGGAGGTAAAAAGATTATGTGCAGAGTTAATATGTGAAAGATATCTTAATTACATTACACTGAATTCAGTCGCCTAGTTAGGATTCGGGAAAGGGAGCCTACTTACTACCCAGTTAGTTGCCGAATTAGGAACCGATTTAGGAAGGTGTATAGCATTTAGTCGTCACTAAACGCTTCCTGAATCGGTTCCTAATTAGGCAACTAACTGGGTAGCAAGTAAGCTGCCTTTCCCGAATTCTAACTTGGCGACTGAATTGGGTGTAATGTAATTGCGGCATTACGGCACCCGCGGGAAGAGATGGGGTGGTCCTATTCTAACGCTGGGACCACACGGTTAATTCTAATCATTAATTTCTTACTAATAATTATATAAAAGAGAAACGTCGTCTGTTTCTCTATTGTGCGGTTTTCACGTTTAAATCACTGTGTATTGATTTGCAAGGCATTTTTGACATGCATTGCTTACATCTAATTATAAGTACTTAGAAGAAGGCACTTTACAGATAATACGGTGACCACTTACCATCAGGTGGGCCGCCTGCTTGTTTGCTACTCATAGCATTACAAAGATTATGGATAAGTATCTCTCTGTCTACATAAATATACATATACCTACTTATAAATAAAAAAGTTTTTAGTACATTTTTTACTTATGGTAGTATTGTTCAGTGTAAAAATCAATATAAATGAGTATTCCATTTCTATTTTAGAATACCTAAATAGGTACCTTGGTTTAATATTGTAATGTTTCTTATAGCTTCTTCTTTACAGATGTAATCGAAGCTACGAATAGGAGTTTTCTATTCTGCATTGTGCCGGATTGCTGGCACCTGTAGTGGGAAAGAGAACTTCTTATTTTTCAAACGTGATAGGCTTGCTGTATAATATTTGACATTAAGCACTTTGTGATGTTACCTATAATAATTATGCTTAGTATCTAAAATAATTTAATTTTCTTATTTTATATTAAGTAGGTACCTTATATCATCTTGACTTGTAAAAGTGCTAAAAATAGGCCTATTTGCAATATTTTTTTGACTTTTAACGAAATACTGCCGATGCTTGATAACTATGTATTAAAAAGTAGATTTAAAGGCCCAAAGGTGTGGTAACTAGGTCATAATTTACCAAAGAGGTTAATTGTATACATAGATGTCTTTGAAAATGTAATTTACCCAGATATTCTAGCTCCTCAGGTTCTAGCCACAGGCCGTTCAAAGGCCCTTCTAAATTAGGGTTGCCAGATTCAAAAGCCGAATACTAGCGTAAACTAGGAGTTGTGGTTTGAGACTCATATTGTGCAAATGACAGCTCATTACACAAATAAACTATTCAACTGTCACGGTTTGAAATCTGCTAGCTTCGATACTGTAACAAACGCCTAGTAACCCTATCACACACCTGGCACACAGATCCTATAAAAAAGTGGCATTTAAGCATTGAGTTACTCCAAAAAAAATCAGTACCTAATGGCGGGTGACCAGAATTTTTTTGGCTCGATAAGTTTTTAAGGATATCTGCCAACCCTACACAAATTGAACTGAACAAGGAATTCGTAAGATCAAACAACGAATCGTCAGCAACTAACGAGCGTTCTGAATGCAGTTTATGTCAAATAAACTGACACGTGGCACGACAATAAATAGAATTAGTCGAGTGTTGGTGCCGGCTCAGTGATGAGAGGAGCGGTGAGCGATTTAATCCAAAACGCTGCTACTGGTCAACTAATTCAAGGTCGTTCAGTGAGCTATTGGTGTTGGTATCTCTGCGGGATCAAAAAGTTATTCGCCAGAGAACTAATGTTACCGATATAGCTCAGCAAGTTAGCAAGATGAAGTGGCCATAGGCTGGCTATATCTGCCAAAGAACCGATAACCGTTGAGGCAAGTTATAGACTGGAGATCGTGAATAGGCAGACGTAATGTTTATACATTCAATACAACAATTATCGCTCCATCTCATCGTCATAAGACGTCCTGCGGTGAGATGGAGCGATGATTGTTATATTACATAAGCAAAGTAGGTGGCAGTAACTGGAAGAATAGAGATGAACATCGGGCTTAGTGGTGTGCCTTGGGAGACGCTTATTTCCAGCAGTGGACTAGTAGTATACGCTGATGATGATGATGATGATGCTTAGGGACCAAAAGAGCATATGCTTGTAAGTAACATATAAATTTAAAAAGATATTGAAGTGTATGTCGGTGTCAAGTACAGAGCCTGAATTTCGCCGCCTGCGAAGCGTAATTTTTTTAGTGAACTGTGGTTCCAAGCCTTTATTTGAATAATCGGAAGAAGAAAAGAAAACATAAGTTACTACTAACTTACGAACTAAAAATACTTCTACACCACTATTATAAAGAGGAAAGATTTGTATTTTTGTGTGTATGTTTGTAATGAATAAACTCAAAAACTACTGTGCTGATTTCAAAAATTCTTTCACCATTAGAAAGCTACTTGGAGCCGCTAGTATCTTATACTTTCCTAGAACAACTGAATATTGTATGTGTAAGTAAAATCATTTTCTCGAATCCATGCTTTATCACGCTACCTCCTTAGCACCATCAGATCACCCTTAATATGAGCAAGCGGTCAACTCAACAGCTGCGTACTAGTGGATTAAACAATTGATTAACAAGTGCATCCAGCCTGAATGGAGTGGATGCATCAACGGAATTGCAGATGCATCAACGAAACAGCACAAATGTATCAGCGAAACTGCACGTATGAGACAACAGCAATGGAAGATATCACGTTAAGTATGTTTAAGTTTAGTTATGTGGTAGTTGATTCTGTTGTGACTGTGAATGTGAGTGTGGCGTAGCAGTAAGCCGTTCGACTTTCAAACTGATTTACCCAGGTTCAAGTCGCGGCCTATACCATTGACTTTTGGAGTTATGTACGGAATTTGCATTCGCTCTTATAAAGGTGAATAATTTTCTCTAGAACTTATGGCTTTCAGCAAAAAAAGTGAAAAAGGCCTTGCGATTGGTCCCTCTTTTAGCTCACCTCTCAGGGTTGGGTACGTTTTAGAAAGACAGAAAGAAACCCTTTATTTGCACAAACTGTACACAGTGGCAAACGACAATAATAATTATGCTAAGCAACTAAAAAAGAATAACAGAACCTATTTCTAATTTAAAAACTTGCACAAAGCCTCCTATTCTTTCTACTTCTGTGTGCGGACATTGTTGCTGTGTATAGTGCTGTACAAAATGGTCTGAGCTCAGCATGTGCCATGGATGAATTCAGGGCGCTGATTTTCAGCCCAGACCTTGAGGGACGACGATACAAAGTTTTAGTAGGTATCTTTACCTTCTAAGGAGCCCAAACTCCCAAACCCATCCCTAAAGTCAAAAATTCTGCCCCCTCAATGCTATAATCATTCGTAGACTAAACTAGAAGGCGAAGGAAAACACTATAAGGAAAGCGGCTATCTTATGATTGCTCCATCTATCCTATTGACAATTCAAGGTCACTGAAACTACAAAAAGTAAAGTCTTCTGCCAAATCCCAAGCCGGGAATCAGGGAGCCGTGACACCGAATGTGTAAAGCAATTTCGCCTGAATTATTAACATGCTTGTCTGTCTTGGGAGTTCTGGTATTTTCGAGCTTCTTTTGAATTGTTATGTAAATTCAATGGGATCACGTTGGTTTCTGATTCAGATTTTGTAAATGTTTTTAGAAAAGTTATTTTATGAGTTTTCAGGTTTGAGATTTTTTGTCAACTTCTGAAAAAATAGCGTTGTCAAGTTTCGAACTATAAGTCTGAATTGAACGTAGCTTCGTAGCGTGCGGTAGGAAATCATGAAATTATTGATTCAATGCGATCAGCCTTCGGTAAATAACAATTAGTTAAAGCAAGTCCACCATCATTAAATGAATATGTTCCAATTTTAGCATTGATGAGAATCTTTTGGCTAAATATACTGCAGTACTTTCATCATCATTAACAGCCTGAAGACGTCCACTGCTGGACATAGGCCTCCCCCCAAAAGCGCCACTGAGCGGCTGCTCGCCTCCTGCATCCATCAGCAGTACTTTACCCCAGGGCAATTTTTCCTCCTAGTACTTACCATACTCGCAAACGCCTATATCCTATTTATTCTATAAAACGTAAAATTATTGTGAATAACACCAGGAGCACCTTTTAAACTTCTGTTTATTCTTGTTCCTTTAATATGCATCGTAGGTTTATACTAGCAAACCATGAGTTTTTCTGATTCAACCATCCGACTCCTGCTTTCCTCCAATCACGCGCGAGCTATTGCTGCCAACCAGGAAAGACAGTTGAAAGACAGTTCACCTGACTTATTTTTTAAAACAGGAACTAAATAATAAATTATGTATATAGGTACCTATAGGATATATTTCGTTCTCGTTATTATGTTCTATATATTAAAACTTATAGAATAGTCGTATTAATATTTCACAGACATGGTACGCGAAGTAATGCTTTAATATCTCAAAAGATCCAATCGGCACAAGTGATTCAATTGAGGAAGTCAATGGAAATAAAATAGATTCTTTAGTTCATATCGCGTGCATTGACCTTGCATCAGTAATATCTGGCGACCCAAGTAACCTGTAACACGTGATAGCGCGAGTAGATAAATTAGCAGAGGTTGTCTGAAGGACTATAATACTATGTTGTTACAACGAGCTTCAAATTAAATGAGAAAGGGGTTGATGCTCAAAACTCACGCGCTACAAAATCTATTAAACACTGTACCTATCAAACACTACAGAATGAAAGAAAAACAAGTAAGAACTGAGGCTTTTGCAGTAGTTACTCGTAAGTTCAGAATAGACCAGAAACGAGCACCAAAAACAGACTGCCTGAAATACTCAAACTTATTAAGCTTACCTTGTACGTGGGTACCGAAAATAGGTAGTTGATTTGGAACCTTTTAACCTTCTAACTTGATTATGTACAAGTGCCTATATGGAACGGCAACCCAATTAAAATATACGCACGCACGACATGCGAAATTCAGTTAGACACCGTCGACCGCGCAGCCAATATCGCACAAAACGAATGAACGTTCCAATTCGATTTTCGAGTTTTTGACAACCTACTCGATGTCGTCGCGACACGATGGACTTCAACCGGGCGCAATTACACGCCTATCCGCGCGGCAGTGCTAGTAACAACCAATTACACCTGACCCCGCCACCTCACCAACATCAACAACGGGCATAGCTCAACACAAAATTGTCTCAAAGCATTCTCAAATTGTTAACGGTAAACATTTACATACAAACACTCAGTAAGGAATCCCGAAGCCCAAATCCAGGGATTAACTTCAAAGGGCTACGCGGCAATTCCGAAAATGCGTTTTTATAGAACCCGCTACAAAGATTTTGTCAGCGAATCTCGGATGATATACGTACGGTGGCTCAGTCGATATCGTATCATGTTTCGGAGTTCGGAGGTAGGTCATTGGGCGGAATTCGAGGATAAACGTGAAAGAGGTAGGTATTAAAATATTCACATTGGATCGTTGAAAGATTTGGATGAGAAAATCGGTAATCCGGGTAACGTTATTGTAAGCTACCGATAAGCTGAACGTAATGGATTCTTACCATACGATTTGAGGTCGTTCACAGCATTTCGATCATAGATGTACTATGTTTAAATTTACTTTTGAGCTAGGCTAGTTTGCACTACTGCGACATGATTGTTCTAGAAAGGCCATTACTAAGCAAATTTGTTGTTTTCTTTGTGAATAGATACCACCACTTCTCGATATTTGACTGCAAGTCTGCAACTAACGGTGCGGTCGAAGGTATAGCACGTTGGCCCAATGAGGAGCCTATGGATATGAAATAGGAGCCACTCTTCCTTTAGGTAAATTTCAACCAATTTTTTTGTATGTATCTAAAATTAAGGTCTCCTGGCTTACGACTTGTTTTTAGTGAGTGTTTGGAAATTTTGAAAAAAGGAGCAGTTTTAGTTTTTAGTCAAATAGCTTATAAGTACGACATTTAAATTGAGAGAAAAATGTTCAGACTATAAGAAATTACATACTTAGGTATATAGTAATGAGTAGGTACAGCATTTCCTAGGATTGCAGATTACTAACAGAGTATACCAACCAGTTTCTTATCAAGTCACGTAAAATAGGATTCTGTAGCAACAGGTGCAAACGACAGCGTATGTGATCAAGGATAAACCTAAAGGATAATTAATTTTATTTTCAGGAAAAGGAAGTTAGGAAAACTCATTCCAACCTTATCGGATTTTCGTGGAAATTATCACGTGGAATAAATAGAGCTTTTCGAGGAACTTTATTATAGCGTTTAGCACCTTTTCTTGTAAAGTGTTTTAGTTAGATAGATCTATAAAAGTAGAAAGGAAAGCATTGGTATCATTATCATCATATAATCAAGTAGCTGTGCCTTCAAAACTGTAGTATGCTGTGGGTTCGATTCCCACCCGGAATAAGTATCAGTGCATTTGTGTGATGAACATAGGTGTTTGTTTTGTTGGTATTATATTCTATATCATTATCATCATCAACAGCCTGAAGACGTCCACTGCTGAACATAGGCCTCCCCCAGAGAGCGCCACTTTGAGCGGCTGCTCACTTCCTTGCAGCCATCGGCTTCCCGCGATTTTCACCAGATTGTCGGTCTATATAGTGGGAGGGCCGGCCAATGCTGCGTCTTCCGGTTCGTAGTTGCCACTCGAGAACCTTCCTTCCCCATCGGTTGTCAGTTCTACGAGCAATATGGCCTGCCCATTGCCATTTCAACTTGCTAATTCTAAGAGCTATATCGGTCACTTAAGTTCTCTTGCCGATCTTCTCATTTCGGATCTTATGTCGCAGGGAAACACAGAGCATAGCTCTCTCCATAGCTCGTTGCGTAACTTTGAGCTTACCAATTCTGTTATGGATTTAATAGTCTCCAGCGGCATAAAAGTGAGAATAATTAAATTAGCAACGAGTAAAAGTGCTTCATGCGTGAAGTATTGAAATTATTTTATGTGAAACACAATAAAGTATGCTTCACATTCGCACCTGTCAAAAGTAGTCTGCAATGTCTGCAATATAAATATTCGTGCATAAATTAATATTGAAAATTATTTTTAAAACTTGCATCGCTAAAGCCGATATCTGCTATAGCACTTTAACATTTAACATTTCAATCGCAGGCGTGCTCGATCCTACATTGTTTTTAGCATAAATTACATATTTCACCTATATCCAGTCCAGTCCAGTTCAATAGACATATTCCGTTGTTATCACGAGTAGTTTGTTGGTTTAATAAATCGAGTTTATTCATTTTATTTTTTGATGTAATAATATACTGATGCCAGTTACAGTTCATGAACTCGTGTCTTAAAAATTATATATTCACTTGTTTTTTGCCGACTAGCTTTGTCATTGGCAAAGCCATATCCAATATCATTTACCATTCAAAGTGGCTACGCTGCCAGCATTTTGAGCACGTTGTCTACACTAGTAGTAGTTTTTAGATTAGTTTTGCATTATACTGTACAAGTTACAGCTTATAGTTCAAATAGTTTACCACAAAAAGCATAAATGACCGCTATAGTCTGCCAAAAATATATCAACGTAGTTCTGCGTTCTAAACGTTGTACCAAAATAACCAATTTAGCAATGGTTTAGATGAAATTAAAAATGATTATCCAAGACCACAATATTTTTTGGTCTATAAGTATGTTGAACAATACAAGTATGTAGCACACTTCGCACCGCACATTTATATCGGCCTCAAGGCTTGATTGTACTAGCGAAGTACTTGGTATCAGAACTGGCAAACTCATTCAAACTGACTGCATGCACTAGTACAAGTTGATATTAATCGCCTAGACTTTGCACACTACCGCAGTGGTCTCCACTCTCTACGCAATTGATGGTTTTTAGAATGCATTCTCATTCACCCATTCATATATTTCATCTCTGACATCACTAGCAATAGGAGCATTTTAATCTTATCGTGCTGCAGGTTCATGTAAGCACAATAGAGTTATTGTGTGATGAGGTCAATGTCAATAATGTCGATATCAACTTTGCGCTCATCTACCCTTTAAATAAACTTTGTTTATCCTTACGTTACGGTCATATCAAATTGATGACGGAATTAGTCGCCAGCGATACCACAAATAAATTAATTATCATCTATTTGTACTTAGTACATAAATAATCTATGAAAGTAATAGATCATCTAAAAACTCCAGCTAAGTAGACTAACTACTAAAATTGGTTCATAGACTGAACCATCCATGTTATTAATGTGTCAAATACTAGTAATGAAACCTGCCATTACCTCCAAGCCTAGTTTATTTCCAAATCCATTAACCCTGCCTGAGTGGTTGGGAATATTGAACTATCCGAGTTTATATATGATCTACCCTTTTTCATGGGGATGCATTCTATTCGTGCATTTGTTGAATTTGATCCGGCTTTCAGAATGTTTGAGACTTTTTGTTAATACTCGTATACGTAGGGTTGTTGTGTGTCTACTGTATTAGTATTTTTAATAATGACATCAACTGGAATATCGTTTTACAGTTATACCTACCAATTTTCATATCATAAAATTAGTATTTTAGCATTATAACTGCATGATTTAATTATTCTTCTGCTTCCTCTGGTGACTCGACTCAAACTTTTACAAACAAAAATTTAAATCTTTTGTCCTGTGTCCAACATTGAGTGTATTGCTGCGTTATTCCTTTCCGTGCAAGGTTGTCTGAAAGAGATCGCTCCGAGCGATACCGAAGACCTCCTATTGTTACACTTTGGTTAAGTTTGTTCACATAGCTTTTAATTATTTGTGATGTGGTGTTTCAATAAAGAGTTTATCTATCTAGTGTCAAAAACTATGATTGTGGTATGTGTCCATATGGGCGGTGACTACTTTCCATCATGGTGCGCTTTTCCATCATGGTGGGCATCATGCTTCTTTATACCCTTTAACATTAAAAGCAAATGTGTTCCATTGTAGTTACTACGCAGTCAGTTGCAAAAAAGATTCTGCTGCTCATCTTCATGTTTATTCTTCTCCACTCGTGCTCACGGAACACTATTTCCTATTCTATGGTCATTGGTTACGCTAGTACCGAGGTATATTTATTATTTTGTATTTCATTCAATTCCTCAGATCTACAGAACATGTCGTTTTAACATTGATTTTCAGGGTGTTTGTTTTTGGCACATATATTCTATGATAAATGCACTCATGAACTTTGTCCAATAGATTATCAGTGCCTTGCTTTGAAACTGCATGATCGGATTTATGTAAGCGCTTCAATCTGGCGATATTCTTATTTCAAAATCCGGTTCAAATTAGGTATAAATAGAAAACATAGTAAACATCATCGAAAGCTCGCAATCATCATCATTGATAGGATGTCTGAAATCCTTTTATTTATTTACCTTTCCATATTCATCGATAGGTACTTACGTAGGTTCTCTACCAAATTATTCATATGAATAAGATCTCTAGGTTGTCATAAAAATGCTGATCAAATGATTACAGTTTTGATTTCATCGTTTGGTAGTTCTTCCATCAAATACGTACACAGATTTAGTTATTCTAAACATATTTTATTGCTATTATTAAAACTCAATTTATTATTAGCTCCGTGAATATCAAAGCTATCCCATTTGCATAATTATTTCTTCAACGAAACGAAATTAGTCATAAGTCGATTTTACGATTCACTTTATTAGAGCGTAGTTAATTATTCTAAGTTTCTCTTATTTAATAAATACCCAATAGAAAAGTACGTAGACAATTGCAGACTTACTATCATAGACATAGGTATATATTACTTCGTACTAACTATCGATAAAAATTTAATAATGCATGTCGGTAAACAAGATCCGAAAGTTCAATGCTCTTTTGGCAGCGGAGTCTCTAACTCAGTGTACCATCGATGGCGATGCAATATCGGAACCTTGGCGAGATACAATAGCGGACCTAATATCAAACAAGGAGCAATTCATTGTAAGATCGGAGAATGTAGATATAGAAATGCAACGAACGCTAAGCCCGGGTAAGCTCCGCTATTGAAAGCGTGGGTATGAGACAAAGACCCCACGTACAGGCAAGTGACCACTGTGACACGTCGGCCGGTATCGGCTACTTCATTATCTTTATCTATCGCAGGTCTCGCTGCACTTCAATCACAGATCCGAGGCCGTTCTAGGCTGTCGCACTCGCCGACATAACACGTGCATTACTCACGAAATATTTTCATAAAACCGAACACAAACGCACCCGTCCACCCTTCCCCGCGACCCCTCGGAGCCAGCAAAACCAGTTCAGTTCGTGCCCGGCTGCCGTGCGCGTCGGTCGCCTCGTCTAAGGAGTGCCTACGCCGCGTTGAGTTACGAAAAAACAGCAAAACCAAATCAGTGCTGTGGATTCCAACATTACCAACCAGAATAGTGTTCCAGTGAGATTGTGCCGTTCCATATTGTGATGTTTAGTGTCCATGGTGTTATTGTGAAGGATTTCTCTTGAATAGTGTGGGACGGGTACCGCCTGCCGCCGGACGCCTTCTCTCTCCGATCTCGGGATATCATTAAGGTATTTATTGTTACACCGGCTCATTGTTGTAAGGAATTCTTTCTACGAGGCTCTTGAGTTGAATTGATTGCCCCGATTGGGCTCCGTATGCGGGTGAAGAAGGTACGAGGGAGTTGTAATGCGTCGATATTGAATCGCAGATTGCGGATGGTGTTTGTTGGATTTGCATTGTAGATGCGCGCGGCGTGCAGGCCCTGTAAACAGTGTAGGCAGCCTCCGGGAACCAGTTCCACTCCGAGTGGGCGACTATTAATTAGACGGTCCAATGTAACGGTACACGGTACCCCCCCTGCCACTTAACGATCATTTGATAAGTTTCGTTGTTGAACTTTCGTCGATTCGTTTATAATTGACTTAATAACTGTTTCTGTGGTCAGATCTCGTCGCTGGAATGGCAGGAGCGTGAGATTCCGTTTGATAACATTAGTTACGCTCGCTGAGCTTTTGAATCGATTCTTTATTAGATTTACCAGCATGTAAAATCATACCTGCTTTTGCGAGGTATCTACTTTTTTTTATCGAAGTCGACTAACTTTGTTTTTATGGCAGCAGGGAACGGGATCATAAAACCGAGTTACCGAGCAAACCATAATTTTCTATTACACAGCTTCGTTTGCAGTTTCCCAAAACATATTCCATTTAGCTATGTTCATATTATTACTATATTCAATCAAAGAATTCTAACATAAATTAAACATCAATCAAACTCCAACAAAACGTATTCCAAATTCAAAAGCTGCTGTTTATCAAAGCAGCGCAATAGATGGCGTAACTAGTGGCAAAACAATGAGCTTTCCCGAATTGGTAATCACGATCCAACAATTCGTAAGGGAATCTATTGCTAATTATACAGAACAAAGTAATAAATAGCTTTGTTAACCTGATTTTGAGCCGAAACAGCAATCACAAGAACTAATTTTAACATTTCAACTAGGTAGTACAGGTAACAAACAATTTACAGTTTTGAACAACTGAATTTACACCGGCTATTATTTGTTCCACAGTAACGCAGATATCCATGATACAGGGACGTATTTATACTGCTAAATTAACTTCACACACAGTCAAAATACAACACAACCACTATCTCAATGTTTCCTTTAGCAATTTGATTGATTTAATTACTGAATAAGCTATTGAACCACATCGTTCAAGTTTTTAAGGATTGCAGTAGCACGTTAGCACGACATTTTATTATTTCTACTGAAATGACGTTACCTAGGTACCATAAAGCGGGAAACGAGGGCGTTGGTTGCGTTCATAAATATTTTTGGCGTTTGCGTTCTATGCATTACGCCAGAAAAGCTTGATATAATTGTTTTATTGATTTTCACGTAATCAGAGATGAGTACCTATGACATAAACAGGTAACACGAGCGTATTTTATTCAAAACACACGTTGATTTTAGTACCTATGTTCTGTAAGGCAATCTTCATCTTCATTCAGTTCTATTCTCACTTTTGAAACAATGTCGGTAACCGAAACGTGTTTTATTATCCGAATTTGAATACTGTATTCGGATCGCATGATTTTATAGACAATTTAAGGGTTACATTTACAAGATGAAACCGTTGATTTAATCGTAAACCGTATCGTAAAGTCAATATTGATGGCGGTCGGGGCGCGTGGAAGATAAACTTGTGGATTTTGAATAATGTGTTATCTTTTATTTGTATCTAGATTTTTGTGAGTGAAACGTAATTTTGGGTCTGTCTCTGTTGACAGTACCTATGTAAGATTTTTAATTCATGCACTGAATGCACTGATGCGTGGTCCTTTGCAATTCATTCTTACTTGAAACGATTGCACGAGTCTCAAAATATCTTTTCGTCGTAGATACTTACGCAACCTATATTAAGTCACATAGAAAGCCTCTAGTCTTATACCATTACGTAGAAGTTTCTTTGCTATAAGCAAAGAGGAAACTTTTAAAGTATGTCTGTGAAGATACAAAGGTATTGTTAATATTTACAAAGCTTTAGATTAGCAACCCACTGAATCGACAACGTTAAAACTTAGATTAATCAATATATTTTTTATTAATATCGGATCCTAGGGCTTAATTAAACCGCACTCTTTCAAAATTCGTGCTTATTATTCGTTATAGCCCTTCTAAATCAGGCTGCATTGCTTATTTTTATCGACTAATAAAGAATTAAGTTATCGCTAGCTTTATTGTTCACTTTTCGATGCACGTGTTGCGACTCGAGCGGTTTCCAAGGATGCCTCGCGGCGTTAATTTACTGCGTAAAAAATCTCAAAGGCCGGAAACGTGCGTGTCACATCGGTAGTTGTCGAACAGATGTTGACATGTGTCGTAGCTGGCTGACTGGCTGTATGTGGCGCTCTGTGGTCTAATTGACTAGGGAAAAAGTAAAAACGTGAGCTGCGTTCCATGTTACGCTCTATCGGAGGGCGCGTGAAACGGAACGCTATACGATTGATGCGATGGGGTGCGTTCGAATTTTGATTTATGCGGCTTCCTTCCTGCGAATAGAGATTTCAAATTTCGTTTTTAAAACAAGCATAGATTTTTTCTATTAGTTTGTTTCAGCGTTGCCAACCGTACGGTAATTACGGTATTAGTACGGTCATTTCATAAGCTTGTTAAGCATATTGATCTAGGGGAATAAAGACGAATACGTTTTTTTTTTGGCGGGAACGCGAAAAAGTTCACGTCGTTGCATTGTATTATTTTACAAAACTTATGCTTTTTCCAGTGTTAATGTTTAAAATTGGTGGCGTTTTACGCATTAAGTGCTGAATTACGAGCATGAGTGTGGGAAGTGATTTAATGTAGTGAAACGTGGTTTTTCGTGTTGCTTCCAAAATTCCATAGAAGCCTCTAGTAAAGTTGCCACCACTTTACTAGGGCATGACTTAGAATGGATTATGACTACCTGACTTAGACTGGACTATGACTACCCTGACTGACTGTGACTAAGACTTGACTTTACGTGAAATATTCCATAATACAATAAAAAATGTAATACTTGACACTGGCTAAATACACTACGTGTGGAGCCAAAATATAAGAGAAAAAAAAAGACGAATACAGGTAACTCTACGTTCAGTCACTTGTTTTTACACTCGTTTCTCTATAAAAGGCTATGAAAAGTACTTTTTAATCTACTTGTATTATCTACCTTTGTATGTTTCGAAACTTTGCCAAAGAAAATTTACGAAAAGACTATAATATAGATATGTAGCAGCACAACCGAAATACAATTTTAACTTAATCGTCTACATTCTTTACTAGATCATTTGTTAAAGCGATGGTTTAGGTGAATCTAACATTAAATTAAATAGCTCCTTAGGGTGTAGCCAAACTGAATAAATAGGTCCCTTCGGTCTAATTAAATCATATTAGGTTATCTGTTACTAAATCAATTAAGTCACATCACATACCAGTTACGATAACTATAGAATGGTCATCTGGGTGGACCATCGGCTTACCATCCACGTCGTACCTACCTACTTATTTATAGGTAAATAGGTCGCTATCAGAAACCGACATAACCAAACTGGCTTAAATACTTATTATGAAGACATACCTACTTAATGTATTGGTGTCTTGAAATAAATTACATTTCATTTCTTTATTATTTTCTTTCTTCCCTTCTTTAACTTTATTTCTTTCTTTCCTCTGTTTTGTTTTGATTCTTTTACTGTCTTCATTTTGTTTAGTGTAACTTAATTGTTATACGGTCGAATCAAGATTTCATATTTCAAAGCACTCACTCTTAAAAGCAATACCCTAAACCGTTATTTCCAATCCAAAGCTGGCTTACAACCAAAACAGTTTTAAAACCTCGAAACAGGCCATCCAAGCTTGAGTACGTAAAGTGGGTTCTTTCCTTTATTAAGCCATGAAGATATCTTAAAACTTCAAGTGTTCTCCGGATTACTTTCTTTAGGAATGCAACGAGCATTTCTGTCTGATTTGAAATTACCTGGCGTTTTAAATGCTTTAGTGTTATTGTGTGTTGTTGACATTGTTAATGTTATGTTGGTTCATCATGTCTCACTCAACTCAACTCGCCCATCTTGGCTTAGACGATTTTTCTAATCTTCTTGTCCGAATTTAAAGTAAATGTGAGCATTGACAGTTCAAACGTAGATTCTGTAAAGCAAAGCATTACCTAAAGCTCCAAAATTATCTTGGTATATAAAGCATAGCATTTTCCAGGACCATCAAGTAAATGATCTAGGCTTTGAATTCGACTTGTGAAAGTTTTCCAATATTTAATGTGAACCAAGTGCACACCAAATTTTTAAAGATCTCTGCAAACGTCTGGTCGTAGCAACGCGTGACCAAAATACTCAAAGTGCAGCGTTGAATGGCAATGCTGCTAGCATTTTGGGTACTTTGGCTACTGGTAGATGTTTTTAGATTAGTTTTGTTAAGTATTATATTGTTAATTTTATAGTTTAAGTTTTGTGCTAGTATATTTAATTAGGTACTTGTTAGCTGACTGATAATTATGAAGTTTAAATAGGGCGACGAGCGGCAAACTCGAGCAAGACTTTCGTCATTCCATCGTCGTTCAAATCCTATCTTGGTCGCTGCGTTTATTTACTGGACTCTGTAAAAGTAAACGACTACCCGCAATTAAGATTTCTATCTGTTATTCCTTCTTTTCATTCTACATTTTGTGCCAAGAATCTGAAATCGCATTGAAATTAATTTACTTTCAGTCTTCCTTTGCAGAACTGCAGCAGAAAACAAAGCTATTGGGTACCTAAAGCTAAGTTAGTTATTTTGATTAGGTACATTTTTTACCGATCTTCGGTTTTAATAAATGTTTTCATAAACATGCAGTACGACTGAAGTCTCAGTACTAAAAATGATTATTTGTATGTTTCTAACTTACTGTAATCTAAGTGTGTGTAAGTGGTTTGATCCACAGACCTAGAATGTTTTCGTTACGTTTGCTCTTATGGGTGTTGACTACTTGATTCTAAACCATTATGGCCTTCTGTAGTCGTAATTTTAGATATCAGTGTCTCCCTTACTAATAAATTTAAATACTGCATAACAGCGGAATAGTCACTCGGTGTCTTTTCTTGTTTTATCTTTACTTATTTGAGACTCGATAGAAAGAAACAAAACAAAAAAATCTTATTGACAGCTTTACTTTTAGGCTTTGGAAGCCTAAAAGTAAAGCTGTCAATAAGATGTTTTTGTGAAGACTAAAATCCTACAAGTACTGCTCTAGTCAACTAAGCCAAAATCAGTTTCCACACATTTCCCCCAACAATAAACAAACTAAGTGTATTTTGTAATTAACTCTACCGTTGACGTAGGAAGTAAAAACATGGGAGATGGTGGCTCTTAGTTTTTTACGTCCGCGGCCGATGCCGTGTCATTTGAGTCATTCGAAGCTTCAGAGAAATGTTTAAAAGCAAGTCTTTCATTTAAACTCATCGTATAAATTGGCCTTTTTATGGTGAACTTATTTTCACTAGATTTGTTGATGGCTTTTTCGTTAGTAATCTATTATCAAAGCGTGCATAGGCGATAGTTAACAATAGTATTTTTGGCGCAAAAGAAAACCCTAATTGGGGTATAATACTAGAATTGCTCGATTATGAAGACAAGAAAATTACAGCATTGAAATTAAGATTAGCCAATTGCTAAATTGTATTTCAAGTTAATTGCTAACACTATAAACTAACTCCGATAAAGACCAAGTCTGAGCACCGTAGGTAAGGATGGGGAGAATGCAAAAAAAACTCATGGACTTATGTCCATGAGTTTTTTCATCAGGGTGAGAGGGAGTTTGCCTTTCGTAAGGTCTTTCGCGCCACGCTAGTCTTAATGACATCATTCGCCGGGCTTTTACCACCGCCAATGTTGCAGCCATTCTCGAACCGAATGGTCTCATACGTGACGATGGTAAAAGACCCGACGGAATGACTCTGGTTCCCTGGAAGATGGGGCGGCCTTTAGTGCGGGACGCTACTTGCGTCGATATTATGGCGCCGTCACACCTTCCCGAGACACACGTTAGGGCCGGCGCCGCGGCTAATTCTGCTGAGCAGCTAAAACGGCGCAAATATAGTAATCTCGGTAGCGGTTACATATTTGAGCCGTTTGGTGTTGAGACCCTGGGTCCGTGGGGACCGGGAGCTCATCGCGTTTTCCAAAGTCTATCAGAGCGCCTGGTCGACGCGACGCGTGACCAAAATGCTGGCACTTATTTGGCCCAACGCATCAGCATTGCAATTCAACGTGGCAATGCGGCCAGCATGTTGGGTACGCTACCTACCGGTAGTGGGCTAAAGCACTTGGACTGTCTATAGGCCATCGCGGCTATTATACAGTCCATAAGTGTTCTTTGTAGTAGGTAGTGTAGCTAGTTTAGTTTAGTTTAGTTTAGTTTTTATTATTGTAGTAGTTAGCTTGAGTAATAAAGGCAATTTGCCCGTTAAAAAAAAACTCCGATAATATATTAATTGACATCGTTTAGGTCTCACATAAATATTTGGTCTAGACTATATTACTAGCTATTACTGCAACAATTGACGTTATAATAATGAGGCTAGTCATTAAATCAAGAACTCCAAGCAACGCGACGTGTACACCTGTCCGAGAAAGCGCACTTACTGTATCGCCTAGACTTGAAATAAAAGAAGTTCCCACTATACGTGCGCTTGCTTTAGCTGCTTTTACATTTTAGAGTAGGTAATTTCACAAGTTGCACATTTTATTTTATTATTTTCTAACACCCGGATCACTGAGCCTGTTCTAGAGTGCGTAGGGAAGCTATCAAGCTACATTACAGGATCGCCTCCGGGCGAAACGGTTATAAGAAAGCTATTTTATTGTCTGGCGGCCTTTCGGCTTCGAAAATAATTTCGGTCCCCGTTAGGATACCCACTTCGAACTTTATCGCTGATGGAGATTGTTTCGGAATTATAGACGAACGTTTCAATTTATTGACACTCAAATCGCTCTGAATTTATAACGAAGGACCAAATGAAGACGTAAAAGAGAGAACACATAAAGAGATCCTGAAATTGCACGACCTAAGCTCGTGTAGGTTATAAGCCGGAGGGATTACAAAGCAAAAGAGCTTTTCAATCTAGCAATCAGCTGAACAAACGATCGATTTACGTAACACCGCTTTACGAGCTTCCCCGCACCCAAATTCCGCTGGAACACCCGACAATTTTGCTCACGCAAAAACTTGCAACGTACTGACTTTTCCTTTATAAATTCGGCTGGATTTGCGTGTCGAAGGAGTAATGTAACGATAACAGCGACACGATCGTTAAATTACGTCAGATTACAGAACGGTGGTGCGTTGAGACTGGGAGCCTCGCAGCGCGGAGGGTTTTATGATTTTCGCATGACTCCCAAATTGGCATGAGCGCTATTTTCGGGAACTCATTCGAGAAGTTTGCCGTCATCAAAGCGGAAATCCATGTGTCATTATATTGTTATGCCTTCCTTCCCGCGCCTTACACTCAGCCACACGTTACTAATACTAAGCTCAAGTGTTCACAATGTGAAGCCACTCAAAACGCAACTCGTTCAACAAAGCCTATTAACGTCATCAGAATATAATCACACTGGGATAATTCGAAAGTGTTGTACATTTTGCGACCCTTGTAATACTACTGTCAACGCTAGTAATAACATCAGGTAAAAATTGAGGCTGAAAATAGTCCCTTCGCGCCGAAAGCGGGATATCGGATCTCTCTTTCATTAATTGGCTCAAAAGACCGACCTAGAAAGCCGAAACAGATGGATCACGAAGTATTTGTCATTTAAAACACACAACGGAATTCGAACGTCCGGGTCCGGACCGATGATAAAAATTAGGCTCGCGTTTGAAATAATTGCACTCTTTTATTTGGGTCCCTATCTGGATACTTCGAACGCAATCAACTCGGTCTTCTCCGTCTCTTGAGTTGAATTGAGACATTGAATTGTTTGCCATTTTCTTTTCTCTCCAATTTCGCGTCAATAGCAAAAGTAAAAAGGCTCGCCAATACCACCAACATGGAAGGCAATATACGACTTCGACGGAGAGAACCATTTCCTTTAATGTTTTCATGAGTCTCGAGAACTAAAGAGCGTGTAACATCGTATCTGTTCGTTGCCTTTTAATAGTCGAAGAACGAACAAACTGCCAAGTATTAAGTTTTATCAACCATCTGCACGAATGTCACGTCTTTATTACTACTTATTCTTTGTCCTCATGAATGCAGCGGCCGGGGAAATGAGACGGAGGCATGTCGCCTTCCCTTTCCGCGACTGTGGTCGCAGCCCCGGTTGAAACTTGAAAGGCAGGGAAGCGAGCGAGCGTCCCTTTCGGGCATAGGTGTTCAATACAATAAAAAATGGCGTACCTGAGCCGGTCCCCTGACATGTTTATACACTTTTCTTACTGTTGTGTAGATTTTTTTGTTACGTATTTTTCGATTGAGATTAAATCTGGAGCGTTATTAAAAAAGTTTTTGGCGTAATTTTCGCGGTTATTTTCGCCGTGTACCACGAATATTTGATAATTTTGCCTTTCGTCTTGCAAAGTCAACAGACTCTAATTTTGATCTACCTACTAATTCTATGTTATGCGCACGTGTTCTTTCAAAATGAAACAACTAACTTTAGTTTTTCAAAGTTATGCAATTACAGTTGAAAACAATTTAGAGGGTATTCGGTTTTATTGAAGGTAATTTGGAAGTTATGAATTACAAATGTAATATTTTAGCCGTTGACGTGATCTAGCTCAATTAACCAGGTTTACTAGCTACATGTTTTGATAAATGATAGGTTGACCTACATAAGAACCTCAATTAAGGTGTAGGTTACATTTATAGTTTGATATTATTTTCCTTTGAATAATGTTTGTTATTTTCAAGTAGTAAAATTAGATTTACTCAGGAATAACTAAGGAGTCAACAGGTAACTCAACAACATTTATTTAAGTTATTAAATTGCATAAGAAATGTATCATATTAGACTATGTAAGTAATTGCATTTTAACATAATTTGGGCTGAAATTAAGCTTTCTGTAATGCGATTACCCGGGGGATATTAAAATTTAATCGCAGGGTAATAATACTCACACATCACATATTTTGTATACGTCAACAATTCATTAATGATTAGTACCTATCTAAGAAGAAGAAGAAGTGTTAAAAAACGATAGTACCATTTTCTAGCAGTAACACTAACAAGCGACACTAAAAACAAATTGAATTCGAATGCTATAGAAAATGCTTGTATATGCGCGCAGTTTAAAAAATAAAAGTTCAGCGGACTAGTCACAGCACAGCTGACTCAGCGACACCTTACGATGGCGCTCTGCTCTTTTGTTCCCGTACCTTTTGCTAAGCGTCATGATTGTTAGCATTTTTATCTCCTTTCCAGTGCAAACAGTGAACTTTAGATTGAATTGGTCCATTGTCCATACTCCACACTTTAGTAAATGCACTTTTTCTTTTTTGTTTTGGCGCCCTTTTCAATTACTTTTCGCTGTACGATCATAGTCGCACTGGTGTGGTCAGGAGCTTTTTTAAAGAGCTAAAGTTTTAAGTCTATCAATCGGTAATTTAAGTTAATTGGTGGCAAGACTTCTTAGTCCTTATTTCAGTTAAAAATCATAAAATTAAAAATAGTCCACTCAGATCCAATAATTATAAGCACGTCATCTATGTAAATGTAGACTCATCACAATATCTGCGGATATACCTTGATTATTATAAATAACTTGTGGTAACAATAGCTTAAATAAATGAATAGACCATAATCATAGTATAAACCCCATTATCTCCTATTTAGACCATCTGTGAAAAGTAAAAATTGCCCTACATCTCACAGTTAGATCTGGCGATAACCTTTCGCTACATCCTATTGTGTAATCTGTTCTACAATAAAAGTTAACACCCATACAATACATCACTTACACAAGTTACTATTTAATAATCTATGACCTTATTCCATTGTTATTCTAACGTACAAGGATTAGTCAGAATATGTCGTCACTTTTTGATAGTATGCAAATTAAAATAGTCTTACCTGATAGCATGTAATGTAAGTAAGTATGTATACCTACTTGAGTGGAGATAGTAAGTGAATTATACTTTTTTAATGTCATTCTCAAGCAGGAAAAGTAGTGCTTACTGCCTATATTATGGTAATTAAATGCCAAATTCAATGCTATTAGTAAAATGAAACTTATCTTTTGTAAATGTTTGTTTGTACTTAAGTAATTGTAATTTAGTTTCTAAAAAACAACTAAATATCTTTTGGCGTTGATCATTCTGTGTGCTGCATAAACGAAGAACTAAGAATTTGTTGCTACCACGAATATGCCGTACTTTTACAAATTCAGACATTGAAATGAATCCGTAAATAAAAATATTTGTAAGCAACAAGATAAAGACACCCTACATATCAGGCTTCAACAATCATAAAGTAGCATTAAGTCAGCAAGTGAGATAAAATCTATAATACTTTATCCTTTCATGTGAAGTGGAAAGAGATAGCTACATTACATACATTATGGATGTAGAGAATAATTTACGAAGCTTTTAGCGGAATGGTCGTAAATCTTTTGTAGTCAATATTCACATCGCTTGCGCCCGCGCTGCCTATCCTATCCTGTTACGTTTATTATTCGTTTTAATAAAAAGATAATATTGATTAAGGTGATGCTTTTTTTGTAATATTGTATGTAAAAAAACTTATACTTAGTAATCATTTACATGTAATCCTATCCTAATAATATTATAAATACGATAGCTTGTGTGTGTGAATATTTGTTACCATTAATCTACGTAACTACTAAACCGATTTCGATGAAATTTTAAACGTCGATAGCTTATATACTGGATTAACACATAAGATACTTTTTATCCGCAGGCAAAACCGTGGGGCTCAATTATTCGCGGGTAAAACCGTGGGGCGCAACTAGTTAATTAATAATGTAAGTATCCAGGCGTCGTGTCGTTGTTTCTTTTATTTCTTGTTAAACATAGAATTTATTAAATCATATCATTAAAAAATAATATAATGTTATTTCACGCATTTCTGCTGAAGAGTTTAAACATAGAAACTGATTATACAGGCTATGTAACTTTGATTCTATAACTATAAATCAGTTTCTTTCAGTGAAATCTATTCCGATCAAAAACTAAGTAGTGGATTGCCTGTTATATTTTAAATAGTTAACATTTATAATTTTAGTTTGATTTTATGTATCTACAGTCGTATTATTATTCATTCCTCTGATTGTTATTGCTGAAATGTTTCCTGACACGTGTTACAATAACGTGAAAGCCCACTGAGGTAAGTAGGTGTTATGATTTTGTATATTGTTTTCTGTTTACTCTCTGAGAAACTTACTGTTCCTAAAATATATCAATACTTAGTGCCGTTCAGTAAATTAAATTAAAAATTCTATTACTAAAGTAAGTATATCAATAGTTCCTCTGAGACCTCGACAGAATAAGCTTCACGTGTGTGTCTTATCTACTTTTTATACGTCAATGTTGACGTTTCGAAGAATAACAAGGATTGATTCATATTTGTCACATCTAACATTAATTTCTTGTGGAGATTATTCGTCACTTTTATCAGACACAGTTTGTGTTAGATTACTATTAATATTAACCAAATGACGGATACTGTTATCTATTATGTGCTGATGCTGCTAATTTAGCCCACATCAGTCAAATATTTTAAATGTATGTACTACGTACCTACTACTACGCCAGTACATGCCTAGTAACAATACTTAGTATACTGAATATCTGTACCTAATAATGCCAGTAATAAAATTAATGAAAATAATACAAGCGCCGATTCCCACCCACAAATAATGTGCTGACTGTCGAGCTGTTGACTGAACTTCCAAGTCGCCATGCTCCAGTGCTATTGACACCACATACCTGCCAAACTAATTGAAATGTGTCGTAACCTCAGTCAGATTTAGAAATTGGGTCGGACGTGCTGTATCGTTCCGATGATCTATCTGATTTTTGTATATATATTCAACCCTATGCCGACTGAACTTAAAGCTATAACTGCAAATGACCGGGCAGAAAGCTTCGCCCTTATCTAGTAAACGTTAAAGGCGAGAATGCTATCTAAAGATGTAAAATTTGATTTGTTGGGTCGATTGTACTCTGGGATCCAATGGGAGGACATTTCGTACATTGTATCCAAGGGATACAATGTACGAAAGTTGCATGAGATCTTGAATATACGGCGGCCGGAATAAAAATGTTGTTTTTGGGTCTCTGAAATTGAGCTAATACTTATCTGATATATGAATATATCAAATACACATACATAATACTGATATGAATGATGAAACTGACGGGGAGAGTGAAACGAGGGGAGGTATTTAACTATTTATGGATAGTCTTAACTCAAATCCCAACTGTTATTTAAATGACTAAAAGAAGCTGTAGACATTCAACATTATTGTAATGCCCAATAAGGAGTACTAGAAAATACTAACCCAAAAGATTTAATGCCTGGAAATTATTGTAATCAAAATTACAGTGGTGATATACACAAATCAGTTAGTAAGTAGTACGTAATACGTATGCATTGGTAAACTCACGTTGGTTAGATCGATACAAAAAGCAATTTAAATTGTTCCTATTGTAAATGACGAAAAATCTACAAACAAACATAATTAATAACCAGTTACTCAATATTTTTGAGTATTAGTTAAAGTTTAAGTTCATAAGCTTTAAAGGCAACTTTTGCCTCAACGTTTCACGGACAAAAGCACGAAATTAAAAACACTAACGATGATGCACGTCTCCGACTTCATTTATCATTTGTAAGTAATGAACGCACTAATAATAGAGAGTTAATGTCGAGTGCCCATCAAACATTTTTTACATTTAACAACCATATCGCAATAAAATATTCCGAATTTCTGATTGCGGTTGGAAGAAGCTTGAATTTTTTATATTGGAACAGAGGACGATAGAGGAACATATTGCAGTGCCGTATAGTTATGATTAGTTATTCGACTACCATCAACAAATATGAAGAACTTTTACGCATTGAATATTACCAAACAGGGTATATGGTATTTGAAGAAACTTAAGCTATTCTTAAAGAGACAAAGGACGAAACAGATCAGGTGAATGATGCTCGTGTAACCATAATGGAATGCGCAAAAATTCAAGATACGTGTAACCACATTTTGTCTAGTAATCTATTACGCAAGTATAGTCATACAACATTATGTTCGAATAACATGTATGTAAGCGAAGCAAAAACGCTGAGCGACGTGTTCAATTTGATTTAAATGAATAAGAGAGCATACTAAAAATTTGAATGACGAAATTTGCTAGCTGTAGCTGCACAAAGCAAGCTAGTTAAAACAATATTTGGACTAAAGTTTTAATACTGTATAATAGACAAGACTACTAGTTAGAATGGTGCTAGGAGATATTTTTTAAGATTATTTACTAATTTTAATGAAAGAATATAACGCGTATTGCGCGTGTAACGCGCGTTGTCTTTCTTTCATCCCTGGAAATCCTCGTAGAGATTTCTAATACTGCAAGGTAAACTGTATTTCAAAATGAGACGGAAATATCGATAAGATCATACAAAGAAAGGGACACATAACACATTGGATTTTAAGTCTTTATTTTACACCTCGAAGACTAGGTTAAACTTAAACAATCAAAACTTGTTTACCCTGATCTTTTTGATTATAAACATTTGTTGATTCGTTAATTTCGTTTCATAATATAAGCAAGTGACCAGCCGGGAGTCCTACGTAGTTGCACAGAACACTGTTGCGATGCAAACAGTTATGATTTGTAAGATAGGTCGTCACCATTTCAGTTCGAAAGCTCATCGTATCGAATACCAACCGATCGAACGACTTTAGTTCGAAACACAAAATTGAAATATTATGGACACTTTTAGTCAGTCGGCAGTTTTCAGGTCAAGCCAAGAATAAAAGGGTCAAGACTGAAGCAGATAAGGCATTCTTATGCCCGCTTATAACTCACACCAGCCACTAAGGAAGTACAAAATGAGGTCGCAACCAGCGCTTCACTGTTTCGGATCATTAACTTGACACTTGGAATAGCTCAGAAGTGTTACAATGGCGGGGTACCGCCCACAAAGCGGCTCTGGGTTAAAGGTTGGATATCTTTTAAACGTTGGGCAACCCTGCGCAGTTAATGGAATTTAATGAGTACTTCAATACTGCAGAGTGCAAGTATTTCAAGTTAATCCGCTTTTTTCTTATTAATATTATACTTCTCACAAGGTAGGTTTTGCTCGCGATTGCTTTGTCATTTTTTGTCTACAGTGCTATTGAGCAGATAATTTAATGGTATGATAGATACTGTAGCGAAGTAACTAATGCAGATGTCAATCTCGAAAAGCTTCCTCAATGATTAAAAAAAGAAACCAAAATAATCAGGATGCTCTTACAATAAAACTCATAATTATAAAAACTAGCTACCTAATTTTCTTATACTTGCAGACACTAATATCACAAAATAGTACTATTATGCAGTTTTTTTCTGCTTTCAACATTTCGCTTTCTACGGGTATTTTAACTGACAATGACCCAAAGTAGTTCTACCTATAGAATAATTATTAGTAGTTAGCAATAATAGTTGTATAGAATATACGTAGTGTGCAAGCACTACTGTGTTCCGGTTTGAAGGGCATTGTAGCTAGTGAAATTACTGAGCAAATGAGACTTTATGATCTGATCACTCAGTCTAGTAATCTGATTACTAAACTGGGTGATGTCTCAGGATGACGTGCGCAGTGTAGTGTCGCGCGAAACTTTATTGTTGTAAAGTTCCGGGTGACACTGCAACTGTTATGGGCGGCCGTGTCACTTAACATCAGGTGAACGACTAGCTCGTCACGTCATTCAATCACATTAAAAAAAAATACGTCCAACTTCCTTGTAATGACCTACTCAAATCGCTTTATAGTCGTACCTTTGCATGATTGTGCAATATCTTAGTCAAATAAACAACAATAATCTTTATTGACAAGATAAATAAACATAATACAACGTTTTCCGAGTACATTTGGATATTGTTGTCTAACAGATCTGACATAATTTTCTCAACAGTGTGTTCTGTGATGTAGTTTAAAAAGGTAATATTTGTGTTTGGCACACTTTATATGAATCAATTTGAAAACTGACGAACATTTTCATTCCCAGACTAGCTGCTGCCCGCGGCGTTGCCACGCGTTGGATTACATAAACACCGATGACTGTCGCACGCTACCGCTACTGCTGCGAAAGTATGGCCTCCTTTAACTATACTCTTTGAGTATGGCTGTGGCGCACGATAGCCACCGGTGGCTGTGGTCTGTGGCCCGTTTGCGCCGAGCCAATATACGTCCAAGTTCCTTGCGCCAAATAAGCCTTTGCTCACCTGTGCTAAAAAAATAAGCTTCATATTTGCAATGCTCTGTTGTATTCGGTATTTCGTCAAACTTACAGGACATAGTATATAATATGTTGCCAGTAAAAAGTAATAAGTGTATTTTTGCAAGCGATATTTTTTAACAATAGAACCTATGAGATAAATTACATTTGATATAATTATGTGTGTGTTTCGTAGTGCAGAGTTACACATTTATTATATGTAGGGATACTTAGCGTTGTCAACAGCGAAAGTGGATCAAGCAGACCCACGATAATTGGTCCACCACCGCTTTTTATTGCAAATGACGAAAATTGCCGAAAATACAAGAAAGCCAGCGGTTTTAATGAATTACGGACCAAAATAGACCGGATTAAAACAAAGAATTTAGAGAGCTAATAAAGCAAATGTAAACATGATTTTGTTAGGGTTAATAACAACGGTTGTTGAGTGAACTGTCGGTCAGATTGATGCATCAAAGGAGATTGTTAATGGTCTTAAAAGTGAGAATTTTCAAGTTTGGTCAATACCCTTACCCATGCTGAGCCGACGCCCATTCCATACTTGTTTTATGCTGATCTTTTTTTTTTCGTAGTATTTATAAGTGTTATGTAGTTATAATATAGCATGTTTTGTACCTTAGTTTAAGTATTGAATAAATGTTTTTCTATTCTATTCTATTCTATTCTATTCTATTCTATTCTATTCTATTCTATTCTATTCTATTCTATTCTATTCTATTCTATTCTATTCTATTCTATTCTATTCTATTCTATTCTATTCTATTCTATTCTATTCTATTCCTTAGTACAAGCTTATTCGACTGTTCATGACTACTCGTTATCTGCGATCGTCAAATATTTATTGGAAATCAAGCAGAGCGATAACTTTTTTTTACTGGTTGGTAGGCTTGCGCTTGACCACTATCTCACGTAGGTCATAATTCTGTATGACCACTTTACGATTCCTTGCGCAACCACGCGAATTCCTTGTCTATCTGCAAAAATCTATTCTCTATGAAGTGAAAACGAAACCGCGCGAAATGAATGTGGAATTGGCGCGATTTGAACTGTCAACAATCATTTGTTCCACTGAGATGCGTTCCGAAACATCAACACGTCAAAAGTTACCACCACTTATGTCAATATTAATTATTCAAAATATATTAAATTAAATATATAATTTTAATGTAGGTAAAGTGAAGGCATTTCTGAAGGTTTTCTGTCAATTTTTAATAATTACCAATAGCTACGTTATATCACAACATAAATATAAGCCATTCGTTTATTTTAACTTTTACCGGTTTTGTGATGAGAAATCTTTTAGTCTAATTCGGAATGCACTTGAGGCCCGAGGGATCCAAAATCTGTCATAGATAATTTATCTTAGATCATTCAGTGATCATACAGAATACAAGAATTGTAGATTCCTTGCTGTGACACGATTTGAACAAGACACGATAACGACGTGGTTTCTGTATCGTGTGGAATCTGTGTTTTCATACAGAATTATGGCCCTGATGGCAAGTGACGATGCTAACTAAGATGTAACGCGCCTGCCTAGAAGATACAAGGGGGTCTAGCAAAGATCTCTTTCCATCAGCGTTAACGCCAAACGATAACTCCAAAATATGTGGACATTAGCTGTGGGTGTCGCTTTTCCGCAGGTAATGTCATTCCCATACATTTTACATAATACCGCGACACCGGCCCCCTTCATACCGGCCTTTTTATTCTCTCTTTAGTTTCTGAGATCTCTGGTCTGCTTGTCTACATCGTCTGCTTCAAGAATTTCCATGCATGAAGTTCTGATGACGTTCGGACATGGTTCATTTAAATTTATAAATGCGGCTCTTCATCACACCGTTAATGGTTATGGTTATAAACTTTCTCTGTTTTTTTAGTTAAAATGGCTTTTAAGTGGACAGTTCATGTTAGTTCTTGATTTGTTTCTAAGAGTTTAGATATAATAAATGGGTGTTATGTTATTTAGAGCAGTAACTAAACTAACCATGCCAGTAAAAATCCAAGAATAGGATTCAAGTAGGTAGGTACCTAATACAAGTAGCCGTTTGAATACTAGAAAGCATGCAAAAAAGCATCCGTAGTTAAAGTAGCCAATGGTTAAATACTCTAACATGTCAGTGTCGTTAGAGTTTTAAACGGATTAAAAAACCCACTCTAAAGGTGTTAATGCTAACAAATTCTGAAAATTTTAACCATTGGTTAGAATTTGTTGGAGTTTTTAACCATTGGTTACCCTTAACTACGGACAGAAAACCCCACCCTAAGTATTACATGGAAAAATAAATTATAAAAAAAGAACAAACTTTTATTCGTAAGGCCGGATTTCCACCTGCAAGAAAACTTCTGCAAGAAGTGTCCGACCGTCTGTCAGACTGTAGCTTGAACGTGTAAACTATTGTAATTGTAATTTACACTAGTTTAGGTACATTTATAAGCTACAGTCTAGTAGACGGTCGGACGCTTCTTGCAGAAGTTTTCTTGCAAGTGGAAACCCGGCCTAACTGATATCGCTTTGGCTTTTTTTTGATAATTCAACCATTCAACCTATCAAAGGCTTGGTCACTATTTATTCAGTCTTCAAAGCAGACAGTGCCGTAGTGTAAGAGTTTCCAGATTAAATTGCCGAAAACAATCCCAGCTCCGTTGTCTGGTGCCGGTCTAGACAGTTGTCATTAGGCATCTAGATTTGGTGTAGGGCCAAGTCGCAATAGAATATTGTAGTTATTTATCGACTGGGCGCTAACCACAGATAACCCCCAATAGATACCGCACGAAAGACGACGACCGCGCACCACGCATTGGCGTAAATGGGTCTATATAAATCACCGCTTCGCAGCACGGCCTTAGTTTCGGCCAATTATTAGAGTTCATTATTAGGGCGTCACTCGAAACAGCCAATAATAGCGCATTGGCTCCAGTCCCCGCAACCCGCGCCTTCCGCCAGTTTTGGTGAGCTAGGATCCGAGCAAAAATTCCGTAATGTGGTATCTATTGGGGGTTATCTGTGGCGCTAACTAAGCTCAGCAAGTTGAAGTGGCAGTGGGCGGGCCACATCGCTCGTAGAACTGACAACCGATGGGGAAGAAAGATTCTCGAGTGGCTACCACGAACCGGAAGACGTAGCGTAGGCCGAATTTTCTTGCGTTCTTTTGCCAATAATAGTTTAATTACTAAACGTGATTACATTAAAACTGATTTAACGTAAAAAATACAATGTATCAACAAATTACGATTAGAAGTATCTCTTAGATATTATTGGGTTAGCGACAAATGGCAATAAACAAATTTCGTCTTAGTTTTTCAGTGTATTGCCATTTGTCGCTAAACCAATGTAGGTGATACTTTTAATTGTAGTTTATTGATACATTCTATTTATTTCCGCAAAATTAGTTTTCATGTAATCACGTTGAGTAATTAAACTATTATTGGCAAAAGAACGCAAGAAAATTTGAATTTGCCGCGCTAGTGTAACGTTCCACCTTAATGGAGAAAACTATTTTATGTTGGGATATCTTGACGGGCCAGCTTCTTCTGCTTTTTTAACTAACTAAAAAGTTAAGAAATCAAACAAAATCAACAAGACATTAATCTTTCGAAAAATCGTGATTTAGACAGTACAACGCCATCTAGTATCATTTTTCATTCAATCTAAAACCATAATAAGTTTAATATAAAAAAATTAAGAAAACCGTAAAATCAGAGCGCAGGAATCAGGACATAGGCTGTTAAAGTTAATACCTATTCGAAATAACGATAAGATCGTAGTAAGCAGAATGTTACTGCTCGTAAAAGCATAACTTGAGGTTAGGGTTGTCAAAAATCACAATTGTCACTCAGGTATTAATACGAAAGAGAAAACATAAACAGTAAAGTGATACTATTATTTCTGAAAGTTCTTAGAAAGCTTACGATTTTATTTACTAGCAGCTTACATCTTAGCTTAAACCCTATCTCATTTCTCTAATTTACTGTTTAGAAATTGACTTAGGTATCTGTGAATAGACTAAATACATTCTTCATTCTTCTCTGTTTTTGATACTTAAAAAATGAATTAAAATTACTTCACTGATCAGCTAATCTGGATCTACAATCATAGGCTTCAAATGTCAGCTAAATACATAGAATTTCCATCTTTTTCGAATGGCCACCCAGCTTCATAACTTACGTGTGGCAACCCTAATGCAAGCTTACTCGGCACACATAAAACCACGTATCGGATATCTGAGCTATAAACTTGTAATATAAAATCGCAACTTGGGTCTGTTTGCAAGTGTTGTTTTGGAATACAGTGTGAATTGTCTTCGGTAATAGCGTATGGCATCTTTGAATGAGTTAGTACCATTTGATCACAGGCCCGTTCTGTCACAGTTTAAAAATAAATACATTTTTTACATATTTTCATATTCTCCGTCAAACTTTTTATTCACCCGTTAAAAAGAAAACGTACAGGTTTAATGCTTTTTTTTTTTTATGCGATTGAATGACGTGACGAGCTAGTCGTTCACCTGATGTTAAGCGACACGGCCGCCCATAACAGTTGCAGTGTCACTCAGAACTTTAAAACAATAAAGTTTCGCGTGACACTGCACTGCGCACGTCATCCTGAGACATCACACAGTCTAGTAATCAGATTACTAGACTGAGTGATCAGATCATAAAGTCTCATTTGCCCAGTAATTTCACTAGCTACAATGCCCTTCAAACCGGAACACAGTAG
The DNA here is from genome assembly GCA_910589525.2 of Ennomos quercinarius. NCBI lineage: Eukaryota > Metazoa > Arthropoda > Insecta > Lepidoptera > Geometridae > Ennomos > Ennomos quercinarius. The sequence goes on along the minus strand of OU342513.1, from coordinate 5,090,077 downwards.
TGCTTGCACACTACTGCTTGGCGGCAGAATAACTGGCAAAGCGGTGGTACCTACCTAGACGAACTTTGCAGAAAAGTCTTACCACCTAGTAAAATGTACTACAAGTTACAACTACATAAAGTAGAGTCAGCTGAAAAAGCCCTATCACAGTAATCAAGGCTAAGTACTAAATTAGTTCACTTTGAATCTTAATTAAGTGGTCATGGACTAGGTGCAATCTATCTAACCATTATGTGGAAATCTGGGCTTTGTTTTTTTTTTTAAATTTTTTATTATAAGTATTTGTCATCTGGTTTTAATAAATAATCTATATGGACAGATCGGCAAGGCAGTTAAAATGATAATGAAACGATACCTTAAAGTTTATTAGTATGTTTAAGGAAAACCTTCCCCAGCTAACTATTCTAATGCTATGCCGCAAAAATCAAGGATAGCTACAGCCAAAACCATTTATCCAAACACCATATTCTCATAGTTTTCTTTTGGAATTGCTCTCAAACTTTCCTCGTCTGAGACGCGAAATAGACAACAGCCGTTTACAAAACTAACTCCAAGATCACCCGGAAAACGTTTCCAATTTAAGTGAAATCTCACCTGAATGTAAACAAAAACAAAATTTCAATTTGAGTTACCCTCTGGGTTTTGGATCGGGCGGGTCTTGCAAATCCTTCTTTGATCGACTTCTCAAGTCCTTTCCCTCCACGGTTCAGTATTCAGAGGGCGCGCCCTGCCCTTAAATTACCATGTAACTAATAGTTTTTGTTAGTATGCCTGGCGTATAAGCAAACTTGCTTGAAGTAGTTGAGTCTTCAGCTTTTTCGGCTCTCAATAGTCTCACTATGGAGTGAAGACGTGAAGGAACCTGGAGTTTATTTTTTTTACTTTTCTTAGAAGTTTGTTTTATTTGGAAGGGTTGCTGATGAGTACTCAGTTTCTGACTCGCCAGTAGCGTTCTGGCAAATTTATTTTTAGGTACGCAGTATGGTATTCTTTTGTCACTAGGATTTACGGTAAACCTTAGCGACTAATTCACTATAACGAATAAATAAATGAAATTATAAAAATATACCATAATATATTTTTACTAGGTAGGACTTTTCTGCAAAGTTCTTCTAGGTAGGTACCACCGCTTTGCGAGTTATTCTGCCGCCAAGCAGTAGTGTGCAAGCATTACTGTGTTCCGGTTTGAAGGGCATTGTAGCTAGTAAAATTACTGGGCAAATGAGACTACGAACTGATGTCACAGTCTAGAAAACTTTTTAGACTGTGTGATGTCTCAGGATGACGTGCGTAGTGCGCAGTGTCACGCGAAACTTTAATTTAGAGTTCCGAGTGACACTGCAATCTGTTATTAGCGGCCGTGTCGCTTAACACTAGGCGAACGACTGGCTCGTCACATCATTTGATTACATAAATATCTTATTCGTGTAAATGAATAATTTGTATGGTAAGAGACCACGTCTCAGTGCCATAAGTCAACACTGCCAAACACACTGATGGAAAACCGTTGTTTTAAGGCTCTGCGGTATTTTGGACGAAAAGATGGGTCGAATGAGTAGCATAGATTGTATCAATCTAATAGGGACACTAAACAGTAGACGTGGTCAGATTGATTTAATAGACCGATATGATCGGAAATCTAACCAAGGTTCTGAATACCTGTTTCTTACAGTGAATTTTATTGCGAAAGGAAAAATTAACTATGCAGCAATACTGGCAATACTCAATTTACCAGCGATAAAATGTTAAATTGTCACGAAACGAAGTGATCTTGATTATTCTTGTTAAAATTGCTATACAATTCAACTATTTCATACCAATTAGCAGAATTGAAATATGTCAAATTTGCATAAATAAAGGTGTGAACATACTGTCTGCCATGTCACGACAATAAAATGGCTTGTTGTTGAAAATGTTAAGCTAAATTTACTTTAATGTTTGGAATTTAGTTAGATTAATTAGTTGTTTGAATTTGGGTGACGATGTAACTTTTGATGCTCTGTTCAATGGAATGGGCATTGGTGCATTTCTAGTAGCGATTCTGGTCGAGCGGAACCGGGCCGAGTGGGGACAGAGCCCAAGAAACCGCTAACATTAATGCTTTTAACCAATGTTTCTTTCTATCAGTCATCATCAGCATCAGCCCGATCCGTTCCCACTACTGGCATACCGGTTTTCTCGCAGGGAGAGAATCTAGGCCATAATCCACTACGCTGGCTTTCTTTCTGTAGGTACCGTATTTTTTTAAGACTGTGGGAATTACTTCACATCAAGCCGGTAGACGTCCACTGCTGAACTTAGGCCTCCCCCATAAAACACCACTTTGGACGCTTATCACGGGGAGATTTGCCATCACCATACTTGGCAGGCGGTTTGGTGATCGCTGAAGATTTTAATGTACCGAGGAGAATGCTCATTCCCTGGATATTCCCTTCGCCGGCTCTTACGGCACTCACGGGAATTGCTTGTTTAGTATCAAATATGGTGATCCATTTCTCCAACTATTGAAGTAAGAACATCAATTTGTAAACTATTAAACAATCAATAGCAAACATGCAATCAAAAGTAGCTCAGGAAGTTCAATTAAAAAGGGTCTTCGTCTAAACATACCGTTTTCCTGTTTTCCGATTGACATATGGTTACTATTCCCATCCACCAATACGTAATAATAAATTCCCCCGAAATCCTGTTTACTTATTTGACATTTAACATTCTGTTTTCAGATCGGAACACACTTATATCTGTCGTCAGGATATTCTAAACAGTCATTTTCATATATTTAGTTAACTAGGCTACCGTGGACAAATTTTGATCGATTTTGATATGTAGCCCCTTGGTTTAAGGAATTAATTTGCTTGCTTAATTTTCAAGTCTATCTGAATTAGGTCCGTGTTTTTATACACCGGTTATTGTGCTGTCGATATTGTAGATCACAATCGAATTTCAGTCTTCCTTCACAGTGATAAGGTTTGGTGCAGTTTTTGTTGTTGTTCAGAAGGCTGGTAATGAGAGTATTGCATGTTTTTACGCTGAAAGACAAGAAACAAGTTAAGAAAACATTTGTGGCGTTAACTTTTTGTATTTCGTTAGTAAATCGATCAGCGGGCGGTTAACTAGCTTTGTTATGGTGAACTACGTTTATTTTTGATCCGATGAATTTGTTTACCGAAGTTCGTTTAGAAAAGTGAATTGGGCAAGGTTAGTGCCCTTTCAAAAGCATATTTCTATTTTTGAATAGCTTAAAATTTTTGGATGTGAGATAAACAATTAAACGTAGTGTAAAACCGTAATTTCTACATAGATTTTTTTAAACAAAGCTTTGAATGTACCTTTTTTTATGTAAATGAATGACGTGACGAGCTAGTCGTTCGCCTGATGTTAAGCGTCACGGCTGCCCATAACAGATTGCAGTATCACTCAGAACTCTATGTTTATTGGTGTTGTGTGACACTGCACTGCGCACGTCATCCTGAGACTGTGTGATCAGATCATAAAGTCTCATTTGCCCAGTAATTTCAGTACCTAAATCTTTTTCTTATTTATGGGCTCTGATTTTGTCTGTGGAGTTAATCCCCATCGTTCTGTCTTCAGCCAATGCTTTGACGTCCCGATACAGCATTACATTTATCATCTCCTTTATCTGAATGCTATTTTAGGCTTGCCTCTTAATGATTAATAATTGATGGCATAAATTGATTATTTTCGTTCGAAAACTTAATTTTCACAACATCTAATGAGTAAGTACCATTCGGTCACAGGTAGGGATTGCAATCCGGAAAATCGGATCCGGTAATCCGGCGGATCCGGCATAATTTTACGTCTACCGGATCCGGTACCAATGCACCGGATCCGGTGACCGGATCCGGGATGCCAATTTTTGGTAAAATAATCGCACTGCTGCATGAGTATAGGTTACTTTAAATGCATACCGGTGCGTAAGATAATTAAACTTGGCTTGGGTTGACGAAGTTATAAAAGCATTTTTGTGATGATTGTGCCATTCATTAGACAGGTCCATCATGATGTCTGTCATAAGAATGATACTTGTTAACATGCTCAGTCACATGCTCAAATACCTAATTATTGTGAAAATCAGTGGATTAAGTAAAGTTGATTATGTTAAGAAGAAAGAAAGAAAATACATTTATTCAAGGCATCACACATTACATTTTTACAACATAAAGTTTGATACTTATTTTATAAAAAAAAACGACAAATAAATGCGCATTGCATGGCACTATGATATACACAGCATAAAATTAAAGTCTTAGTCATGACCGTAAAACTAATGGAAAACTGCTAGATTTAATAATGTGTACTAAAGTTGATCTAAATGTAAAAACTGGAAGCCTGAACCACCCATTACGTTAAAATTTGACTATAGTTACACTGTGGAAGATTTTTAATTGTTTGTTTAATTATAACATCGGAAATAAAGTTGATACACATAGTAGTTGCACATAATATACATTTTTTTGCTATGTATATCTCGCATATTATGTACACTCACTTGATTATCTCATAAACAGTCCATTTTGAAACGAAAAGGGAAAAATAACCTGATTTGATCAACCTGGCCGGACCCGGCCGGATCCGGCCGGATCAACAGAAATTCGACCGGATCCGGCTGGATTGAAAATGACACCGGATTGCAATCCCTAGTCACAGGCCCGTTCTGTCATTGTTTTGCAATCTCATACGATTAGTCACACTTTAAAAAAGTTCAATAAACAAAACATTAATAGAAACGCGCTGCAATCGGGTCAAGGCGCCACCGGAAATACACTAAATAATTTATTTTTATATCTCCCGCAATTTTCCCGTATAACTTTCAGTACAAAAAGGTACTCCGCACCGAGCACCACTTGAAAAAAGTAGGGAATAACGCGGTATCCTACAGGAAGTCGGCCACCGGAAGTACTGCCTTCCCGGATGTACGAGTATAGAGGGCGCTGCCGGGCGAACCAAATTGTATTTGGTCGTGGAGGGTGAAATCGGAGGCCACACAGGCCTTCTAATTATTTATTAAGTGCGGTCTAATTTTTAATGTTCTACCCTCCTTTGAATTGTATGAAGCGGCCGCTATACGGTTTTAAAGTTTCTACTAAATATTTATTACTTACCGAAGCTCGACTAGCCGTTTTAACCGATCGGGCAACGTTCCCTCTGCGGTTACTAGTTCGATGGGTGACCGTTACAAAAAGTTGTATTTACAAACTGGTTGTCCCGGCCCGGCTTCGCACGGGTTAATTAGTTTTACGTTCTAACTCTGTTCATGGGAAAAGGGAAGCGAAAGGGAAAAGATAACGGATCCTTTCCCCTATCTTTTTCCTTTTCCCTTTGACAGAACGAGTATAAATAAACAGGTAACTAATCAAACAATATACAAACAAAAATGTTCTTGCATAAATTACATCCTTGTTTCTTTGTGCAACCCGCACTTGGCTGTTGTAGAAAACAAAAAGTATCCTAAATGTTATTCTGAAGAATTAGCTATAACCATACCAAATTTCAGCGAGTTCATTAGTTCCAGCGTGATGAGAGTTCAAAGGGACATACAGCCAGACAGACAAAAAATTAAACAATAATTGTTTTTATATTTGTAAAGAAATTAATTAGAATTATTAGGAAATTTTTATATTTTTAAGAAGTGTACTTAATACAATCAAAACTTTAAAAAAGTATTCAAGGTACACACAGATTTAGCCCAGTTACAGTTTTATTACATGTATAGGTAGAGATGAGCGCTACCATGCTTCGGAGCGCACGTTAAGCTGTCGGCTAGACAGAAGCCTTTCATCATCATCATCATCATCATCACCAGCCTAAACACAACGTCCATTGTTGAACATAGAACGCCACTGTGAGTCGATGCTCCCTGTACTTTGACTAGCGGGGCTACCGTCTAAGCCAATCGTAATCGATGAATGGGCTTCATTTCGTCATTTCCGGCAAGATGGCGTTGTCAACATCTCCACCCATTAGTATTTTCTCACTATTTCTCATTATTATAGTTAATCAATGTTTCGTCTATTCAGTTCTCCGCCTAAGGGATCATAATACCATTGGATGAGGATTTTACACAACCGGAAATGACTAAATGAAGCCCATTCATCGATTACGATTGAGTTACACAATACAGGGGCAGGTTGTCGGTCCACCTATACTTGCCCTAGACTATTGGCTACGTCTTCTTAGTATATTAAATACGTACTTACATATTTTGTAATTATTAATCAAATACTTCTTCTTCTGTCTTCTTCTTAGTACATTAACCTTTTTGTTATATCAGTTGTACTTACATACCTCTCAACTTTAGTAGGTATGTTTGTATGTATGCAAAACCCAAAAACCATTAAAGCAAAGAGTAATCCTCTGTAGTTTGACATGAGAAAGAGAAACTTGCGCAATTTTGACAAATAGCCGCCAGAACAACTTGGCTATAGCGGCTCCAACTAAAGAAATTACACCCCTTAGGGCCCTTAGATCTTTTCGTCTAAGCACATAATTACTCTAAGGGTGGAAATGCACAAGAGACAATGTTGCTATAAGAAAAAAAACTTTATTTTAAATACAATACATTTGAATAAGTAATTTTATGTCATTTTAAATAATACTTAAGATTTTTAGCCACCTTTTAAAACAAAAATTCCGGTGTGGAATGTGGATGTCGCTGACGAGTCATTTGATTTGAATAAAAATAAATATACCTAATTGCAATACTGTAATATGCAAGGATAGTTGCCTAAATAAAGTTAGCTGTTTTTGACATACAAGTTTCTTTAGCGCCACCTATCGACTGTGAAAGAACATCTTTTTTCTAAAGCTTGACGGCTGATAATTTTGCAGTTATCCCTCTATAAGTAACAAGCGGCTCGCCCCGGCTTCGCACGTGTAGTGGTGTAGCCTATGTTACTCAGGGTGAATGTAGCTTTCCAATGGTGAAAGAATTTTTGAAATCGGCTCAGTAGTTTTTGAGTTTATTCATTACAAACATACACACAAAAATACAAATCTTTCCTCTTTATAATAGTGGTGTAGATGTACATACAAAACAAAACATGTAAAACATTTGATTTTGAGTAGGTACGTCATAGGGAGATAAGTAGGAAATTAAGAGCTTACTAACTTTACGCGGACGATCTGGTGAAAGCCGCGGAGAGCCGATGGATGTAGGAGGCGAGCAGCCGCTCAAGGTGACGCGCTCTGGGGGAGGCCTATGTTGGCAGTGGACGTCTTCGGGCTGTTGATGATGAACTTTAGTGCAGAGTGCACACGGGCATAAGTGTATTAAGTTAAGCTTCGCGCATTGAAGTTGAAGGGTACGAAAAAGTTTGCTTAGGTACCTACATTGAGGTATGATACACACTTATTTACCAGCAACGTGGTGGTGGTCCAGGGGGTCTAGCAAAGATCCCTTTCCATTAGCGTTAACGCCAAACGCTAACTGAAAATGTATGGGTATGACATTAGCGATGACATTACCTGCGGAAAAGTTTTCCAATGTCACTCCCATACATTTTGAGTTATCATTTGGCGTTAACACTAATGGAAAGAGATATTTGCTAGACCCCCTGCTGCCCTAGCATGGATGGTAGACAAAACTGTCTTTCCCCGTTTTATGCCACTTTCTTCATACTAGCTTACTTGTCAAGTGGAGTAAAACAAGGGAAAGACAATTTTGCCTACCGTCCGTGCTAGGGCAGCTGGTGGACTTTGACCCTCGTACTAAGTACAAATGCGTACAAAATACTGACTGACCCTCAGTAAGTACTAAAGTACAACACCGAAGAACTTTTTCCCCTTGCGGCTCTTCGCTGGAATACTTTTAAATACTTTTCTTTGCGGCTACATAAAGCTTAGTACATAATGGCGGGCGAAATTAAGACTCGTCAAAGTTAGTTTGCAAATTGCGAATGTTGTCGTGGGAGATGATGATAACAAAGTTTTGTTGCTACAACATTTTTTTAAAACAGTTTTGGGAATTTTCCTGAATTTTATGTATCGTAAATTAATACAAGGAAAAGTGATAATAATTATTTCTAGCTGAAATGTTTTCTTTTAGAGTTTATTGTTGTATCGGTTTTTTGTGTTATTTTGATTTAACACACCTTTTATTACACACACATACATCGTACATAGTATTTCGATAACAATCTCAAAACCAATCCAATTTCGCATTCTGCGTTTTTTTATCCAACCATCTGGACACTGCGCAGCATTGCACTGCTGGTGTTTGTGGTAGGTAAGTATATAATATGTTTGTTTGTTTACTTGTAATGTCATTATTGGTAACCTACCTTTGCAGGTAATATACCTATTATTAAGGTGTTGTGATATCATGTAGTGTAATGTTGTGTATGTCACGAATAAATGTATTTTTTTCTTTCTTTCTTTTTTTCTTACACTGCTGTGCAATAGTACTCTGACCAGTGTTGCCTGTCATACAATTTGCAAAAATGCGAACATATAGCTAAATGTATGACATTTCCATGTTTGGCGTAACAATGATAAATTATTAAACGTAAGCTATAAATCGAGTCTTATAATACTAAAAACAAATAACAATGAGTAGAATAGTCTAGTTCTATTTTCGCAAAAAGTACTTATTGATAAAACAGTCGGATCGTATCCAACCGTCTCTCGAGATCCGATCCTGTTACATCCATAATAATAGGCAATCAACATAAACGTCCGATCCATTCTCACATGTAGCGCCTCCCGTCACTTCTAATCAAACGTAAAAACCGATAAAACTCGCAACGCTATAAAAGCAAAAACAAAATCCACATTTATCAAAACATGTCGGACTTATGTGTGTTCTTATTTATTATTTTTGTTTACAGCCATGTCAAATGCAAGGCAGCGCGATCTATCGCGGAGCGCAGCAGCAGCGCTCCTGGCGGCGGGCCAAGGAAACTATTTCAAACTATTTGGACTAGCCCGCTAATAGTTTTACAGTTGTTGGCTTCGCGCGTGTGCTCTCAGCTTTGTAATTAATACTGGAAGGGCGGTGATATAGTTGTTGAAATGACAGCTACTCGTATTCTTTTGAAATATACCCTTTCAGAATAGAACGGGCGTATCCTATAAAAACGTTTTATATTTTTAAACTGCTCATTTATACTCGTGACGCCATTAGAGCGTTTGAAATTTTATGTTATTGAATGATTTAGTGCTGTTAAAATGTTTTTAATATTAAATAGTGTTAGGAATTATGTTAATTGTTAACTGGTTTTAATCGCTTAATTAAATTATAAAATCCTTTAGTTGTTTCTCAACTAAAGGAAGTTGTACTGGAAAGTGGAAATGACCATCATACTGTGTCACTGGAAAGTCAGGTACAGTGTCCTGAGTGTACCCAGGTACGTTTTTTTAAGGGGCAGAGAGGCTTAAGGATCCATTATGGCAAATGCCACAAAAGTCCCAATGTCCCACAGTCGGCATCTTTTTCAAGTCCAAGTCCTGTACACCCTGCTTTTTCTGCTTCTCAAACGTTTTCGAAAACTTTAGCACATTCAAAAAAAAATATCCCTGTTTTAAAACGCATACCTCGTGGTGCACGCGTCTCGGTCGCCACAGCTTTATCCCAGGCCATAAAAGCGGTCACTTCTCAAAATTCTAAGCGTACCTGGGAACACTTGCTGTACTTCCCATATGCTGTATTTTTTGTCAGACGGGACCCTTCCAATAGGAAATCTCTTACAGCCAGAGTGAAGGAGAACTGTGTAAAGTACAGCAATATGGAGGAACCTTTTTTCCCTTCAGATATTAATTCGAACCAGCATCAAAATTCAAAAAAATCAAAAAGCTGTCCTGAGTCTGCTCCCTACAGACTCGTGGAGAGCAAACTCAGTGACGGGGATATAAAAGGAGCCGCCCGCATTCTCTTTTCCAGTGACACATTAGCACCGGCCACACCTGAAACCCTCTCAATTTTAGAGGGGAAGCATCCACCTCCAGCAGCTAATCTCCAGCTGCCTGATGCACCTTTGGAGTCTGATGTCGCCGTAGAAGTGTCTGCCCTAGACGTGTCAGCTGCCGTCACGTCCTTTCAGAGTGGCTCTGCCGGAGGTTTAGATGCCCTCTCGCCACAGCACCTGAAGGACCTTTTGTGTGGTGGGAGCGGTGAAGTTAGTGAAGCTCTTTTAAAGAATCTGACGGCCCTAATTAACCTAATGCTTTCGGGGCAAGTAAACGGTGACGTCATACAGCTCCTATACGGTGCAAATTTATGCGCTTTAAAAAAAAAGGATGGCGGCATTAGGCCTATCGCAGTTGGAACGACATATCGCCGGCTTGCGGCTAAAATCTGCTGCAAAAAGTCAGCGCCACTTTTGGCAAACCTATTTCAGCCTGTGCAGTTAGGTTTTGGCTCGCGAGGTGGTTGCGAAGCCGCTGTCCATTCTACTAGAACATTTCTTAGTAACAGCTGTGGAGATGTGCTACTGAAGGTTGATGTAAAAAATGCTTTCAATTCCGTGGATAGAGGAGCTCTATTAACGCAGGTGAAAGACAAAATTCCAAATTTGTACAACTTTATTTGGCAGTGTTATGGTGGTTCTACAACATTAACGTATAACGGCAACGAAATTCTCTCAGCGGTCGGCTGTCAGCAAGGCGATCCGCTCGGTCCAGCGATTTTCAGTCTAGCCATTCATCCTATCATCCAACGCCTGCAATCCAAGTTTAATGTTTGGTACTTGGATGATGGGACCTTAGGTGGCGACGTAACTACCGTATATAACGACCTACTTTTTTTAGTAGATGAATTCCGAGCGATCGGCCTTGAACTAAATTTTTCCAAATGCGAACTTTTTATTTCAGATGACATCCCGACAAAAGATTTGGTCTTACAAAAATTTAATAGTTTGGCCTCTAATATAAAAATTATAGACAAGTATTCACTTCGTTTACTGGGTTCCCCTATTCTCGACGAAGCTTTCCCTCAATTCATTGAAGAAAAAATTCAAAATTTTTTGCAATGTTCGGAACGCTTAACAAAAATTAACACGCACATGGCTTTTACCATTATTAGATACTGTCTTTTTGTCCCTAAATTTACTTATACTTTACGTTGTTCTCAACTCTGGAAACATACCGAACTTCTTCACAGGCTGGACAACATCGTAAAGAGCACTTTGGCAACTATTTTGAATATAAATTTACACGAACGAGAGTGGTTACAAGCTTCACTTCCTGTGCTAATGGGAGGGCTTGGTATCCGGTCAATCTCTGGTGTCGCTCTTCCTGCGTTTCTGTCTTCAGTACATAGTACTCAAAATTTAACCGAAAAAATTCTTGCCACATCTCTAGGCAATGTAGAAGTTACCTTTTTTGGCGAGGCCAGGAACGCGTGGTTGTTAGCCTGCCCTAACACTGAGATCCCCAAATCTGTTTCCTCACAGAGGCTCTGGGACGGGCCGCTCTGCGGGCAAGTACGGAATCAACTTATCCATACGTGCTCAAGCTCCGCAGATCGTGCCCGCCTCTTAGCCGTTTCGGTGTGGGAATCGGGTTTGTGGCTACAGGCTCTCCCATCGCAGAATACTGGTACCCTGTTGGATTCATCCTCGTTCAGAATTGCAGCATCCCTCCGCTTGGGCGCATCTTGCTCTGCTCCACACCACTGCCAGTGTGGTAGTGCTGTCGACCAGCTTGGTCACCATGGCCTTTCCTGCGTTCGAAGTGCAGGGAGGATTCCTCGCCACGCGAGCCTCAACGATATAATTCGTCGGGCTTTTACCAGCGCCAATTGCGCAGCTATTTTGGAACCAAATGGCCTCGTACGTGACGATGGTAAAAGACCCGACGGAATGACCTTGATCCCGTGGAAGATGGGGCGGCCCTTGGTGTGGGATGCTACGTGTGTAGACACCCTTGCGCCGTCACATCTTCCCGAGACACAAAATAAGGCTGGCGCGGCGGCGGATTCCGCAGAGAAACTGAAAAGGCGCAAATATAGTAACCTAGACAGCGGTTTTATTTTTGCGCCTTTTGGGGTCGAGACCCTCGGGCCATGGGGACCAAGTGCACACAAAGTCTTTAAAGAACTTTGTAAGCGTCTGGTTGAAGCAACGCGTGACCAAAATGCTGGCCTCTATTTGGGCCAAAGGTTAAGCATTGCCATTCAACGTGGCAATGCTGCCAGCATTTTGGGCACTTTGCCCACTGGTAGTGGTTTGTTAGATTAGTTTTGTCATATATTGTTAATTTTATAGTTTTAGTTTAGTTTTATAGAATACCTAGTTTTATAGTTGTACTTGTAAACGATAATATTTAGATAAAGTTAATTACCAATACAGCTTTATAGCTTTTAAAATTAATTATTAAGTGAATTTTGGCTAAATTGCTTTACAAGTTGTGACTGAATGTGTAGTACTATTATACAATATTCTGTGGCAATACCCCATGGAGAGAGCTATGCTCGGTGTTTCCCTGCGAGATAAGATCCGCAATGGGGAGTTCCACAGGAGAATTAAAGTGACCGATATAGCTCTTAGAATTAGCAAGTTGGGCAGGCCACATTGCTCGTAGAACTTACAACCTATGGGTAGGAAAGGTCCTCGAGTGCCGACAACGAACCGGAAAACGCAGCGTAGGCCGGCCCCTACTAGTTGGACTGACGATCTGGTGAAAACCGCGGGGAGCCGCTGGATGCAGGTGAACAGCCGCTCAAAGTGGCGCTCTCTGGGGAGGCCTATGTTCAGCAGTGGACGTCTTCAGGCTGTTGATGATCATGATGATGATGAATACCTACCATAATCATAAATTATGTGGATTTAGGTGTAAGCTTAATATATCACTTGATCCTGTCATAAATCACGCAATAACATAAATTTACTTCTTTAATAAACATTTTATTTATCTTCTTTTAAACTTATCAATGAAATAAATCACACAAACTAATTTTGAAAGTATGACTTTCATTGCTTGTTTCTAATACTCTACAAATTCCTTGAAAGAACCTTTCTTTGCTAATTTTAATACCTGGTCTACTTATTTACCTCCCAAGCCTTAGCCAAGATATTATAAGTTAAACGACAATCAAAATAGTCTATTCATTGATCCACTTTCATTAGCACCGTACGTATTCCAAATCCGTTAATCCATTAAAAAAAATAGAATAGAACCGGGACGCCTGTGTTTCCTGACACGCAAATAGTGTCAAACGTTAATGAGGGGTGAATGATCTGGGAAATGAATTTTGCAACCCTAGCCGCTTCTGAGAATTCGCGCACTATTCTTTGTCCCCTGCGGTCACAGGACTTGTAGGGTTGTCGAATGTGATAGCTTTTCATAATTCATTGTTTTATTGTTTATCTTTGTTGCTTGTGTACCGATAAACAATGTTTTGATGTACAACTTGCGTTGCTTTTGTATCGATAAACTAGACAAAAAAAACCCAATTAATAAACTATGAAAAAGAGGATTTTAAGTAAACTTTTATCAAACTCCTTATTAGTTAAATTGACGAAAATGTAAAGCTTAGGTAAAAATTTAAAACAATTGTTTAAAAAATGATAATCCAATGAGGTATTGAGCAGCCAAGGAATGGAATACTTTACCAGCGTCTTTGTTTCCCGATAAGTACAATCTGGAGCTCTTCAAGCCGAGAGTGAATAGGTATCTTCTAGGCAAGCATGTACCATCGTAGACCGCGTCGTCACTTCCCATCAGGTGATATTGCGGTCAAATGGGGGGCTATCTAGTTTTATTTTTATGTTATCGAATGACGTGACGAGCTAGTCGTTCGCCTGGTGTTAAGCGACACGGCCGCCCATAACAGATTGCAGTGTCACTCGGAACTCTAAAGTTTCGCGTACCACTGCGCACTGGCACGTCATCGTGAGACATCTCACAGTCTAAAAAAGTTTCCTAGACTGTGAGATCAGTTCGTAAAAAGGTATAAATGTTTAGGTGAATAAAAAATAACCATGTACATAAATGATTAATTAATGAATCTGTCGATGTGATATCTCGTATAGCGTGTTATCTGTGGTGATATTGACATGAATAAGCATCGGCTTAATTACTTATAATTTTGTAGCCGCTAGTTTTTTCTCGCAATGATTTCATAGGTTTTTTGTGCACCTATATCTAACAGCCGGATGTCTTAATTGTGCCTTAATACTCTGTAATCTATATTATCAAGCCTAAAAAGTAGGTTTTACAGGTTTCCTTTAATTTTAGACCGGCAAAGCTTTGCTAGAACCATTAAGTAGCAGTAAAAAAAAGTTATATTGCATTCCGTTGTACAAGGAATTATAATTCGACTAAAGGTTCAGCCACACCGGCGGCGCGTCTGCGAAGCGGCAGCGTCAGCGACGCGAAACTATTTGGTACCCATCGCTGCCCGAAGAGATCGCGGCGCGGCCGTCTCACAACACGGCCAGCGATAGGCGCCAAACGCCCGATGTTGACGCTTCACTGACGTAATTCCGTTCGTCTGTTTGTTCGATGATAATAAAGGGATGGGGGAATTAGATTGAACTAACATTAATGTACAATATGTCAAAGATATCTTATTAGCTTTCAGATAGCCATCAAAGTTGGCCGATGAGTTTGCCTAACTGGAGATTGTCCTCGGGTCAAGGGCGGTGACGTCGTCAATCTCTTGGGGCTGACGGGAAACGGAATTGTGGAACGTGGAGCGTCCTTATAATGAAGAAACGGGGCTGATTCTGAATTGTTTTTGGTTGGAACGTCTGAGAAAAAAATGGTTTAGGTTGTGATTAGTCCTGGCTGCAATAGACATTATTTCAAGAGCTCAATAAGAGTAAAGGTTCTAAGGTTTATTCCAGTGCTTAGGTTGTAAGGTTTAGGTTCTGTTCCGTGCCATTGTCCGTGACATCATTTCTATTTCATTAACTTCAGATTACCATTTTATAGAATGAAAGTATGTATTAAGTATGTATTATGTTTATTGTGTAGATAGGTTACATAATAATTTTATTTCTGTATTATATTTGTATATATTAGTTTATTTATTATCTTGTATATTTGTATTACGTTGTAAAAGTGGTCCTAGATAATTTAAGTATAAATATTAATGTCTCACAATTGTTATTCCTAATCAATAGTCGCGCACACCCACATTTATCTTATACGACCTGGAGGACTGGTAGATAATGCTATTTAGCATTAAGTTCATCCATGTACACCTTTGTGCTAAACTATTAAATAAAATAAATTGTTTTAGAAAATCATGATAGCAGTTCTCAGTCAACTTTTGATAGGAGTTTTGGCGGGAACTCGAAAAAGTTCACGTCGTTTCATTGTTTCATTATTTTTCTAAACTTGTGCTTTTTCCAGTGTTAATGGTTAAAATTGGTGGTGTTTTACGCATTAAGTGCTGAATTACGAGCATGAATGTGGGAGTAAGTGATATAATGTAGTGAAACGTGGTTTTTCATGTTGCTTCCTAAATTCCATAGAAGCCTCTAGTAAAGTTGCCACTACTTTACTAGGGCATGACTTAGACTGGATTATGACTACCTGACTTAGACTGGACTATGACTACCCTGACTGACTGTGACTAAGACTTGACTACATGAAATATTTCATAATACGATGAAAAACTACAATACTTGACACTGGCTAAATACACTGTGTGGAGCCAAACTACAAGAAAAAAAAAACTTTGATATAACGCAGCTAGCGCAATGGTTTTAATGTACTTGACATTGAAATACGTTATGGTAAAGCAACTGTCATGAGCTGCTATGAAGCCTACGGTCAAGTAAAACTGTTTATTTATCAAGCACATTTTTCGAGCTAGAATTATTAATCCGTGTACAAACTTAGGTGACTAGAAAAGAAACTATGAGAAATCTTGCCTTTAAATAATATTATAACCTTAGACCGAGTTTTGGCGGGAACGTGAAAAAGTTCACGTCGTTGCATTGTATTATTTAACAGAACTTATGCTTTTTCTAGTGTTAATGTTTAAAATTAGTGGCATTTTACGCATTAAGTGCTGAATTACGAGTATAAGTGTGGGCAAGTGATATAATGTAGTGAAACGTGGTTTTTCGTGTTGCTTCCAAAATTCCATAGAAGCCTCTAGTAAAGTTGCCACTACTTTACTAGGACATGACTTAGACTGGATTATGACTACCTGACTTAGACTGGACTATGACTACCCTGACTGACTGTGACTAAGACTTGACTTTACATGAAATATTTCATAATACGATGAAAAACTACAATACTTGACACTGGCTAAATACACTATGTGTGGAGCCAAAATATAAGAAAAAAAAAACCTTAGACGCCAAATTTATTTCAATAACAAAGTACGTGAGATTATACTTGAACGTACTTTACCTACTCTGTATGGCCAGTTGATCACTTTCCATCAAGTAACATATTCTAAACAATTGTCGTTGTATCACTAAAGGCCTATTCAAACCGGCGCGTTATTCGCTACCGCTGTGGGCCGCCCGAGTATTTTGTATAAAGTTTCGTTCTAGTCGCGGAACTTCATACAAAATACCGCGCGGGATCCCGCTCGGTACCGCTATCCACAGCGATAGCTAATAACGCGCCAGTTTGAATAGGGCTTAAGAGTGGGTTTTTGATCCGTGGTTAAGGGCTTATGCTAGGTATATAGTACTAGGCCAAAGCGGGGTTGAGTCGGGGGGCCGAGCGGCAGGGGCGGTCTAAGTAAGAATGGTTCCAATACGCAATAGTTTAGGTAATTTATTATTACACTGAATATGATGGGTATTTTAAAAATCCACTACACATAAGCCCACCGCATATTTAGTTCAACTACTACACAAAGTTTCACGATCTTATTTTAAAGTATTCATTGAATAATCGCTGTTTATTTGTACGGTTTGGAGGTAGCTTTGTAATTTTTTTCTATTGAGAAAATTTTATTACTTCGTGTTTTCAATATACATTTGCAGTAGCATTAGTCCTGAACTTTACCATATATTAATTTCAAAGTCATTGTTGCAATATTGTTGACAGGACACTGCCTCATGCTAAGCCATTTTAAGCATTTTGGCGTTGTATAGACTCTTAAGGTAAAAATGGTTAGCAAATTGTAGCTAATGCTAAATATTTGTTAGCATTTTTAACCATAGGTTAACAACCTTACTACGATAAAAAAAAACCCGCCTTAAAACAAATGCTTATATAAAAACAAAATGGGCTAATTTATTATCTAAGCAGATCAAACAAACACTCGTCGCGGATCAAGCACCAATCAATTGAAACAATCATCCCCTCATCCACAACAAACAAGAATATCCACGCACGACGAAAAAAACCTTAATCCGTGGACTCAACAACTAAGCTCAAGTAAGCCGCTGATGAATTTAGGAAAGACGTAGGTGTACGTAACGTTTCTTTGCAGTGTCTAAACAAAATTATAAATAAGAAATTTTACTGCTTTTGGTAGACACTTTGAGAAATCTTTTCTCATTAAAAGCTAGCCTTTTTTTAAATATTAATTATTATTCATGGTTTTCGATCAATGTGTGCTGCCAGTGATGCTGATGACTTATGGAACTGAGACATGGTCTCTTACTGTTGGCCTCATTAGTAAGCTCATAGTCGCGCAACGAGCTATGGAGAGAGCTATGCTCGGTGTTTCTCTGCGAGATAAGCTCACATCGCTCGTAGAACTGACAACCGAAGGGGAAGAAATGTTCTCGAGTGGCGACCACGAACCGGAAGATGCAGCGTAGGTCGGCCCCCCACTCGGTGGCCCGACGATCTAGTGAAAGCCGCAGGGAGCCGATGGACACAGGAGGAGAGCAGCCGCTCAAAGTGGCTCTCTGAGGGAGGCCTATGTTCAGCAGTGGACGTCTTCAGGCTGTTGATGATGATGATGATCAATATAAAGAATCGCAAATGAAACCACAGGCAAGGTAGCGTTTCATGGATATTACATAAATATTTTCTTTATAAAAATGTTGGCAGCCCTAGCGCCCGATAAGTATATGAGAGAGAGCTTTCATCGACTCTTACAAATCGCTTACGCTCTGCGCTTCCCCCTGTAGGGCTGCCAAGTTGCCATTCTTGTCATGTTTTAATTACTGATCGAAATAAGAAAAGCTGTGCATGGAAATGATGCAGAAGAGCAGAATAAATTAACGTCACCATTTAATTATTAATGAATTTATAATCTCCTCTGCGACAGGTTTGGAGTGTCACTTTTTATGACAAAATTTACGACGCATTTTAATATTAATTATTTTGCCATTTTAGACATAACTCGTTCGTAGTTTGTAATTGAATTAATTACGGTTTATTTTTGGCTTTTCGTATGTTTATAATGAGTTATGTTGCTATTAATTAGAAATTAATTTCGATATTTTTTTAACTACTGTGATTAACTTATGTCAATTATTACTTTTGCATAGTTATTGTACTGAAGTTTAATATTTCATAAAATTAAGTTTTCTTGTGATAAAATGTAAAATAATATCGACATAGGCAGGCATCTCCCCTACATCCCCCAAAGGCGCGTGCTCGAGTTGTAGTGAAGCGGTGCCAACATCGCCAAGTCCTGTTTCGAGGAGTTATAGCTTTGCGAGCCAGAACTGTCGAGTTTTACATTCAAATTACGGCAAATATCTATTTACTACGAACTCGTGGGACATACTAAACTTGTACTTCGTTGTACGGTTTTGCCCTATTTACTCAATTTTGGCATGATGAAATTACTTTTGACAGGGATAGGCAGAGCTTGAAATCATAGAAATAGAAGTAAAGTTAACTTTTGAAATATCAAACTTTTTGAGTGTTTATGCCCGTCTGCGCTAAAGTTTGGCAGCTCTTAAGTTCGCACTTAGCTCTCTAGGACGTTAGTCTGTCAAGAAATTTTGATAATGACAGTAACGGTACCTAAATGTTGAAGACGCAATGGGGGGGGGGGGGGGGGGGGGGGGGGGGAGAGGGTTGAAAAAGGGGAGTGTCCAATTTAGTGCTTCGTATATTCGTCTCAATAATCAGTGCAATGGAGAGGACTATGCTCGGAGTTTCCCTTTGAGAGAAAATCTAAAATGAGGAAATCCGGAGAACTAAAATCACCAACATAGCTTTAAAGCAAGTCGAAATGGCAACGGGCAGGCCACATAACTCGAATGGCGAAGAAAGGTTCTCGAGTGGTGACCACGAACTGGAAGACGGAGCGTTAACGTAAGCCGGGGCCGCTCACTAGGTGGACCACGGGGAGCCGTTGGATGAAAGAGGCGAGCAGCCGATCAAAGTGGCGCCCTATAGGTGAAGTCTATGTTTACGTGCTATTTTACTGTTATTATTGCTTACGATTTCCTCTCATCTAGGGTATGCCGAACTAGGCTAGGTCATTTACTATTACGAATACGTGCTTGAATGCAGTTACATCGATCATCATCATCATCATCATCATTAACAGCCTGAAGACGTCCACTGCTGAACATAGGCCTCCCCCAGAGCGCGCCATTCTATGTATGTATTTACAAACAAAAAGTATCAAAGTATTCTATCAGTTATCTGGTTCCCATAGTACAAGCTATGTATGCTTAGTTTGGGGCTAAATGGCGCTGTGTGCAATGTCCACAAATATTTATTTATTTATTATTTTTTTATTCTAAGAAATCATTTGCATTCAGAAAATTCCTGTTATCCTTTACGTTATCTGTCAACCAATAGTATAGAAATAGAACATATTCTGACTACTAATTCTGGTTACCTATAAGTATACCCAAACGCCTTGTCGACATTTTTCAGGCCAAGAGCTCTTAAAATACTGACCGAAGCAGTTTCGCAAGTAGACAGCACATGCGCCTAAAAGGAAGGGGCGGCGAGGGGAGAGGGAGGCATTACCACTTTAGCAAATTACTCTGTCCCTCTACACAATAGCCTCCTTTGTTGGGCGTTCGATTTTTCAGCAAACAATAACTTATCGCCGATCTGAGGGTCTTAAAAAATATTCGGACCGACTTGTGGTTAGCTTTGGTGACTGTAATTTTTTGGTAATAAAGCGGGACTCTATTTTGTTTTGGTTAGATTTTTGGTTCTAATGGTGAAGACACAAGAAAGCGGTTGTAGTAAAAAAGATTTGGTTTCGAATTGAACAGGTTCAACAGTTGTAAATGGCGAAACAACTTCCGTAAATAAAACATAAATCAATCCCCATAAAAATCGGAATGGTAAACAATCGATTGACAAAACAATCGATATTTTATAGCTCCGCAAAAACTCCCGACACCGACTAAGAGGTCCGTTTTCACAAAACACCGCCTTCCGATTAATAAATATTCCGAAAAAGGCTGCTTAAACTTTTTCGTTGACATCGATGAATTGAGCAATCGAGGCGAGTCGATTGTTGAAAAAAATATCGAGCCGAAACGTCAAGGCGGATGCCACCCATAAACGTTAATATAGGTTAGCAATAAAATACATAACACAAAGCAAAAAAGAATACGATATATATAAATTATTCTGTACTAAGTCTTCTGTGTCTGCTTTTAAACATAATACGAGATTTATGACCGTTTTCACCAAAGATCCCAAATTTTAAGGGACCCTTAAAAATGTTTAAGTGACATCTGACAGTAGTTTGGTTTTCACCGGCGATTAAGGGACACCTATAGCTTAAGGGATCCCCTAAGTTTAGGGGGCCGAAGCTCGTCCCCTTAGCTTTAAGTGGCAGGTGAAATTATCAAAACGTCAGTTTTTTTTTAATTGTATTTGGCAACTGTTTCTACCAGCATAACGCCAGAAAATGTATTTGTTTTAATTTTTTCTGATGCATAATATATTAAAAACGATAATGCTAATATCAATAAAGCATGTTGCTTGTATTTTTGACGATTATTCTCTAAAATATATAAATAAAATAATGAAAATCGGCAACGTACGGTTTTTGGAAACCGTAGAAAAAAATAAACTGTCACTTTACAATTTAAGTGTCACTTAGCGCTGTGAAAACGAATATAGGTAAGGGGCCCTTAAATCCAATCCTTAAATCTAAGGGGCCCTTAGCCAAAGGGATTCCTAGTTAGGGTGTAGTTTAGGGATCTTTGGTGAAAATGGGCATTACTCACCCATAAACTATCAATCGAAATTATAATAATTCTCACATTATTTCATTACGAAGGATGATATTCAATCGAAATTATTCTTATTTTTTCTTTTGAATTTCGAAAGCTTCACTAGAGACGGGATTCAAACTATCGGTTAGAAACTTGCACAGGCTACCGCAGAGGCTCGAGGTCAATTGCATCCAAAATAAAGTATTACATTAATAAATCTCTTCTTTTCGCACTGCGCCTCACTTCGCAAGCCGGTGACGTAGCCTACGTCATTGCACAAATATAATTTACCAGATTAGCTGCCGGTAACACAACACTGTTTACCTTCTTGGCATCGTCTCCGATGTAGTAAGACATGGATTTGGCGGGGTTGTGACATCATGTTCAAATTCACGGCATATTTTTGTTCTAAACATGACTGTTATTTTAGTTTCGGCCTTGATTACTTCGGTCATTCTATTTATTTCCGCAAAATT
Source organism: Ennomos quercinarius (assembly GCA_910589525.2). Taxonomy (NCBI): domain Eukaryota; kingdom Metazoa; phylum Arthropoda; class Insecta; order Lepidoptera; family Geometridae; genus Ennomos; species Ennomos quercinarius. The sequence continues at coordinate 5,068,563 of OU342513.1, read as the reverse complement.
AGTTTTCATGTCATAACTTGAGTAATTAAGCTATTATTGCCAAAAGAACGCAATAAAATTTTAATGTCCCGCGCGAGTGTAACGTTCTACCTTAATTTTCGATACTTGCAATTCAATAAGTTTAGTAAGTAGGTAATATTGTACGGTAAGTATTAACATTAGTTCACCCCCAACATAATGAAATTTTCTCACCTATCGTAATCCACAATTTTCAGGTGTTTTTGCTAAAAGCCTTGAGGACATCGACGGCTGGTCCCTCATGTTTGATTACATTTATAAAGTGGCTGTCATCCCCGTTTCTGGGACTTTTGTTAAGTGGTATTGACTTTGACAGGTCTTTTAAATTGTTGAGCACTTAAATAATTTGGGAGTGAATGGACTTACAGCTTTTTAGATTGTTATAAATGTGCTTACCTTTTGTTTTTAATAGAGGGAAATATCCTTTAAAAATAGGGGAGGAGGGGGTTAAACAGACTTCAAATCGCCTTAATTTTATACTAAAAAATACTTAGATAATATTATTATCATCTAGAAAAAAACTCTAGTATTTTGGATTTAAAAATCAAACTACTGAACCGATTTAGATGAAATTTCCATGGGACTAACTTTCTATGGATGGTTTCAACAGGTAAAGTTTTTATTCATTAAATAACTTGTAAGTACATCTAATGTGTAACAAATTAAATTATGACTACCTAAAAAATACTTAAACTAGCACTCAACTAAAGCTATAAAATACAAAACTAATCTAAGGCAACGTCCCCGAAATGCTGGCAGCATTGCCACGTTGAATGGCACTGCCATGATTAAAAGAATAATTTTCTAAATCGATTTATCTCTAATTTCGAAGTCGGTTAATAATTTGATAAAGCTAACTCTAATTTTAGCAATTAATCAGTCAATGTTGATTTATTCATTAAAGTTTGTGAATTGAAGCTAAAAATAACGTATCACCGTTTTGTAACAGTGCCAAGTTTTGCTAATTCACGCTACGACAAAGTTACGCGTGGTCGCTTACGAAAATAAGCGCTAGTCACAGCTTAGACAGTAGTAACAATGAAGTAATATTTGTATGTCTATGACCACTACGCTAAACCTCGTTGGACGTTGATATATCAAACGAACGCTTTGTATTCAGCCGACTTCAAAAAAGGAGGTGCATTTTGGTTTTTTTTTTCATGTTTGTTACCTTAGAGCTCAAGGCATTTAAAAAACGTTTTGCTTTTTTTTTTTTTCTTGTTCATGATACTTGTGGTATTATTAATGTAGATAGTTGTTATATATAAATCAATGTCCAGCAATATTACTGAAGCAAAATAAGTCTAGTTGTTGCAGTAACTTTTATTTAATCTGTAACTGTATCACAGAATAAATAACGGGACTCTGCCCAAAAATCATTAAAAACACCATCCATATTTCACACAACCTTTTTACCATCAAACATCGAATTCACTTTGATGGTGAGGTGAGGTTGTCTTTAATCAAATATTTAGTCATTCCCGTAAGCCGACATAATACTCGTTCCTACACTGCACTGCCACAGGTTTCGTGGAAACGTAGGGAGGGGCCGAGTAACAACTATTACCACATTTGTTACGCAGTAATAGTACGTTGTTAATACTATTATTACTTATTCGGTGGTAATAGTATAATAGTAAAAATAAACTTAACAGGTAGAAAAGATTCACTCCGTCATTTAAGGTTCGTATATTCGTGGAAACACTATCTCTCGCTCTCGCATTGCGACATTTTTGGAGATATGAAATACCTGAGTTTACTTACGAAAAATCTCAGCGCAATTAAAAGAAACTTCCAAATAACTTGTATAAAATGGAATATAATAATATGTACCTACATAAGTAATGTATTCATCAGTTTATTTTAGCTTAGATTTAATTCAGTTTTAGTCATTATATTTTGTTCTTTAAGTTATATTTGGTGTGATAAATATATATTCATCTTTAAAAAACTTTATTTGAGACATGTCTGTAGTACACTTTGTGCAGCTATCAATTATAAATCCATTGTTATCCAAACGTCAACCGTCGACGGTTTATAGAAATATTTTTAAATATTACGTTTGTTTAAAGTGAACCACAGAAAATGATTAGATAGGGTAAAGGTAAAGTCCCATCCCTAGTACAAGTTACTCGATAAAGCACAAACCATTATCCAATTTATTATTTACACAATGTTGTTTGTTCGTCACATACCATTCACATATCCATTCCTAGAGTAATAAGAACTAATGGAGTAAGTCTACAGGCTTACTAGGAAAATATTTGACAGATCAGATATTTTTATTGAGAAACTTGCTGCTGCAGGCGGCTTCGCCCGCGTATACTACAGTTTATCGTAAAAGTATCCTATGTCAATCCTCATAGGGTTTTAATTGAATGCCTATTCAAACGCGCGCGTTATTTGCTACCGCTGTAGGTAGCGGTACCGCGCGGGATTCCGCCCGGGTATTTCGTATGAAGTTTCGCTCAAGTGCCGCGGAACTTCATACAAAATACCCACAGCGGTAGCGAATAACTCGCCAGTTTGAATAGGGCTTTAAACTGTTTCTATTTTTTTATCTTGGCTTTGCGCTGACTGACTGACTGACAGAGCATACAATCCTAACCCAAATTGCTATGTTTGTCGTGTTTTTCTTTAATAGCAGAGTGCAGTTGTCACGTGGTTAATCTAGGCCTAGGGGGGTGAGGAGGAATAAATAAAGTACTCACTGTTGGATGCTAGTTGGTAAATTTTATTTTCTAATACATCGAAGTGCTCCTTAATTCTAGGTGTTAAATATAGGTACCCTATCTACCTAGGCTCCACAATACACCAACGTCACCGTTGCCTAAGGACCAGCTCAGTCGTAATCTCAGGTGTGGATCAGTGAGATTCAATAGTACGGATTTCTCTAACGGATTTTATATGAAAAGAAAAGAAATATGGGCGCCACCCAACCAGAAGGGTTGGGAAAAATAATACGAGTTACTTGGTGTTCCTCGAAGCCGGTGGGAGAACACAGGACGTCGTGCCACGATGGCACGATGCTCGCAGGGGAACGGGCTCAAACGCTGCGCTGAGCCGTTCCGGGGACGGACGGGCGAGTCCAACCCCACAAACAACGTCCGGGCTTGGCCTCGGCGCAAAATCAACGGGGATGGCCCCGGCAAAAAAAATCTTCCACCCCAACAATCAAACCCTGAAATGCGGAAACGAACCGCATTAAAAAAAAATACAAAATACGGGTGGTCAGAGGGACCTTACACAAAGATAAAAATTAAAATATTAATGAATGTTGGCTAACCCCATCCTACACGCGGATGCAAACAGATTAAGGTGGCCTAGCCAAAAAAAAAATATGGATGGGGGGCCCGGAAAACAAAATATCGCTTTTGGAGATGGTATGGGCTTCAGCGGAAGCGTTTTAAGGCCAAAAGGGGTACATAAATAAAACATGGGTTCAGTCGCATAAAATTCCTAAAATATGGGATAAAAAGGCACTAAAATCTATCGCAGCGCACAGAAAACATTAGTTAAAGATGCACAATGCTCAAACAATACCTAGGGAAGCAGAATTTAGCACAATGTTTTAATCCACCATCAAATTCACCATGTGGCCAGGTGTCTTCCAGGCACATGGGCTACAGAAACAAGGTTAAAGAAGGTGGCCCGCACCTACCAACAGGGCCAAAGCATGCTCGCACACACAAGCATGTCCTACACATGTTTATCTTCCCTAACCTCTCAAGAAAATAGCAAAAACACTACATAAATACCTTTTCAGGGTGTTAAAAACATCAACCGTGGAACACCAGGCAAACGCCGACAAACGGATGAGCGTCGGTGACCACGAGGCATCGACCATGCGGTCGGCAAATGGTCGTCAACCAAAGCTGGAAATAAAGTTTATCATTAGCGCTGTGTTACTGAAATGGCAGCCCAAAGAAAAAATCAAGAGGAAAGAAAATGAAAAGCACCAACGAACGACGCTTACCTGCTTTAGCTGGAGGCGGCTGATATGCGGCGGAACTCCGCTTTTAAGAAAACAGACGACGGTCGTAAGAGAAAGGAAGATGCCAACCTCCAGCATCCTGTTTTATAGTTGCGATTTCAGTGGTGCCAGGAGGCAAAAACGGGCTCTCCCCAGGACTGCAACGCGATCGACCGGGGTAATTGTGGCATCTATTCCTCGGGATCTCAGGGCACTCCACAGCCCAGGGCAGGTTCCGAGAAGGATGGGAAATGGTTTCCCTCTTCCGTTCCAGCCAGCGTCATTACGGGATAGATCGAGTTGGAACGTAGGCCTACAGCCTTCGTTCGTCCACAAACTTCCGCAAGATCCCAGGTTTCCTGTAGGCCGATCGCCTGCACGAACATGGCACAACGTAGAAGACGAGGAATAACACTTTTGCCGACAATAACACCACATAAATATGGGATTTTCCCCTTGACCTTAGGGGCCAAACGCGGCATGTCAACACCGACGTCTACCAAAGAGTATGCAATGTCGCGCTACCGACCACAGAATACACAGAAAATCGTCAAACAACTAGAGATGTGCAGTTATCGACTCGACCAAAGGAATCATGTCCGATATTAGCTCTAAAGAGGAATCCAGAATCTAAATTAGCGAGAAAAGAAAGGAAATTAATGAAAACTAAACTTTTGGAATATTATTATATGGTCATACACAAAAGAAAACTAAGGCGGCCCATACACGATCCATTTTCTTGATCAATCTTTGCGATTGATCAGTAATATTGAACGAGTGGGGTTAGTATTGCGCAATGTTTTTCGGTTCTCTGTGTGGAGAAAACATTGACGGAAGTTGACTCGTCAATTTCTTATGCTCAATAAAATTGAACGTGTATGGCCGGCCTAAAAGAACCGGAGGCACAGATAACAACAAAAACCAAAGAATGTGCCACGCGATGCACAGACTAAAAAAGGGTTGACGCAGGCACCTGAAACACAGATAAAAGAAAATCCGCCGACTAATCGATGATGGAACACCAAAGTGAAAAGCAATCCGAGACACAGATCAAAAAAAAACTAAGCCCACTCTCAGTGAGGCGCGAGGCGACGCGACGCGACGCGTGTCGCAACACTAGTACCATAGCTGAATAGACTAGGCACTCAAAAAAAAAATAACCTTCTGACACCTGTCAATGTGTCAGTCAGTAACAGCTGTCAGTGTTACTTAACTAAAATTAAAAAAAAAGAGAAGACTGGATACAGCTCGTTACACTCCCCCCCTCTTCAGAGCGAAAACTGGATAAGAGCGAACAGGTTGAGCAAAACGGTGCCCTCACCGCTGCTCTGATCACCCCTCTCTAAACAATGACGTTATGAGGTGGTCAATCCATCCTGAAAATGAAACAAATAAAAAAAAATACCTAACTCTACTAGCATCCAAAGCAAAAAAAAAGTCCTCAGTCACATCTGTTAACTAAAGGGGAACGAACAAAATAAATCTCCTTGACTCAACAAAACAAAAAAAAATTGTAAGTCAGACTTACAGACAACTCAAAAAAAAATGTAAGTCCGGCTTAACTGACAAACTCAACTAAAATAAATTGAAAACACTAAGTCCCGTTTGGTTGTTACCTTAAAAAGTTAAAAAAACTAAGTCCCGCTTGTTAGAGAACGTGGTTGGTACACCCTGTATTTATAATTCACAAAAACCTGCACCTAATAATAAAATAATTATACCTTCTACACAACTCTACAAAAAACTCTATCTTCCATAAGCAGAGAAAATAGCTCTACCAAAATATCTCTATCTTCCATAAGCAGAGAAAATAGCTCTACCAAAAACAGCAGTCGTCAAAAAAAACTGACTCTACAAGTCTGCTTCCGAATCTCTATACCTATATCCAGGAAAAACTCGGTGTCCCGAACAAAACAAAAAAAAATTACCTGACCAACAACAAAATCAACAAAAGTATTTTCTTTTGTTCCTATGCACGGAACAAAACAAATCAACAAATTAATCTGGTACGGTTCCTAGGAACACCGGACCAACATCAGTTACTGGTTCGAGTCCCGTTCAGGACCAAACCCCAAAATATTCTTCCAAACACCAATGTATAATTTTCATGCTCAGAAAAACTTACACAACATGATATTATACTAATATAATATGACATTATATTATATGTGATAACAGGTCAACGACCTATCACTAAACTCAATACCGACGGTCAATGACTTAATATTCTTTATAATAAATAAGGCATCGATCTATTGGTGTAATTACCGCCATCTAGCGGCTCACGACAAATTAGCCGATATAAAAGCGCCATCTAACGACTACGCATGGAGTCGGACTGGCACACCAGTCTGCTCCTTATCGCAACAACTCACACAACATCTTGTTGCCAACATGCCCTCATAGGTGGCGCTAACAACAATTATTGATTAGACTCACCTCTGTGGCGCTAAAAAAAATCTTATAACTTCATTTTTGAAAACAAAGTTTTATTAAACTGAAGTACCAAGAAAACAAACCTTTAGGGGTACCAACCAAGTACTTAATTAAATACCGGAGCGGCAAAACTGCAAAAATCAATTAACAAACAAAAAAATGTCACGAGAAAGGGAAGGGTTTACAGATAACGGCTTACTCAATATTTAGGAAAAAGGGTTGTCATGTCGCTCACTCCATACTAAAATTAAAATAACAGGGAGTGGGCCACAATTTTGACCAAGCAAAATAACAAATTAAATAAATCAATTTTTGTAAGGTCTTAGGAAACAATTATCTGGAATCAATCGAGAATACATTAAAATTTTGTCTGTCTGTTGGTCGTGAGGGAATTTTTGGGAAAGTTAGTGGGGTTAGTATGGAATTTTCTACAGGGTGTTAGTACGGTTAGGGGATCAAGCAAACTATTAGCGTTTTAGTAGGAAGGGAGGCAAGTTGGGTTGGAAGGGAGCCTACAAGGAATACCTATTCTTTTGGGGAACGTTATAATTAACCTAACAGGGAGCATTAGTGGGTTATGCTAAAGCGGACATTTAGCTTTTAGTAGGAAAGGAGCGAAGCGGAACCTAAGGGTGTTTTAGTTTAATGTATGAACCTGGGAGAATAAGACTGGGTTAGTAATAAGAAAAAAATCAACATAGACCTTACAAAAAACTAAGTTTTTCTTTTTTTTTTTTTTTTAACAAAAATTGAAATTTTAGTTAAGTTTTTTTTTTAAGAATAATACTTTCTAATAAGGTGTGCAAAATGGCAAAAAAAAACCAAGGATACAAGTTTTATCAAAAAGAACAAACGTTATCTGTAAACAAGAAGAAAAGGTATTGCAGAGTGCGCTGTGGAGCTAATGGATGAGGTGTCCCAAGAAATTGTTTCGGTTGAATAAAGTGGAACACAGGGTTAAGCTACTCTACTTGGTAGCCACCATATCAATGCTTCAGCAATAACATAATTCTCCCACCCACAAACACTTTTATGATGACGCCGTCATTGTTAAACAAAAAAAATTGAAAAAAAGCCTTGTTCCACCCGGACATTCAAACCGAAACAAGCCCCTGGTCAAAACATCAAAACAAAATACCAAATAAAACCAACAACACCCTAGCAATATGATAACAGGGATAGACACAGATTACAGCGAAGAGTTAGAAGAAGAAAATGGAAGAAAAGAATATACCTTGGCGTCGCCAACCCCCAGTGACCAGGGTTGACACGGATAGGCCCGGCCTGCGGCATTCAGCCCCGTTTTAGATCCTTTACATGCCACTGTCCCAAATTCTTGTCAGTGTAGTAGCCTTGAAGCTCATACACCAGTTTACTTAACTTATTTATGACCCTACATTTTTCATACTTAGGTGCCAACTTCGCCATGAAGAACTTAGCCGCGTTACTTAGGGGATAAGTGCGTTTCCATACAATGTCACCGACCTCGAACTCCTCGAAGCGACGATTCTTATTATAGTGTACTCTATTCCTTCGGTGAGCCCGGGCGATTGCGTCAGACACAGCGACAAAGGTATCAGCCAAGCTTCCCAGCTTAACGGTGTGTGCTTGATGAGAACCCATCACCGGGCGCGTAGGAGACCCAGAATCCTGAAAAACAGACCCACTGCAAACTGCTTCTCGTCCGTGCAAAATGAAAAAAGGCGTATACTGCGTTGTTTCGTTCACCGAGGTATTAATGGCGAATTGGATTTTTGCTAGCGAAACATCCCAGGTGCGATGGTCTTGACCCACCAAGGTAGAAATGGCGGTGACTATGGTACGATTGTAACGCTCTACAGTGTTCACCTGGGGACAGTATCGCGGAGTGAATTGCACCTGCGGAACCTGGTACTTCTGGAACAAAGATTGCACCTCATGGCCCGTAAAAACGCTGCCATTGTCCATGTAGATAATCCTAGGGATTCCGTGGGTGAGAAAAACACCCTCCTCCAACCGTGGTACTATCGTGCGCCCTACGGCTCGACGCAGTGGAAACAACAAACAGTACTTGCTAAAGCAGCAAACAACCACCAGTAAATAAGTAAAACCTGCACGAGAGCGGGGAAATGGGCCCACTAAGTCGATGCTTATGGTCTCGAACGGACGGGAACACACTTTCGGGTCCCCCATGAAGCCTGGAGGGGGTCGTTGCGAATGCTTATAGGCAGAGCACTTCTCGCACTTCTTAACATGCCGCAGAACGTCAGCGTACATCTTAGGCCAATAGTAACGAAGCGCAAGGCGTCGGAAAGTCTTAAAGACGCCAAAGTGCAAGGAGAGTTCGCTGCCGTGGCACTCAGCTAATATAGATCCCCTCCGATCCTGTGGGATCACCTCCTTCCAGTCAAAATCACCATCAGAGCTAAATTTGTTCTTACAATATCGAAATAGCCTACCAGAGCGCAATATAAAGTTGGGACAAGACTGCGGTGACCGCTCAACCCTCTCAACCAGAGTATTATACCAGGGATCACTTACCGGTGGGGGGATCTCTGCTACGGGGACCGCTCTCGACAAAAAGTCCGGGACCAGATTCTCACTGCCCTTGCGGTGCTCAAGAGTGAAATCATAAGGTGACAATCGACAGCCCCAACGCGCTAAGCGACCTGTGGGATTGGTAAGATTGAAAAACCACTTCAAGCTCGAATGATCCGTAATGACTTTAAACTGCGGACCCCCTTCTAAGTAAGGACGGAAGTACTCGACTCCAAACACTACAGCCAACGCCTCTCTCTCGGTCACTGAATAGTTACGCTCTGCTGAGTTCAATGAACGACTAGCATAAGCGACTGGGTGTTCTTCGCCGTCATCCTCTGAAATTTGAGTCAACGTAGAAGCTATTCCGTACCCCGAAGCATCACAATGAAGTGCGAACGGTCTGGTGAAATCCGGGCAAGCTAGTACCGGGGCGGTAACCAACGCAGTTTTTAGGTCATTAAACGCCTCTTCTGCCTCGTCTGACCAGGCAAAGGCCGGGGCGGTCTTCTTGGTTGTCGTTAAGGCGTTCAACGGCGCAGCGATACAACTGAAATTTTTAATGAAGCGACGATAGTATGAGGCGGTACCTAAGAAACGTTTGACCTCCTTACGGTTAGTAGGAACAGGACAATCCACTATAGCGCGAACCTTGGAAGGGTCAGTCTGCAAACCACGCTCATTAACAACGTACCCTAAGAACTTCAGCTCTCGCCGGAAAAATTGCGACTTTTTCAGGTTGATTGTTAAGTTCGCCGATCGCAGACGCTCCATGACTTTCTCCAGCGTCTCTAGGTGGTCCTGGAAAGTAGAGGTACAGACAATAATATCGTCCAAATAAACAAAAACTTTGTTGCCGAACTCGGGGCCAAATAATTTGTCCATAAGTCGCTGCTGTGTTGCAGGAGCGCCCTTAAGACCAAAACACATGACTTTAAACTGAAATAGGCCACGTCCAGGGACGGTAAAAGCGGTTTTTTCCTTGTCCAACAAAGGAATCTGCCAAAAGGCCGCTTTCAAATCGATTGACGTAAGGTACTTACTGTCCCGCAGCTGGTTCAAGATGTGGGAGATGTAGGGTAGGGGGTAAGCATCTCCTTTACTAATGGCATTAAGTTTCCGGCTGTCCAAGCAAAATCGCAGCTCTCCATCGGCCTTTGGGGCCAACAGGACTGGATTGTTCCATTCACTGGTACTTTCCTCCACTACATCCAACTCCAACATCTCGTCCAACTGTCGATTCAATTCCAACAACCGGGCGGGTGACAAGCAATAAAATCGTTGTTTTATGGGTGCCGCCGTACCCGTATCAATGGAATGGGACACCAACGACGTGCGACCTAAGCCTTTTCGCTCAAAAGACACCCCTTTCAACCGGTCGATAAGCTTGTCCGCCTCCTGACGCTGCGTCGGACTCAAATCGTCCAGAGCGTGAAGATGCTTTAGCTCTGAAATGTTAGGGGAAGGCAATGAGAGGTCAGGCTCGACCGCGTCACCGAACAACTGAGGGGCCAACTGAAACGTTTTCCAAAAGTTAACACCGAGAATAAGTGGAGTGGAAACTGCAGGGACGATGTGAAACTTGACAACTTTTGTAACGTCTCTCCAGCGCACCGGCAAGTAAACCACGCCATGAACCTCTTCTCTCGAATCATTAGCAGTGACAATATAAGCAGCGTCTCCCTCCATGCATGAGTGTATTGTCACCCCTAAGTCGGTAAACAACTTTCCAGCATCAGCGCCTAGAACGGAAATGAAAGCACCCGAATCAAGCAAACCCGAATATTGCTCGTCATAAATGGAAACGGTCAGGTGAGGGCGATTATCGTCCGCCCGAGCAAACTTGACAGAACCTACACTACAGGTGGAAAAGAACTTTCTAAGTTTAATCAAATAGTTCCCCCAATCATCCTCCTCAAAACAGGCTTTCTGAAAAGGGGAACTCCCTACGCGTTTTTTGGAACGGCAGAGTTCTGTAGGGGCGGCTTCGGTCTGCAACTCGGACAATCAGCCATCCTGACTCCCCGCTTTCCACAAGAAAAACAAACCACCTCCCTGGATGGACAGGTGCTGAGCGAATGACCCGCTATCCTACAACGAACGCAGAACATAGAAGGTGATGATGAAGATGAAGAAGGCGCCAAAGCTCCTTCAGCCTTGGGGGGTTGTACCGGCTCCACTTTAGGTTGAGATTTCCCCTGGTAAGAAAGATCAGGGGCTAAGGTCAATGATCCTTGCCTAGGCGGCTCCCTAAAATCAGCAGCACGAGCAAAACTATGTTCGATCATCCTACATTTCAACTTGAGGTCCTGTAAAGTCACAATGGGGAACATGGCCAACGCAGTAACAAAGCGCGGACGAAGATTGTAACGGATAGTCTGTAACTTATCCGCTTCTGGAACGGGACGATCCAACCTAGAATAAAAGTTCTGCATGATGGATATGAACGACGACGCAGATTCGTTCTCACCCTGGGTACGCTGGGAAATTTCACGAAGTAATCTTTGATCATAATCAATAGGTGAATATTCTTCAATCAACGCCGCTCTTAGGCTGGTCCAATCAGCAAACTCCGTCTTGACACCACGATACCATAACAAAGCACGATCTGTAAATAACTCAGCGGCTCCCTGAAATAATATTGGATCTGAAATCTGGCGCGTGACGCACAGCTCCTGTAATCGCTCCAAATAAACCCTAACACATGACACTCCATTGTAACGATGGTTCAAAACAGACAATGCTTTCATTTGTTTTGAACAGGCAGACTCCCCCGGAGTAGACTGTTGACACGAAGCAGGTGGTTCTTCGAGGTCCGTTGCCTGTTTAAAGCTAATCTGAAAAGAACTAAAGAGGGAATCAACCCGAGGCAAAACTTTCAGCAGCAAGTCCTCCACGGCTGCAACTTTCTCTGCCACATCTGGGGAAGAAACATCTACCCTACCCAAACGATGAAATAAATGGTGAGCCAAAGCTCTCATGCGGTTGCATCTCTTGAAGTTCAACTTATCCTGTGCGAAAAAATCGGTTAGCTCCTTCAAGCTACGGGCAATGGTGTTAATTTCTAGAGTAATGTCCCTATCAGTTTCTAAAATTTCGTCCGCAGGAATATCAAGTGCAAGTTGGCGCACCTGCGCTCTCAAAGTGGGAACGGTGGGCTCCGGTTTCGCGCCGCGAATTTCCGCCTCATAGATGAGTTCATCTTTGTTTAGTAAATTGTAAGCAATTGGGCGTTCCATGACTCTAAATTTTAAATAAATTTTTTAAAATCAAAGTTGAAGTTAATACACGAGTATACAAAGCTGGACCTTTTACAGTAGAATATGAGTGGCACATAAAATTTCACAGGTTAGAAATACACACAGTTAAAAACCGCTTAAAAATAAATACCAATGAGCACAAAGCAAGGAATGTTTCTCCTGAATAAAAATATCAAGGAAACATTTCTTGAAAAATATAACAAGTGGAAATTTCTGAAAAAAGGTGAAAAATATTTCCTTGAAAAATAATATATTAATTTTTTAGGTTAAATATCACCCAAAAAAAAGGCAAAACAAAGCCAATCAATGATTGGGAAAGGAAATATTTTTCAAACACACACAATTCTCAGTAGAAGAAATCCGTACTTTATTTCCTCGCTAGCCGGGGAAATAATGATCTCACTTTAGAAAAAGCCCTACGTTGTGGTGCCAAATTGTCACGTGGTTAATCTAGGCCTAGGGGGGTGAGGAGGAATAAATAAAGTACTCACTGTTGGATGCTAGTTGGTAAATTTTATTTTCTAATACATCGAAGTGCTCCTTAATTCTAGGTGTTAAATATAGGTACCCTATCTACCTAGGCTCCACAATACACCAACGTCACCGTTGCCTAAGGACCAGCTCAGTCGTAATCTCAGGTGTGGATCAGTGAGATTCAATAGTACGGATTTCTCTAACGGATTTTATATGAAAAGAAAAGAAATATGGGCGCCACCCAACCAGAAGGGTTGGGAAAAATAATACGAGTTACTTGGTGTTCCTCGAAGCCGGTGGGAGAACACAGGACGTCGTGCCACGATGGCACGATGCTCGCAGGGGAACGGGCTCAAACGCTGCGCTGAGCCGTTCCGGGGACGGACGGGCGAGTCCAACCCCACAAACAACGTCCGGGCTTGGCCTCGGCGCAAAATCAACGGGGATGGCCCCGGCAAAAAAAATCTTCCACCCCAACAATCAAACCCTGAAATGCGGAAACGAACCGCATTAAAAAAAAATACAAAATACGGGTGGTCAGAGGGACCTTACACAAAGATAAAAATTAAAATATTAATGAATGTTGGCTAACCCCATCCTACACGCGGATGCAAACAGATTAAGGTGGCCTAGCCAAAAAAAAAATATGGATGGGGGGCCCGGAAAACAAAATATCGCTTTTGGAGATGGTATGGGCTTCAGCGGAAGCGTTTTAAGGCCAAAAGGGGTACATAAATAAAACATGGGTTCAGTCGCATAAAATTCCTAAAATATGGGATAAAAAGGCACTAAAATCTATCGCAGCGCACAGAAAACATTAGTTAAAGATGCACAATGCTCAAACAATACCTAGGGAAGCAGAATTTAGCACAATGTTTTAATCCACCATCAAATTCACCATGTGGCCAGGTGTCTTCCAGGCACATGGGCTACAGAAACAAGGTTAAAGAAGGTGGCCCGCACCTACCAACAGGGCCAAAGCATGCTCGCACACACAAGCATGTCCTACACAAGTTTATCTTCCCTAACCTCTCAAGAAAATAGCAAAAACACTACATAAATACCTTTTCAGGGTGTTAAAAACATCAACCGTGGAACACCAGGCAAACGCCGACAAACGGATGAGCGTCGGTGACCACGAGGCATCGACCATGCGGTCGGCAAATGGTCGTCAACCAAAGCTGGAAATAAAGTTTATCATTAGCGCTGTGTTACTGAAATGGCAGCCCAAAGAAAAAATCAAGAGGAAAGAAAATGAAAAGCACCAACGAACGACGCTTACCTGCTTTAGCTGGAGGCGGCTGATATGCGGCGGAACTCCGCTTTTAAGAAAACAGACGACGGTCGTAAGAGAAAGGAAGATGCCAACCTCCAGCATCCTGTTTTATAGTTGCGATTTCAGTGGTGCCAGGAGGCAAAAACGGGCTCTCCCCAGGACTGCAACGCGATCGACCGGGGTAATTGTGGCATCTATTCCTCGGGATCTCAGGGCACTCCACAGCCCAGGGCAGGTTCCGAGAAGGATGGGAAATGGTTTCCCTCTTCCGTTCCAGCCAGCGTCATTACGGGATAGATCGAGTTGGAACGTAGGCCTACAGCCTTCGTTCGTCCACAAACTTCCGCAAGATCCCAGGTTTCCTGTAGGCCGATCGCCTGCACGAACATGGCACAACGTAGAAGACGAGGAATAACACTTTTGCCGACAATAACACCACATAAATATGGGATTTTCCCCTTGACCTTAGGGGCCAAACGCGGCATGTCAACACCGACGTCTACCAAAGAGTATGCAATGTCGCGCTACCGACCACAGAATACACAGAAAATCGTCAAACAACTAGAGATGTGCAGTTATCGACTCGACCAAAGGAATCATGTCCGATATTAGCTCTAAAGAGGAATCCAGAATCTAAATTAGCGAGAAAAGAAAGGAAATTAATGAAAACTAAACTTTTGGAATATTATTATATGGTCATACACAAAAGAAAACTAAGGCGGCCCATACACGATCCATTTTCTTGATCAATCTTTGCGATTGATCAGTAATATTGAACGAGTGGGGTTAGTATTGCGCAATGTTTTTCGGTTCTCTGTGTGGAGAAAACATTGACGGAAGTTGACTCGTCAATTTCTTATGCTCAATAAAATTGAACGTGTATGGCCGGCCTAAAAGAACCGGAGGCACAGATAACAACAAAAACCAAAGAATGTGCCACGCGATGCACAGACTAAAAAAGGGTTGACGCAGGCACCTGAAACACAGATAAAAGAAAATCCGCCGACTAATCGATGATGGAACACCAAAGTGAAAAGCAATCCGAGACACAGATCAAAAAAAAACTAAGCCCACTCTCAGTGAGGCGCGAGGCGACGCGACGCGACGCGTGTCGCAACACTAGTACCATAGCTGAATAGACTAGGCACTCAAAAAAAAAATAACCTTCTGACACCTGTCAATGTGTCAGTCAGTAACAGCTGTCAGTGTTACTTAACTAAAATTAAAAAAAAAGAGAAGACTGGATACAGCTCGTTACACAGTAACATAGTGAAAATTGTACCTACCCTTAAAGGTTGTTAAAGCATTTAAAATAATCAGCAAACAACCATAAAACCGATCCCAACTAAAATATTCTTGCAGCTGATCTCGCAAAATATTTTTTGAGTGCCCATCGATTCCCAATCAAAATTTACATCGTAAAATGAATGATGCTGCCAGAAACTAGCTTTTTTAAACCTCAAATATAGTTTCGATGACGATGTATTTAAAAAGTAGGAACAGATACCTCCTCCAAGTTGGTGCTCTCCTAGTATACAAGGGTAATAGACCAATTTATAATATGC
Organism: Ennomos quercinarius; assembly: GCA_910589525.2. NCBI lineage: Eukaryota > Metazoa > Arthropoda > Insecta > Lepidoptera > Geometridae > Ennomos > Ennomos quercinarius. The sequence continues at coordinate 5,053,044 of OU342513.1, read as the reverse complement.
CTTACTCAGGCATATTTTTAACTTGTGCTTAAAACATTATAAGATGCAAATATTTGTACTCCTTTTTGCATAGTCGATAAGAGACTCAAAGCACCTAATAAATATAAGATTTAAAAAACCTAACTCGATAAGTGTAAGCCAGGTACCACCCCATCCTTAGCCAGTTACCGGGTAACACGCACAGGAACAAGCCATAATCCCCCAATCTAGTAAGTAAACAATGCTGTTTGCGCACCACTCAAACCTTCGTACCTGACCCGGGATCGGTGTAATTCTTCCCCGGTATACCCTATTTTTCGATCATACCGGGACGGCGGCGATTGCACGCGTTCCAGTGAATTATGGTTTAATCGGAATAGATAACGGAAAGTGCGGAAACCTTTTTTTGGGGATACTTCTTACTAAAACTTTACTCTTTATTAGCCGTTTTGCTCGTGGGAACTCTCGATTTCCCGGGATTAAAAGTATCCTACGTTGATCCTGGTAATATAAGCTATCCTTATGCAACATTTTATCTTAATAGTTTCTGCCGTTTTGGCGTTAAAGCCGCGCTTATTAATAAACAGGCTTATTTATCTTTTTTTTTTCATGTGATTGAATGACGTGACGAGCTAGTCATTCACCTGATGTTAAGTGACACGGCCGACCATAACAGTTGCAGTGTCACCCGGAACTTTAAAACAATAAAGTTTCGCGTGACACTGAACTGCGCACGTCATCCTGAGACATCACCCAGTCTAGTAATCAGATTATTAGACTGAGTGATCAGATTATAAAGTCTCATTTGCCCAGTAATTTCACTATCTACAATGCCCTTCAAACCGGAACACTTGCTTGGCGGCAGAATAACTGGCAAAGCGGTGGTACCTACCTAGACGAACTTTGCAGAAAAGTCCTACCACCTAGTAAATTAGCGTAATCTGTAGGCATCGGGGTTAGTTGCTCGATGTCTGTAGGCGCTACTGTGTATTATTATCAATGTCATATTATTAATATTATTAGGTAAGTACAGTTACCTATAAGGGTTCCTTTATTTTAAAACTGTTACGGAACCCCAAAAATGGAACACTCCTTGCAAAAGCGAACCTGATTAGAGCTTTGTACACATGTCATTTTCTCATTTTGCTTGGCATCCGATGATCATTCTCATCATCTCGTGGGGAAGCCAAGTGTTTGTTATACATTTTAGTTTTAGACTTGGTGTCCGGTTGTGGTTTTTCAGTAATCGGACAGTGGTTTTGTGGTTTACCAGTGAAAGGGGACTGGATCATTCTACTAGACATTGAGTTGTCTATTTGCAATGAATAAAACGATTGACCGAAAATTGCTGAATTATTAATGTATATTTTTTTCTGTAGAGTCCGTGCCATTTTATCCGTTCGGAAATTGCTAGAATATAATATTTCTGGAATGTCCGTGCCATTTTATTCAAAGAAAATAACGCTGACCTGTACTTGGGCTAAAGGCTGAGCATGAGCAATTGAGTATTGCCATTCAACGTGGCAATGCCGCCAGTGTTTTGGGCACTTTGCTTATTACTGGTAGTGGTTTGTTAGATTCGTTTTGTATAATATATAGTTTTAGTTTCGTAGTAGTTTAGTTTTTAGTTTATTGCAAATAAATTTTAGAGAGACCAACATAGGATTCTTATCATCGGAAAATTGTACCGTTGGTCAATGGTAAAATTGCGACGAAATCCGCGGGACACTAGTATGTAATAGTCCCGCGGCTTACACTATTTCAGATATTACACAACAAAACAGTCTCTTTGGTGGTCTGTTTACCATCACAATCTTAATTCTTCCACGTCCACGACTCGTATTAAAGCTATCTTAACTTTTAACTGCGTCTTGTGTGGTCTTCAAGTTTATTTGTCTCAGACACTATCTTATCGTTTTGAGGACTTTCAGGATCATTGTGACTGTATCGACGATAACGGGACGTTATTGGGGGCCAAAGTTCTTCCGATAGCAGTCTATTTATGACTTGTTCAATGGACTTTTATGAGTTAGCACTTGCCAAGTATGAAGCGGCTGGTTATAGCTTTTGTTTTGAGGTGTTGTTTGGTATGAGGAATTGTTGTCGCTTGATGATTCCCCATATGCTTTTTTGATGTTGAAAGTTAATAAATAAATATTTGTGGGCATTTCACACAGCGCCGTCTAGTCCAAAACTAAGCAAAGCTTGTACTATGGGAACCAGATAACTGATACAATACTTAATAATACTTTCACACAAATGTTTCTCCTGGGCGGGAATCGAACCCGATTGATTTAGAAAACAAAAGTATCCTAAATGTTATTCTGAAAAGTTAGCTATAACCATACCAAATTTCAGCGAAGTCCGTTCACAGTAGTTCCATATCGATTAAGAAGTGTAATTAAAAAAATATTCAATGTACAGATTTCATCATCATCATCATCATCAACAGCCTGAAGACGTCCACTGCTGAACATAGGCCTCCCCCAGAGCACGCCACCTTGAGCGACTGCTCGCCTCCTGCATCCATCGGCTCCCCGCGGCTTTCACCAGGTCGTCGGTCCACCGAGTGGGGGGCCGGCCTACGCTGCGTCTTCCGGTTCGTGGTCGCCACTCGAGAACCTTTCTTCCCCATCGGTTGTCAGTTCTACGAGCGATGTGGCCTGCCCATTGCCACTTCAACTTACTAACTCTAAGAGCTATATCGGTACAGATTTAGCCCAGTTTTATTATATGAATAGAAGATATGGCAAAAGTTTAACTGTTGGTAATAGTAGACCCCCCTATGATCATATAGAGCCGTGATGTCCCTCATTTCCTTCCCCTTACTCACCACTTCCAAACAATGGTCAATACACATTATGCTGACTACACTGATGGCTGTCGAGACCACACCGCTGATTCAGACGTGTATTGGGTTTTGTCATTGATTGGAAATATACGCATTTGTGGTTTTGACGGTGGTCGAGTAAAGCTAGAGCAATCTCGACTTTATCACGCTGGAGTTATAGCCACATTTCAAACGAGCAAACACTTGAAGATTGCAATGCAAATGCAGGTCAATAACTATAGTGACGAAACCTCTTGACTGAACTTTTTTTTTTAGACGGGCAAATTGCCTTTATTACTCAAGCTAACTACTACAATAATAAAAATTAAACTAAACTAAACTAAACTATGCTAAACTAAACTAAACTAGCTACACTACCTACTACAAAGAACACTTACATGTTGGGTACGCTACCTACCGGTAGTGGGCTGGAGCACTTGGACTGTCTATGGACATCGCGGCTATTATACAGTCCATAAGTGTTCTTTGTAGTAGGTAGTGACTGAACTGACTTGAACAGGGCTAATATGATAAGCTTTAAAAATCAACATATTTGTCTTCTTCTATCGAGAAAGCGTTTGACCAATCAAAGATCATGCGGATCTCATCATCATACACCTTTTGTTAGGCCTCTGTCTCCTATTAAATGCTATATGCGGCGTCTGACTTCAGCGTTTTCGTTGCGATCGATGTCTGAACGCCAGGCGCAGCGTCAGTGGTCAATACATCTCATAGCGAACGATGACGTCTCGTTCACAAAAGTAGTCGACAAACCGTGCTCGCATGTAGTCGTGTGATATAAAATGGATATAAATTCGACACTTTTGGCGGCGCTTGTGTTACTTTGTATAATAACATTTGACTGGTGCAATTAATAACTCGTCTTTTTCTTTATCAAATGTCGACATTTTGTAGTGACGCCAAATATGTCATTCACGCTGCAATACTTCGAAATAACCAGAGACGCGGCGCAAAGCGTTTGAAGCCGCCTACGGCATCCACACGCCGACGTCAGCGTGTGAAAGAGATCTCAACAGTACATTTCTATAGTAAGCATCGTGACGCGGCGTACGGCGTGACGCTGTACGCGGTCGACGGCGTTTATAGGAGACCATAGCCTTGTTGTTCCGTTAGTCAAACGCTTTTCCGAAAGAAGAGACAATTATGTCTATTTTTATACCTCATGCCGCTGGAGGATACTCTCCTCTGGTGATAAAAACTTATTACACTATTATTTATTCAGTGATAAAAATAAGAAACCGCACTAAGTTACCTACTTTGTGTTAATTCACTTAAGTATTTAATATTAATATTTATTTTTTAATTTTTACAGGTAACGGTTTGCTGACTCAATCATCATTAAAATACAACATAAAATTGCACAATAAAAGGTACAAAAATACTAAATAATACAGCAGGTACAGAAGGTTCATTTCGCGAAGTCACTTAAATAAATAGTGACTCTTGCTAGAACACAATAAAGTGCAGTTCAGCTCGCACAGCGCTACAAGCCACAGGTGCCTCTCTTTCTATCGCTATAGCTCCGCTCTTCTATCGCAGTACGCGTAATAGACATGCCTAGTACATGAGCTGTGGAAATCTCTTCACTTCATAAGCCTTTTGTAGCGCTGTCATTGGTCAAACGCTTTCTCGAGAAAAAGATCTCTATTTCTACAACTCATGCTACCGCTAAAGTGCGGAGTACGCTAGACTGGACACCCTTGAAATTTTCTTCGTAGTGTAAATCCTTCCTAGCTTCTTTTGTAGGCATAAAGACAGTCCTAGTGTCAGGATTTCTAAGCCTTCCGAAGGGACTGACGACAGCTTAAGAGTGTAAGTAAAATCACCCTAACCACTTGAACACTAATAGACACTTGTTTGTCCAGCTCCACACTAAAGTGTCTATTCCTGCGCAGGAGTTCACACGACGCTGAATTAAAAAGCCATCAGAAACCTATTATAACAGACACCTTACCACCCAGAACTCCTTTATACTCACCGCCTATGGTCAAATGATTTTCAAACGTATAACGTTTGTCGTAAAGCCTATCTAAGGTAAAAAATATTGAACCGAAACTGTTGAACAAATGCTATAGCATTAACAATTTTAAGTCATTGCAGTTAAAGTTTGGTTTTAAATAATTCCTCAAAACGCTGGGATTTTAATGTGACAATCAAATTTAGGACTTATTTCCTCAACATAAAGAAGTTATTAATTTGTAATGATGGTTCCGGAAATGCACCATGCATTCTAAGGTCCAAACGGGTTTTTGACTTTTTATTTTCTATAACTGCCTCAATTAAGAGCAGACGTGGAAAGTGGGGGCGCTAATAGAAGACGCAGTAGAAAAGTGGCCTTTTTCAAGCAGTTTATTATTAGTTCATAATTCTTTCGCGTCGGTTGAAGTTACGGACAAGTTGTGAAGGGAATTTGAATAGTGTTTAGCTACGGATTAAATTATGATACGGTAGAATTGTACAATGTCTTCATTTCTTCAAAATTTCTTTAGTTTTATGAGAGCTTTTTGTGACGAATCGCTAATTATACTGAAGACATGATAAATACAGATAAATAAATGTAAATATGACAGTTGATGAATGGAAATTGGGCGAGAAGTGCCCACAATATTTTATTTTTAAATACAATAGTCGAAAGATAAGATCACTTGTAAAGTTTTCGTTATTTATGGACTTGACGCATGGCTTGGCTTCAGTTACAATGGTCTTTTCTCTTGGCCTTTTTTCTTGGGTAATTCATAATAGTCCAATGATAATTACGTTTATTAGATGGGGGGATAAGTTTTTTATTGTTTCACCACAGAAATAAACGATTATAAACCGGTCAATGAAATGAACAGGCTTTAAAACTAAGTAATTTAGCGAACTTCCATCTTCGGTGCTTCGTCAGTGTTAGGTACAACATACATGGAGTTCTTGAAAGGGCAACATCGACAAACCCCCTTAAAATATTGTATAAAAAATTACCCTGATATTGCAGTTTTGTCCAAAACCAACGTGAGCACTTAACATTAACTAGGACGTCTGCTAGCTTAGAAAAACTATGATGGAAATATTGTTAGCTTATTCATAGAACACAAGCAGGCGGCGTCTAGAGCAGTTTCGCTTTGAGACTGACGAAAGTATTCTAGGTCTGCGGTTTCGCTGGAAAATCAACAAGATCATTAAACTTAGCTTGTACTTACTGGAAATTCTCAAATCCCGCCAATCGGACCCTGCGTGCAGCTCTTCGAAGCCACGGAAGAACCGGCGCCCTCCGGAATATGAGACGATATTCTTAACCACTATATCACAAAGGCCAACACTCTTTTAAGGGTTCCGTACCCAAAGGGTATAACGGACCCTATTGTTAAGGCTCCGTTGTCTGTCTGTCTGTCTCTCCGCCTGCCACCAGGCTGTATCTTATGAACCGTGATAGTTAGACAGTTGAAATTTTCATAGATGATGTATTTCTGTTGCCGCTATAACAACAAATACTAAAAAACAGAATAAAATAAATATTTAAGGGGGCTCCCATACAACAGACGTGGTTTTTTTGCTCGTTTTCCAGATGAGTCATAGATGGCGCTGCTTTAAATAGTACTGCTACTCAACACTAGATGGCAGGGATAGATAATGATACGGAACCCTTCGTGCGCGAGGCTGACTCGCACTTGGCCGGTTGTTTATATGATAATATGAACGACAAACGAGCCGATGGCTCATCTGATGATAAGCGGTGTTCGTCGCGAATGAACATCTAAAACACAAGACAATTCTAATACTTCTATTTGTCTAGCACAGAAATAACAGTGTGTACATTTATATGTATACAAGATGTTTCAGTTAATGCTGACACCAACCTAAATCGTATAACTGCTTACAATAACAAACATTCTGGAAGCTTCCATTAACTTCGAAATGTGGTGATTCTAGAAATTCATACACGAAAACTTTCAGTGTTGTATAATTTCGTCTTTACACTCCATATCGCTGGAATCTTCGCAAATCCCTAAGATTTATTACAGTTGTAACTCTCTTCTGTTCGCACCGTAATCCTTTGGCTAAGTGTCACACTAAACTTTGAACGATGGAGACGCAAATGTTTGCTTAAGGCCTGCCGCACACTCAGACAACAGTGTAGGCAGTGGAGAGAGAACTCTCAGCAACGTTGAGAACTTTTTATTTCATCCTGTCGTTAAAATTGCTTTCTGCTAAACAGGTTTGCATAATTATCAACTTTAGGTCTTGGTGGTCATTGTTCTAGCGTCTGCTTTCTGATTTCTGATATAGAGTTTTAAGTTATAGTCAATGCGTAACGTAATTTAAAAAAAGCTGCGCTTCAAATTACTGAAGTTTAATTATCATGCAATCACAGCACAACAATTACAATGCATTTTATGGTATGGTGGTTGTGGCTTAACGGAACCGTAGTACTTATATATGTGTTATATATCTATTCTGTGACGGAACTGACTTAATTGATTGCCTTTAAAAAAAAGGTATCAAAAACGAACCTTCTTAGACCTTAGATAAAATAAAGTTCTTCGTATGGCAATGGTAGAACTGACAACCGATGGGGAAGAAAGGTTCTCGAGTGGCCACCATGAACCGGAAGACGCAGCGTAGGCCAGAGGTGGACTAACAATCTGAAACCCGTGGCGAGCCGATGGATGCAGGGGGCGAGCAGCCACTTATAGTGGTGCTCTTTGGGGGAGGCCTATGTTCCGCCGTGAACGTCTTCAGGCTGTTGTTAATAATGATGATGAAATAATTGAAATAAGTACGCTCAATAGATCTTTTAAATAACAGGTTTGTCGTCGAATACTCAAGCGTCTCAACGACTCAACTCTCAACGTGCGCGAGGCCTTAGTACTGACTCACACAGTGTAAAGTTTGAAAGATGGATTTTATGTTTATACGCAAGCTTGGTGATAGGGTGCTGGAGTGGAGTTACTTCATCACGCACGGTACTTTATTAAACTGTGACCCATCTGTGACCATGGTTTAGCTTAGCTCAAAGTAGCGCTCTATGGGGGAGGCCTATGCTCAGCAGTGGAAGTATTCAGGCTGATGGTGATGGTTTGAAAATCACAGTAACAATAAAAAATTTCATTCTAATACGCTGACTCCCTAATAAAATAAAAATAATAAAATAAATGAAAACCTTGACCTTGATGCTCTTTTGCATCGTAGTCTTACCTATAAAGTAAAACTACGAGGAAAAAGAGCATCAAATAAAAAAAGTCTAATAAGCAGAATTCCAAATCTATGGTTCAAGAAGTGTTCCTAAAGGGATTTTGTATAATTCTTTTTATTTGTTCAAATAATAATTTATAATATTTAATAAGTTAAAACAATTAACAATGTCTAGCGCAGTCACAAGTCAGGACATAGCATAATTACGTCAAAATTAAAATTAAAATTAAAAACACAAATTAAAAATTTTAAAATTTTAATTTTGTAATTCTTTATATTAAATTAGAGTAATGTAAGTTTGTGGCCAAAACTCTAAGAAAGTGTGATGCCGCACAACCACAGATTAGAGAAAAAACAACTGACTACGCACAACACAGGCTCAGCGTCAAAAAATGATGTAAACGAAATGAAATGAAAATCGAAAAATGTAATAGGAAACAAAACTGTACATAATCGAAAAATCATAACCGTACAGTAAGTGAACTAAACCACGGTGCGTCGCTGTTTTTCTCAATAAAACATAAATTATGTTCAAACGACAAAAATTAGTAAATCACATATTTATTATTGGATCAATTTAAAATATACCTACATGAAAACGGGTCTACTAAGCTCAAGGGCTATCAAACCAATAGATAGCACATATCGCTTCCCTTCAGCAGAAAACATGTTGCTTTAATAATCTACTATTTATGTTATGATAATGCAAAAGTTTGGCTAACACCTAGTTAGCTGAAAAAGTTAGTTTGTTATTGGCTTACACCTAGTTAGCAATAGTATAAGAAAATAAGCGCAATATTACTTCCAAGTACCAAATCTAGATAGGATAGCGTTCGACCGCAATTTTGACAGTGAATTGTTTTGTCATACATTCATATTTTAAATTATCTAGTTTCTACAAGTGAGGTTTATTAGAACTCCATTGGATTCATGCTCTGCTGGAACGCGATAGTTGAAGTTCCTAACTTTACTACTTTAAGTACTCATATCGGTTTTGGTTGACTTACTGTGCAATTAAAATAAAGTTTTAATTACTAATATGGTCTAAGTTTTATAAGTAATTAGATTTTGTCAGATTTATTAGGTTGGGTTTGCGCTAAGATGAGTTTGAGTTTTAAGGTTGTATAAATCTTCGTATTTGATTATTAATGCAGAATAATATGATTTGTTATTTCGTTAGTACACATACTTAATTATTTTAATTAGGTACATTTAAATAATAAGCTTTATTGTATTTTTTACTGGCTTTTAATAAGTAGGTGGTGAGGAGGTTTTCAATTCACGCGTTTTACATTTTTACACAAATGAAATTCATTATTAAGCTTTCCTTTTTTTTTGTGAGAGCATTATCCCGTTTTTCGATAAACATTTTCTTTGGTGTTTTTTTACGTAAACGAATGACGGGGCAAGCATGTCGTTTGCCCGATGTATCGTTACGCCCGCTTCGAACAGTTGCTGTGCCACTTGGAACTCTAAATTATAGTTTCGCGTGACACTGCACTGCGTTGCGTAAGTCATCCTATAAGACATTGTAGTTGTATTATTTGTAGGCTGTGAGATCAAGTCGTAAGCCTTATATGCTAAGTAATTTTACTATACATTTGCCCTTCAAACAGGAACACATCAGTAGTGCTTGCGCACTAGGTGCTTGGCGGCAGAATATCTGGCGGTGGACCTCGCTTCATGCGTTCATTCTTACCACGCACCTGCAGTCTTTTAAAAAGGGTATCAAAAAAGCCTTACTGAGCAGGCAATGCGTCGACAACGCCCTTAGTGTTGCAGATGTCCATAGGCTGCGGTTACCGCTTTCCATAAGGCGGGCCGTATGCTAGTTTGTCGCTCTTAACATAAAAAAAACCTCTTAGCTCTTGTAGAAAAATCTTACCACCCAGAGACCTCGCTTCATGCGTTCATTCTTACCACGCACCTGCAGTCTTTTAAAAAGGGTATCAAAAAAAGCCTTACTGAGCAGGCAATGCGTCGACAACGCCCTTAGTGTTGCAGATGTCCATAGGCTGCGGTTACCGCTTTCCATCAGGCGGGCCATTCGCTATATTGATATGGTTATTGGTAGTATTTTTGAAGAAATTCATTGTAAGCCAGTAATTTCTGCTTCACAGAATTTTATGTGTCTCTTTCTGCCTACCCTCACGGTCACCATACAATGATCCAATGTCCGAGCCTCGTTTTTACGTGCCATTCGAGCGAACGACGAACCTTAGAATTTATACGACCTACTTGACAAGGCGTTGATACCTCTTACATTGTTAGTAGGAAGTCAGCCAGGACTACTTTATATGCCCTTTGAGGAACAAAAGTCAAGAGTTACTATGGAGTCATGAACTAGGACGGAGTTGATCGTCAATATTATATGCTAGAAGCGTACTGCGGTTTCACACGCCACTTTGTTTACCACTTTTCCTGCACACTGTTTTCCTGGATCAAAGAATCATCAAGGATCAAGAATTTTTTATAACTGAATAGGTCCGCATTCGACCGCGATCTCACCTGATCCTAATGTTCAACCTTGATTATTTATCCGTAGAGATATTATAATTTCTAAAAATATTTGCAACCAGCGAGATCTGAACCCGCGCCTTCTGACTCACCGGCTAGCTAATTACGTAACTTGCAACTAGTTTGCAACAGGCGTAACTTTCGCAATCGCTGCTGTCAAACATCACTTTGGCAGAGCAGAAAGCGATCGAGCGCTAGATCACCGTCTGTCGGACAATCGATGAACTAAAAAGTGCATTATTTTGTTTCCGTGTGGCGCTAAGCCAAAGTGCATTCAGCGACAGGCGAGCAATAGGCAGGCGACTGCGACCGATTGCTAAGTGTTTGCTGTCGCTTTGCTATTGCTGTTGCTTTGCTACTGCTGTTGTAACTTTTACATAATACGGCTACGGATTAGATCTCCAACTTAGCTAGTAAAGTCGCATGTCCAGCTGCGAAAATATTTAATATATAAACTTTAAATTTATTGTATAACTAGCTTTTGCCCGCGGCTTCGCACGCTTGTATTGTGTTATTTCTACGTTTAGGTACTCTACTCATGAAAATGTATGAGCTATCATACATTTTCATGCATTTTCTATATAACAAACAACAAATCCACTAAATCTTTTCGGAGCTGAGCACGTATTAGCACACGTGTAAATTGCATTTACCTATACGATGCGTACATAATTAATTTTGTTAATACTAATTAGAAATTATAAATACTGACTTAAGTACGCCACTGTAAAAGGAGTCTACATTTATATGTCCACTATTTTCCACGTTGTCTCATTGTACTGCGCTTTCAACATAGTGGTGGGAGTGAGGAAATAACATGTGTACAAAGCTCAAATCAGAATCGCTTATGCAAAGAATGTTTCATTTTTAGGGTTCCGTAAAAGTTTTGAAATAAGCCAAGCAATGGGATCGGTATCGTTTTTGGCATTTGCAAAATTAGCGTTGTTGTAAACCGTTCGGTTTGAGAATTTCGCCAATAATGCCACTTTACCATTTTTACTCGCTACCCAAAACGAACACAAAATAACCAAATGCGGTTTGTTATCTCAAATGTCAAAAACAAATTGGCGGAGTTTTACATAACACACGTAAACTTACGTCTGTCGTCTTTCTTCTCACTTCTCCGTGCTCCGTTCTCCGTTCGTCATTACGATAACTACAATTTTCACAATGAAAATCAGTAATTTTACATAACCGCGACAATAATTTTACGTCAATCTCTAATGTCAGAAAACGATCACCTAACCACAGCTTTTAACCCACCTCCACAGGTGGGTCAAAAATTGCAGTTCACGATGGCATTTTTGACTGTTTTTGAGCTATCCGAACGGTGAACGAAAACAGTTAAAACGCAACTATTGCTCACACATACCCAAAACAAACGGTGCATGTGATCGTTTTTAACTGTTAATTTTGCCACCAGTGGGCTATCCGAACGCAGGTTAAGAAGATATGCATGTATGATAAGCACGGATGTACAGACTATATGTACCTACTCCGTGGAAGTATAATAATCCTCATTGCATCATTTTTGCTCTAACCTGTGGTTCTTCCAAAGAGAATATCACCACTTAGTTTGTTCATTGAAAAGCCCACAGACCTTAAATATTTTACCTTAAAAAACTCATTTACATGAAAGAAGAAGAAATCCAAAACGCGGCCATGTTGTTAATTCGAGTATCTTACCATAATGTATATACTTACCTATTTCTAAGTACCCTTTTAAATTATTTTTCATAAAATATTTCGTATCATTCATCATCAGCAACCGGAAACGTCCACTGCTGAACACAGGCCTCCCTGTAAAACGACAGTTTAGACGTTTATCATAGGGGGGAATTTTCCATAACCACCACGCTTGGCGGGCAGCTTGGTGATCGCAGAATGTTCTAATGTACCAAGGAGAATGCTGCTGCCCATTCTCTGAATATTCCTTCAGCCGCACCCACGGGAGGAGATGGGATGGTCCTACTCGCAAACCGGGACCATACGGTGAATCATCAATGGTTCTTATCATTGGCTAAATACAAATGTCGTCTAATGCTAAAAAACATCTACTTGTTGCTTATATTTTGTTTTATTTTTTTTTATCTATTTGTTGCTTTTTGTCTAACTTCTAAAATGCTAAACAACCTGTAAAACATAAATAGGAAACCAAGAAATTGTTTTGATTCTCTTATTGCTGATTTTTCAATGGCTGGATAACGGTTATTCGGGACTAATAAATTATAAACCAGCTAAAACAAAAACATTTCAATTTTCAGTATTCCGCTTAAAAAATTCGCTTTTTATTTTTACAGTGTTTTGTTTTACCTAATGAACAACTTTTATCTGATGATTGAAAAATCACGCGTTAGAGTACCGGTATCTACTAATAATACTCTTTGGTCGTATACATTCTTCACAGAGACTTTTTTCTTTAATCTGTGCCTCCAGATAAACATGTGGCACAGAGTGTAGTTATCCAAAACATTAGTAATCTCCCCCCTTTTTATGAGTGACTATACCTTCATGGTTAGTGGCAAAGTTGTGCCGCATTTGGCGGAAACAGTAGCCAAAATAAAAAAAAAGTAGTCGATTGATTTTTTTCTAGTCTGTGACATGTCGTAACTTATATACCGTAAGCAGCCAAAAATAACACCAATCGGCCATGTTGTTTAAAACTCCGATTCGTTTCGTAATGAAATCTCAATAATTGTCATCAATTTTTTTTAACGATATATCAATTTTAATATATCCTATGTTAAGCGCCGGTTATTTCTAAGCATATCAGTGAAAACCGCATGAAAATCCATTCAGTATTTTAGGAGTTCAGTCATAACAAACAAACAAACAAACAAACAAACAAACAAACAGACAAAGTGTTCAAAAAGTGGCTTAACGTGATCAGCGGCTAATTTTAAGCCAACCTGTGTCATTTTTTTCTTGATATCTTGCAATTACAGACTTTTTTATCTCTACAGTTTTATTATATGTATAGAAAATAATAATTGTAAAAGTACGTGAACCTATTTAAACTACACTACAAAAATAAATCTTCATCTAAACAGAACTATTTATACGACCTTTGCTCCAAAAAATTAGGCAAACTCAGTCAATAATCGCTTTGTCATACAAATCAACTGTCAAACTTGCATATATTTGCTTAGAATATCTACATTTTTATGTCATTTCGCACATCGCTATCGACAAGCTAAGTGCTTTTAATAATATTTTATGAAAGTTGAAGTTATTTTTCGCATTTGCTTTTAAGTGTGTCTTATCTGTGGTGAAGTAAAAGAACGCATTTTGATATCACTTTTATATAATTTATTAACCTTTATCTGGATTATTAGCATATTATAAATAAGTGGATGGTTGGTAACACGGTAGACAGCTTTGATGGTACGGTTCCGTATAAAAATACGAGTTTTATAGCTGCGGAATGGAAAAAAAAATATTAAACTCTTATTATTATTCATTGGTTTATAATTAAACTAGCGGCGTGCCCCGGCTTCGCACGGGTATAATAGTTTTCGCAGCGCACGCGATGTAAATAATATTTTAGGTATTTTTTACACCTTGGGTTACATTATTGGAATTTTAGTAAGCATCCCTAATTTTTTTGAGAATATAATATAGCCTATGTCATCCGGGGATAGTGTACCTTCCAAACAGTGAAAGATTTTTTCAAATCGGTTTAGTAGTTTTGGAGTCTATTCAATGCAAACAATCAAATCTTTCCTCTTTATAATATTGTTATGGATAAATTATCAATTATTAATCATCTTTACAAAATATTTTCTAAAATAAAATACAGATTATAAATTTGACAAAGTTAGTTATTTTATTGAGATACCTACGCAACATTGGTGGCACACATAATTAGATCTATACATTTATTTTAATCGTAGAACTGACAACCGATGGGGAAGAAAGGTTCTCGAGTGGCGACCACGAACCGGAAGACGCAGCGTAGGCCGGCCCCCCACTCGGTGGACCGACGACCTGGTGAAAGCCGCGGGGAGCCGATGGATGCAGGAGGCGAGCAGCCGCTCAAGGTAGCGTGCTCTGGGGGAGGCCTATGTTCAGCAGTGGACGTCTTCAGGCTGTTAATGATGATGATGATGATTTATTTTAATATGCAATGTTTCGTCAATTAATACGTATGCAACAAGTACTCTATCAACACATTTAAAAGTCAAGCAGGTTACTAGAACATAAAATGAAAAAGTTTGTCCCACGTTTAGTTATGCCACTTGTCATTCCCCACAGAAAGGTTTCGTACACCCTTGCGGAACCCTAACACACGCTGACGTCACGTGTAACTGAGCGGTCCCCATATCGTAAAAGCTTGGTCACATTACCATATTCCCAAATATGTCATTAGAGATAGGGTCCCTAATTGTATATTTATACTTAAGGTGAAGCACGCTTGAAATTTGTAATTTTGAGCTATTATTTTTACTTGGTTGTTTTAGTTTCAGTGGCTGTAAAGATGGAAAAGTTTTATGCCCGACTGCACTAAAGTTTGTCAGCTTCTAAGTTAGCACTTATCTCTCTAGCCCCCGGTTTCTTGCACGTTTGTTAAACTCGTATCAACTCTGCACAATCATATTCATTTATTCTGTTTCCACATGTGCATATTGATCTTACATTAGACAATTAGGTAACAACATGGAGCAGCCGCTCAAAGTAGCACTCTGTGGAGGAGGCCTATGTTCAGCAGTGGACGTCTTCAGGCTTTTGATGATAAATCTAGGACTAAGTCAAGTTACGTAGTCTCTGAGGTAAAACCAAATATATACAGAGTGAAAAGTACTAATAACCATAATCGTAGATTATTTCATTTTATTATAACGAGTTGGTAAATCTTAAGTTTTACTCATAGATCTTAACCATAGTCAGAGCTTTTACAGTAACACTGTAATACATGAACTCCTTTGTACGTTATCTGAAGACCAGCATAATGCTTGCCAATGTAGGAGGTTGCTTTCAAGGCTTATCTCTTCCATTATAAGGCCGGCTACATAAGTGTGTATACATACCTTATATATTATGTTACTAGGTCAGTGGTTTTACGGCTCAATGTGTCGTATTCTGCATATTCGGATATTCTGCCAGAATGCACCTGTAGGTAGATAATGCGAGAGGGGTCTGACTAGATTAGCTGGTAAAAAGGAGATTTACAATCATTATTAGACCATGTATTTTTAGAAAATAAATGTTATGTACAACATACATTACTTACAAGAAGATTAAAAAAAAAAAAACAGCCCTATAACAGTACCTATATATACCCTGCGAACCTGCGTTGAAATATAGGGTGGTTGCCCGATCGCCGTCTTAAAAACGGCACCGTCAAGACAAGGCATATTTATTTATTTATTTATTTATTTATTTATTAAGAGACCAACAGAATTATGAAAATACAAAAAGTACAATGCAGAAAAGAAAATATAGCCAATAATAGGTCTCGATAATAAGTACATGAATATAATAATTATGAAAGAGACACAGCGATTGAATCTGCAGGTACAGTATTACATGAGGTACCTATGATGGGAGTGTAGGAGAGTGTAGTAGGGTTGTGTAATGTGTGTGGAGTTGGGTGTGAGGATATAATGAGGGATAATAAATAATGTTTACAGTATTAGTGAATCGTATCTAAATAATATATTTATACTTATATGTAAGTGACAGTGTGCATTTGAGGGTGTGTGTGTGTGTGTGTGTGTGTGTGTGTGTGTGTGTGTGTGTGTGTATGTGTGTGTGTGTATGTGTGTGTGTGTGTGTGTGTGTGTGTGTGTGTGTGTGTGTGTGTGTGCGCAAAAACAAGGCATATGCCTTGTTTTTGTTCACAGTCGCCTGTGACCCCGCCTAATAAAAGTGATGACTCACATATTATTGTTTTACAACGCTATTACAGGGTGCTATGGTTCATTATTAAAATGAAACAACCGCTTGTGGACTATTTTATATCAGCTGAAGAGGTATATATACTTATATATCTGTATAAGTAAGCGTTGGCGTGATTAACACTTGAGGTTTAAAAACTATAAACTGCAGTTAAGTCATAGGGCATCATTGCATTACAGCTACAGATACTTACGTTGTAAGAAAACAAGATGACGGCAAAGGTTTTAGGTTAGCTCATAATGTCATCATCAACAGCTTGAAGACGTTCACTGCTGATCATAGGTCTCCCCACCGACTTTGAGCGGCTGCTTGCCTCCCGCATTTAGAGGTCTACGCTACGTCTTTCGTTTCGTGGTCGCCATTCGAGAACCTTTCTTCCCCATTGGTTGTCGGTTGTAAAATACAAAAAGAATTACATGTTAGTACGTATTCTTATTTTTGTAGTACCTAAGCGTATTGATTAGCGTACCACAGATTCGAAGTAGGTATTTGTACGCGTATTATAAATACTTAGTATTAGGAAGTACTTCGCCTTAACCATAAAGCATTTGCTACAAAGTTCATATCAAAACCAGTGAACAAATTGATGAACATTAAAAAATAACGATTAGAATTAAAATCCATCGATTGATTAAACCTATTTTATCGTGTTGACCTTTAAACAGAATTATAATTTGTTGGTCAAAAGCCTTACCGATATTATTTTAGCTAATTTGTCGATAAAAACAAAAGCTCATTCAGCCTCTTATCTCAATTCTTAGACTTTGTAATTTACTGCTGTTTTCTTTGTAGGGTTTCATTAACATTATGTTGTCCGATAAACAATAACTAATATTGTAACGTTACAATGTACAAGATTTATCGAGATATATACTACTAATTAAGATTTTGTTACGAGATCATTGGTTACATTATGAATGAACGAATGAATGATTTATTTCAAGAATTGACAAACAGTTTTTTTTTTTTTTTTTTTTTTTTCAGTAAATATAATAGTCCAAGATTAGTTACATTTTGGTACCCACACCAGGACTTATGGAATGGTGTACCAATGCCCTCCGCCAGGTCTAATTTAGCGCGCTGTGTAGGTAGTGTACGCAATAATTAAAAACACATAAATTTCGTAATGGTTATCGATTTTCGATTTTATACAATAACACATACCTACACGTAAAAATACAATAACCTTGTTATTAATCAATCATTCTTGCTGTATCAGCATCTTCGTCATCAGCAAGAATTGTCAAAGTTAGAAAAAAGTGAATTTTATTTACCTATGTAGTAAAAGGATCCTATCCTTATCTCAGAAATGAAAGCGTAACTTGGATTATTCATATTAAGATTTATTAAAATAATATTGCAATGCTTATCAGAATATCACCAATAATATATAATAATCATTGACAGCTTCACACGGGTTTTCTCAAGTGTCAGATGTCACTGTCCTTTTGACGTTTACCTCTTTTCGGAACCACAGACTACTTAGGAATACATATGAAGTACGAATCGATATTGCCATTGGATATTATATAAGATACATACTACCCAATATTAGTATCCTAACAGTAGTAAGTGTAACATAATGTAGTAATCATATGCAGTTTTGGCTAGACATAGGTCTTACAATAACCTTGTTATTAATCAATCATTCTTGCTGTTTCAGCATCTTCTTCATCGGCAAGTTTATTTACCTACGTAGTAAGTCTAACATAATCATATGCAGTTTTGGCTAGACAGAAGTCTCTTTTAGCATTATTACATCTTATAATTATAAACGTTAGTTTTGGGTATAATGTATTATTATGCTCATTTATACTTTAAGCAATTATACTTTTATATCCAAAATTCTTCAGAACATGTATATTTTAACAAAATATAAATTTTGGATTAATTTATAAAATGGTGAACCTTTTCGTCTCTAGACTCAAGTTTAGGAGACTGAAATTTCACGCTATTTTAAAAGGAAAATAAGTAAAAACTTGAAAAGGATTGTGTTGTGTGTTAGTCAGTTTCTCTGCTTAGAAAAGGGGTTGGGCGTAGTGCGAGCGAGAATTTTTAAAAACGTTTTCTCAAAGAATACCTTTGCTTCTACTGCATCTTTCTAGTACAGGTACAGCACGTCCAATGACTCTGTAAAGGTATGTGGAGACCACAAACATTCCCCTTGTGGCTAGTTAGTTTAAAGAACAAAAGCAAATTGTCCGTTGAAAACAAAGTAGACCATTATTATTATTATTTATTATATAACATCAGCGAAAATGTGGTTGTTAAAGCATCCATTATAAAAAAATATTTTCGTGTCCCACCAAGTTAAGAAAATCGCCTATCGCGTTGAGTCGGGTCAATGTAAGGCCATCTTGGAGTAAAAAAAGCATTTTCCTCGCCATTCCCGCTAACATTACTACCGCACAGAATCACAGACATTTTTAAGTGTTACCAAGCACGGGAAGCTAAGTGTAACTATAAATCGTAAGAGAAAAACTTAGCCCGCGCATTTCTCGTACATTTGTCGAGTTTTTCGGCGGTTCTTGTTTTTGTAGCGGGCAAGCACAGGAATTAATGGTTTTTGAGGTGGTCGTCTGGAGTTATGAGTGTTGTTATTATTTGTACAAGAATTATTGTGCTAGCTTAAAGTATTTTAGGTGGAAAATAATTATGTTTTTTTAAGTTGTAAAATATATTTAAATGATCACAAAAGTGAACTAACAACTCTACTAAAATATTGTTTATTAACGGGATATTTAAGTACCATGTAAGTAATTCTGCCGTGTTCCAAACATAATCGGAAAGGTTTTGAAATCTATAACTCTATTTTGTTTTTTAAAAAGGGTGAATAAAAACAAATGTACCGGAAACCGGAATTTTAAGTAGGTATTCAACCGTATTCAATAATCATCATCATCATCACCATCAGTCTGAAAACATCCACTGCTGAAGATATAGGCCTCCTCCATAGAGCGCCTGCTTGCCTCCTGCATCCAACAGCTTCGGTTCTAACCAGATCGTCAGTCTATCTAGTGGGGGGAGGCTTACGCTGCATCTTTCGGTTCCCTACTCGATACTAGAAAGCAAGGTTGCTTTCTCATCGGTTCTCAGTTCCCCTCCGGTCGGTTTGGTCCACTTCTTTTTTTTTTACGGGCAAATTGCCTTTATTACTCAAGCTAACTACTACAATAATAAAAACTAAACTAAACTAAACTAAGCTAAACTAAACTAAACTAGCTACACTACCTACTACAAAGAACACTTATGGACTGTATAATAGCCGCGATGGCCTATAGACAGTCCACTTCTTAAATTGTCCATTTCCAAAATGTCAATTCTGCCAGCGATGCGGCCTGCCCGTTTCAAATTGGTAATTCCAAGAGCTATATCGGTAACTTTATATTTAAAAATAATAAAATCTGAGCGACTCATGCGGAAGAGGAGGGAATTCTTCTTCCTCATAAGTCTGTTGAAAATAAAGCACACGAAAGCACTTTCCTTTCGTCTAATTTAACATCTGATTATGCTTAATACACCTGAACTCGGAACGCAGATAAAGAGAATATAATTTTCTTTTACATATTCGCATCATTTTCGGTTGAGTGATTTCCCGCGGGTAACGATATTAAATACCAATTTAATGGAAAAGCAGGAAAAGCACCTACTTGATGGGATTGGAACAAATCTGATATAATTTCACGTATTGGAAATAACCGATGCCGATGGGGAGCCGATGGATGCAGGAGGCGAGTAGCTGCTTAAGGTGGCGCGCTCTGGGGGAGGCCTATGTTCAGCAGTGAACGTCTTCAGGCTGATGATGATGATTGGAAATAAAACTTGTAAAACCGGAAATAAGTCTATAGACTGATGTTCAAGCGAGCACGAACCAGGATTTCCATCACTTTAAAAGGACAGGTTTAAGCCCTATTCAAACAGGCGCAGTATTCGTTGATTTATAATTTTTTCTTCCTACTCTGATAGATCAAGCTCATGAATAAGTACTTAAATAACAATAAAAAATAAATATCTTGGGCTATGTAGACGATGTGGAAGTTCACTTGAACAGAGAATACAAAAATAAACATATTCACGCCTCAATAACAAAATGAAATAATGGAGCGTGCCTTTAGGTCTCTCGCTGTAATTGAATTCAAATTTACGATCGGCCTTATCGTCTCGCATACGTTTTAAATAACTGATAGTGCTTAATATATTCGCCTTTATGTATTTTCCATTTCTACACCTTTGGAGTTATTGTTCGCGATTTATTGAACTTTGTTTGGAATTGGTTCGTTTTGATTTGTGATTACTTTGTTCTGCTAAGAATTTGTTTCAAATTACTTATGGTATAAACATCAGTATGCCAAATTGCGCCCACGCTTAAACTATTAAGCGTGGGCGCAATTTCACGTTCTATGAAGTTTATATCTTCATTTTTTAAAGCGAACTGTCACACTGTCAGTGGGTTCTAGCTGTCTAGCCAATGGTCAGTTCTAGACAGCCTCTGTGGTGTTGTGGTTGAGCGGGTCGGTTCATTGTTCTGTGTCTGGGTGTTGTGGGACCATGGTCCTCGTAGTTCCTGGGTCCCTAGATACAGGGAATCCTAGTTAGAGTCCAGGATCTATGTATGTGATCGTTGGGCGTTATTTATTTATTGGCGTCATTCCAGTGGCCGGAATCTTTCCCACCCTCACTTCTTTATACTGACATTGGTTCAAAGTCGTTGTCGGGGTATCCCAGGAATGTCCTCGAGCTAATTAGTTACTTACCTATCTATTTTTGAAAGCTCGAGGCAATCACTGGTCCGTTAAAAAAGGGATTTTAAACTTGGTTAATTAAGCAGGGCTGGTTATTAAATGATTTATAGATCATCATCATCACCATCACCATCTCGCTTTATACGCACTATTCTGCTGTACACCTGTAAGATGTGTAATGAGCGGCCAGCGGTGTTTTCCCAGAGCTTACAACTATGCAGCGCTTTAAAACAGGTCCAAAGGAGTGGTATCACAGGGTAACCAATGCATGTAGCACGCCTAGTGGTACAGATAGATGTTCGTAGGTTCTGATGACCTCTTCCCGTGAAGGCCGCATGCTTATTTACTTCTTAACATAAAACATGTTTAGTACTAAGACTTTTTGATTTTTAGACGTTATGCTTTTAAGGCTTTTTGATTTGCAGGCAAAATGCGTCATAGCCAATTTGCAAGTTAGACATCGTTTTACGCAATTTGCTTTTTAGGCATTTTGCTTGGTAGGCAGTCTGATCATAAAGGCTTAGAATTAGTACCTACCTATAGATCTCCAGTACATTCGCGAAATGTAAGCCGTTTAATTGGTGCCATATATGGCACCAAACGACTTTTGCGTGGTCAGTAAGTACTCTGTGTGAAGAGCTCCCATTAAATTCTTTGGAATGACAATTTGCGCGGTGAAATCGCGCCACAACACATCAGAAGAGCAGCATAAGAATTCTGGTGTGACATTCCACTGGTAAGCTATATTCACTTTCTTGCTTAAATCGTCTAAAATACCAAAAAAATTGCAAACTAATTACGCACTCATGTTTGCGTCTGTGTGCGTGACGAGGCAAGTAAGTACAGCACACATAGCGAATTTGTAGCTTGCGTTTTAAAAAGGCGTTGTTTGGAAACTTACCTTCTATAGGTACTTATTCTAATGTCTTAGTTTTTAAATCAGTAAGCGGATCGAACGAAATGATATATCAGGCGAATTTAATACTTGTTTGCATGTATCTAAAAAAACAAATAGAACCAAATATTCACGACAATCGAAACTGACAGACAGACGAAAGTCAATGACCTTACAAGGTAAAATACAATAAACGTCTATAGTTTTAATTGAATATTCATAAGATAGTATGGCAGACACCTGTCTTGCATTACTAAAGGAATAACATTACCTATTAGTAAAAAGTCAATTAATTCAAAAACTGAAAATTTTTCAAGCATTCTACTTTTCTGAGTTTCAAGTGTTGGACGTGTGATCATTGATTAAAGTTTTAAGTAGTTTCATCATCTTTTTTCTAAGCCAATTCATCTACTAATGGGGATAAACTCTATGGAGTCGACTTATCGTTTAATATTTAAAAACTACCTATTACCTACCCACTGGGTATACAATTTATATACATATATCCCGCCTTTAGTAGTTGCCGCATGATATTGCCTTCACAGTTTTCCTTCTATATTCAAGAGGTCATTGACCCATCACGCCACCGTAGGTACTGGATGACCAACATTTTTGTCTTTCGTCTTTTTTTTGTAACTGCACAAAGACTAAAGTAGTCCCTTATCTTCGTCAAACTATTTGCCTACCTACTTCCAAGTCAAATCCTTAATACTTTTTTAATGGTACGGCAATAATATTAAAGGCGTCTCCAAGAAATAATCTTTTTGTTGTTCTTAGCATAGATTATATAGTTCTTGGATAGTCCTTAACTCTACTCTAGTTTAATGCGTAATCTTTCCAAGCCACGAGTCAATGCTAAGTATGGCGTTGGCAACATTAAACTCTCGTTATAGGAAGCTTAAAAGCGTTTCGTTTCTCTTTTACCTCGAAATTTTAGGGTTACCAGTGTTGGCGAACATCAGAACACAACATTAGTAGCTTTAAATCTTTTATTACATTCCTCCTTCAGTAGTGCTCATAGCGAAGCACGACTAGCCGTTTCTAACCGATCGGCAAAGTTAAGCAACGTTCGCTGCGGTCACTACTTTGATGGGTGACCGCTACAGCAAAAAGTGGTATTTACAACTGAGCGCTACCGCGCTTCGGAGAACACGTTAAACCGTCGGTCCCGGGTTGTCGTAAGACAATAGTCGTTAAGCCAAGTCAGAAGCCTTTCGGGGGGGTTTTAGTGGGTTCAAGTCCCACGTACCCCCGTCATCCCCCCCGTGGTGCAAGGAAGTGCGAAGGCATTTCCCCCCTCAAAAAAAAAAGACAGAAGCCTTTGGGTGGCTTAACAATTCTGACACCAGGGCTGACCACTTGCCTACACGAGAAGAAGAAGATTACATTCCTCCGACATGACAATACATTATACAACAGCATTTGTAGGTATATAGGTAAGATATAACTTCTGCTACAAACAAAGCGACATATTGATCAATATCTCCAGCAAATCCATATGCATAGCTCTTCTTTTTCCAATATATTGATTTTTCGTCCAGTTTTCACTACTACCACTTTCCTTCCTGTTTTTCCGAGTCGTGCCGCGTGTCCGCCATAGACTGTCAATATCTTGCTCCGTCCACTTTATCTTGCAGCTGTATGCCTTCCGTGTACGAACCACCTGATTCGTCCGTTTGTTTTTTTTTTTTGCTTGTATCTTGGCTCCACACATAGTGTGTTTAGCCAGTGTCAAGTAATTTATTCGTGCTATAGAATATTTCACGTAATGTCAAGTCTTAATCACAGTCATAGTCGAGTCTAAGTCAGGTAGTCATAGTCCAGTCTAAGTCATGCCCCAGTAAAGTGGTGGCAACTTTACTAGAAGCTTATATGGAATTTTGGAAGCAACACTTGCCCACACTCATGCTCGTATTTCAGCACTTAATACGTAAAGCGCCACCAATTTTAAACATTAACACTAGAAAAAGCACAAGTTTTGAAAAATAATACAATGCAACGACGTGAACTAATCCGCGTTATCGCCAAAATCCCCCCGATTGTTTTTCATAACGCTAACATCAGGGGTTTTGTGATGAGATTCCGTTAGTCTCTATCGAATTTAGTGTTAGTCAGGTTTGTAAAACGTTCTGCCCTCAAAATTTACTCAAGCACATGAAGGACCGAGTCTGGGCTTTGCCGTAAGATGCAGATCTAGAAGACTATCGTCTACTGAAAGAGTAGACCGTATGAAAAGCAAGGATAAGGTGTGAGCCTGATCTTTGGCTGTTGCCGTAAGATAAGTATCAAGAAGATTATCGTCTACTGGAAAAGTAGACCGTATGGAAAGCAAGAATACGGTGCGAGCCTGATCTTTGGCTGTTGCTGTAAGAAGATTATGAAGAAGACTATCGTCTACTGGAAGAGTAGACCGTATAGAAACCAAGGATAAAGTGCGCGCCTAAGTTTTGGCTGTTGCTGTAAGAAGATTATCAATAAGACTATCGTCTATTAGAAGAGTAGACCGTATGGAAAGTAACGACCGTTTTAGCTATCTGCGACTACGCATGCGAGTATGTTCAAAAGTGGATGTTTTCCGGTTAATGATGATGCTGATAACGATGATGATGATGATGATGATGACGCTGGTTATGATGCTGTTGAAGATAAAGAACCATTCATTAAGATTGTGGCATTTAATGTGTTGTTAGTTTCGTGTTTGCTTATAAAGACCGCTCTATACGCAAACACCAATTCCAGCGAACTCTTCGCACCTGGTAACCCTACCGCGGAGTGTTTAAGTGGTAAACATTTGACAACGCTAGTAACTTCCCAAGCTTCTTAATGCACGGTTGTGTTGAACGAAACTTAAAGCTGAGTGGGATTATTGGTATCTTTTTGCATCTTGTTAACTTGAGCTTTGTCGGATAAACTTCGTATCCACGGGGAATATCAATAGGTTTTGCTATTAAACTGTTGGTCTGCATTTCAAATATAAATATGATATGAGAGAAATTCTTTTATAGGTAGGTACTGTGCTCCTTACACAGTATGGAATGAACACCTAACCTGGTGTCATAATAGGTCGTTTTGTATTGATAGCTTTCGCAATTCGCACACAAGTGCGAGTGCTTTATAGTGCATACAGCAAATGAGTGGAATACCTTGCCGTCTTCCTTGTTTCCAGCTAACTATAACCTGGATGTCTTCAAGTCAAGAGTGAACAGGTATCTTCTAGGCAAGCATGCACCACCGTACGCCGCGTCATCACTTACCATCAGGGCCCTAATTCTGTATGAAAACACAGATTCCACACGATACGAAACCACGTCGTTATCGTGTCTTGTTCAAATCGTGTCACAGCATTAGAAATATCTTCACTTAACATTAGTTATTTTTATTTTGAATAAATATTGACATAAGTGGTGGTAACTTTTGACGTGTTGATGTTTCGGAACGCGTCTCAGTGGAACATTATGGTTTTTGACAGTTCAAATCGCGCCAATTCCAAATTGATTTCGCGCGGTTTCGTTATCATTTCATAGAGAATAGATTTTTGCAGATCTCTTATGTAAGACAAGCAATTCGCATGGTTTCGGAGTACGAAATCGTAAAGTCGTCATACAGAATTAGGACCCTGGTGAGGCAGTGGTCAAATGCTATGCCTATAAATTATACAAAAAAGACAGAGCATTATTCGTGATAGAACTTCCCGCTTGGTGACGCTTGTAAAAATTGGAACGACTACTACTTACCCATTAAAAAAAATAGATTTCGAATGCATACAGGTATTTTGTCTAATATAAAAGTTGTGCACTTTTATAACGGTGCATGAAAGTTAAAGTTGTGACGAAAACAAGAAGTTCAACAATAACAAAATTCGATAACATAATATTATGTGTCATCTACCAACCTGGGGCCTTATCGCGTAAGTCTGGTGGAGATGGTGATCGTATGCTGTCTTGCTCGCACTCACGGATTTGTAAATTAGCGCGTGCAGGATGGATGGCAGACGAAGTCCAGAACAGTTACGCATAGGGGTCCTGCACTTGTTCAGCGTGGTGGATTATGGCCTCTCTACATAGAGAGAAAACCCGTGTCCCAGCCGTGGGAACACATTGGGATAATGACGATGGCTGAACGACGTTGTTTTTCCAATTAGATCAGTATGGCCCTGGTATTCAATAGATAATGCTAATGATGCATTAGAAATCCAAATTACATTCAGTCCTTCAGAAGGTATTCTTTTACAGTTATTCCAATTCACGAAGACCATGAGTTATTGAATTTTGAATCTAATTATAAATGCCGTAAAGTCATCACAACACACGACTTCTTATTAGATATTCATCTTTACCAAAAAGCACAACAGCTTCAAAAACAGCTTCAAAAACTTAGTTAATTTCCACCGCCCACCGCCCTCTGTCTCCTCGGTAAGTATTTAGTGTAATTACAGTTAACGAATCGATACTAAAGCATGGAGCGAGTTGCAGTCGAAACTTGCGAGCGATTAGTTCGGAGGAGTTGGTAAACAAGCTTTGGAGTAATGCGGTCGTGTGAACAGTAGATCAAGTCTGCATATAATGTGAGAGTTGCCTTACGCTGACTGATATAAAATCTTAACTCGCAGAAGGTTGAAATTTACGCTCGTTTTTGATGATTTTCAATTGTTTTGTGTAAAAAACAATTTCTTCATAAGTTGCCTTGTCTCTGGGGACCATAGGACTTGTATTCGATAACTTTAAACTTTCTTAATGCTTAGTTAATTACCAGAACCGATTTTCTAGCAATGATATATCTGTGACTAATCCATGGAGTCAGGAACTGAAGGCCGCGGCTTCGCTAGTAAAATAGTTTGCTCTTGGACTGAACTGGGTTTAAAGGGACATAGACAAACCTCCTAACAATATCACTTGTCGTTAGAAGAATCTAGCTTTAAAACAATAGTTTCAAGTTAAGCTACTGCACTTTCCCTGTACAGTGCTAATGTGCCCGTGCTAGTAGTGTGTTTTTAACCAGGATTGTTGATCCCTGTTTTGGCGTTTAGTTAGATAAACATTAGTTAAGTTTGGTTAAACATGAGTTACTCTGTCTGTAGGGCAGGCCGTAAAAGGCTAAGCTCAGAGAGTTTAATTTGAATAAGAATCGCGAAAGTGTCGAGAGAATAAATACATTTTCTTCTTACTCTGTTGTTGAGCGTTAGATTTTTTGTTGAACTTTGTTAAGGTTTAGAACTGTCCATATCAGGAATCGACCAGAGACATCCATTGTTGAATCCAAGTAGGTGCATCTGGTCCGGAGACAATAAGCCAGTAACAGTTGTACCATCAATGGTACTAGTGGGATAACTCAGTACCAATTGTACCATCAATGATTTGGCACGGCGGCAGCCCGTCTCCTTGCCAGACGAGCGCCACACCAGGCCTAACAGCCAAAGTAACGATTGCTGCACCTAAGTAGTTGTTTGCGTCAATTAACTTCTTGCAACTTTAACAAGGTCGTTGTTCTACTTTTTGTGGTTCTTCTTTTTCATGTAGACAAGACCAGGTTGGAAATTCTATTAATTTAAATGAATCTTCTGTTTTTTACAATTATTAGTATTCTATGCTAACTCTAACCCTGCATCTACTGCGAAATCCCTACATTACAATTTAAGATTCTCTGATAACCCGAGTTCAATGCGTTCATGTCGTACAGGTTCTGCTAGAAGTAATACGATTATACGACGTGTAAGCCAATTATTTACTGCCGGCGATTCAATAACTCTCGTTATGACTTCAGATAATATGTTTTCGCATATTACAATCTCAGACACGTTCTTTTAAGGCTTTTTTTAGTAAGTAATGGTGTTTTTCATACCAAGTGAGAATTAATAATAAAATAGCTCCCAACGATCATATACCAGACCATATCTTGGATCCTAACTACGATTCCCTGTATCTGTAGAGACCCAGGAACTACGAGAACCATGGTCCCACAACACCCAGATACAAAACAAGTATTTGCGCTTTTTGTGCACAGATTCTTGTCCTGTGAATCGAACCCGCAGCTTCCGGGCTATGAGCCTACCTGCTCAACCGCCACACCACATAGGCTGTGATTGTAATAGGTGGGGTGGGACCTGCACTCTCCAGTCCCGTACGTATTTACATTTTACCCAGAAGTTGTGCCGAATCACCACCAACTTTAAATAGGCTTCGAGCTCAAACTCAAGGGTTTGCTCGAGTTTCAAGTGTTTTAATTTAATTTTGCTGCATTTGATTACGGGGTGATTTATGGAAGACCTTTTGGTATGGAGATTAGAAATATCTACACATTTACAAGCCTTAGGCCGGATTTCCACCTGTAAGAAAACTTCTGCAAGAAGTGTCTGACCGTCTATCAGACTGTCATCATCATCATCATCATCATTAACAGCCCGAAGACGCCCACTGCGGAACATAGGCCTCCCCCACAGAGTGCCAGTCTGAGCGGCTGCTTGCCTCCTGCATCCATCGGCTCCCCATGGCTTTCACCAGATCGTCGGTCCACCGAGTGGGGGCTGGCCTACGTTGCGTCTTCCGGTTCGTGGGCGCCACTCGAGAACCTTTCTTCCCCATCGGTTGTCAAGTCCATCGACGTCGTCATGGCATCTCGGTGGTGAGTTAGGGCTCTTACCCTGGAAACTGCGTTAGAAATCTTATGTAACAGTGTCCTTAGTATTCTATGTCTTTGCTCAAGGATCACAGGTACAAATTTTAATTAGTCTGTGGTTAGATGGCGCTATGTAAAAAGTACCAGTCCTTTCCATATTTAAAAAATTGCAATTCGATACTGTCGGCAGTGTTTAGTTTAATCTTCTTTACACATACCTACTTTAAACAGATCCTTTTTGAGAAGAAAAACCCTATTCTTCCTCAAGGCCTTACATCTTGTTCTTCCAAAAGTTATTCCCTATTTTCGCTGCGAATAATTCTGTGTTTCCATATCATCAAATCTAGAACCAATAGTGAGAGCCGTTGCTATCTCATTCACTCATCTCGGGTAGGGTGTCCATGTGAATTAGCTTTGATGGTCGCTATGCTATTTTTCAATAAGAAAAAGGTTCTCGAATGGCGACCACGAGCCGAAAGACGAAGCGTAGGCCAGCCACACACTAGGTGGACCGATGATCTGGTTAAAACCGCGGGAGCCCATGGATACACTAATGACATGATAGCGCTGGTGGGATCGCTATCTATGTCTGGTGAGCTGGGCAGGAGGAGCCAGCTCCGAAGGTGGTCCAGGTTCTGATGGTGATGACGAATGAAAGAGGTGTTCGGTGGTACTGGAGTATATTGAGGCGTCTACATGGATGTAGCGGTGCAAGAAGCAATAAGCCGCTCAAAGTGGCGCTCTATGAGGAGGCCTTTGTTCAGCAGTATACGTCTTCAGGATGATGATGATGATGATGATGATGATGATTTATGTATTTATTGGGCACCAACACAATGTACATAATTACTATTAAATGCATCTAAATACAAAGAGAAACATGGTTAATATCAACACAATTATAGGCGCAGACTGCTTACATATGATAACAATGGCGAGTCTCAGATGATAACAGAAATCACCTGAAATGAATGATGATGATGATGATAGGCACAGCGTTAGACCACTGTCTCACCTGATGGTAAACGATGACGCAGCCTACAGTGGTGCATGCTTGCCTAAAAGATACCTATTCGTTCTTGAAGACTCTCAGATTAGTTGGAAATAGTTGCCAAAAATCTTTAGCTACAGAAATCCTTCTTCTCCCAAACACGATGACCACCCTAGTCTACGCTGGAAGCCCGCCAACTCCATAAAATATGCTCTTTTAATACATAGAGTAACGCGATTATATTGATATACGTTGGCAGAATGATATTGTAGAAAGCTTTTTGTTCTTAAAAGGTTACGTCCATGGAAGAGAGAGGAATGCCAATACACCAAGAAAACAGCGTAGATCAAAAATATGCCTAAAACTAGATGGCGTTGCAAAATGAACGGGCTATGATTCAGAAATATGCCAAAAACCGTTTTAAACCTAGCCCGCCGTAGCTACCCGTATAGCCCGCTCATTTTGCAGTGCCATCCAGGTTTAAAACGGTTTTTTGGCATATTTCTGATCTGCGCTCAACTTATAGCCCGCTCATTTTGTAACGCTATCTAGTTTTAGGCATATTTCTGATTTACGGTGTTTTCTTGGTGCATTGGCGTTCCTCTCCCCCTTGTTCCATGGTAACATCTCACAATTTATGTTTTCTGAAACGATAATGAGTCTGCGAGGTGTTTATGTAGGTAATATATTCAAGAATGTGTGTTGACAGTTTTAAGAGCCGTGATGTTGTTTTCGTATGCTCTATATACAACTGGATAATAAATAAAGAATAATAAATATGTGTGGACATATCACACAGCGCCATCTAGCCCCAAACTAAGCATAGCTTGTACTATGGGTACCAAATGATACAATACTTAGATACTTTTTGTTTGTAAATACATACATAGTATACAATATAACACCCAGACACAAAACAAACATAGATGTTTATCACACAAAATGTTTGTCCCAGGTGGGAATCGAACCCACAACCTATAGTTCAGAAGGCAGAGCTACTACCAACTGAGCTATAAGGCCAGTCAATGAAAGTGTCTCCTACTGAGAAAGTTAAGGTATACATTTTTTATTTAGGCAAATATTTAACTTGACTACATATTTTATTATAATTCCAATATGTGTGAAATATTCATTAAGTATTTATATCTCAAAATCCAAAACTAAATATATTTTTTTTATAATTTCAGGTAAATCACTAAAGAAGGACGGCTCACGCAGGATCCGAAGCTGAATTGTCAATATTATAAGAATGCAAGTAAGTTATTGTTTAGAACGGGAAAGATCGGTAAAATCCTGTAAAATCACCAGGGGGAGGGGGGATGTAAAGAGCTATCACGTGTATTTACGTGTGTTTATTATCCCGTTGAACGCTCGCTTTCTAAATCGAAAGTGGCGCCTGATTTTGACTCGCGGTCGCGTAGCAAGGCACCGATATACCCGCCCTAAATTTCCAGAAATAAATTAGATTCCCTACGTGTACTTAAAGATATTACTGAAATTTAAAAAACTACTTTTTTCCAAGAAATGCACGTGATTTTGGATGGGGGGGGGGGGAGGGAGGCTTCCACTAAGCTCACCTCACCATGTTTCACCTCATTATGTTCGATTCCCATTCAGGGAAACCATTTGTGTGATGACCACAGGTGTTTGTTCTGTGTCTGGGTGTTATATCGTATTCTATGTACAAACAAATAGTATCTAAGTATTGTATCAGTTATCTGGTTCCCATAGTACAAGCTATGTTTAGTTTGGGGCTGGATGGCGCTGTGTCAAATGTCCACAAATATTTAAAATTTATTTATTTATTTATCTAATGGACGACCTCTTAGGAGTTACTGTTTAAATACTGATACTGTCACACGATGTGCGTTGATTTTGGTACGCGAATAGATTTTGTCATAAGTTAGCCTAAAAGCCTTTCTTCGTAACCACGTTTTCTCCTGCATTTGGAAAATTTGGATACTGCTTAGGTAGTGTAGAGCTAAAAGTCTAGACTCTCAATCTTAAGCTCTCACCATCTTTTAATGAATAGTTTGAGCAAAAACCAAGAGATTCTCTCTCCATTGTGTTTTACCTTTTTATAGAATTCTTCAAGAGGCGTCTTCGAATAACTTAAGTTTTTTTTAGAGATGGCTCTTAATCATAAAATGCTTTGTGCAGATAAAAACAAGAAAGCCGTATTTGCTATGATATTTAGACGTTAAATTAGTCAAATTTATTTCAATAATTTTGCAATAAATGATATAAAAAGGACTTTAAGTTCTTCGTAGAAAAGCTTTAAATCGGAGAGCTTCGTCCGATATTTTTTGTTTCCATTTTAAAATTGCGAAATATTGTACCTACAAGTAAATACCTATACTTAGTTAGATTTCATTTCAATGGTCGTTCTTTTTTGCCACAAATCATAAAGGAAATCCCTAATTTGTCCATCAAACTCCATCCATAATTTCTATCACTGATGTACTAATTCCATAGATTCATAGATATTATCTTCAGCAGTCGGCTATTACTAGCCAGCAATCAAGCTACCTACTTATTTCCGGTCGTTGACCCCCACGTGTAACAATACTCTCGGATGAAGCAATCAGTGCTTACCTACAACTTGCGTCTAACAAACCATTTGTGGTAGACTGACCAATTTCCTTATAATTCGACTTCACTTACGAAAAATACTTTCATATGTTTGTTTTACTATACAATTTTATTTTCTGTCTTTACACCTGTCACGTCAGATGCCATGTTTCAAATAAAAAAATATACTGGCTGACAAGACAAAAGAAAAAATATGACGCGTGCTAGGAACCGGAGATATTTTTGAATTTGGAATAAGCCTATGTAAATTTGGTTCTTAAAAACGTAACCGATCACTTTCCGAAAACATGATGGCGGTGCTTAATTTAAAAATAGAATGTCAAACGCTCCATGTTTTTTTAGGGTTTTGCTCTTTTATAAAACAGAGCGGTCGTGCCGAAGCGTTTACCTGTTTGTGCGCCAGCTGTTTGGTTTGGTTCTTTGACTGCATTTTGGCTGCATGTGGTTTTGGCGGCAACGCCCGGATGTAGCTTTTTCCTCGCCCGCTAAGTGCAACTCAAATATTGCCCCAGTGTGTTGTTTTCGCAGCCACAAATTTTTTACTTAAATTTATTCTGTATTTAAACGATGGATAATAATTCATTTATGCCATATCTGTAAGTGCGGGATATAATTTTGAAGACTAAAATATACTAAGGATTTAATAAACTATAAAACTAGGAAGAAAATAGGTTGACAAAGTGTAAAATGTAAAACTATTTGCAGTTTCAAATTAAAGTCTTAGTTACGAAACTCGCACAGTGAAGCGAGACTCTGTTGTAATGGACAAAAACATTGATACTTTTCTTTTACTATTTCGTCTTGTTAAAAGAAATCGTGCTATCAAGAAACACCGCGCGAATCGAACTTTTTTGTAACGAAATTGAGGTTTTCTCGCGACCTTGGGGGGAAAACGCGCCTACTCAACTAGATTACTTTCCCTTTGAAGTTTTAAGTGTCTGTTTCGTAACATAAAAACCTAAGAATTTAAATTAAGTTATTTTTTCATTACTGCGCTAAAAGCCTCTAAGTAGATTGATTTATTTACGCCAAGAAAACAAACAAAACTACTATTTTCTCTATTTCATTTCTTTGATGTTGTAAGTTTTGTAAACATCGACTTTCATATTTCATCATCAACAGCTTGAAGACGTCCACTGCTTAACATAGGCCTCCCCCAGAGAGCGCCACTTTGAGCGGCTGCTCGCCTCCTCCATCCATCGGCTCCCCGCGGTTTTCACCAGATCGTCGGTCCACCTAGTGGGGGGCCTACGCCGCGTCTTCCAGTTCGTGGTCGCCACTCGAGAACCTTTCTTCCCCATCGGTTGTCAGTTCTACGAGCGATGACTTTCATATTTAATTGTTACTTAACTTTTGTTAAGCCTTGTAAACTATTAATAAACCTATAAAAGCTTATCATTTAGGTATAGGAGGATTTATAATTGGCTATAACACTTAAGATTGCTCCTAAAAGATAATGACAAGTATCAAGATGAGATGATACAACCTTTATTATACTTAATAATTAGGGCACTACTCTCATCATTACCTCGCATAAGTGAAACATTACCGTATCTCCATAAGACTAAAACCCGAGTAAAAGCTCGCCTCCATTACTCGTCCTAAATATTCCATTAAGTATGGTCTGAATACCATAGGAATAACGGACATAATGTTGGTCACGTTTTATCTCATTAATGGTTCAGTAGTTTATCTGTACGTTGTCGTCTTGCGTCCACCATTAATACATGTCAAAACGCTTCGCCGATGTCGCCGGCCCTCAAGGGACTTTTGTTTTGTTTTGTCCACGTACGTTTCGATTTCGAACCACTGTGCTTTGTTTTTTTGTCGGATGCCAGTTGCCACTTGCTTGTCGTGCGGATTTAAATTGATATTATTGTTTTTGTACGCCCTTATTTTTATACACTGGTTTTTATGTCTTTTTTTTGACGAGCGCTCGAGTTTCAGAATTCAGTCAAGCTCCGAAGTTGAAAGCAAGTAACTTTAAATTGAAATACAGTATTCCATTAAGTTTCACGACCGCAAGAGGTTTAATAATTGAAACTTTCGAACTAAAATATTGACAATGGCTTTTAAATTCTTTATAAAATGGCACTAACATCAAAGTTGCACTTAGTCAAATTCATTTTCTTTATCTTTTTCAATCTACTCAACTACAGCAGTAATCTGAACGCTTGAGGGCGATGCAGTAATTAAAGTAATGAAGTCTTCATATATAATATACCTAAAGGCGCCATCTACATATCATAACGGGCAGTATCTGATCGTGTGATCTCTGACTTCGAAACTATGCGCTATCTCCCTCGGGACCAGCAGGTCCGAGCGAGACAGCGCTTACCCTAATATGTTAATGCTTTAGTACGATATGAGTAAAAACATACTAAAACTGAAATATAAAAGCGTAAAGCATGAAAACCCTTAGCTGAATCGAGTTTTTAATTTTAGTACAACAGTAGGCCCATTTTTGAAGGCTTTAGTAGACAGTCCTAACTTACTAAAAATATATCCGTCTCTCACATTGCCGTCTATTTGACAAGAACAGCAATAGTTTTAGGAGTTTTAGATCTGTTTAAAGCCTTTAAAATGATGATAAAAAGTAAATCAGCATGAATTATTTCCCGCCTTAGCTTTAGTTTTTACGTTTTTAATTCGTGATCCCATAAGAACTTTACTAAATTAATATAATTAATACGCTATTAAAAGTTACTTTATGTAATTTATGCGATATACAACTCATCAAAAAGCTGTAAAATTTTTAATGCCATAGACAAGCAAGATTCCTTTTTCATGTCGCAGACAATAAAATGTCAATAAAATACGGGCAGAGACAACTAAATTTACTTTTTTATACGCAAATGAGAAGGCAAGTAAGCGCGTGCACGGGCGGCCGTGTGCTTGAATATGGTAATAAAAGCGTATATCTGCATACGTGTATTTTCAGATGTTAAGAACAATATGACGGGTTGGCGGGTGCCACAATAGGCAATAAATGAGCATCTAAGAAAAATGGCGGACAATTTTAGGCTTAAAAATGTAACACACCACCACTGTGCTGCACTGTACAGTCATTGTCATGACTTAACTATTTTTTTAATTTTTACATTCATTAAAAAAAGTGTCATGAAAACAATTTTATTTCCAGAATAAAGTAAAGTACATACCTACCCCCACTCAGTGGACCGACGACCTGGTGAAAACCGCGGGGAGCCGATGGATGCAGGCGGCAAGCAGCCGCTCAAAGTGACGCTCTGTGGGGGAGGCCTATGTTCAGCAGTTGACGTCTTAAGTCTGATGATGATGATAATGATGGCCTACCTATCGGTTATTTACATTTTGCTATTGATAGGTACCCAAAAACGTCACACCGCGAAGTTTTGTATGCCAATCTAAAAAAAAATTACTTAGTACAAAATGACTTTAACGACGGTCCATCTAACACCGTTTTGATACATTAATTTCTTTCAACAGCAGCGTTTGCTAAATTCGTTTAAACTCCCCCAGACATAATTTACATCTTTTTATCTCTAATAGCACAAGAGGGAAGAATTTTGCCCATTTTTTGGCCAGTTTTGCCCATTTTTAATGCCACCGTGATAGATTCTACAAGCGTCGACACCTGGCGGCGATATTTGTGCATAGATCGTCGATTTTGTCTCTAATGCCCCCATATTTTATCCACTGTGCATAATTTTAGAAGTCATTGGAAGTCAAAAGCACGCTGGGGATTTACGGGGC
The DNA here is from genome assembly GCA_910589525.2 of Ennomos quercinarius. Classification (NCBI taxonomy): domain Eukaryota; kingdom Metazoa; phylum Arthropoda; class Insecta; order Lepidoptera; family Geometridae; genus Ennomos; species Ennomos quercinarius. Next base: position 5,017,057 of record OU342513.1, on the reverse strand, counting down.
CAGTTTGAGTAACACCGCATACGTAATTTTGATGAAAATTTAATATTCTTTGCGAATATATTGTCTCTTCGTAACTTGGGGAGCTTTTTGAAAAGGGTAGGTGATATTTACTAACATCGCAGTTTGTTAAATAAGAAAATTTGTTTTAAGTAACGCCACGCGTGACCTCAATTATAAGTTTGCTTAATTATGTTGCAACGTTTCACTAGCGCAGAAAATTCAAATTTTCTTGTGTTCTTTTGCCAATAATAGCTTAATTACTCAACGTGATTACATGAAAACTATCAACAAATTACGATTAAAAGTATCTCCTAGATATCATTGGTTTAGCGACAAATGGCAATAAACAATTCTCTTCTTAGTTTTTCAGTCTATTGCCATTTGTCGCTAAACCAATGATATGTATGTAGGTGATACTTTTAATTGTAATTTATTGGTACGTTCTATGTATTTGCGCAAAATTAGTTTTCATGTAATCACGTTGAATAGTTAAGCTATTATTGGCAAAACAACGGAAGAAAATTTTAATTTGCCGCGCTAGTGTAACGTTCCACCTTAAGCTAAAATATACGTAAGTACTAAGTATCACAGTATAACATAATACGACAATAATTTTCTGTCGTTATTGAATTATTTATGTTGTGTTTATATTATTAATAACATCAATACATTTTTTGTTATTGGATCACTGAAACAATCACCAAAAAAGACCTAATTCAAAACCATGTCAAGGAAAATCAATATCAATTTCAACTTTATCGTTACTGATTTATGGTTGAACTTTAATTTAGATTCTCTAGTAGCCTAGTGGGCTATCTTATTTTATTTAAAGGGTAGGTGTAAAAATAACAAATTTTATGTAAAGTAAGTATATTTATAAGATAATTTTGCGTCTAGACAAGAAAATTGAGCTGAAATCGTTATCGCTTCAGATTATTTTAATATTAATCCAGCAGAGAACGTGATTAGGGTAACTGAAGAAATAACAACTGTTTAAAAGCTGAGAAAGACAAAAAATAACTCAAAATGTAAGACAATATTCTTAGAATTTATTTATTTAAAATTTGGAAAACCTCTCTTTCAGTCAAACTTTGTTTTTTGTTTAACAATCTATGTAATTTCACTCAAATTTTATCTCAGACGTACACAGTTCTACAGTAGCATAAACGTATTTCGGTTGTCAATGACTTAAAAACTTTAAGTTGCCAAAGTACAGGAATCGTTGCAAGTGAAGAATTTTAAGTTAAAAAAAAATAAGTTGCAAAGAAGCAACCTGCCCCGCTGATGATAAGTAGTTACCGCCCCGCCCCTGCAACAGCCGTTTCGTTGCCTACCCTTATACTGCGGCCACACTATAATGATTATGCCAAATAATATTATGGCCATAATTATTGGCCTAAAATATCACAGTAGTGTAGCCGCAGTATTAGAGAGGTGAACACTTTTCTTGAATGTGATCATTGAGTTATAAAACATAAATAAAAAATCCAATTGCACAGTGGTGTAACTCATCTTATTCGACGCCAAAAAAATCCAATTTGTTGGTCCTCCAGGTTACCTGAGGCACTCAAAGTAATTCATTCCGGCTACTCCCTGCGAAATTTATTTGGAAACTTGTACACGTTACTCCGTGAATGATTAAACAAGTGAAGAAGTTGCGTTAATAAAACTGCTTGTTCTGAATTGTTGGAGTTCGCTCGGGGGAAAGTTCTTAAGAATTTTCAGCTTAGTAGATAAAATGAACGTAACGTTCGATGTTAATGGACGTGTACCCAAAGCTTAATATTAATTATTTCAACGTTTAAAAGTTTTATTAAAAGGTCGGTTGTTATTCTTAATCAGTGAACTGCGAGTCTAGGTTCTAGCGGCCTGATACAGAGATTAAGACTTAGTTGGAATGAGATCGGGAAGATTAAAGTATTTAATAAAATGTACAAAGTTCAAGTTTTATGATTACTCCAGAATATGCTTAAGGTGGAACGTTACACTTGCGCGGGAAATTTAAATTTTCTTGCGTTGTTTTGTAGCTTAATTACTCAACGTGATTACATGAAAACTAATTTTGCGCAAATAAATATAAGGTATCAATAAATTACAATTAAAAATATCACCTAGATATCATTGGTTTAGCGACAAATGGCAATAGACTGAAAAACTAAGAAGAAAATTGTTTATTGCCATTTATCGCTAAACCAATGATATCTAGGAGATATTTTCTTAAATTGTTGATACATTCTATTTATTTGCGCAAAATTAGTTTTCATGTAATCACGTAGAGTAATTAAACTTTTATTGGCAAAAGAACGCAAGAAAATTTGAATTTCCCGCGCTAGTGTAACGTTCCAATTGAAAGTACTTTCAGTATCCATTTTGCAGACAGAAACATTTTTGCAAAAAATTAACGGGGACTAGTCAAGTAGTCAGTAAAGCACAAGTGGGACGCTCTCTAAATGTTCGTTTCGTTGGGTAGGTACCGCACAGTGGTGCAAACAGCCGATAGCGCGGACAAAAAGATTCCTCCGCATTGTGAGGGAGGCACAATGGCACACTCCGCTGGAAAGGAGAACTTGTAATTACTATTTTCCTACGGGGAGCCTTTTCTCCGGGTATATTTTTCAGAAAAATGGAATGCTAGACCCGGTTCTGCCAGTCTTTTGTTGAGACATCCCTCACATCTTTGGCATACATCGTGGATATTTAAAGAATGGAATTTTTAATTACACTTCAAAACAACGTACCTACATTCAATCCAAAATTAATACTACGTAGGTACTAGGTTATATCAGCGATTATGATTATAATTAAATAATGACTTGAAATCCTAACTAATATTATAAATGCGAAAGCTTGTGTGTGTGAATGTTTGTTACCTTATATCTCCGTAACTACTAAACCAATTTTGATGAAATTTGGAATGCAGATAGCTTTTACACTAGATTAACGTATAGGGTACTTTTTATCTGCGGGTAACACCGCGGGGCGCAACTAGTTATTAATAAACAACGTCTTATGGTAGATAGATGGTCATTCTGCTTGAGACATTAAATATATGCCTAGTGTGATTTGTTTTCGAAAGCTTATATTTTAATGCAATACAATTATTAGTGTTTTTGATAGGATATTTTCAATTTTAATTTTCAAGAATCTTGAAAAAACATAGGGTTGTAGTTTTAGAAATAAATCTACTGCTATATTAATACGAATAGTGAGAAATTAGTATTTTACTTTGGAAATTATCAGTACAACAACATAAAGTTAGAATTATTAAATATACGTTAACTCAAAACACATAGAATAAGTAGTGGTTAGTATAACTAAATAGCGTAAGTTTCTAACAAAATAAAATCGTTGCATGTTTTATTTGACGTGACGTTAAGCACCTAATTAGGCAGATCCAAAGATATTATGTCAGATAAATTCTCAAAAGCTATTGTCAAAACACTTTTCCGATATCCAGATATGTAAATGCGGATTTATTGAGATATCGGAACCGAAAACGATGAAGACATCTGTATAATCTTTTGATGCCGCAGACTATAGTATCTGGAATCTGCTGTGCTATTACACAAATAGCTAGGTATACGCCATTAGCATAGGCTGTAATAGCCATTGGTTACTTCGTATAATCTCATAAAAGGATCTGCCGCAAAGTTGCTCCCCTTCAATATTTACGGGGAATAAAGCGTTCTTCAAGTAGGGAATGACAGGAGCGATCCTGTGTGAGCGAGAGGGAACAGGCTATTTACCTCGATGGCACATCTGTAATTACTGTGTACCGTATACCAAGTTAAAATATCCCGCGCCGTTTTACTTGGAATTGTGTCCGAGATACTTCAGCGTAATGCTTCACTGTGCTGCACGATTGTCAACTTTATTACTTCTAATAACCTCTCATAATTGTGTAATAAACTCAAAATGATAGATGATGATGTGAATTGCTAAAATTACAAACAGAATAGATACGTGAACAAATTACAGTGACCAGAAAAAATAAGATTTATACCCGAAAGTCAAAGGTCAGAGAGACAATGTGTCGAGCCCACTATCGGAACCGTCAAAACGTCAACAAGCTACTTACACCAATAAAAATTTCGAGAGAACAACGCCTAAGTGGCATTTAGGTGTCAGTCAACTGGTTGATACGACGTTTTACTTCGGAAAGGAGCAGACCAGGGCGGACTGGTTTGCAGAGAAGCCGGTTGTACAAAGTGTAGCAAGTTAGTAACTCAGTATGGATACCCTTTGTAGGCGCATTCCGATAGATACGGGCCCCAGAGTGAAATGTGAATAATGAAGAGTGCTTATTGTGATTTGTGCGGCATTCGAACTGTACACACATCATGATTAGGTACTCATTTAGCGTCCTAAGCGCGGGTGTCTCGATTTATGTCCCTAAACGCGCCGCTATCAAGTACAACTTATTCGGGTAACATTACACAATCCAAATGTAAATCGTCTTCGGATCCTTTTTACTTTTCTTTCGTCGAAACGTGATTGGGTCGTGTATTTCTCCTTAAAACCTTCCGAATATGCGAACCGTCGACGAAATCGGGAGTTTTACGGTCGACAGATACGGTTATTTATATTGTGCCTTTTATTTATTTAATAACGTTATCCGAATCTGCGTGTCGTTATGTCCATTAGTGCTTGTCGTTCTGTTTTTGTGTTTCAAATTTGTGTTAGCATTTGTCGGTTATATGTTTTGGGATGTTGTTTTGATACATTGCGGTCGGGAGACATAATACAGTCACACATTTTATTCAATCATTTTCAACCTTTGTCGTTACTTTAATTTGCTAAACTAATTGCTTTTTAAAAGTTAACCTGAGATAGGTCAAAATCTCGATATCTGACGTAATAACTTGTAATATAAAACCCAAAAACTCATTAATTGCTTTAATAACACCTCCAAAACTAACTGACCCTCCCCGGTTTTGCATGGATCAATTGATTTTAAACGAGCGTAGCCACGGATTGAAGCAAGGTATCACAATAAAACCTATTCTATGTGATTCAAGGATAGTGTACCTTTCTATTAGTAAAATAATTTTTAGAATCAGATCAGTAATTTCAGAGATTAGCGAGTGCATAAAAAGTCACAAACTTCATACTTCCTTATAATAATTAATTACGTATTATACTTTATTTATTATTTATTATAGAAAAGTAAAGAAATAAATAGTTGATATATAACATCAAACGTTCGTAATTGTCTCACAGCAATAGAGATTCACCTCACTCAATTTGTATTCCCAAGCACATCACACTTTTCGCGTGCCCATAAAACACGTCTTCACACACTCATAAAAGTCCGTCGGGGTCCTAAATACCTATTTAGTGTTTTAAGACCTCGTGACATAATAACTGGCATCCTGTTCAGCACGTCTTCCTCATTCCTCTTGGTATTATTACCTACTTTAATGACGTAGCACTGGATGAATGCACAAACTGTTCGACGCCTTGACTTGAATTAAAAAAATAACTTGGTATGATACTGACCATGCAGAAACTTTGTTGAAGAATAAAGAAACAAAGAAACTGATTTTATTTTGGCGGGAATGTCAAAAAGTTTCGATTCGTTATCAAATTAATGTTATTTGCCAAAACTTGTATATTCGATTAAACGACTGAAAAGTCATTTATGGACAAAAAACGTTACGTATTGTGTGCGTACTGTTGTGCTGACTATCGTTTTATAAATGAATAAATAATCTCCAAAACTCCATAGAGGCATTCGGTGGAGTAGAGTATCCACTTTACTAGAGCTTGACTTTCAATATCTACTTGAATAACTTTAGAATACAAGCTCACATTACAATGTGAACTTGACGCTGCGCGCTGGCTAAATCCGCAAATCGTGTGAAGCAAAACTAAAAAAAAAGAAAATGTAATGACATTATCCGAAGCACCGACATCACACGCGACACGACTTATCCTTTTACCCATCACAACAAATGACATTAACTACAACTACTGCTGAAAGTGTGTCAACTACTCAGGCTAATGACCTCAGCAGATGTTTTGCCAAAAATAAAAGCAGATGCAAAACGGCGGATCGAATCAAGCATGATTTTGAACATGAATTACTGAGACAAAACCTACGTACCCTGTTATTATTAAGTAGTTTGGACACAAAATAACAATATTATTAATAGGATTTTGTGAAATAAATAATAATAATAGTAACGAGTATAGCAACATCAATAGTCGAAGACGTCCACTGCTGAACACAGGCCTCTAGCAAAAATGCCACTTTGGATGCTTATCAGTGGAGGGGTTTGCCATAATCACCACGCTTGGCAGGCGGCTTGGTGATCGCAGAAGATTTTAATGTACCAAGGAGAATGCTGCTGTCCATTTTATGGTAATTCTCTTAGCCGGCTCTTACTGCAGTGATGTTCAGGTACCTACTAATACAACCAATGACGTTTGTAAAAGATTGAAAGTTCTGTGAAACTCTATTCTGTTAAGAATGAATTTGAATTTCAGAGTAACCCAGGGTGAGCTACTTTCATCACCAAGCTGTGAGAATTAACATAAAAAGCTTGATAACGCTAGATCCAGTTATCTCAAGTTTTACCCATAAACTGTCTGTGAAACAAATGGAAGCGATGACTATGCTGTTGATATTGTTCCTAGCATGGACTGTAAATATTAAACCACTGTGTAGCACTCCAATAAAACCTTTGTTTAAAGACTACTAATCAGTATAAGTACAAAATGGTGAATTCTCTTATTCTCTTGAAACGAGATCGTTGACAGCTGTGAGTCAAAGATTATTATAAAAGCGACCAAAAGACCAAAGACTACAATATTGACACAGATAATAAATTACATGTGTTGCTATCACCAGATAGCCAATTTGTTTTTGTGTTGCTATCAACAGATAGCCAATTTGTTTAAAAGACCAGTCATCAGCGTCACCTTGTTATGGCAAGTTGGCAATACAACATTCCGATTTCCGATGTACTGCACTCCATTTTAGTAGCATGTAACTTGTAAGACAATCTAATTAATACCCCTCGTGACACGCAAACGCTAATTCAAAAACAAACCGTGACTGAAGATTACGGATCGAAAAGAAAACATTTACTTTGCAAAAAGGTTGGAAACTGATCTCAATTGCTGATTTCGTAGATCTCCGAAAGAAGTACAAAGACGTTAAGTAGCTGACGCTCTACCTTTGCGTTTTGTTTTATCCCCGATTTTATTATGGCTGAGTTCTGCTTAAAATTAGGTTTAAAAATACTGATTTGTTTAATCTGTGACAAAATCTGTAATTAATCTGTAATTATACTAAGTGCAAGGTCAGTCTGGCCTCATACCGGGACTTTTCCCGGTTCCTCCTTGGGCCCATCCAGACCCAGAGACAAACATCGGCTCCATGTTCTCTACATTTTAATGGAGAGGGAACAGGTGACAGAAAAATCTGGTAACAAAGAAATTAATTCAGGGTTTTACACAGTGTTTTAAAATCTTTTAAGTTCGGCTAAACTTTAGATCTGCACCATTCAAGTTGGAGGAAAATTACCTCAAACATTTTTCGCGCTCGCTTCGCTCGCCCATTTATAGGTATTCTTTTAGTTTACTTTGTTGACAACCCATCCCATTGAATGATCTAATCTAAATTAACCAAAAAATATTACAAATAAAAAGTAGTGTAGGCCGCATTTTGAAACATCTTCCCGATAATGTTTTGAGTCCCAGACCGACGCTTCTAGGTGCTACTTCTGTTTACTTGTGTTTGTTTCTGTTTTAGGTGTTTCTGTCTGTTAATTTAAAAACTGGCATTGCTATTTTTCATACGTCATCTTTGCTAATATCAATCTCAGACCCGTAACAGAACAACGCTCAGTCGTGATGCCGTGAATCTCTGCTCAAGAGATTTCATTCACAAAATGATCAAATAGTGAATGAAATCTCTACTTGAACATCAATTGACGACTGAGCTTAGTTCCGTAATACGGGTCTCAATATCTAATGTAAGTACATTTTATTATGCGTCTTTCAAAAGGTTAACGAACTTAAAATTTTCAAATTTTTACAAAAACGCCCATCTGCCCGCAATCCCATCACATTGAAACCCAAAACACGTCGTTGTGCGGAAATCATTGTGTTGTTTAAAATTCATAGGAGGCTATTTTGTCCATAAAATTATAATATCGTACCACTGGGCAACGTTTATACGAAACGACGGCGTTTCGGTCGACAAGTGTTCTATAACATGCGAAGTGGTAGGCGTAACCAGGAATATGTTATTTGGGGCTAGATTCCCTTGTTTTTACTTATAAAAATTAGGCAAAGGAGATAAATCAAGAACTCTGTCTAGGTATAGCGGTGATTTGCTTCTAACCTTTATAGGTTAAATTCACTCTGTAACTTATTTTCTCACTGTTTCATTTAAGTATTTAAGTACAAGTTGACTTTATTCTATTTATACTCTAATATAAGTGTGTGGGGCGAAGCTATTAACCTGTACAGACTGTTCAGTATTCAGTACCCCCTTACTTACCTTATTACGTCCACTTTAGTAACCGGCCGCGGTAAAAACACGAAGATTATGAATGTATTTTAATTTCTAATTAGGGGTTTTAAGTGTGGAAGTTACAGCCGTTAAAGATACCGGATAGATATTATCTAATTCAAAGTTGGAATGGTAGTTAAGAAATAATCTCTGTCTAGTACCAGGTTGGTTCGCTTTAAAGTACGAGTATTATGTCTTATTACTAAGCTACGTGAGGAAAATTACTAATTAGTAAAAAGTACGTAAGTTTGTATAGGCTTTCAAATTTTACTTATTTCCGTCTGCACTAATATTCTATTATATTAATCATTAAGTTTGTCTTTTGCTTTAAGACCCTACTTAACTATTTTGTTGAGGTGGCTGTTACAAAATTATGCGTAGTTGCAAGGTTTCCGTCGTCAATATTTGATGCATAGCTTTAATGTCTATACTTAGCCATTATATGAAAAATACCCTATATTTCATCTTCTTCGATAATGACAAAGCGAATTTTAAATAACTTACCTATTTATTTAGTAATCTTAATTTTTTCTGGTGTTCGTTTTGGTAAAACACACAGAGACCCGATTTGAGAGCTCTAATTTGCAAAATCTGTGTAACGTAAGTCTCCAAACTAAATTATACTCCACTAAATACATCCCGTACTTCCATAATAACAGAACAGATTTTTGATTTTTGCCTTTCAAGTAATTAAAAAAATATTAAATTAAGTTTGATTTTTATTAATAAAGGCTTCAACAAAAGTTCAGATATCTCCGGAGTTTTATATTACATCGACAAATTATTGTTACCAAAATTAAGTTCATAATTTTTCTAAGCTACTACAAGTTATTTTATAATTTTAAATAATGCTCTTATTTATATATCAATAAATGAAACTAGATATATTTGGTCAAACCGACGGACGCTGCGAGCTCGGTACCTTGCGCGCGGTACTGACCTCGCCAAAATGTAATAGCCACATTAATTTCATTACTGTTAAAGTAAAGGTGACATTAAGTATTACAATTCGCAATAGTCTTATTACAAAATGTTGCACACTTATCGGCAAATTTGTTATTTTTTTGTCCACGACTTGTTCGTGTTCGACGCACAGTGCACGCATTTGTAATAATACGAATATTTTCGTACCAGTATTGTTCGGGGTTTTACTCGAAATTACTTATTTTTATTAGCCATTGTTACTTCTGACCATAAAGGAAGTTGTAATAATATTACTGCGAATTTGGTTATTTTATTTCAATGTTATTTTGCTTATTTTCTTTCGTGTATGAGGTGACAATGAAAAGATTTAGTACCAACATATTCGAAGATATTTTACGGTATAATAATAACATTGATAGTGTAACTTTTACATTACATTATGTTATGATTTATGATTCAGTAACATCTTTAATTTTTTCTATTCAATAATAATGTTAAAGTTAATCGTTATTCGTTAATAATAGTTTTAAAATAACGTTAATATACTATTTTGCGAGGCTTCGCCTTACACAATGGACTCTTTGGTGAAGGTTCTCCTTCACCAGCACCACCAGTAGCTACTGACCACTAATTTTTTTAAATTATTTCTTTGGTTCACAGTTTGGACGTAACACAAGAGTAATATTTAACAAAAAAAAACACAGTGACATTCAGTGTCCGTCTTAAAATTAGTGAACACATCGTGTACCACTGACCGTGCTAAATTGCCTAAAAAAGTTCCCTATAAAGCCTAATCTAATCTTGTCTTTTAGATCTCAATTTCCATATATCAAACACAATACTTTGATTCAAGAAGTGACAATAATCTCAAAGGGAACATTGGTTTTGCTGTAATTAAAAAAATATAATCCACACTGCAAAGGAAATGAAATTGAATATAGTATGTAATTATATTTTATTAAACCAAGATTTATGTCACTGTTGAGCCGTTTAAGTTTTTACGTCTGTGGGAAAGGCTGTCATGGACATAAATATATTATTATGTAATCTGAGAAGGTTATTCCAGCAATGGTTACATACAAACATAAAAACATTTTACGGTCGTCATAAATAAAAGCCATTTGCTCTAATAAGTACTGACAAACACGAGTCAAATCATTAATATCCCGACCACAAAACGCGCGGGATAACACATTGTTTTCGGTTATTTTATTACTTTATTGAACACGCTATAATACAAATCGACGTGGTATTAAAAATGTGAGAAACAATCGCGAATCTGCGTCGCTCCGTCTCGCTCGCGCGCTCGTTTGTAGAGCGAGAGGGAACGCCGTAGCTTTATTTTACACAGTGGGACAACGGTGCAGTCAAAAAACATTTATTACGCGCCATCAATTTTTGAATACCCGTGTAACGCGACACCGAAGAAAACAAACGAATGCGATCGAGAAGTGAATGTGGCCAGAGGCACAGTGTGTTCGTATGGTTTCTAAGGACAAAAATGTTATTGATAATCTTGATCGAAACGCAATAAAAAGCTTAAAATTTCATACGACTATGATTAAGGTAGTTAAATCAAAATTCTGTTCATTAATTTTGTAAATGTAAATCAGCGACTTGCAACGAGCTTTTTTTCGGTGGATAAAAATGTATGCAAGGTACAACAAAAATGTTTGCCACCAGAATTACAATTGTCATTTATCCTAAATACTATTTTTTGATTAGCTAACTATTTACTCGAGTTTTGGCGGGAACGCGGAAAAGTTCACGTTGTTGCATTGTATTATTTTACAAAACTTATGCTTTTTCCAGGGTTAATGTTTAAAATTGGTGGTGTTTTACGCATTAAGTGCTGAATTACGAGTATAAGTGTGGGCAAGTGATATAATGTAGTGAAACGTGGTTTTTCGTGTTGCTTCCAAAATTCCATAGAAGCCTCTAGTAAAGTTGCCACCACTTTACTAGGGCATGCCTTAGACTGGATTATGACTTAGACTAGACTATGACTACACTGACTGTGACTATGACTTGACTTTAAGTGAAAATTTCCATAATACGATGAAAAATTACAAAACTTGACACTGGCTAAATACACTATGTGTAGAGCCAACAAAAAAAAAACTATTTACTCGAATATTCATAAAAAGTGTCACCATATCATATCATATTCTCATACTATGGAACTAGGTTCACTAGGTGACAGGACTTTTCTGCAAAGTTAGTCTAGGTAGGTACCACCGCTTTGCCAGTTATTCTGCCGCCAAGCAGCAGTGTGCAAGCACTACTGTGTTCCAGTTTGAAGGGCATTGTAACTAGTGAAATAACTGGGCAAATGAGGCTTTATGACCTGCGGGGTGATCACGGAACTTTGATAGCAATGCAATAGGAGATATTTCATTCCGAATATGAAAATTTCCACAGTAACTTTGCACATAGACTGAGTATTGAAACTGTCCAATCCATACATTTTGTGTTTCTATTGGTTGCAATCTCATGTCTCAGGTTGTTGTGTGCACTGCGCAGTGGAGTATCACGCGACACTTCTTATTTTAGAGTTCCGAGTAGCACGGCAACGGTGATGTCTCAGGTTGACGTATATGACGCAAAACTTTATATTATAGAGATCTTTTTTTTTCTTTTTTTTATAACTAGATAGGCCCGCATTTGACCGCAATCTCACCTGGGAAGTGACGATGCGATCTACGATGGTACATGCTTGCCTAGAAGATACCTATTCACTCGCGGCTTGAAGAGCTCCAGATTGTACTTATCGGGAAACAAAGACGCTGGTAAAGTATTCCATTCCTACGCTGCTCGGATTATAAGTGTCGAGTCAAACCGCTTTGTGCGAATCGATGGAATATCAACCATAAATGGATGGCGTGTAGCTGTACGTCTTGACGTCCGATGGTGAAACGGAGATGGTGGAATTAGATTGTGTAGCTCCACAGCACACTCACCGAAATGTAACCTGTAGAACCCTGATAGGCTGGCAACTTTACGACGGCGCTCTAAGCTCTGGAGCCTAGCCCTTACCATTGTATCGTTACCTATGAGCTTGTTTGCTCGCCTTTTAATTGAGTCCAAGGCCTGAAGCTGGTATTTAGCTGACCCGTCCCAGAGATGACCGCAGTATTCCATATAAGATCGGACTTGTGCTTGATATAAGTTTAAAAGCTAAGTTCCGAGCAGCACTGCAACTGTTAAGGGCGGCTGTGACACTTTAACCTCAGGCGAAGGATTAGCTTGTCACGTCATACAATACAATAAAAAAATATTAGATTCACGGTACCGAAAAACAGCGGTCAGAAAATCTCCTAATCCTTTTTGTAATTAATTCTGCCTGGGGTGTGTGGGCCAAAATAAACACACATGTCTACCACGGATATAGGTCAATGTAAAATGCGTAATGTATGTAGGTGCTGAACGAGCCGAGGATGAGCGTAGATTGGCCTGCTTCGAACTATTCAACTGCTATGTATTATTGGTATTGTTTTTATTAATTGTCATGGATATAATGAGACGTTTTATTAAAAAAAAGAAATTGTATTTTCTGCATGACCCAATAGATGGCGCCAGTTGTGCTTTTTGCTAAAATCTGTCACTGTCACTGTTTCAAGCATAGACCACAGGCTAGAGGAAATGTGTCACGATACTGACTGACAACTCCAAACTCTTTCGTTTTTTTTTAGTTTCGTTGCGGGAGACCTCGGCTTTATTTTGGATCATAATATTAACGTTTATCTATCTCGCAGATCTACTGTACATCAATTTACTTAATAAGAATGCACCACAGACTACTTAGGAGACACTACAGACCCCTACAGACAATGTACTCGTGGTCAACTCACCTGAATTTGACATTTCTTTGCAGGTAGTCTAAGCAATTTCTTATGTTTAAACTACTCTGTGGTTTGAAAGGTTTAAACTATGTACTTACAGCGCCATCTAGAAAAGAAGCGGAACTAGTGTTTTTTTTTAAATAAAATGCCTCATTACAGGTAAAACAAAAATATTATTATTATTAAAGTAGATATGTTTAGAGTATGACTATTTCTGTAGTACTAGGTGGTAGGACTTTTCTGCAAAGTTCGTCTAGGTAGGTTTTTTTTATGTGATTGAATGACGTGACGAGCTAGTCATTCACCTGATGTTAAGTGACACGGCTGCCCATAGCAGTTGCAGTGTCACCCGGAACTTTAAAACAATAAAATTTCGCGTGACACTGTACTGCGCACGTCATCCTGAGACATCACATAGTAATCAGATTACTAGACTGAGTGATCAGATCATAAAGTCTCATTTGCCCAGTAGGTAGGTACCACCGCATTGCCAGTTATTCTGCCGCCAAGCAGTAGTGTGCAAGCAATACGGTGTTCTGGTTTGAAGGGCATTGTAGTTTGTGAAATTACTGGGCAAATGAGACTTTGATTTGATCACAGTCTAGTAATCTTATTACTATACCGTGTGAAGTCTCAAGATGACGTGCGCAGTGCATTGTCACGCGAAACTATATTAATGTAGCAATCTGTTATGGGCAACCGTGATGCTTAACATCAGGCGAACGACTATTTTGACACGTCATTCATTTACATAAAAAAAATAGTTTTTAATTATTTTTCGGTATTTTATCCGTAAAGCTCGCGTTGTGTTGCTGTGACGAAATATAAAGTGGGTGCTTTTAGTATCCTCTTTTAGTAAGTAGTAGTAGTAAGTAGCACTTAGTTACTTCGGGAATTATTAGTGAATCGAGCCGAGTGAGTGGTGCCGTGTAAGTTGTATTACTAAGGTAGTTGTAATTTACCGTAGTGAAGGTGACTACGGATCCAAACTGCAGGATCCGTAGTCACCTTCACTACGGATCCAAACTGGTTAAAAATGGTAATGCTCAGCAGTGGGACGTCGTCAGGCTGTTGATGATGATGATGATGATGATGATGATGATGATGATGACAGCGGTTGTGACCAAATGTTATCGACGAATACGGTCCTGAGCCTGGACTAAATCTGGGGAAGTATGTACCTCATCACTATTCAGTTAGACTTAGGTACCTACTACATTGTCCCCGTAAAATATTCGATTAGAGACTGATTGGTTTGTTAAAGTAACCAATAGTTACAAAATTCCCACAAATTCTTACCAACGGTCAAAAGTTAGGATTTTTAACCATTGGTTACCTAACTACAGATAAAAAACCCACACTTATAGGTTCATTCCTTCCCGATTTAGCCCATGGCCATATTCGTCGATCACGTTCGGTCACGTTTCCCGTAAAACTCTTTGCTCTGACAAACGTTCAGCTGCTAATTAGTTGTGTAATTGTGCTTTTACGCGCGAATTTTACGAGCGAACGAATTACAAACTGTTGTGGGTTTTTTGTAAACTGGGGGAGTGCGATTAGGGGTAAAAATCTAAAAATAGTTTAGAAATAGTATGGTAAATTTGATGGCTATAATAATGTTAAGTAGAGCGAGCGTGGCGAGTGGTAACCCGAGCGATTTTCAAATTGACGCACCCTGGTTCAAATCCCAATCGGCACCAATGACTTCCCACGGTCTCACCTGATCGAAATCGACAATTACTGCCGGTGTTGCGCGTCGCAGATGATAAGCGTCGGTAACTACTTACCCTCAAGTAGACTGCCTGCCCGTTTATTATACATCCTACGCTCCGGACTCGTGGAAAATTTTTCTCTGAGATAACCCCGACGTAAATAAACCTTCCTTTAAGCCAAACAAAGTGGCAAAGCACGAAATTGTCACTTACAAACATTTTTAAAACTCTTTTAAAACGCCCCGAGTCACTTACGCTTTTAATTAACTGAAGTTGGAGGAAAGATCCGAGACGAGTCTGCCGTTATGAACTTACGTGAAGGACTGGGTTTTTTTCTTGAGTGTACTTGGGTACTTGTTTTCTCCGTGTACTTACTCTGAAATTAGTTTTCACAAAGTTTTTACCATCATTCTTTGCTTGGTGCGCGATCTCCTTTTTTTTTATTTATGTTGAGGCAGTAACCGTTCCGTAGTGTTAACTAGGTATATCCATCTTACCGTCCGGGCAAGATAGTGAATGCTAGCGCGACCCTATCTCGCCCCATCCCGGCGGAGGACGGATCACGGGAGGGTTTTAGTGGGTTCGAGTCCCACATACCATCACCCCCGTGGTGGCATGGAAATGCGAGGACATTTCTGCCCCTCAAAAAAAAAGGTATATGTTACCGTCAATCTATGTAATCCGTTATTGCTTAGGTTAGGCAATACCATTTCACACAGCGCCATCTAGTTTCAAACTAAGCAAAGCGTGTACTATAGGATATTATTTGATACTTTTCTTTTTAAATACAATACGACAAGTGTGTTAATTTACATAGTTAAATACGTTTTTATTTATTTACACCGCGAAAAGTAGGTAAATAATCTGATTGTTATAGTTCGAGAGCCCTTATTCTATTCCAATAATAACCTAAACTTCGACGAAATAAGATTTTGACTAAATAATACTAGGAAATAATGGTAGTGGTAATTAGTTTGTAAACTGTTGTTTATACTTACTATTTAACTCGTCTTAACAATTTTATCAAATTACTCAGCAACTGACAATACAAATTATTTGTGTTTAACGAATTAGAATTCAGAAATTCTCAGTATTCAATCTGATTCAAATCCGCATTGATTTCAAAATCATTATTTGTTTTAAAGTATCAAATTCACTTGTCCGAATGGTTTACTGCTAAATTCTCCGGTTTATCCGCTGAGCGTGACGTAGAAACTTGATACTTGGAACAATCCTTCTCGTCGTTTATTCCGCACGATTTGATCCTTGAAACACGGGGAATTGATTGGTAAATAAATCAAAGGTACTAAGGTTTAAATTATACAGTAATGTTAGATAGATAGATAAAAAACACTTTATTGTCCCACCAATTAAATATAAAAGTACAAAGGAAACATTATGAACTAGTGTTACAATGGGCGGTCTTATCGCTGACAGCGATCTCTTCCAGATAACCTTTGGATGGACAGTATCACACGCCAAAGAGTAGACGGTGGTGTGTAACAATCTAAAAAAAAACAATAACAATAATCAAACGGCAAATACCTAAACCCTAGCAATGAATAGGTATACTTACATTCTAATACTTATCACACTATATATATATATATAATATTATAAAGGCGAAAGTTTGTGTGTATGTGTGTATGTTTGTTACTCTTTCACGCTCTAACAGCTGGACGGATTTGGATGGAGAAATTTGGTATGGAGGCAGCTTATACCCTAGATTAAAACATAGGCTACTTTTTATCCCAATAACGAGAACGGTTCCTGTAGGAACGCGGGTGGAACCGCGGGGCGCTGCTAGTATAATCATAATATAATAAACTAATACATATTTTATATTATCTACTTATAAAACAGATCAAGGAATCGTGTTATAAAGTAATGCAGCAGTTATGAAAATAAATAATGTCTTCTTCTTCTTCTTCTTCTTCGTTTATGGCTTTCTATCGCTTTTTAGCGATAATTCTGCCAATGTCAAGTAGGTAAAAATTTGTACGGTTATGTCACGTCAAAGTCCTATTTTGTCAGTCAAAATGCCAACAGTAAGATGGTGGATATTTTGGTTCACTGTCGAAACTTATAAAATCGTTTGTCATAATTTTGTTCCAAATAAAAATGTTACTTATAATCATCATTTCACATAATGTGATTTATTATACTTTCACTACATCTAATTTTCTTTATTATAAATCAAAATTAATAATAATCCAAATTTATAAAAATGAAACTCATAAGGCGTATATAACATAACATTACAAATTTATAATGTTCTTTTACCATAACTAACTTTAAGCATAAAACAAAATATCAATAATACTGTAAATTAATGTGACTGGAACTGTTGATTGTTATATATATCCTAATCAGTTATAAAAACGTAGTACGGCAAGCCAATTTGCTCTTCAATCTATGCAGGCACTTCATCCAGTCAAAACAAACAAAATTAACGTGTGGACTGTGGGTAATTGTAAAATAACTTATATTTTCTCATGTTATGTTGATTTTGGTGTTGTTGGTGAACTTTGTGCATTATTTTAATAAATAACTTGAAATGTCTAATAAAAACACGTGTAAAATATTTAAATCAAATAAAGGTAACCTGAAACTTAATATAGATGGTGTTTGTAAATTTTTAATATAAGCATAAGTGACTTCTGGCACTTCGCCGGCCGCTGCCGCGGCACGCTCGCTACGCTTCGCTTCGCTCGCTCGGCTCGTGCGTCGTGTGGTCACAGTTAACCTAACGCTCCTCCTCGCTTCGCTCGTCGTCGCACCTATTTATGACTTTGCCTTAGACTGGTATCTTAGTATCTTTAGGGTATACATGCATATGTATATAATGATTTAACTACCTCAAAATTATTATTATGTTAACTAAAAAATATGAAAAAGTCATTATGAACAATACAATTATGAATGCTGATTATTATGAAATTATAAGTAATGAAATTTATAATAAAAAAAAGTATGATAAAAAAATTCTTAACATTAAGATTATAACATAAAATTTTATAAATTTAAACATTATTTGGATAAATTGTATAAGAAAAGATCAATATAAAAAGTAACTATTATGAACAAAGTTATTTATAAATAACCACCATTATAAATTTCATCATTATTAAAAATGAGGTATGTGAAATGAAATTATGAATAATGAAATTATTAGTACAGACGGTATCCCGGATATTTTACTGAAGACTCTATAAAGCCGTTGAAGAGAAAACGAAAATGCATGGTTATATAAACTTGGAACCATTTGCCAACACTCGTGCACGTTCACGAACACTTAACGAATAATAATCCACCCTTATTACACATTAAAATTCAAAAATACACAGGCTTTGGTAAAAAAATTCAAAATTTACAACCGCCATTGTCGGATTTTCTTCAAAGACCCACTTTTCAAAAAAAAACATAAATAATGTCTTTGCACCATACTTTTAAATATTGACAGGGACTTGGCATGTTTAACTTCAGTAGGAAGGTCATTCTACAGACGAACAGCTTGCACTGTGAAGGACTTATCATAGAACTGAGAAGTTAATTATAATTTTTTAAAATAAATTTTCCAAACGGACACACAAAGTAGCATTATAATGTAGACCACATTACGGGCAATAAAATCACGTTTTGCCTCAAATCCGTGCCCGGAGCGCAATGAAAAATTATACAAAACGCGTACCGATTTGCCACAGCAATAAAAACTTGCGCAGTTTGCTACAATCGATTCTCCACGGTGGTACTGTAAAAAGTTCTCGTAATTCTGCCATGACGTCATGTACTTTTGTGTACTTAGTTTCAAAAGATGACTAAACTACCATGGGGAATATGGAGACAGAAATTTTGGATCTAATACCGGCATCGCGCTTCTAACATGCATCTCTTGTCACCGTGAAAAAGCTCACATCAAAATCCTGAAGGCTACTACTATCTACTGCTGAACATAGGCCTCCCCATAAAACGCCACTATAGACGCTTATTATAGGAGGATTTTCCATAATCACCACGCTTGGGAGGCGGCTTGGTGATCGCAGAAGATTTTAATGTGCCGAGGAGAATGCTGCTGCCCATTCCCTGGATATTCCCTTAGCCGGCTCTTACGGTATCCGCGGGAAGACATGGGGTGGTACTATTTTCACATCGCGCCGGGGCCACGCGGCTTGAATAGGCTCATCCACACATTATTGCGTCGTGAAAATTACATACGACTCGGTTTATGCGCACGTTCTTGCCATACACCTGTTAGATGTGGAATGAGCTTCCACCAGCGGTCTTTCCCTAGAGCTACAACATGCAATATTTTGAAAAGAGGGTCAAAAGAACAGAAGACGAAGCGTAGGCTGGCCCCCCACTAGGTGGACTGACGATCTGGTGAAAACCGCGGAGAACCTATGGATGCAGGAGATGAGCAGCCGCTCAAATTGGAGCTCTCTGGGGGAGGCCTATGCTCAGCAGGGGTCTTCTGGCTGTTAATAATGATGATGATGATTTTACCAAAATCTTAATATTAACCAATCAACCAATCTTGCGTGGATCTACGGCTAATTATGACGTCATTTTAACAACAACGGTTAATTAGTGCAACACTTCTCCGCTTAACTAGAGTTTTAACTGAAGATTTGAACGGAGTTTAAAGTGAATTAACTGTATCTAAATGTTGCAAACAAACTGCAACATTTATGAGAATACAAATTTGTTTGTAATTAAGAAATAAAATGGAAAAAGTAAATATAAGCCTATTTCGTCCGATGACGTCATAGTGAAATTTTTTTTTTATATTAACATTAATTTTTGTGTCGTACTTTGTATCCACTTATTATTATATTTGCAAAGACTTGAGTTTTTTATAATCCTTGAACATTTTGGAATGATAAATGACTTCCATGAGCTAGTTTAGATAAAAAGCGTATAATTTCGGTCAATTTGTCACAGCCTACTGAATATAAAGGAGCTTAATGCAAAGGATCGTGCAGACTACAAAATAGACTATTGTACATTTTGTGGGTGTAAATGCAAACACTCCTGTGTAACATGTAATTTCTCAGAACTTCAAATGTTTGATTTTCTCTTAAAATACTAAAATAAAAATGTAGGTAACTATAACAAGGAGTTAAATGTCTAATAGTGTGTCTTTTCTTTTGTTTGAAATTAATATGTATGTACCACGATAACTCAGACAAAATTTAAATCAATGGAAAACCGATATATAGGTACACCAATATTTTTTTACTAGGTGACATAGGTATAGGTATGTGGTGGTGAGACTGCAGTCAAATGCGGGCCTATTTAGTTATAAAAAAATATATATAGGTAAGGTATGCGTCATTTTATAAGTATGTCAAGGAAGTTCTTTAGTATCATCATTATTCTCTTTGCCTTTTCCCATTTGTTATTGGGGTCGGCTCCCAATCTAACCTTTAGCGGCGAGCTACCGGAATTACACGAGCGACCGCCATCTGACCTCGCAACCCATAAGGAACCAGTAACAGGGATGGTTAGATCAGGCGCCAGATTCTATCAGGCGTCTGCCTACCCGTTTGGCGCAGGGGCCCGAAAGGGCCTACCGCCCGGGGCGAGATAGTGAATGCTAGCGCGACCCTATCTCGCCCCATTCTGGCGGCGGACGGATCACGGAGGGTTTTAGTGAGTTCAAGTCCCGCATACCCCCTGCCAGCACCCCCGTGGTGGCAGGGAAGTGCGAAGGCACTTCCCCCTCAAAAAAAAAAAGGCGTCATATTCTATCAGGCGTCTGCCTACCCGTAACGATTGCCATAGGTGTTCAGATGACAACCGGAAGCGACGGCTTAACGTGCTCTCCGAGGCACGGAGCAATGGCATCGAAAACTGCACATAACTTACTAGATAAGTCCTTGGTGCAGGGCCGAGGATCGAACCCGGTGCCGTAAGATTGCAAAGCGCACATGCTACCGCTCGGCCATCATCGCTTCTAGTTCACCAGGAAGTTCTTAAGTAGATATGTTCTATAGTAGAATAGAATAGAATAGAATAATACTTTATTGCACACCAAAATAACTATACACAAAAGATACTACACAAGTAAGTACCTTTCAAACAAAAATATTTCCAAAAGGTAGTACAATGGGCGGTCTTATCGCTTAAAGCGATCTCTTCCAGACAACTTTTGAATGGACAGAAATACATAGGTAAACTAGAGAGGCCAGTCGTGCACAGTACGTATCTAAGACTTATGGAGTATGACACTAAATGCTTACTATCGATATAATCATAAATTACGAATACACATACTATAAATAGCATATACTTACATAAACTTACCTCAACTTGTATGATACATAGCATAAACTTACTTACTATTAAATAAATAAATATACTTACATAAATATTATCATAATACTAGCTGTGGTTGGAGAGGTAATGTGTCTTCAACATAGTTTTAAATATTGTCAATGATTTTGCTTGCCTGATTGACACCGGGAGCTCATTCCACAGCATAACAGCCTGTACGGAAAAGGATTTGTGATAGAATTGTGACGTGTGGATGGGAGGTTTAAGTAACAGGTTATCAGAACTACGTAAGGAGCGGGAGTGGGATTGGTGAAAAATTTTGAAACGTACGTAGTACGTAGGTATTATAGAATAATTATATAGAATAGGTAGTATATTGGTAGTGTAGGTAGTATCTATGTAATAATAAAAGTAGTTATATTATTATTAGAGTCGCCAAATTGCGGACCGCGAGAACACAGCAACTTGCACTACAGGTAATGTGCATTCTATAAAGACCCATCCAGCCAATTCGTACGCTAAGTCTATAGCAGTACGTGTTAGAAATGCCACCGACTCAAGACAAGACCAGTGTGATGGACTTCAACATATTAATTACCCGTATCAGCGGTACTTTCTTACTAGGGCTGCTACGCTGTTTAATATTCCGGGACTCTTTTTATTTAAAAAAAATAAGATTATGTTTGGTAACTATGGCGAATGTCCTGTTTTGCGAGAAAGGGACAAGCGATGACCCCCCAGACACTTTAAAAGCTTATTACCCCTTGATTTATTTACCGATTTTACTTATTTTTTCAATTATTCCATTCATTTTTAACCTACTTTATGATAATAATATTTACTTGTCACTAGTAATAAATCAGTAAACCAAAAGGAAAAACAAATATTAAATTTGTAGTGAGTTAGTTTCATAGTTCTGATTAGAGTTAAAATAAAGATTTGCATTGTCCCGTTCTAGTTATCAAATTCTGGTAACCCTAATCTGAAGCCAATTGAAGCCAATTAGATGGTGAATCACTAGGAGTAGTAGTCCAAACAGAATTGCTGAACCAAAATTGATCCTTAATTCTGTGGATTAAAGATAATTATTGGTTTCAGAAGTGGGATACCTCTGAAATTGGGTGGCTCGAGCAGTGCAGCGTGAATGACTCAATTTATTGGTGAATGTACGTCAGTTACGTACGTAATACGTATAATACTAACATATGTATGTGATGTTACATATTTCATTGTGAAAATGTCCGATAAACAGCTTTTATTAAACTGGCTGCCTTTCAATTGAAATGTCATACATGTAGCGATCATAGCGAAACTCGACTTCAAAGTTCGATGACCGCTACATAAGCTGTTATTTACAGCAATTGCGACATCTAATACACGCGAAGGAAGGAATTTTATACAATTAAAAAGGACCATAATATAGTAAATCGATTAAACAAAAAAACCGAAACTAATAAGGCTGAGACTTGCACACAATGAGACTTGAACATGAAATGAAATGAAATGAGACGGATATAAAGAGCCACGGCCAAAGACTTAGACAAAATCAGACTTGGGAGATAATAAGATTTTGACACAACGACTAAACAAAATGAGATTTGGACATACAATGAAAGTAAGACACGATGGGACTTGGACACATTGACACTTGGACAAAATGATTTGTTGGAGACTTGGAGAACTTGACTTGGACACAATGAGATTTAGACAAAATGGCTCGAACACAATGAAACTTGAACAAAATGAGACTGGAACACATTGAGATCTAAACATAATGAGATTTGGACAAAATAGATACCAAAGCCTTAATATAATTGAAACTAAAAATAGAAAGTGCCGGTTTGTAAATATGGCCTGCAAATAGCGTGCGGCAATCGCGTGGCATGTTCGGGAAACGATTTTTTTTTACTGGCATACTTAATTCTAACAAATGAACTTACACCATGGAGTGGTCACGAGAATGTTCTGATACAGAATTAATTAATCGGTTCCTTCGAAACGTGCTTTATTAACGATGGTTAATTGGGTTTTATGTAAACTTTGTAAGTAACTTTATTCAAGATTGAAGTAGGTAATATCTGTAGTTATATATAGAACCTGTAGTTTAGAACATCTTAAAATAGACCCCACTTTTTACCCGACTAAATCATCATCATCATTTTGACTGGCCTGATAGATCAGTTCGTAGTAGCCCTGCCTTCTGATATGTAGGTTGTGGGTTCGATTCCTACCCAGGACAAACATTTGTGTGATGAAAATAGCTGTTTGTTCTGTGTCTGGGTGTTATATTGTATTCTATGTATGTATTTACAAACAAAATAGTTATTTATGATGTTAGGGCGGTAAGTTGGTTTTCACAAACGAGTAGACGAATGTAAGCCCGAGACGAAGTCGAGGGCTTACCATAGTCACGAGTTTGTAGAAACCATTTTCCACACGTGTATCATACAACGTTTTTCAACACATTCGCGAGAAAACAGTACAATAGGTAAAGAAACAAACTTTCGTTTATTAGTGGGAAAGTCGCTAGTCGCAACAAACAACCTTTGACGTTCCTTATCTAACTAATATGAAAATGGCCTAAAATGGCGCGCATTTACAATGCAAATGGCGCCACGTGCGTGTGGTGAAAATTAGAACTACATCTTTAGTTTCATTTTCTCTTTAGTATTAAAGTGAGACAAACGTATTGAGCAAAATCACTTTCAAGGAGTTTCGATCATTCAGCTTATTTATTCTCGTACTGTGAAACTCTTTGGTGAAATTCTTTTATATGTTTTATTGAAATTAAAAAAAAACCGTAAAGGTTACGCACGGCGCTATACAAGGAACGATGCGGTAAAATAGGTACTTAGGTGAGAGTACCTATTTTACCGCACGCTTCATTGTATGGTGCGTAATGTTTAACTTCCTCCTCAACAGTCCTCTGTGTCGTGGTTGCATGCAGGAGCAAGAAACCGTGGAGCACGTGCTGCTGCACTGTGAAGCCACGGAAGATGCGGGTCTACGAGCTGAGATGTCGAAACCCGTCAATCACAAGAATCGCTCATCATCGGCATGCTTGTGCTCATCCGTATTGACTGCTTTGTCATTATCACCACCACCATCATCATCACTGGAACAGTTATGTCAGCGACCCAAGGCTGTGCTCCGATATTTCAAGGAGTTTGGTTGACTAGGGTAACTGAGCTGGCAGGGGGAAATGCACAATACACCCTAAGCGGGACGTCAGTGCAGGCCTTTATCGCCCCCACTCAGAATAAGAATAAGAAGCCTCTCCCATGACACGCTACTGAGCCCGATCTTCGGCTCTACTGGGTGTAATTGAATTCATTAGCATCCTTTTGTAACAATAGGAATAATTACCCGTTTTCTACTTTAATTCACTGATTCCTGAAATTACGGGTATTGACTGATAAGTTTTTTTATTTTAATTACATAAAATAAACCTCAATAACTACTGACACTTAAATTCAATCATAATTAGCCATAGTTTTTAATAACAGTGCTTAAACGTGAAACAATTTTTTACCTGAAAATAATGACCCTTGCAAAAAACTTGATTTATGTCAAAAAGTTGACGAAAGTTTTTTTCTGTTAATTATTTTAATAACATGTATTTTCAATGGCTTTCTAATGAGATCATATTTATCAACAAATATTCATGGGTTCTAAGGATACTCACAACAGTCACAACCAAATATGTCTAACACCTCCCCTCACCGACACATGAAATCGTCCTATTGGTATCACGCACGATCAACGTTAAGCCATAAGGCAAGAGTTAGAGCAACCGAGTAGTGATAAACTTATTTGTATGTACCAATGGACTCTCATTGACGCACAGAGTCTACCGTACGAGGTACGACTTAAAATGGGACAGAATGCCGGGTAAATAACACCTGATAATGTTGATGACACCAAAAAAGGCAATTTATTTTCTTGATGTATAATGTATAACTCAAAACGATTTAATTTATGATTCAATTTAAGTGTTAATATAGTCGTTGTAATGTAATGTAATTTAAATAAAAAACTTATTATTTAATACCCGTTGGTGCTTTCAGAAATTGGTGATTTTAAATCGAAAATGGGGAATTAATAACCAAATAACAAAATCGCTGAACCAATGTTACGCTTAAAATGTAGCCCGTAGCCCAAGACCTATTTAAACACGCCCTGAAACGATACGGTCTATGAACCAATCACCCCGTAGATAAACATTCTGTCAAATGTTTGAAACTTGAAACCCATGTCTCCCAGCACAGCAAGTATGAAAACTATCACTCACCAAAACAATGGCAACTGAACTAAAACTGATTACACAGCTCACTGCACACAGTGGTATAAATCTCGCCGCGTTGCGGACAAAGTTATAGACATAAATTACACAATTATATCCAAAAACCCGTCGGCGTTTTAGGCCGCGGGAGTCCCATAAAAACACTACACAATAGCCTATAAATATTTTACAAGTAATTATAGTGAAAAATTGCCTGAACAAAAATACTAAACGTTTCCGGATGATGTTGAGAATATAAATTAAATCGTTATTTTTGAAGCGTACAGTTTTTCGATTCGATTTCTAGTTGACCATTGTTACGTAAGTGATTTAGGATGGAAAGGTATGGGAAATGGATATCCGGGAATTCGTATTTTGGGATGGCAGTGGGGTGTATCAATATGAAATATTCTATCATATTGACATAAATAGAAATAACAATTTTGTTTACAATATCAGGTATCGCGTACATGAGCAATCATATTAAAATGCTTAACATCTTAAAATTAAAGTGACGTGGAACGTGGATATCAGTGTTACTTTTCACTATTTCTCCTAGTACTACCTACTAGAACAAGTTTTCAAGAGAAATTATAAAATAGATAGATTATTATAACGTAATTTACAACATAAATGGGTTTAGAATTTGCAGCTTGTATCGCTATAAATAGTTATCTAAAACACCCACAGAGAACAAGTGAACTCTGTGAAATTATTTATAATTTACCTTTGCAAATTGTGTAAAAAATAAGTCCACATGAGTAGACTTTCACCCCACTGTGCGGTGTTTTAAAACCACGATTTATTATTAGTGAACTAGGACATGGTAAACCAACGTAACAAGCTAATCAATTATCATTCCGGTCATTACCTAGAAAAAAGAATGTAAAAGGTGTTCCCATAATACGCTTATGACAATGTGCAGTGAGCGAGAAGTGCGTGCAAAACGCTACATCAAAGCGAGCGAGCCGAACGATGGAACTGTGAACGAGAACGGGTGAATGAATCTGAACGGTTGGCTGGAAGTGACCGGGGCGCGGCGCGGCGTGGCCCACTGTGCGCGATTGAGCGATGGGCGATCGTGTAAATACCTTGTACTGTTATTTATTGTTTTTTTTTTATTGTTTGGCAGGCTTACGTTTGACAACTATCTTTGACCATATCTTACACACCACATCCACTTTCTTTTTTTTTAAACTAAGTACATGTAAATTGATGTGCAATAATCATGTCGTCCATCTGACAGTTACAACTGCTCATAAAAATATCAGAATCTTTTTTACATTGAAATGGGGTAAGAGTTTGGCCCATCTCCCTTGATGTTAAGAGTCCGTGATACTTCATCATCTATCTCGTTCGCACATTAAAATTAAATGACAAATTCATGACAGAATGTAGATAAAAGATCTACTTATGAAAAAACCTGGCCACCATCAACCCTCGAGAATAACATTACGTTATGCTCATCATCATTAACTTGAAGACGTCCACTGCTGAACATAGGCCTCTCCCACAGAGCGCCACTTTGAGCGGCTGCTTGCCTCCTACATCCATCGGCTCCCCGCGGTTTTCACCAGGTCGTCGGTCCATCTAGTGGGGGGCCGGGGCCCGGCCTACGCTTCTTCTTTCGTGGTCGCCACTCGAGAACCTTTCTTCCCCATCGGTTGTCAGTTCTACGAACGATGTGGCCTGCCCATTGCCATTTCAACTTAACAACTAACTCTAAGAGCTATATCGGTCACTTACATTATGTTCAACAAAATATTAATCCAAACAAGTTTTTATGGTATCAAAGTTCTTATTTAGAAACTATTATGTTTGGTGTAGTAATATACTATCGCCTACTTATTTTAAATAATGATCGATTGCTTATACAACTGTATTTTAAATAGGTCTCCCGAACTATACGCATTTTTACCGAGTATAATTAAAAAACAAATTTTTATAATTAATTTCAACACCCTTACTAAAATGATTGTTTTCGACATTTTAATTATGAAATTACAGTTAATTAAATATGTGTCGACAAAGTCGATGGTAATTACGCTGCGCAATAAGGACTATTATTAAACAGAAAACACAATACATTGATGTAATATTGTGCAGTTTTTTCATTAAATCGTAATGTAAACTTCACTTACTATACGAAGTTCAATAAGTCAGATATGGCAATAATTCATTCAACAACAAGCAATAAAAAAATGTAACTGTATTTTAACACAATAACGGCAGAATTATGCTAATTTGTAAAAGGTAACCCTATGTGCCAGGTCACTGTCCTAAAGGGATAAACACAACAGCCCATGAGCAAGTGAAAGAACTAGTGAATGAAGAGGTGAACGGTCAAATGAACGCTTTGTTTGTTCGATTCAGTAAAGGCAACAAGCCAATTGGAGCAGACAAAGCTTTGAGTAACTACTTATTTGTAATGTAAATGGGTTTAAATAGGGTTTGTTTAGTTTCACGGTTGGCGCTTAGGTCCTTGTTTACATTTGGGTTAGATTAGAGTTAACCTACAGATAAGAGAAAAAACAATGTTACTCTGGGAGTAAACTAGAATTAGAATTATCTAAGATATTAAAACACTCTCACTAAAAAGAAAGCTCATGGACGTATGCGTTCTCCCTATCCTCACCTACGATTCTCAAACTTGGTCCTTGACTGTTCTACAAAAGTCCAAACTACGGGTATGCCAGCAAGCCATGGAGCGCAGTATTCTAGGAATCAGACTAACAGACCGCGTGAGAAATACCATACTGCGCTCCAGAACACAAATCGCAGACGTTGGAGAAAAGGCTGCTAGCCTGAAGTGGAACTGGGCCGGCCACATCTGCCGCATGTCAGATGACTTGTGGGCTAAGACGACAACGATGTGGACACCGCAGAACATCAGAAGACGCTGCGGTAGACCCAGAAAAAGGTGGCGTGATGAGCTTGATTTCCACTGCCCGGATTGGACCATAAAAGCTCTTAATAGAGAAGACTGGCAGGAGGGAAGGGAGGCCTTTGCCCAGCAGTGGGACGATCTTGGCTAATAATAATAATAATAATAATGGAAGTCGCACCAATGTTGCTTCCTCGGCACCAATATGCGATAGCCACTATAGGGGGCCCATTTAGTGGGTGGCAAGTCATCACCTGCCTCAAACACTTTGATATGAGACAAAATTGGCAGGTGCCGCTATCTCATTCCATAAACCAATGTACATCATTCATCAAAAGTTCACCACAATAGCCCAAATTTATTTATTACCTTTACCTACTTATACAAAATAGTTTATCATATGCCATACCATGCCTTGTCAGTTATAATTAATTTTGTACTCAACAGGGCCTCTTGGTGTTAGCTTCGGCCCCACCAATGCCTCCCAAATGTCCGGGCTAAGCCCGAGAGTCAAATTAAATAGGAGAATAATAATAAGATATTAAAAAAGTAGCTAGGTACTAGGTTCAATCATATAGAGGAGACCTCATCATCATCATCATTAACAGCCTGAAGACGTCCACTGCTGAACATAGGCCTCCCCCAGAGCACGCCACCTTGAGCGGCTGCTCGCCTCCTGCATCCATCGGCTCCCCGCGGCTTTCACCAGGTCGTCGGTCCACCGAGTGGGGGGCCGGCCCACGCTGCGTCTTCCGGTTCGTGGTCGCCACTCGAGAACCTTTCTTCCCCATCGGTTGTCAGTTCTACGAGCGATGTGGCCTGCCCATTGCCACTTCAACTTACTAACTCTAAGAGCTATATCGGTCACTTTAGTTCTCCTGCGGATCTCCTCGTTCCGGAGCTTATCTCGCAGGGAAACACCGAGCATAGCTCGCTCCATAGCTCGCTGCGCGACTTTGAGCTTACTAATGAGGCCAACAGTAAGAGACCATGTCTCAGTTCCATAAGTCATCACTGGCAACACACACTGATTGAAAACTTTCGTTTTCAGGCTCTGCGGTATTTTGGACGAAAAGATAGGACGAAGCTTCCCGAACGCTGCCCAGCCGAGTTGGATTCTTCGCGCCACCTCTTTGTCGAAGTTGGACCTACCTAATTGGACAATCTGTCCTAGGTAGACATACTTGTCGACAACTTCGAGAGTATCGTTCCCAACAATTACCGGTATAGGTGGAACATGAGCATTAGACATGATCTTTGTCTTGTCCATATTCATCTTAAGACCAACCTGCTGGGAGACTCTACTGAGGTCGTTGAGCATGGTGCTAAGGTCCTCGAGCGATTCCGCCATTATGACTATATCATCGGCAAAACGAAGGTTAGTGATGTACTCGCCATTTATGTTGATGCCAGATCTTTTCCACTCCAAGAGCTTGAAAACATCCTCCAATGCGTTTGTGAACAGTTTCGGAGAAATAACGTCTCCCTGTCTCACGCCTCCTACAGGAGACCTACGAGTAATCATTTACTTTCTTTGAAGTGGTGTTATACCTAAGTATTAAGGTGGCTATTACATTTTGGCAAACTCAGTACCGCGCGCGCGGTACCGAGCTCACAGCGTCCGTCAGTTGGACCAAATATGAACTTTATTTTGATAACAATATTTTGTCGATTTAGTATAAAACTCCGGAGATATTTGACCTTTTGATGAAGCCTTTTTAATAAAAGTCGAATTTAATTTAATATTTTTTTAATTACTTGAAAGGCAAAAATCAAAAATCTGTTCTGTTATTATGAAAGTACAGGATGTATTTAGTGGAGTATAATTTAGTTTGGAGACTTACGTTACACAGAATTTGCAAATTAGAGCTCTCAAATCGGGTTTCTGTGTGTTTTACCAAAACAGACACAAGGAGAATGATGATTACTAAATAAATTGGTAAGTTACCTAAAATTCGCTCTGTCATTATCGAAGAAAATGAAATGAAGGGTATTTTTCATATAATGGCTAAGCATAGACATTAAAGCTATGCATCAAATATTAACGATGAAAACCTCGCAACTACGCATAATTTTGTAACAGCAGCATTTTTTTTTTTTGAACGGGCTAATGCTGTTGGTCTCTACCGACCTTTACAGATTCACCGGGCGGATACAGCGTCACCGGGCGGAGTAACAGCAGCCTTAAGATATAAAATAGATACTAGATAGAATAGAGTGGAAAACTGTGGACTGCTTTTTTTTGCTTTGTTACTTAATTTGAAAAGTCCAAAAACGGTATCAAAGTCGTTTCAAATCTGAACTAGACACAACAAAAGCCGAACTGCGTACCGCGGTAACAAGTACGGTGTACAAAAAAGGTAAATACACCCCGAGTGTACGTCTCAATAGGTTCCACAGTTAAAATGCGTCGCACAAAAGGAATCTTTTTCTTCGCCATGTTTAAGTAGACGCGGCGTTTTTAGTATTTGTACCGTTCGCAAAAAAGTGGGAATGCATTTTTTTACATTAATTTTTAAACCTTTACGTGTAGAGTGCGCAGTTTTCATTCATAAATCCATTGTTTTAAAGCGCTTTGACACTACATTTGTTGCTTTTTTAATGATTAACCAGTTTTAATAGTATAATTTAAAATAAAAATGTAGATTTATTTTGGGATTTTTGTAAACGGCTGGCAGTTGTGGTAATCGTTATTGATTTACTTTTTTATTGTTACAGGTAAGTTTTATCTACTTCTGGCTGGGTGTCTTCGTGTTTCATCGTATCGTAATTAATGCGCGTAAGTATAGACTTATAATTTCTACAAACAAAATGCTGTTACAACGATCTGTCAATTTCTTTCTCTCGTAAATGAGAAGTATCACGCGTGGACCAAACACAAAGGTTTCTTCAAAATGTGGTGGCGTGATGCGATTTAAAGATTCTGACGAATGTAGAAAGAAATTATGGTCTGCCAAGAATGAAATCTAGTGGATATAAGCCATTTCTACGGCAGCCGTCGCTAAGGGCTGTCAAGTGTCAAGATCACGTGACAGCTGACAGGCCGTGTGGCAAGCAAAGCGATAGTTTGATGCAGCCTGAAAAGTTTTATGCAACAGGTTATCAATTTTAATATAGAATATTAACAATTAGGCAAGGAGAAACGTTATTTTTTTTAAATAAAAAAAACTAGTACATTTTTTAAATTCAAATCAATTGGGTTTATCTGCTAACCGTACCTCATTCGTCTTGGCAAAGGGCCTGAGACGTCGAACAAAGGTAGCAGAAACCAATTTGTTACGTGATAATATGGACCTTACCCCCTCTTCACCCCCTACCCCGCGCACACCCTTCTGAAGCAACGAGCCTTATTTCAGCTTCAGATACTTGGCCTTTGACTCTTTTACACATAAATAAATAAACATCAACACATCGCTGAACAATTTGTTAGGAGATTAATGTTTTGAAGTTAGGAAATCCATTTTTACGTTGAATAGTGGAATGGAATTAAGTTAGATTATGTTCTCGTATAGAAGAGCCGGCTTAGGGAATATCTAGAATATCTATACAATTACTAGGGGGTAGGGCTTTTTTGCAAAGTTCGTCTAGGTAGGTACCACCGCTTTGCCAGTTATTCTGCCGCCAAGCAGTAGTGTGCAAGTATTACTGTGTTCCGGTTCTGATTCTGATTACTAGACTATGTGATGTCTCAGGATGACGTGCGCAGTGCAGTGTCACGCGAAACTTTATTGCTTTAAAGTTCCGAGTGACACTGCAACTGTTATGGGCGGCCGTGTCGCTTAACATCTGGTGAACGCTCGTCACGTCATTCAATCTCATAAAAAAATATCTATACAAGATGGATCTTAATTCATTAATTAGCATAAATTGAGTAAATGATAGTACATCATCTATTGATGATTATTAAAGAATAAAAAGTGGAAATGAATATATTTTTTATTGAAAATTATGAAGATAGCAGCGGCGCCTTACGTTATTGGCACCAATGATATTAATACCTACTGTTAAAAGTTTTTTTTTAACTTGTATTAATTAAATACAATACTTAACTATTTTAATTTAATTTTGTACTTTAGCAGTTGATTAGGTCATTCCATTTTTGGAGATATTAACAATACCACATCGATGCGTTAGATTTTATAAATTTTGGTCCACACGTGACCGGTGTCAAGGGTAGGTACCTAGTTTCAAAGGATTTTAATGAATTCAATTACACCCAGTATATAGCTTATGATATGATAGTTGCATGTCTGACAATTTGTAGTACTTTGCATATTTGAAGTCTGAAATTCTTACTGCCTGCCAAAGACATGTATACACCTGCCTGCACCTTTATTACTGCTTAAAATAACGTCGATTCCCGAATAGTTTCATAAATCGCATGATTCAATTTTTTTATGAAAACCGGCATCGAGACTCGTTTGCCCGTTTTTGGCTATCCCTACTAATAATAATTAAAAGTGAGACGCGGACTTTTTGTTTGTTGTTCTGGCTTTAACGCCAAAACGGCTGATCTGCATTCTATGAAATTTTGCACACAGATAGCTCACACTATCGAGATTAACATAGGTCACTTTCAATCTGGAAAATCAACAATTCCCGCGGGAAAACCGTAAAGGCAACTCCTCATAATTTCGGATTTGACCATCCGTAACCACTTGACAAACAAAACCTGGAAAACCCATAACATCAATTTCTAATATCGTCCCATCTTCAACTGACTAAAATTATTTATTCCGCTTATAAAACCCCATGTCTGCGTTGGATTACACCCTCATCCCTGCATCCGAGCTATCCATATAAAGAAACCCAAATTCGCTGTACCAATAAAATCGTAAGAACCACCCTCGTCGATATTACGGCCCGATATTACGTATAACCAATATTTGTCAAAAGCCGAATCACCTTCGTATAGGGTGACAAGTATTGCGGGAAATCTGGGACGAAATATAAGAAGCCACGTTGCATACTTTCAGTACAGAAGGTGACTTCTATTTACTTCAAATTATAAGGTCACAGAATTTCAATGTTACAGATTAAATTACTACCAAAACTCGGCTGATAAAAGCTTTCGGCACGGGAGACAGGCGCGCTTGGCATCAGAAAGGATTCCATTTTGAATTTGTCTTTTTTAATATTATAGAAACTAACGTGAGTAGTATTCATAACTATGTACAACTAGTAAACGGCTAGCACTCACGTAATTTTAGTCGAATAAATCGACCGGTGTTCAGGCAATTACGTGAGTGCTAGCCGTTTAGGTACTAGTTGAAGTTTTGTCTTTTTTGTTGTAGAATTTGTCTTTTTTTTTGCTGTGACCCAAACATCTCGGAAAGTCTTAAGGTAAATGACCTTACCCCCAGTGGGAACGTAGGATTTTATGGCCCCCATTCAAAAAATAAGTGACATTATTTACGCGGTTTTTTTTCATATATAAGAACACTTTGTTTTTTTTTTCTACTATAAGTATACGTAAGTCTTTGCATATTTATAACACTTACTCTTTACTGCCAACAATGAGTAACTGGTATATTTATTTTTGAGTTTTCCGTTGTTATTTTGATTATAAATAATTTTTTTTTTACACTTTACTGCCTTTTTATCAAAGTTTCATTGAGACACTGAATTTACGATTTATCAAAAGCTAATGTCCGGCGAACACCAAACGCATGGTCGCCCTTACCTTCATAGGGCAGCTAAGACGCATAGGGTGGGGAGTATTGAAAGGCAGTCTTTAGGCACGGAAGAGCTTGATATTTCCACCGAATACTATCCTTTGTTGAGGTTTATGGAATTTCATTTTAAAGGTAAGAAAGGGGTTCGAAATATGTTATTGGTAGATAAAGATTCTTTTGGTATTTCTACTGTATTCATAAAGAATTAAGCCAAAAATTGTCTGCAAGCGACTGACTTTGGAAGTTGTTATAAATTCAGCTTCCAATTTAAGATAATTCTGTTATAGCGCAATCAATACTAGTGGTACAATCGGTCCCAATTGTACCATCAATGGTACTTGTCAATGGTACATCTGAGACAGCGGCCAATAAGCCGTCAGTAAAGTAGTTTCCCGAAATAGTAGTGTGATCAGGGGGTCTAGCACAGATGCCTTTCCATTAGCGTTGACGCCTCACGCTATTTCCAAAATGTATGGGAATGACATTGCCTGCGGTAAACTTTTCCGCAGCTAATGTCATTCGCATACATTTTGGAGTTAGCGTGAGGCGTTAACGCTAATAGAAAAGCGTCTATGCTAGACCCCCAAGTGGGCTAATTTTTAATGCCTAAAAAGCCAAATGACTAAACGTCATACCTAACGAACAAAATGGCTAGAACGCCTACAATTCTGAGAATATCAAAATTATAAAAAAATAAGTTGCGTCCAAATCAAATTTACCAATTTCTCTTTAATTTGTTTTTTAAAGTGACTTATTTATTACAAAATTGTGTCGTCGAGAAGTTGTTAAAAAAGTATCGTTGTCAAAGGACAATTTAGACTTAATTACGAGGTTTCCGACATTTTTCCTTTCCTTTTTTGTAGATTAATGTGTTTGGGAAAAGGTACTGGCAATTATTATACGTAATTAAAAACGAAAATCATTCTTTATTTGAATCACCTTAACATTTCATAAATGTTTTATATACTTACATATTTTTAAAGGCGTTAACAGATCTAAAACTCGTAAAACTGTTGCTGTTCTTGTTAAATAGACGGCAATGTAAGAGACGGCTACATTTTGAGGTTAGGGACTGTAAAGCCGTCAAAATTGGCCTAATTGTACCTACTTATTAGTAAGTATACATGAACGGCCTTATGAACTGACCGCTCACTATATTTTAGTTTTGCGGTGAGGTTAATTTACTTTGGTTAGTTTATGTAGAGTTCATAAGTTAGGTCTAAAAGCAATTTTTATTTTCAACATAGCAATATTTTTATCAACTGTTATATCGATAGTTTATCAATAGAACAGTATTTATTATACTTATGGATGTATACCTACTTTCACAATTTATAGCGGCATGTCAAGTTCACAATATTTTTCTTCATTCACATCGTAGAATATGTGCGGAGACATAATTAAGAGGACCGTCCTGCTGATGGCCTAGCATACGCAGGGACTTGGCAAAACTTTTGGTGGAGGCGACCAGTGACCAGAAGGCTGGCTCTTATTTTGCACAAAAATCAGCATTGCCATGCAGCGTGGCTATGCAGCCAGCGTTCTGGGAACATTCCCCTCCACCAAGGGTATTTTTGATAATTTTTGACTATAAGATTATCTATAACGCTATGCCCTAGTGCATACTATAAAAAGTGGCATACTATTATACAGCATAGGATCAGCAGCAGCATCTGTTTGCAGCTTGGATATTATAGAGTATAGTCAATCTCTTAGAGGAACTTTTAGATGAGAGTATACCCCCCTCTTGTCCATAGAACAGTTGATAAAAATGTTTTATTATTGGTGATATTTATCATGTTCTTTTACACAGGCAAATTTTATCCCAAAAACATTCATTTCACCGATGTATCTTCAAGTAGACAATGAACAGGATTTGCGTCTAATATATGCCTTAAGTCTTACCTGTAGACACTGTCTAGTCTAAATGATTAGGCACAAAACGGATTACCTATCTGTTTTCTGGATTAGGGTACAAAGACTTACATTTTAGTTACGCGAAAAAATATCGTCACGTTTCAACATCGTATTGGGAAACTTTAATGGTGTTATATGTAGTTGGGCTTTAATAAAAATAATTAATTTATAAATAAATATAACGCCCAACGATCACATCCATAGAGCCTGGACCCTACCTAGGGTTCCCTGTATCTTGGGACCCAGGAACTACGAGGACCATGGTCCCACAACACCCAGACACTGAGCAAGTATTTGCGCTTTTTTTTTTTGCTGTGCACAATTACTTGTGCTGTCGCGGGAATCGAACCCGCCGCTTCCGGGTTATGAGCCTGCTCAACCACCACACCATAGAGGCTGTCGAAATAATTTATTAATCTTCCATTGAGTGAATTTCAAGCAATGATTATTATCAGAAGGTATCATTTCGCCACATTTTTTTCTGGCTTTAGGCGTACTGTTAATGCGCCATGACCGAACTAAATCAGCTACAACACTACACGACATGCGACACGACACAATGCGCGACAACACGTGTGCGACACGTGTTCAGTTTATTAGCTACTTGTATTGTCCGCGTAATTATGACCCTTGAGCAAGATAGTAGTAAGAGTCTACTGTTATTAATTCTGTGGCTTGAGTTTTGGTTAATGTTAGGGTGGGTGGACGCGTTGTTCGAAATATCACAGTGGCCAATGACCCCGTTTAAGGTAGGCTTGCGATTTAACCAAATTGCACAGCCGCGGTTTTTAAATAGTCATAAAAAGAAATTGTTTTATAAAATATACAAAACACAAAAAATAAAAAGTGAATTTTTAAAATAAGGTATGACTCTTGTGACAAAAAAAAATCATATATAATTTTCCTTATTCTACAAATAGGTACCACAGTTAAAAAATGGAGTGTGCCAACTAAGTATAAAAGAATCCACGAGCCACCTAAATAAAACGCGGGCGTATACCTCTGACCCGAGCGGGAAGCCTGTCGCCAGCAGTTAGCTGCGATTGGGGCCAAACGTCGAAATTGCATCCTTTGTCCTTCTACACTTTTGTTTACTGTGTCAAACACTGTTACGTCATTTGAGATTTTCTTTTGAGAATTTTTGCAAGCTTTTTTGGAGGTTTGGAAAATGGTTTGTTTACGCCTCTTGTAATAACAGTCAAAGGTAATAATCGTAATAGTAAAAGTTTCTGGAAAAATAATCCAATTAGAAACGTTTTAAACTAACTACTATCACGTAGCTTCATCTGCTGCTGAACATAGGCCTCCCCCAAAGAGCGCCACTTTGAGCGCCTGCTCGATCCCTGCATCCATCGGCTCCCTGCGGTTTTCACCAGATCGTCGGTCCACCTCATGGGGGGCCGGCTTGCGATGCGTCTTCCGGTTCGTGGTCGCCGCTCGAGAACCTTTCTTCCCCATCGGTTGTCAGTTCTACGAGCGATGTGGCCTGCCCATTGCCATTTCAACTTGCTAATTCTAAGAGCTATATCGGTCACTTTAGTTCTCATCTCGCAGGATCGCCTAGGATCTTATCTCGCAGGGAAATACCGAGCATAGCTCTCTCCATAGCTCGTTGCGCGACTTTGAGCTTACTAAAAGGCCAACAGTAAGAGACTACGTCTCAATGCCATAAGTCATCACTGGCAAAACGCACTGATTGAAAATTAACCTTTGTTTTCAGGCTCTGCGGTATTTCGGACGAAATGATATGTCGAAGCTTCCCGAACCCTGCCCAGCCGAATTTGATTATTTACCTGAAAACAATCAAAGCTTTACACATGACTAAATTGTCAATAAGTATGAGTTACGGTTATTGACATTTTCAAAATGTTTAAGGTTTACATTAATAATGATTTGAGGGACGAAAAAAGAGGGGGTTGTCAGAGAGTGAAATAGCGACAGCAGATTAAATAGGTGTTTGGAGCGTGGACTCCAAGTTTACCGACATGACCTATATCTTCATGGTTG
Organism: Ennomos quercinarius; assembly: GCA_910589525.2. NCBI lineage: Eukaryota > Metazoa > Arthropoda > Insecta > Lepidoptera > Geometridae > Ennomos > Ennomos quercinarius. Next base: position 4,979,014 of record OU342513.1, on the reverse strand, counting down.
TAATTGAACTTTGACGGGGAATGCCAATAATTGGTCCCTCGGATTTACGCCACGTCACTTTACCCCGCCGTGATTGACTGACGCATGCGTTTTTTTATTTATTTGTGAAATAGTGAACTGACTCGAGTGGCGCGGCGGGACCGTGTCGAAGTGGATGCTGGATGTCATTCTATTTCAGGTATGATATGAGTTTGAAATTATCTGTATTTTTTAGCTGTTTTTTGACTTATTACCGAACAAAAGATTGTTCAAGTGAACGGGTGTATCCGTGTGTGCCTGTAGCATCGTAGTTTCCAAAGGGATGGATCGATTTTGTTGTTTTATTTGAATAGTTAAGGATCGAAAACATTTTTTTTAATTCTTTATTTAATGAGCTTAACCATACATGCGATTATGTCAGTAGGCAAAATCACGAACACTTGAATAGGTAAGTAAATACCTTTTACCTTAACTTACGACTACGACGATGGGCAGTTAGGTACATGCCCATTTTTATGGGATTGAATGACTTGACGAGCTAGTCGTTCACCTGATGTTAAGCGACACGGCTGCCCATAACAATTGCAGTGTCACTCGGAACTTTAAAACAATAAAGTTTCGCGTGACACTGCACTGTGCACGTCATCCTGAGACATCACACAGTCTAGTAATCAGATTACTAGACTGAGTGATCAGACCATAAAGTCTCATTTGCCCAGTAATTTGCACTTGCCCTTTTTCGATATATTGGCTATATATAACTTTTACTATGGCTCTTATATTTACAATATTTCTGTGCTTGCAGTACTTACTATATCGTCCATAACAACAGTAGGTCATATTGCTATAACTATCTATACTTCCTTTTCAACAGTAAAAGGCGTATTTGTATATAAAGTAAGTTACCCTTCATTTAAAATATCCCAACTTCACATATCCGCGCTTCAAAAGTCTCAAAGAAAATCGCATCATTTTCTCAATAAAGTGTCGACTGCCTCTCAAATAAATTCTATCACACTACAGCCTTCGGCACTATATACTAACGGCAGTATGGACTGAGCAGATTGTTGTATATATCCTACATACTCCTACTGTGACTGAATATAGAACTGCTATTCCAATTCCTAATTATCTATGAATACACAGGTTCGAAACCCCACCACTCTCTCCCATGTCCCATGTGTGGGTCTCTTTCCATGTTCATCTTAAGACTGCTGGGAGACTCTACTGAGGTCATTGAGCATGGTGCTAAGGTCCTCGAGTGACTCCGCCATTGTTAGATTTAGATTAGATTTTTAGATTAGGCGGATGATGTCCATTATTATGATGGCTGAAATATCAATAATGAAATAACTTTTTTGTAAATATAAAGAATTACCATTGCCATTTGTCATCTGCAGTCACTCGGTATATTTGTGTTTCGGAGACACATTCGTTACTGCAAAGTATTGCAATGTGACACATCTCAATCCCCGTTCGATCTAGGCGGAAATCATTTACACCAATAACGCCCCTTTGCACCCCCTTGTTACCCCCTTTCTTATACAGGGTGATTTAATAGGCGAGGGGCTTCTCAAGATCTGTAAATATCGATTCGGTGTGTAAATATTAGCTTTAGTTATTGTGCTTTTTATGGGGGAAAAACGAACAGCGATGGAGTGAAGAAAAATACCGGCTTTTCGCACTTAACTTGTAACAACAATGTACCTATAACACTTTTGAAAGTTTCGCGACTTGAACTCATATGATAAAGTTAAAACAGGTCTCTTCGCGCACAGAAAATTATCAAAAAACAATTTTTGACTAACCTCGACGTTTCGACCAAGTTACATCGGCCGTGGTCACGAGGGGACTGGAGTAGAAAGTGTCATCATCGTGCAGGCAGGGCGCTGTCTCCAACTACCCGCATTTGGTATTGTCATGTCTACAAGACCAAACAAGACTGCCTGTCTGTCTGTCTGTTTTACAATACCAAATGCGGGTAGCGTTCCGCCTGCATGATGATGACACTTTCTACTCCAGTCCCCTCGTGACCACGGGTGATGTAACTTGGTCGAGGTTAGTCAAAAATTGTTTTTTGATAAATTTATTTGCGCGAAGGGACCCGTTTTAACTTTTTAACAATGTACCTATTCTAACAGTTTGTAACTGTAACTGTAATTTTTTTTGTTTTGTTTTTGTGAAGCGTATTCGTATTTCGTAGGCTACAGTGGCCTCTTCCTATCATTAGCCTTTCCGCCAGAAAGGCCGTATGACCATTGACCGTATGCTTGGTTGCCATCTACCTACATAGCGTAAAAATTCACTGCAATATCACTGTAGTCATTGATCGCAGCACTGCATTGCTGAACTTCTTTCTTTATTTTTTGGTTTTTATCCAAGTGAAAAATTTTAATACGTTTTCTAAGCAAAGTTTGTGAAATTGTAAATATTCATTGTTAATGTAAAAGTTACTTAATGTTAAAAGGAAAATTAGCAGTAACAACAGAAACCATGCCTGACTATTTCGTGGGAATTTCCATCAGAAATAATGGTCATATCCCGGATATTACCTAATCATTATCAATTAGCGTCTGCCTATTATTGATGGGAAGGTAAACAAACATAACATCCGGTCGGATGATCAGTTAGTGAAATATCCTTACTGTTATTAGTATAAACATGTCTTCTTTAAGTCGTGCGTTAATCGGTAAACCAGCTAATATGCCAACTCAAAAAAAAAATATTGAAGGAGTAGTAATTTCTATTGTTTTCTCTCTCCCTCTACCCTTTTGACAAAGTGGTAGAAAAGAGATAAAAAGTAAATCTGAAAGAATAGCTATTAATCACTATTAATAAATCAAACGACTGCTTAAAAATAACCCTTTTTGTGCCCATCTGCACTAAAGTTTGACAGCTCTCTCTAGAACGTATCCAAATGCGCTGCAGTAGGCACGTCATCTAAGGGATAGTACAAAATTAAGAGTTGTTAAACTAAATCAGATAGTTTCTATTAAAATAATTCATCATCATCATCAGCCTGAAGGCGTCCACTGCTGAGCATAGGCCTCCCTCAAGGAGCGCCACTTTGAGTGGCTGCTTGCCTCCTGCATCCATCTCCGCTGTTCTGACCAGGTCGTCGGTCCGCGTAGTGAGGGGCCGGCCTACGCTGCGTCTTCCGGTTCGTGTTCGCCACTCAAGAACCTTTCTTCCCCATCGGAATAGGACCAATCAAAGTTACAAACGTCCCATAGCTTGTTAGAAAATCTAGCCTCTATTTCTTTCTCCGTTTGTCAGAAAATAAAAGCCCACAAATTAGTGTCCATTCATAGCAACGATGTCAAAGTATGAAAAGAGAGCACACAAAGAAATAGCGTAACGAATAGGACGCCTCTCGCCAAAGTTTTAATGGTCATTAGGCGTTGAGCTTAGATTTTCTGGTTTCCTAACTTTTCCGGGAATGTTGGGGTCAACTACCTATTTGAAGGCTTGTTAGTTAGGTATTTATACTGCCTAGGTCCAACCTAACCTACCATAAATGCAGAAGCTTCACCCCGCAAAGTCACGTTTAATAAATAAAAAGGAAAGTGCATCTATTGATACACTGAAATCTTTTGCGATCACCAAGAGACCTGTCAAGCGTAGTCATCAAGAGCCTAAGGACGTCCACTGCTGAATATAGGCCTCCCCCAGAGAGCGCCACTTTGAGCGCATGCTCGCCTCCTGCATCCATCGGCTCCCCGCGGCTGTGTCCAAATCGTCGGTCCACCTGGTAGGGACCGGTTCGTGGTTGCCACTCGAGAACCTTTCTTCCCCATCGGTTGTCAGTTCTACGAGTGATGTGGCCTGCCCATCGCCATTTCAACTTGCTTATCCGAATCCGAAGTGCTATATCGGTCGCTTTAGTTCTCCTGCTGTCAAGCGTGGTGATTATGGCAAACCCCCCGTCCAAAGTGGCGTTTTATGGAGGATGCTTATATTCAGCAGTGGCCGTCTCTGGGCTGATGATGTAAATTAAGTGAAGTAGGGAACTACAGTGAGGACCTACCGTAGTAAATACTATTTCAGATTTGCTCCATACTGTTTTAGGTGCTCATAAGCAAGAGTCTGTGACGAAGGCTGCAGGAGGCGAGCAGCCTGGGGGAGGCTCATGTTCAGCAGTGGACGTCTTGAGGCTGGGACTTGTGACCAATTTACCGCTTATAATATTAAAAAAAAACAATAACTGCCTGATCTTCTAGGTACCTATGTCACAATATGTTTTCCTATGGATACCTGTAGGTACTATCATTTATTCCTACTGTAGGGAGAATCCGAAAATTCTCAGAAAACACCCTTATTCATGTACTATCGGAAATGTTGCTATAACAGGATTTCAAGAATTCGCATTAGCAATACAAGCTGGTATTGTTATGTTTCTCGTAAAGGTATCAAGGTATTGGTTTTCATTAAAAACTTCTGCGAAGAAGATAAATTATCTGTTTTTCAGCAAGTTATTTTGATAAAAAATGATACAAAAGTGTCTATCTCGTGTTCCGCTAGAAACACACAATAATATTATTAACATTGGGAAAACGCAACTGATTTCTGTACTTATCATCATCAGCCTGAAGACGTCCACTGCTGAACATAGGCTCCCCATAAAAGAGCGCCACTTTGAGCGGTTACTTGCCTCCTGCATCCATCGGCTCCCCGCGGTTCTGACCAGATCGTCGGTCCACCTAGTGGGGGGCTGGCCTACAAAGTCCTTAAAGTACCCTCAGAAGCACGATAGCGATGAGTTGTACACTTTTTGTAGCTTAGAAAGAAGTCGGGAACTAGTAGCACAGTGACAGCTAGAAAAACGAACGTAGTTCCCTTAAATCTTCTATACTTATAATAAAACCGTAACAGGTCCAACTGAAGTCAAAACTGTAATTTTTAAAATTTTTGTGTCTATCTGTATCTTGGCTGAGCATCACGCCGAAACAACTGAATGCATTCAAATTAAACTTGGTATGATTTATGTTCATATTACGAGGTAGGCTATAGGATACTTTTAATCCCGAAATTCAGCACGGTTCCTAAAAATATTACTTAGTTGTAATTCATTAACGCGTGGTCCGATTTTATTCATGCTTTTTTTGTTAGAAATATTCCCTATATTTCAAGGTATCTTCCTTCACTCTCCCTTTAGATTGAGATAAGGCGTAAAACTAATTAACCCGTGCCAGGGCGGGTCAGCTAGTCTATAATATTATTATGGGTATATGGAAGGATATATTACACACTAATGAAACCTCCATAAAGCCTGAAGTAATTTGAGCCACTCCATCAACCAGTCAAACAGCAACTTTTATATCTTACATCAAGCAAAGGAAAAACTCAAATGTGTTATGGAACTCGGGATAAAAATACGCGAAAACATCGCAAACATATCGCGGTGCCTGTGTTTACATTATGTATCAAAGCCAAAGGTTCTGATAGGTTTTCCATGTCTAAAGTTTGTTTTGCCGTTTGTTAGTTACTATTAAGTAGAGGTGGAAGCTGTCCGGGAATTGAGGAAGCAAGAATCGAAAAAAAACTCGAAAGAAAATGTTCTAATAATACTTTTAAGAATTATTCCATTCCGATCTTCCCTTCCGTATTCATAAGTGTAGTTATGTTCTATGTATTCACAGAATCTATCCATTGGTATATCTGCTCTTATGCTTTGGCTATGCAAATTTACACAGAATCTATCCAATATTTATCATACTTTCGTTATGCCAATTTTTACAAACTCTTTCTTGTTAATATGTTTATATACTCTCATGCTTTGGCTATGCAAGTTTTTACAAAATATATCCCTTTTGATCGAGTTACTTTAAAAAGGAAATGCCAATAAAAGCATTTTATCTAAACAAGAAGTTGACTAGGAAACTGTTTGCCCTTAGCGTGAGATGCCGAGAAAGTACGTCGAAGTAGTATGCCTGAATCTTTTTAGTTTGTCTACTCTTATGCTTTGGTTATGCAAATCTTACAGAATCTATCTATTAATATATGTATATTTATTTATTTAATCATCAAAACATACAGTTTATATTCGGTAAAATATGCCTTAAACCTAGGTTAGGTAATTTATTTACTCTTATGCTTTAGCTTTGCAAATCTTAAAGAATCTAAATAATTGTTTTTTTTTATGAGATTGAATGACGTGACGAGCTAGTCGTTCACCTGATGTTAAGCAACACGGCCGCCCATAACAGTTGCAGTGTCACTCGGAACTTTAAAACAATAAAGTTTCGCGTGACACTGCACTGCGCACGTCATCCTGAGACATCACACAGTCTAGTAATCAGATTACTAGACTGAGTGATCAGATCATAAAGTCTCATTTGCCCAGTAATTTCACTAGCTACAATGCCCTTCAAACCGGAACACACTAGTGCATGCACACTACTGCTTGGCGGCAGAATAACTGGCAAAGCGGTGGTACCTACCTAGACGAACTTTGCAGAAAAGTCCTACCACCTAGTAAAACTAGTTGGCTATGCAAATCTTAAAGAATCTATCTATTATTTATTTACTGTTATGATTTGACTATGCAAATCTTACAGAATCTCTCCAAAGTTTATCTACTCCTATGCATGCTTATCTAGTGGTCTAGAAGGTACCTACTTGTACAACCTACACTCCTATATGTAGACACCAAGACTGTGCGTGTCAGGGAAGGAGTAGCTTCGACAGAGTTCCACTCCTTTAGACATTGGAACCCGCTATTTCAAAGTACACATTTGTTGCACAGCTGTTAATTTAAACCACAGTCCAGTAAACGACACAAAAAGATAACTTTGTTTTCTTCGGAATCGGAACGTTTTACCTCTACCAATACAAATGTAGAGTTGGCTCAGTTGGCAGACATCCCTACAGATATGAGTAAATGTCGAGAGATGATCATAACATAAACCAGCTCCGAAACTCCGGACTTTCCCATCTCTAATACTAAGTAAATACGTTTTTGATGTATGGAATTTGTACTGGGTGGCGCAAAAGTAAAGACCCTATTTGGTTCAGCTATAACATTTTTTCTAAATTAGAAAACTAGATTTAGGTTTTTTTAAATGTATATTTGTGCCATTAAATTTCGTACCATTAGGATTTAAAGATGATGTCTTTTAAATGGTGACCTCCAGAGTTGATACACATTTGAGCCCTATTTATGACATTTTGCATAACTTGCCGTAACACTTCCTGCGATATGTTCGTTATTTCTTGACGAATGTTTTCTTTTAGAGCTGCGAGAGTCTGTGGCTTGTTCACATACACCCGAGATTTCAAAAAACCCCAAAGAAAGAAGTCTGGACTGGTCAGATCGGGTGATCTTGCAGGCCAAGGCAAATCGCCAAAACGAGAGATAACTCGGCTTGGAAAAGCGTCCCTCACTAAGTCCATAGTGTCGCGCGCTGTGTGTGCCGTAGCGCCGTCTTGTTGAAACCAGATGTGCTCCAGCCCCAATTCGTCCAAACTGGGTATCAAAAACTCACGTAACATGGTTCTGTAGCGTTCTCCAGTGACAGTTATCGCATTGCCTCCAGCGTCTTCGAAAAAATAGGGTCCGATCACTCTGTCAACACAGATGCCACACCATACAGTAACTTTTAGTGGGTGTAGAGGTGTTTCTTGAATAATGCGCGGATTATCAGTGCCCCAGAACCGAGTATTCTGCTTATTGACATGCCCTGAGAGATGGAAATGCGCTTCGTCACTCATAACCAATTTTGAAGGAAAATCATCTTGCAAAATGTCATAAATAGGGCTCAAATGTGTATCAACTCTGGAGGTCACCATTTAAAAGACATCATCTTTAAATCCTAATGGTACGAAATTTAATGGCACAAATATACATTTAAAAAAACCTAAATCTAGTTTTCTAATTTAGAAAAAATGTTATAGCTGAACCAAATAGGGTCTTTACTTTTGCGCCACCCAGTATTAGTTATCGTGTTACGCGGGAGAGTGGTTCGCATACATTAACTTCGTTTTTGTTTTTGCAATGGTTTTTGTTTTGGGATTTTCTAGAAACTGTTTTCTTATTCTTACGAGCATATTTATCTTTCTTGAATCTGGGGAATGAGAAATTACTCATATTGACAGCTGTGCATTGCCATGTTCATATTGTTTGGAATTTCAACACAATATGCATGGCCATACCTCTAAACAGTGCATAAAACTAAATGCTAACGTTAATAAAATTATGTGGTATTAACCGATTGCAAAAGGACGAGGTTCTCAATTTGGTGGAATTGTTTTATGTTACTGCCTCAGATCTCAGTCATTTCTAAACCGATTTAGAAATTCCTTTTTTTCTTCTTAGCGTGTCGATGGAATTTTTTTTAAATAGCTGCGGCCCAGATCCTGGCCACGTCTACTGCGTTATTTGTGGCCTCCATAAGGTCCTGTTTTGAGCAAGTGGCAGGGCACGCAGAACCTCTCCACACTAACATTGAAGATCGGGATCTACTGAAAAGCCCCACTTGGACATGTTGTCCTTGCTCTCCTTTGCTGTCCTCTTTTTGTATTTTAAGCGATATACTTTCAGATGGGTCGCATATAAATTTCTTTAAAATCGATTCTGGGCTGGTTTTTTAATCAAATAAGTAACTGGAAAAAATATTTCATTTATGTACTTCTAAGCATTAAATTAAGGGTCAGATTTTTTTTTTAAATAATCTGACCACTATCCCTTCAAATGACGACATATCATTAAAACTCGTTTCTAAAAAATGTCGATTGCCCTATTTTAATTGTTCTGAAAATATTGTACTGTCAAGCAAACTGTCTAAACTAAACAAAAATATACGTGCGATGACATATTATAGGGTAGATCCACGAACGCCGCCTCGTAAACGGCACCGTTTAAACAAGGCATATGCCTTGTTTTTACTTTGTCGCGTGTAACCGCGCCTAATGAAAATGATTTAACTAACATATTATTTAGTTTAGTTTAGTTTACTTTAGTATTTATTATTGTAGTAGTTAACTTGAGTCATCATCATCATCATCATTAACAGCCTGAAGACGTCCACTGCTGAACATAGGCCTCCCCCAGAGCACGCCACCTTGAGCGGCTGCTCGCCTCCTGCATCCATCGGCTCCCCGCGGCTTTCACCAGGTCGTCGGTCCACCGAGTGGGGGGCCGGCCCACGCTGCGTCTTCCGGTTCGTGGTCGCCACTCGAGAACCTTTCTTCCCCATCGGTTGTCAGTTCTACGAGCGATGTGGCCTGCCCATTGCCACTTCAACTTACTAACTCTAAGAGCTATATCGGTCACTTTAGTTCTCCTGCGGATCTCCTCGTTCCGGAGCTTATCTCGCAGGGAAACACCGAGCATAGCTCGCTCCATAGCTCGCTGCGCGACTTTGAGCTTACTAATGAGGCCAACAGTAAGAGACCATGTCTCAGTTCCATAAGTCATCACTGGCAACACACACTGATTGAAAACTTTCGTTTTCAGGCTCTGCGGTATTTTGGACGAAAAGATAGGACGAAGCTTCCCGAACGCTGCCCAGCCGAGTTGGATTCTTCGCGCCACCTCTTTGTCGAAGTTGGACCTACCTAATTGGACAATCTGTCCTAGGTAGACATACTTGTCGACAACTTCGAGAGTATCGTTCCCAACAATTACCGGTATAGGTGGAACATGAGCATTAGACATGATCTTTGTCTTGTCCATATTCATCTTAAGACCAACCTGCTGGGAGACTCTACTGAGGTCGTTGAGCATGGTGCTAAGGTCCTCGAGCGATTCCGCCATTATGACTATATCATCGGCAAAACGAAGGTTAGTGATGTACTCGCCATTTATGTTGATGCCAGATCTTTTCCACTCCAAGAGCTTGAAAACATCCTCCAATGCGTTTGTGAACAGTTTCGGAGAAATAACGTCTCCCTGTCTCACGCCTCTTTGCAATGGAATTTGTTCCGTACTCTGGTCCTGTAGTCGGACTGACATAGTGGCCTTACTGTACAAACACTTCAAAACTTCGATATACCTATAGTCAATTTGGCATCGCTGCAAGGACTGCAGCACCGCCCAAGTCTCGATTGAATCGAAGGCTTTCTCATAGTCCACAAACGCTAGGCATAACGGCCTAACTTGAGTAATAAAGACAATTTGCCCGTTAAAAAAAAAATTGTTTTACAATTCTATTACAGGGTGCTATGGTTTATTATTAAATAGAAACAACTGCTTGTGGACCATTTTATATTAGCTGGAGAGGTGTAAGTAAGCATTGGGGCGGGGAAACTTTTGAGGTTTGATTTTCATGGGGACTGTATCTATAGTATATTTGAATTAAGGTATGGAAATGACTTCGGCACTTTGTGAATCATCAGAATGCAGTACAAATTCTCAACGTGCTGATAATCCGGACAAGTACAACATGTCCGGAATATCCAGAGATCGATGGTGGATTGATCCCTGTCAGCAGATGTGCATTGACGTCACTGGTCACAGTACATTCGGTATTCAACGGTAGGGAATCTAGTTTGTTTGTCTTACTTAGCAATGTCTACGTGCTTGTTGATAAATTGGCATTGAGATGTTTTTAAGATATGAATAGGGAAAGAGTAGAGAGCGAGAGGTCTGTAGATAGATCATCATCATTAACAGCCTGAAGACGTCCACTGCTGAACATAGGCCTCCCCCAGAGCGCGCCACCTTGAGCGGCTGCTCGCCTCCTGCATCCATCGGCTCCCCGCGGCTTTCACCAGATCGTCGGTCCACCGAGTGGGGGGCCGGCCTACGCTGCGTCTTCCGGTTCGTGGTCGCCACTCGAGCACCTTTCTTCCCCATCGGTTGTCAGTTCTACGAGCGATGTGGCCTGCCCATTGCCATTTCAACTTACTAATTCTAAGAGCTATATCGGTCACTTTAGTTCTCCTGCGGATCTCCTCGTTCCGGAGCTTATCTCGCAGGGAAACACCGAGCATAGCTCTCTCCATAGCTCGCTGTGCGACTTTGAGCTTACTAATGAGGCCAACAGTAAGAGACCATGTCTCAGTTCCATAAGTCATCGCTCACAGTAGATAGATATACAATTATAAAATCAATTAGTACAGTCATGTTACTAATATGCAATAATTGTTATCAAAACTTTTGGTCATAAAAAGCTGGTAGCTTCATCCAACTTTGCCTTTATACTTCGACAGATTTGAGCGATTTTGCACCTGCCCCACTGTTTTTAGTTTGTTCTGTGCCACTGCAAGCAGTAGAAACCGGTAGTGCGCTTACAGGCCGTCTCGGAGATCCTCTACTAGATTGCTATTTAGGGTTGCCATATCTAATAATAATCGCTCTACATAGTTAAGTATGTCTGTTGTGTAGTTATGTATGTGTGTATATTTATATTTACTATCTATACAAAAACCATGAAATATACTTTTATATTATTCGATATTTATGTTCGTTATATATTTTACAAGTAATGACAAAAAAAAAAACATTTTATTCAGATATTACGTTCTCAATTTTATGGTGTGGTTTTTATACTTCTTAAGATGCTTAAACGAGTGAGTAAAAAGTGTGACCGATGAGGATCTGAAGATAAAGAATAAATTTATTTATTTTGAAAGTGTGACCGATCGGAAATCGTATAGGTTTGCAAAACTGTGACAGAACGGACCTGTGACTGATCGGTACTAACTCATTGATTGTCTCGAAGAAGTCTAGGCCAAATTGCGTGGCATATTCTTATTTGCTAAGGAAGGCTTTCTAACTAATCCCACTAAAACGTAATTCATTGGTAATTTAGTAGTTTAACAAGTTTGCTGAGTCCATTTGTTGTTTCAGAAGTCCACATGGTTGTGCATTTTATATTTTCATATGATCAATGTCCTCGTTACGATGAAATGAGAAATTACTCTCTGCAGAAGCAAAATGTTTATTATTTCAACCTAAAATAATTCTTGTGACAACCCTGCCCGCTTATATTCTCGACGACAGGTACACTTGACGGAGCTGCGTCAATAGAACCTATAACCATGGGCACATCTGTGTGCGTTATTGTTTATGAGTGCGTGAGCCTAGTGTTTGCGTGCACTAACTTGAACATGCGAATTTTTTTTATATTCTGGTCTTGGAGACACCCAGGTTATACAGGGTCATTAGGCCGTTGCATAATGCTTTAGTAAGGGGATAAAAATTTAATTTGAATGAACTTTCAGCACCACTTTAACGTCTAGAGATAGCATTTTATTTCTTGCCTTCTTGCGTCCTCTTCTCTAAATTCAAATGTCTATCAATTAAAAAAAACTTTATTACATGCAGATAAAAGCTTTATAAAGTGACCGATACCTATAGCTCTTAGAATTAGCAAGTTGAAATGGCAATGGGCAGGCCCACGTCGCTCGTAGAACTGACAACCGATGGGGAAGAAAGGTTCTCTAGTGGTGACCAGGAACCGGAAGACGCAGCATAGGCCAGTCCCCCACTCGGTGGACCGACAATTTGGTAAAAGCCGCGGGGAGCCGATGGATGCAGAAGGCGAGCAGCCGCTCAGAGTGGTGCTCTCTGGGGGAAGTCTATGCTCAGCAGTGGACGTCTTCATGATGTTGATGATGATGACGATGATGATAACTAAACAAATGTCCCCAATGTAGCCTCTATCTTACATAGGTAAATATCCGCAATTCTTGTACCCTTATAAATCATTTCCTTGATTAACAACCCTGCAAATGAGATATGGGGGTTGGTTAATCCATGCGAGTGTAATTTGTTATCTTCGCCTGATATTATGGAGTTATGTTGCACAAGGTACCTAACTGTCACGTGCTGTCACGTGGAAGGATGTGACATTGTGATAACAATCTTGGTAGACATGACAATTGTGCTCTTCGAAAATAGTCCGAGAGCTGTGGTTGCGAATTTTGAATATTTCCAAAATTCGTGTATTTTTGAATTTTAATGTGTAACAAGGGTGGATTATTCTCCGCTAAGTGGTCGTAAACTCGCACGAGTGTTGGCAAATGGTTATTACAAGTTCCAAAACCATACGTTTTCGTTAGGCTCTCAGAGCTTTCAGTAAAGTATAGCGCTCATAGCAAAGCACGACATCGGTAAAGTTAAGCAACGTTCGCTGCGGTCAGTACTCTGATGGGTGACCGCTACAGCAAAAAGTGGTAATTACAACTGAGCGCTACCGTGCTTCGGAGGACACGTTAAGCGGCTGCTCGCCTCCTGCATCCATCGGCTCCCCGCGGCTTTCACCAGATTGTCGGTCCACCGAGTGCGGGGCCGGCCTACTTTGCGTCTTCCGCTTCGTAGTCGCCACTCGAGAACCTTTCTTCCGCATCGGTTGTCAGTTCTACGAGCGATGTGGCCTGCCCATTGCCATTTCAACTTGCTAATTCTAAGAGCTAATATCGGTCACTTTAGTGCTCCTGCAGATCTCCTCGTTTCGGATCTTATCTCGCAGGGAAACACGGAGCATATAAAAGCTCTCTCCATAGCTCGTTGCGCGACTTTGAGCTTACTAATACAGAAGACTTAATAGCTTTTAAATATAGCTACATTCGGTGGCTTTGAAAACCTTTAAATATTTATACTATATCTATAGATATCTTCTTAAACAGCCGCGGGAACCTAACGACATCTACATTAACCCTAAAAACATAATAGCCATCAAACTCCCCATAATTTCCAATAAACAACATCAAAAAGACCCAGCACACGCATTTTCATATCATTATCGTACATAAACAGGTAAATTGCAACATTTCTTTACGCCCGTATCTATACAGAAACGGAATTGCTCTCAGATTATCTCTAAAAAACTCCTTACAAAATATAAAATCTGTCAAGTAAGAACTCCTGCGCTGAAGGTTCCGTACATATTTTTCGATGAATTAATGAAAACGGTTGCTCTATCTTTATTGTAAACTAATAGTTTCTTGTAATAATACAATGCACTTGAACCAATTAAGGTGGAACGTTACACTAGCGCGGCAAATTCAAATTTTCTTGCATCTTTTGCCAATAATAGCTTAATTACTCAACGTGATTACATGAAAACTAATTTTGCGCAAATAAATAGAATATATTAATAAATTACGATCAAAAGTATCACCTACATATCATTGGTTTAGCGACAAATGGCAATAGACTGAAAAACTAAGAAGAAAATTGTTTTTTGCTATTTGTCGCTAAACCAATTATATCTAGGAGATTCTTTTAATCGTAATTTGTTGATAAATTCTATTTATTTGCGCAAAATTAGTTTTCATGTAATCACGTTGAGTAATTAAGCTATTATTGGCAAAAGAACGCAAGACAATTTGAATTTGCCGTGCTAGTGTAACGCTCCACCTTAAGAGCTTATCAGTTTTAGTATACAGATCAATACCAAAAAGGTATATTTCGATGAGTGGATTAGTCACTGACATCCCAACATTTTACATACTGACAATACAGTGTACTTGACGTTTGTGATTTCACTCGACCCATTCTGCGGTGGAACCTCGGTCCTATCTGATTGTCCCACATTCCTGTATTTTAAAACTCTTGTCGTGGGACAACCCACAAACCTCCCCAAACCCATTATGACAGATGGGGACAAACGGACTCTTGTCTGTTTGCCCCCGTTTGTCATAAAGTATTGTGGTAGTTACTCCCATTCGTACATTTGCATTTCTAAGAAACTAAAACTTCCCACTTTAGTCATCCGAAAGGAGAATAAAAGAAAAGGGATGATTAACGAAGGAATTACCGTTAATGTCTTAAGGTAAAATATAACTGCAATTACATGTGATCAAAAAAGTAAAAATATAAATACGTGCGGAATCCTAAAACCTTACAAAAAGCAAGCGAACCGTGGTACGCTCAGATTAATCGTACACTCTGCAATATTTCTCACAAAGGCTACCTTAATCCCTTACAAGTGGGGGTAAACCTTAAGCCCCTATTTTCAGAGTCATGCCTTTTCGAAATTGTAAGGGAATTACATATTTTTTGTTACTAATAATAAGGCATTTTATTTGTATTACTAAATAGAGGTATTATTATACTATGTATAATTGCCTATTTTAAATAAGGATTGAAGAATTCGTAATAATTTGAACTCGGAAATATATGCTCCAGTCCAGCTCCACTCTAAAGTGCAACGCCCTCACAGGGCTCATACAATTAAATATCTGGGACTAGGTACTATTTAGGTTAATTACACTAATGACATTATATGAAAGCATGTAATTAATAAATCTATTTATTTATATTTATTAATAAATAAATCAACGTGGGGAGATGCCTCGTTGAACTTACTCGTTTCTCAAAATCAAAAATCAAAATCAATTTTTTTTATTTCAAATAGGCTATTTTTAGCACTTTTACGAGTCAAAACTAGATAATATATTTAAAAATAATAAAAATTAAATTATTGTACATTCTAAGCAAACATAATTAAACAAACTTACACAGTGCTTAATGTCAGAAATGTCAAATATTATAATTATAACAAGCCCATTACAATACGAGTTTGAAAAAAAAAAAGGTTTTCATCCCCACGTCAGGTGAAAGCAATCCGGCACAATGTAGAATAGAAAACTTCGAACCGTAACAGGTCTCTAAGAGGACTCCCAAGTTTCCGGTATGAAAAGAATCTTTTGTTAATTCCAGTTCCGTCGTTGTACTATATATCTATTCTGTGGTTGTGTAAACAATCAGCGTGCAAAATTTCATCAAAATCGGTTCAGTAGCATCGTTTATAAATTATTGAAAGGATGAAGAAATAACCGACTTTATTTGGCTGTCATAGAGGTTAAATCTCATTGTACTTGTAATCAGATTAAAAATGATAAGTAAAATACACAGCATATATGTAAAAAGATCTGTACAGGGGCTATCAAAACAGCCGACTTTATCATCACTAATAGCAATATCTTTGAGACAACCTTAGATAGAAAATTACTGTTAATGCAACCTACTTGTTTGAAAACATGAAACTTAAAATGGTGGTAATTAGCTTTAATATAATTATTTGCTTCGTAGCAACGGTTTTCATAATGTTATACTTTCCTATCTCGAATATACTCTAAAAGTAAAACCTAGAAAATAATTTCCTACAAACGTTCCGACATAACCGACAAAACCTATTACTTTTAGTAGGTATTAGTTAAAAGTACCCATGAGCACGTACTGTTATCCTGCCAAATGAAAGGGCAAAACGTTAAAACCTCCTAAAATACAGATAGAGGCCTATTTAAGTATTTACACTATCTATTTGACTTACCCACTAACCAAAATACGAGCCCTAAGCAAACTAAACAGCTGCTCGAACTCGGTGCTCGAGATATTTCGCACGCGATAACGTATCGAGTGCTTTGAGAATACTCTCCAGCCTCTCATTCCAATATTAATATTCCTGGTTTCTACATGGCGACGAGTTTTACCCTGATCAGTTGCGATCTTTTTTTATTAAAGCTTTTTTTATTGAAACTTTTTCGATCGAGACTTTTTTTAGCGGCTAGAGCTGGCAGTTGTTTGTTTTGTGCTATTGAAGGGAAGTTGGGGAAATGCTGACCGACGTTTTAATTAACAAGCAGCGAAATTTTTTAAGTTTTCTCAAACCTATTTTGATTAGAAAATCGTAGCGTTGATTCAAATACACTAGAGATCCTTACTACTTAAATATTTTTTATGTTTATTTTATTTACAAAAAGAAAAATGCTTTTAATGTTATTTTAGAACTAAACACAGCGATAAACATCGCCCACACGACCTTGTTTTTAATGAAAATGTCTACGTATATTTTTTTGTAATCTGCTCTTATTCGTTGTTAAAATATTGTTGAGAATTTTTACACAAACGAATACAAATTGTTTTCTATACTTATAAATAACGTTCAACATAATTATTGTGACCATGTCCAACGGATTTCTGTCTGCAACAAAATTATCTGACCACTATAGTTTTTATTATTTATTTGCTAAACAAATAAACGTATTCTCTCTCGACTCGAGCCTCTATATATGTTTTTAACATAGAAGAAGAAATGTTATGGCAATATTAAAGCTAGAAGATCACGAAGCTGCTCGCCAAAACGTTGCTTTGACCAAGTAAAAGAAGGCACTTCTTTCAGCAGATTCTCATGGCAGTTTGCTAGTAATGTAAAATTTAATTACATTTTGTGCTTTGTTAAGAAACTTTTCTTGCTGACTGTACACCTATGCAAACATCATGGCTTGGCAGTTACGGTTACCTTTACATTATTGGGTTGGTTATTCATATATTTATTTTCGTGTAATACTTAGTTAATTAAACTATACATAATAATTAACATTTATATTTTTCACTCTTATAGATGAAATTTGTTTGTTTCGTATTTTACATGACAAAAACGTGAACAGACCCAAAACACTTAACCAACGGATATTTTACGTACAAACAAGAAAAAATACTCTTTACATTATAATTTGCCTTTTATAACCAAGTGTCAGGGGTCCAAAGTAATTACGGTTAAACACCATAATTCAAGGCGAAAGTTGGAAAAGATTCCGTCTAAAGAATTACGGACAAAAGACCTTTTTCGGCGGGTTTACATAATAAAACAATGGATGCCGTTTTTAGCCACCCTCCCCTATAATACTCAAACATGTACGATAAGTCGGACAGTAGTGTGGCTCGCACTGTTTCACCGATTTAAAACTGTATTTATAAATAGGGCTGGCTCTACTTATTTTGGGACGTAAATAATTGTAAAGATATTGGTTATTTTCCCTGTGAGGTCGTACCGCAATTATTTTTAACAGAGTTATTATTATGAGCAGTAAGTTCTTTACTTCGTTTCGACGGTAATTTTTTTGTCTCATCTGTTAATTTCTCTTCATAAGTGTAAGTAAAACGAATCAGCTTTAAAGTTTTACACAACCAGAAGGAAGACCGTAGTTATTATGGTAAAGGAACTTCACTTTTCATTCGATCTGTTTGTTTTTTCATTTTAGCAGCCACGCCTTTAATTTATTAAGCCAGTGGCAAGTTTAATTATTTTTAAATTTTATCGCTATTCTAGCCATTAAAGTCACGTCTCAAGTCTATTCAGAGAGAAACAAAAAGACGTTTTTCGTGTTTGCGCTTCACGCTTGTTTTGTGCGTTCATTTTCACTCGTTTACTTTTACAACCATTTATAACCTTTAACGATCCACCATTATTATTCATTAACACTCAAAATCACACTAATTTTTGTAAACAATATAAAGAATTTTAATCGACTCCGATATGAAATACAAATCATTAAAAATATTTAATGCTGTTAACACTAGATGTATTTGTATCACATTATATGAAAAATGTGTTCCAAAACCCAAATAAAATCTATGTGACGTGGCAACCCTAAACGAGTACAACTTGTTTACACTTCGGGTACTGTAACTGTGTATACTGCGTCCGACACTCTAGCGATACATTATTTGCCGTGAATTATTCGCTTTAAAGCGAGTCCTGCCGCAAAATTTTAATAATGAATTGGTACGTCCTCTCAAAATGTAAATTTTTAATTACTATAGAGTTGCGGCGGCATCCCTTCGACGGTATGCGCTATTTACGCGGGAATTTTGTTACAAACTGCTTTTATTCGACTAGAAATTGGTAATTTTTAACAAGTCTCTATGTACATTGTACAGTGTGTAGCTTAATGCTACTTAATATTTTTAGCTTTATTATAGCCGTCGGTCCCGGCTGTTGTAAGACAATAGTCGTTGAGCCAAGTCAGAAGCCTTTGGGAGGTTTAAAAATTCTGACACCAGTGGGGTTAGCATGGACGGTAGACAAAATTGTCTTTCCCCATTTTATGTCACTTTCTTCATGCTTGCTTGTAGTAAAACAGGGGAAAGACAGTTTTGTCTACCGGCCGTGCTAACCTACAGGGCTGACCACTTGTCTACACGAGAAGAAGAAGCATTATAAATTTAGATATATAAATTTATAGTTTTAGATTTAGATACTTAATTGAGATTTAATTTAGTTTTACTCATTATATTTTGTTTTTTTTTTTTGTTAATTTAGCTTACTTGTATGGAAATTTAAAAAAAAGTAATATTTTTATTAATTACTTTAATAAACTTTTAAGTTGTGCTCGAATATTGCCTATAGCTTTTCGATAGTTAAACTCAAATTTAAACAATTTATGGCAAATAGGCTAACTTTACTGTGTAGGCCGGCTCGTGGACCGACGATCTGGTGAAAGCTGCGGGGAGCCGATGGATGCAGGAGGTGAGTACCCGCTCAAAGTGGCGCTCTCTGGGGGAGGCATATGTTCAGCAGTGGACGACTTCAGGCTGTTGATGATGATGAGGCTAACTTTAGCACTTTGTAGTGATCCGCTTTAGCTAAGTACCTAACTCACACAATTTGTCGTACGAAAGAAAGAATTAAGAAACAGCAATGCGCGTTTTGAGCTTGAAGAAGAGCGCTACTAACTATTATTTATTTATTTATTCTGTGGTACGACGCAGGATCAGTTATTGAGCGATGCAAAAATGTGCGTAATATTTTGTTTATGTATTGGATTATTTTTAGAAGTTTATGAAGCCGAAAACAAAGCTTAATAAAGAAATCCCTCAAAGAATGCCAAGCAAAATTAACATTTGTATTCTCCACAAACGGTTCAAAAAAACTATAAAAGTTTTTTTAATAAACCTTCACAAAATTTCACTACAACAAATTTAATAGCGAAATGTTTATCAAGAAACATGTCAACAAAGGATCAAACAAACAACTTGTGAAAGCAAATTGAAAGTCTTTGTCTTAAAAGGGCTGCAGAAAACCGATTCCTTGTCATTTAATAATATTTCTATAAGAAAATGAGCCTCGCGGTGTTATAACAGTAAGGACACTTTGACAGCGAGTGAGTTTATCAGCACACACACTCATGCCTTTGCAGAGCCATGTTTCGAGCTGTCTGGTTACTACTACAGCGGCTTTATGGCTCCACCGATCCACTGTCTCGCTCTCGCATTGCGACATTTTTGAAGATATTAAATAACTGAATTTTCTTACGAAAAATCTGGCTAAGCTATGTTCTTTCAACAAAAAATATTATATTAATTTAAACTAGTTTTCATACATAAAAGCAGGATAGAAAGAAAAGAAACTTTGATACCGTCGTATTCAAGTAATCTTTTTTGGATTAATATGATATTTTAGTTGAACATTTGAAATATTATTCAAGGTACCACCGCTTTGCCAGTTATTCTGCCGCCAAGCAGTAGTGTGCAAGCACTACTCTGTTCCGGTTTGAAGGGCATTAGCTAGTGAAATTACTGAGCAGATGAGACCTTACGATCTGATCTCACGGTCTAGTAATCATATTACTTGACTGTGTGATGTCTCGGGATGACGTGCGCAGTGCAGTGTCACGCAAAACTTTATAAGTCATTTAGAGTTCCGAGTGACACTGCAATCTGTTATGGGCAGCCGTGACGCTTAACATCAGGTGAACGACTCTCTCGTAACGTCATTTTTTCACATAAAAAAAATGAAAACATAGTTTAGCCAGTTTTTTCGTAAGTATTCCTTTAGATATCTTAAAAAAAAATGGGAGATCCGCGAGTATGGGAGCCTTAATGGCAGAATCAAGAAAACGTCTCTCAATAGATGTTGCTGCCAAACCCGTAAGTTGATTGTAAAAGGTGAAGGATATATTTGGACATGAGATCACCCGGTTCTATGGACGGACGGATGCGGGTTAAAACCCATCTTTTAATTTTTTTCATATTAAAATTAATCTGTTTATTACACATATCATTATCACCAGTTTCGATAATCCGATTATACTAAATATTTATTTATTCGTTCCATTCATAATTAATTTATTATAATTAGTGTAAATAGAACATTCTGAGCCAGATTATGACAAGTATATTTAATTTAACACAAAAACTGTGAATAAATGGCTTTAGTTCTAAATATTTATTGCAAATGGGCAGCATTAAGCTATTTTTATTGTACCGGTCTAAAGTTAAGAATAACTAAGAACGATGTCTTGGTAATTATAGCACCACCGAAATGAAGAGTTAGTCTTCATCTTGGGTGAAACCCGCAATTTTTTTAAATATTAGTGACTTGAAGGATGTGAACACGAATAACACCAATTTGGGTTTTACGCAATCCCCTTACTGTTTATACAATAAGTTTTTCACCCCTCATTGGTCCTACCTTTATATATAAAGGCCTTTCTTTGAAAGGCCCAAATATTAAAACTTTTAATAACTGTCAGTAAGTATTGTTTTCAAATTATATAAAAATCCATTGGAAATATATGGAAAATATCGAATTCAATTCAAAGGGCCGGCCTTTAGTGAGGGACGCCACTTGTGTCGATACACTGGCACCGTCCCATCTTCCGGACACATCACACCAGGCAGGCGGCACTGCTGCGGCTGCGGAATTCGCCAAGCGGCGCAAGTATTCTAGCCTTGACAGAGGTTTTATATTTGTGCCGTTTGGCGTAGAGACGATGGGGCCATAGGGACCGGGTGCCATAGAAATCTATAATGATCTAGCGAGGCGTTTAGTTGAGTCGGCACGTGACCATAATGCTGGCGTCTACTTTGCTCAAAGGATCAGCCTCGCTATACAGCGGGGTAACGCTGCCAGCATTATGGGAACGTTGCCAGATTCCGCGGATTGCTTGAACTATCTATAGACCTTTGCCAGTCTATAGATAGTTCAAGATTCCTTTAGATTGTTATTTTTAGTTTTATATCTTAGTTTTAAAGTTTTTAGGTATAGTTTAGTTTAGTATACTTATTATTATATGTTGTTTAGTTATTAAAGATAATTCCACGGTGCTATATACACCATATGGTATGTAGTTACTCAGTCCATGCTATAGAACAATATAATAGCGTTAAATAAAACATAAAAATAAAATTAATGCATAAAAAAAGTTGAGGCTCCCCGTTCTCCAGGAGTTACATGTCGTAGGCCTTTTGTTAAGAATTTGAATTTGGATTAATTTTAGAGTACCTAGTTTTACGTTATAGGTATTTTTGTGCTTAGCTTTAAATAAACATTCTTAAGCATGGACTATGGGCATATATTCCAGGAAAACATTGAGTTAAATTCCACGGTATACACATAATCCATATAGGTAGGTGCATACATAATATTAAGCTTACACCAACGTTATGTAAATTAATACGATAATAATCTTAAAAAATAAATGTAAATGTAGTTTTAATTCCGCTAATAATTGATGTTTAGCATATTTTATTACTAAATTGTGGGTTTTCAATATCAGATCATTATTATTTATAGCAAAACGATTTCGTATGGACATTTTATTGTTATATTTATGTCGTGTTTAACTGTTTATGTGCTGTGAGATATTGAATCAGATATTTATATTCCATTAATTTTTTAAGCTATGAGCGACTAATACCCGCCTGTACTAAAGTTTGACAGGTCTTAAGGTCGCATTAATTTCTCTAGGATGCACCCAAATGCATTACAGTAGGTACGTTACGTACGACATCTCCACCACTATTATAAAGAGGAAAGATTTGAATTTTTGTGTGTAATGAATAACCTCAAAAACTACTGTGCCGATTTCAAAAATTCTTTCACCATTGGAAAGCTACATTCACCCTGAGTAACATAGGCTACACAACTACACGTGCGAAGCCGGGGCGAGCCGCTGGTAAAGGGATAAATGCAAACATAGAGTTGCCAAACTTTAGTGCAAAGACATTAATGGCGTTCTCAGAAGAGTACTAATCTAAATTTTGTTTCACCACATCCTTTTTTTAAAATTCTAAATGACCGTTTTGAATCCTGAACTTGCAATTTTAGCATTAATTATGATCATTCCGAATTCATTCCTAAATGATCACTCATGAATTGTACTATTGATACATAGTAATGGAGTCTTGTTTAATGTCTTTGGTTAATGAATAAATTATATAAAATTCTGTTGCTAAAAGCCTATATTATAATTGTTGTAGACATTTATACCCATAGATCACTGACTGATTTTGAACTCTACAATCAGTCGGAGAAATCATTCGGTAATCGGTATAGATTACTGACTGATTTTGAACTCTACAATCTGTAGTCAGCAAAATTGGTCGGTAATTTATCGGGGTAGTTTACCGACTCATTTTGAACTCTACAATCAGTCGGCAAAATCAAACCGTAATCTATCCGTCTAATTATAAACTGTACAATCAATCGGCAAAAGCAATTGCTAATCTATCGGTATAGATTACCGACTAAGTTTGAACAATCTGTCGGTATAGATTACCGACTAATTATGAACTGTGCAAATAATGATAACGGCTTTCATGATTAAAATAATAATGTTATTTATGACATCTATTAATGGAGTCATTCAAACTCCAACTTAGGGCGGTTTCACACCGCGCGTAAATAATACATTATTCGCCAACTGTCCCCTCCGCGGTAACTTCTTAAATATTGCAGATTTATGCTAAACGTTAACGCGGACTCTGGCTTTTTTATGGCGCCATAAAAAGTTAATTCAGATTAACTCCCGCGAGTTCTAGTTTCACCCTTCTTTTAAAGGTAAGCGCTTGCGTTTCTTTGAATTCTTAGATGTGATTAAGGAAATAATTTTGGGAGGTTTCAAATATGATAGGTTCATCAACAGCCTGAAGACCACTGCTAAACATAGGCCTCCCCCATAGACCGCCACTTTGAACGGCTGCTTGCTTATTGCATCCAACGACTCCCCGCGGCTCTGAACAGGGGCCGCACTGTGACGACCTAAACTGAACCGCTACCGTACAAATTGTATTGTAGCGGTTCAGTTTAGATCGTCATTTGAATCGCGCTAAGAGGTCCCAGTACGGCCCCAGGTCCACCTAGTGGGAGGCCTACGCTTCGTCTTCCGTTTCGTGGTCGCCACTCGAGAACCTTTCTTCCCAATCGGTTGTCAGTTCTGGGAGCGATGTGACCTGCCCACTGTCATTTCAATTTGCCAATTTTGAAAGCTTTGTCAACGATTTGTTCTCCTGTGAATCTCTGCTGTTTTAAAATAATCTATTACTTATTAATTTTAAAAAAAGTTCAAATTTATATAAAATCCCGTCAAGTGCCTTCAACTAGAAAAGAGCTGATGATCTTTACTAGTCGATGAGGGCTGAAGAGATTTTCTTTAATAGTTAAAAATCAGAAAGAAAAGAATGCCTAATGGTCTAAATCCGAGCCTTGGTCGTTGCTTGATTTTCGCAAATCATTTCCATCTAGCTTGGTGTTTGAAAACTTAACGACACACCTAAATTGTGTTGAATAAATGAAGCTTTAGTCTTCAAAGAAATCCAAACCTCAAAGTAGAAACGCTTATTTATGCATGCCGAATGTCTGAAGGTCTAAATCAAAAGCCAAACCCGAATGTTACTTGGAAACTTAAGTGTGACAAAATATTCTGGCTAGAATATTGTCAATAGTAAACATAGTTAGGTAACTTCTTCTTTGCTTTCCGTTCAGATTTAAATTAAACTTGTTTCTTTGGGTTGCAGTGACAGTATAATATTTAGAAGCAGTAAGGAATCTTAAGTGGTGAGTGGTTGATACACACGCACGAATACTACGTATTACGTAAGCATGTATTTCAGAAGGACGCTCAGACGTTGCTCAAGTCGAGGTTTCACTAATAAAATGATCAATGTATGAATGAAAGGATGATGGGAACTAGGTTCCAAAAAAAAAAAAAAAGAAAAGAAATAAAAAAAACTACGTTCAGGGTACGATTACTACGGTCAGACCGTAAATATGGACCAGCGCCATGGATATTCTTATTCTACACGAACAGATCTTTCCAACAACGTATCATTAACTTCGATTGGCGCTGGTACCAATTTCCATATGTCTATGCCCATCATCCTTTCGAGTTGAGCACGGTCTCAGCGTAGTTTTTTCTTATTGTTAAAGGGTCAGCGTTTGGCCACATCTCACAAGATGGTAAGTGTAGGTGAAACTTAAGGTGGGACACGCTTACCCAGTAGTGCCGTAATACAGGCCATAACTATCATATCGTAGACTAGTCCATTGAATCTATCAATATTCATTAAATTTTGTAAGTCAGTCTCTTAGCTTGCGCAGAAAATACTATGCAAATCGCAAATCTATTGTAATTTTATAAAATTTACTTCAAAGAGAATAGAGAGCGTTAGTGAATTCAATAAAAACCTTAATTTCTAATTCTAAATCGGAGCAGGAATTCCAAAAAGTGAGGGTGTCCATACTGCTTTGTGCCACTATTGTGGCCATTCTACTGTTTTTACGACAAGAGAGTCGGTTAGAGTTATTTCGATCTACCCTCCCGTTATGAATAATTCAAATGTCGTTTAATAACTAGGATAGTACTGCATGGGGTGGCTGTCTCTTTCGTTTTCATTGATTTTGATGAGACGGATGATTTATTTGGCACGGGGTGTCTTCTGGTGATTAATATGATATTGAGTTTTGTCGGAAGCTTAGCTATAAAGATCGTCGGTTTAATTAGTAGCTTTTATTACGTCAGATGAGTTACTGTAAGTGTAATCAATACTAACTACTTAGACTAAAGATTGCGATATCATCATCATCCTCTTTGCCCTTTCCCATTTGTTATTAAGGTCGGCTCCCAATCTTACCTGTAGCGGCGAGCTACCAGAATTACACGAGCGACTGCCATCTGACCTCGCAACCCATAAGGAACCAGTAACAGGGATGGTTAGATCAGGTGTCAGATTCTATCAGGCGTCTGACTACCCGTAATGATTGCCATAGATGATTTTACGACAACCGGGACCGACGGCTTAACGTGCTCTCTAAGGCACGGAGCGATGCCATCAAAAACTGTACATAACTTACTAGATACGAAAGTCATTGGTGCAGGGCCGAGGATCGAATCCGGTGCCGTAAGATTGCGAAGCGCACATGCTACCGCTCGGCCACCATCGCTTTTACGGCCACTAAAGATTCGATATATATACCTACCCAATTGCGACTACTATTGGTATTTGCCTAAACGTTTACCTAAAGACCCTCCTCTATCTTACCTCTAGCTTATCATGAGAAAGAAGAAAATAACGAAGTCCTTCTTTCTTTTCTTCTTTCTCATGGGCAAGAAGTCAGCCTCTTCCTTTTTAGCCCTTAGGTGACTTGGCTTAACTAGTAGGTACTGTTATACGTAATTATATTCTGTGACTTAACGATTGTCTAAGGACTACAGCTGGAACCGGCGGCTTAACGTCCCGTTCAAAACACCGTGCTCTCCCTAAGTAGTGAATACCACTTTTTGTAGCAGTCACCCATCTAAGTACTGACCGCATCGAACGTTGCTTAACTTTACCGATCCGTTAAGAACGGCCGTCGAACTTCGCTATGAGCACTAGTTATTATCAATTTTTAAATCAACTTCGGACTTCTTATTTTTCTTCTATTTTATGTACTCGCTTCACCCTGATGCATGTTGACAAATAAATTCGCAAGCAACCTTTTAAAAAAAGTCGTAAACAGTACGCGGTTGCGAAACTAGCCTAACTTTTATTTTCGTTAAAACTCCAAGTAAATCCAGGCAATGTCAGAATTCTCACTAAAACTTGCGCAGTAAAAACTGGAAAACTAACAGTGACATTGTCTTTTTCAGGTACGGAACCCGTCATATTTCAACCGTTACAGGGAAGTAATCAACACGTCCTAGAAAGTTTTTGCAGTGGACGTATTAAGGTAAGGTTCTTTGTGCCCCAAAAAGGTGATTACAAAACACGCTATGCGCTACAAGTGTTTGTGGCTCAGTGATATGTCGAAGTGACTTGAACCGATGAATCCTGGTTTGAATACTGCTCGGCCTAACTAATGCCTAAGTTATTCGTGGAATTTTCGCTTGTTCTTACAATGGTGAAGGAAACCGATATGTTCAAGAATCAAAAAGCTTGAGGACATGATTGTGTCATCCACCCGCACTTGACCAGGTAGGTAGGACTTTTCTGCAAAGTTCGTCTATTAGGTAGGTACCACCGCTTTGCCAGTTATTCTGCCGCCAAGCAGTAGTGTGCAAGCACTACTTTGTTCCAGTTTGAAGGGCATTGTAGCTAGTGAAATTACTGGGCAAATGAGACTTAAGAACTGATCTCACAGTCTAGAAATCTTTTTTAGACTGTGTGATGTCTCCAGATGACGTGCGCAGTGTCACGCGAAACTTTAATTTTGATTTCCGAGTGACACTGCAATCTGTAATGGGCGGCCGTGACGCTGAACACCAGGCGAACGACTAGCTCATCACGTCATTTGTTTACATAAAAAAAGCTCATGTCCCAGTAATGGGATCTTATATCCTGAAATCCAAATAGAGCAACATTAGAGGTAGCACACATAGGTACTATCATTTATTCTGTGCCATAGAACCTTTGAACATTAAACCTCAAGGCGCTGTCAGTTACGAAGACCCGATAATTAAACAAGCCTTAGACTTAGGTTTAATTGTATAGTCAATGAGACGGTCTAGTAATCACCTTCCGACTCTATTGTTAGTAAATTGAGTATCTATCTTCACAGTAATTGCTGTGAACCTACTCGAACAAATGAGTTTGTGAGCAAATTGTCCTTTTATAAAATCTGCACCCAATATTTACTATTTTTCTGTGGGATTTTTTCAATTTCTTAGGTTAAAAAGATTCCTACGCTGGTAAAGAGAGCATAAGCAGTTTATTGACCAAATTTCATCCTAATTGGTTCTTCCGTTATGACGTGAAAGCCACAAAAAAACAAATAAACAATGAAACGGTCAAAGAAGAGGAGGGACTCTATACAATTTCCATAAAAAGAAATTGACTATTTTTAGTCGACTAATACTTAATCTAACTAAAGATTTGCCCCTTCTGAAGATCCTTAGTACATGACCTGTGCAGTAAGTTTTACAATTGCAACAAAGAAAGTTCACAAGTTGACGCCATCTAGCGGCGGGGGCGGAAGTTTTCGAGTTGGTCCTTCGCGCACATAACTCCAAGACGTCCTTTGGAACATAATCCAAGATGATTTTCAGTGTTGATTTCCTGAAGTTTAGTTTTGGAATTATTGAAATGCAAAGGTTTTTCAAAATGAAATTTGGGTGTTCAACTACCCTCCGGTCGGTTTGGGCCACATCTTAACTCGTCCATTTCCATTGGAAATTTAAGAAGAGTTGATACAAAGGGACCACTTGGTCAGTTAAAAAAAAGCACTAATCAGTTCCCTCCAGTAAGGTTCCGGCGATATCGCTACGGCCCAATGTGGGGATATTGGGCGGTAGCGATATCGCCGCGAAATTTTGCCATAGTGCGGCGTGTGTCATGGTATCGTGGCGATATCGCTACCGCCCAAAGTGGGGGCAGCCTAAGAGGACCGACGATCTGGTCAAAACCGAGGGCAGCCGTTGGATGCAATGGGCAAGCAGCTACTCTTCTTGTATACCTATCTAATTTTATGTTATACAAATGTAATGTTGTGTGATGTTTGCCTTGTTGCACAGACATCACTGACTGTGCGTTTTGTTTTTTTTTCTTTTGTGTTAATCTGTAGTTTATACTGTATTATTATTATTATTATATTTTTTTTGTTAGTTTGTATAGAATGCGTCCGTGATGTCATGAATTTGTGTTCCGGCTGAAAATCAGTAACTGAGGTTGTGATCTGCAATCTCAGTTGTATGCTGAGCCGGAGCCCTTTCCTGACGTTACACAATGTTATACGTTTGTTCCTCTGTGTTTTATGTTTCTACTGTACCTATGTTGTGTTCCATTGTGTATGTCATGAATATATTTCATTTCATTTCATTTTGATGTCTTTAATAAATGTATTTCCTCTTTCTTTCTTCTCCCAAAGTGGCGCTCTATGGGAGATGCCTATGTTAGGCAGTGGACGTCTTCAGGCTGTTGATGACTAAACGGTTACAATATTTTATTCGGCGGTTAACTAAACCCTAAACTGTTGACGCGAGCCAATCTTGTAGGAGTGATGTTGTTATGCAATAAAGTGACAGCCTTTTAAAGGTTGCAGTCGGGGTGTGCTTATTGGATGAGATGACATGACGAATGTTATTGACGATGTATTATTGAAATAATTTAACATTAACATATGAATGGATTATTATGTTATTGATTTTATGTTTGTGTAATTAGCACATTTTGGTACCTAAACTATAGTGGTACTCTGTGGTTTTAATCTGTTTTAATGCGTTTACCCGCGCAATATCTTCCAGGATTGTACTGTATGTTTAAATCTTTTGTCTGGGGTTTTGGAAATTGTCCATACTGTGGCTCAGGCGTACCCCGTGTGAATTTTAAGCCGATGGATTGGCGTGGTCAGAACAAAATAAAATAAACTTGCAAGTAGAGATATTTATAGAGAAAATAATCTAACCTTTCGGGTTGACACTGTCATGTTGAAGTCGAATGCAAATCAAAATCATCATAGGTTAGCGCAAGAGATATCTCCAGTGCAGAATCCACATTTCCACGCTATTCATTCACGAAACCAAACCCGAATTTCCGTTCACAGTGTAAACTTTGCCATCCAGGGAGTACGCTACATGTCCTATTAAAACTGCACCTTCACCACCGGCCACCTATGAAAGGCCGTATTTGCACAACAAATAGTCGGCCGTAATAAAGACAAACCGCCACTGTTAATGGGATTGTATTGTTTGGCTCACTCTCGCATGACCGGTCGAAGTAGGTCAGATCTGGTGCAGCGTTTGCCATGCGTGCAGGTTTTGGTGGGACCGTGGCCAGTTTTTGGATGCTCGGTGTCCAAACCTGGGTAATGAATAAGTAAAAAGTCATGGAAAACCCGTTTTATAAAACATTAAAAAGGCGCTGAAATCTTTTTTTTTTTTTTTTAGTGATTGAATGACGTGACGAGCTAGTCGTTCACCTGATGTTAAGTGACACGGCCGCCCATAACAGTTGCAGTATGCCCATAATCGAAATTGATATAATTATTCTGGTTGATTTTCGACAAGCCGGTTCAGTCGTAGGGTAACAATAGTATGAGTAATTGGGTAACTACTAAGTACATTATAATTTCTAGGGTCCTATCCTATCTGAGCAAAAACTAAATTTTCTCGATAGAACTGGACTGAACACTACAGGTATCTTATAGGCAAGCGCGTTACATCCTAGACCGCATCGTCAGTTAACATCAGGTGAGATAGTGGTCAAGCGCAAGCCTATCAACAATAAAAAAAAGAAAATAGTCGCGATTTTTTTTAGTCCGGGGGTTTTTGACTTGATTCTGACCTTGATTTACTAATCGAACCTAAAAACTGTGAGGGCATCGTTAAATTCACACCAGCTTGCTCGTTTTCTGCGGCACTGCATTACGTTCATCGCCTTGACCAGCCCCTCTAGCACGCGCACCGCGAGAAAACTGGTCGCTGCTATTAGAGGGAGACACACTTAGGCGCTACCATAGTCTTGTCACGGTTTCTCACTAGAAAAAGTGACGAGAAAATTTTGTCCCGGTGTGCATGCTAGGGGGTCTGGCGTTTCTTGTTAACCATAATTAAACGCCCAGTAACATTCCTGACTACTTTGTTCTTCTAACTAGAACATATTGCTCAAACGTTATTTCTTGGCAGCATTATAAATGAGCCCAGCTCCCTGATATTTAGGTACTAATTCCAAACTATGGTAACCCCAGGTGCATTCAGCATATGTTCGGAAACCAGGGTTTTGTGGCCCAAATTAATGTTTGTAATTGACTTCGGTATAGTTAGCTGTTAGATAAATTACACTGAAGCACGATGCAGTAAATTTAACCTATTTTACTGTTTGTTGGAATTTTACTTGGAGTTGGAAGTACATGAGGATTAGTGTAATTTGAAATGCTGTTTTTTAAGTTTGTTTACGGGCTCTTAAGGTTTTATTACTTGAGAAAAAATATGTAAAGGGTAAGCTTTAACTGGAGGGCTGGTTGGCTGTCAGATTATTAGTTCTGTAATGACTAACTCTTTTAAGTAGTTGCTTTTCATCATTCGAATAGATTGCTGTGTACCTATTGTTAACCGCTTAAAGACTATTTTTAACCATTAAGGTGGAACGTTTCACTAGCGCGGCAAATTCAAATTTTCTTGAGTTCTTTTGCCAATAATAGCTTAATTACTCAACGTGACTACATGAAAACTAATTTTGCGCAAATAAATAGAATGTAACAATAAATTACAATTAAAAGTATCACCTACATATCATTTGTTTAGCGATAAATGGCAATAGACTGAAAAACTAAGACGAAAGTTTGCCATTTGTCGCTAAACCAATGATAATTAGGTGATACTTTTAATTGTAATTTATTGATATATTATATTTATTTGCGCAAAATTAGTTTTCATGTAATTACGTTGAGTAATTAAGCTATTATTAGCAAAAGAACGCAAGAAAATTTGAATTTGGCGCGCTAGTGTTCCACCTTAAAGTTCGTTTACGGGCTCTTAAGGTTTTATTACTTCAGAAAAAATATGCAAAGGGTAAGCTTTAAGTGGAGGAATGGTTGGCTGTCAGATTTATTAGTTCTGTAATGACTAACGCTGTTAAGTATTTGCTTTTCATCATTCGAATAGATTGCTGTGTATTGTTAACCGCTAAAGACTATTTTTAACCCTTGACGTCGAAATGCGGGGTGGTGTTAATAATTTTGACACCAGCTGGGTTAGCACGGAAGGTAGACAGAATTATTTTTCCCCGTTGTATGTCACTTTCTACATACTTCCTTACTTGTCAAGTGGAGTAAAATAGGGGAAAGACAACTTTGTCCACCCTCTTTTTCTTTTTGTGTATGTATATGTCGGTCTGTATTCTCAAACGTTGCATATTTATTAATATTCACGCGTTTAAAATTAATGAGAATTATCAATTTCGTCATTATCATCATTGTATGAAAATTGGGTATGTGTAAATTCCACAACTTCTTAAAAAGTCATATTGGTGCGGAAACGAGCGGGGTTCGAACCAGGGCCGTTTAAAAGACAAAATACTGCTGAACCTCACTCGTCTCAATTTTACTAGAGAAAATCTTCTTTTTCTCGTATTGGCAAGTAATTAGACCTGACCACCTAGCATGCGCACTGCGAGAAATTTGTCGTCTTTGTTAGAGTGCAAAGATTATAAAGCCCGTTGATAGCTCGTGAACATAATTTCTCGTACAAACACGACTCACCTGCGCGGGCAGGGGACGAGGTAACAAAACGAAGTCATACGAAATTACAAAGAACAGAGCAGGATGGAACAAAAGACATCAATGGGTTCCCGTGATTTATTAGAACTTCATAGTATTTATTAGAAATTAGTGGTTGAAATACACCACTAATTTTCGTATGAGGGAAGTTGTATCATTTGTCAACTGGATTTATAGTCAATGTTAGAGTGAGACACACTTAGGCTAGGCGCTACTATAGTCTCATCACGGTCTCACGAGAAAAAGTGTCCAGATTTTGTCGCGGTGCGTATGCTAGGTGGGCTGTCAGAATTTTCAGGGCACTTGACTGGTTGTAACGGCTAGTTAAAGTAAAATATTATTTTCTGGAATAACAATTCGTAATATTAAACTAAAAATGTGCTCCACCAGTAAATTCCACATGGAAACGTCACAGTACCCCATATTTCACGTGGTATCCCCGATCCGACTTCAGATAAACTAGCACAATGGTCATTTCTCATCTGTTTTCCTGACACACAACGGCTGGAAGGTTCTAGAAATATAAAATTTTTCTAGAACATTTCGTTTTAAGGTGGAACGTTTCACTAGCGCGGCAATTTCAAATTTTCTTGCGTTCTTTTGCCAATAATAGCTTAATTACTCAACGTGATGACATGAAAACTAATTTTGCGCAAATAAATAGAATGTATCAATAAATTACAATTAAAAGTATCACCTACATATCATTTGTTTAGCGATAAATGGCAATAGACTGAAAAACTAAGACCAAAGTTTGCCATTTGTCGTTAAACCAATGATATCTAGGAGATACTTTTAATCGTAATTTGTTGAGACATTCTATTTACGACCTTATTTATTATCATGACATATTGACCGATTTGAAAAATACGACATATAAGCGAGTACCAATATACTACCGGACAGATGAGAGCCAAGTTGGTGCAGAGCATTGCAGAGACAGTAGAATTCCTACTACCTAACTGGTTTCTAGATGGAACCTCGGAACATCCACATAATAGATCTACAACAGGCAATTAAGGTGACGAGTAGAGCCAGATGAGCAGGTCCAATTCCGTTCAAAGAAACATCAACCTTAACGTCGTAGTCTTAAATATCAATTCAGTCTGCACTTCAGCGCGGCGCTTACGACAAAGGCAACGCACGAAATGACTGATTTTGACGGTTTTTAATTAATATCTATTTGTATATAGTATTTTTCAAAGTTAAGTCATCACGACATCTGATTGTTTGTTGCGAATACACTAATTTAGTTTTTGTAAAAATATATTCGGGATAAGCTCAGCAAAATGGGAACATTCAAATTTTTCGAGGGAGTTTTGCTATTATTTCTATAGAGCTATATTTATTAATCTTGTATTTGCGGTGATCACAAACGAGTCAATGAAATGAATTACATGATATATTAAATTCAAAGCACCACGTGTTGTAATTACGCCAGGAATCCCAAAAAACACCTTGTTTGGTCTACCCGCCGCCTTAATTCTAGATAGTTATTATGTCTCTAATTTGTGCCCACAACTCCTGCTTCAACAAATAGATAAAGTTACTTTATTATAGCAGACTATTACATTAAAAAACATAATATTTAGCCGTATTTACCTCTACTTTCAAAAGCTTGCACAACCTCTCTTGAAAGCACCCAGTTAAAAACTGGGATTCCCACAGCAAGAGTTACTTCGCATCCACACCTCATATTGTGCCACACCTGACCTACTTAACTCCATTGTACAAGGAAGTTATATTTTCCAAGTGCTGGTATCATTCCGGCTGGTTATTATGCCCTCTGTAGGCTCCTAATGGTTTTGACAGTCTTTTTCGTTTGAGGTTCTCTTGGGGCGAAGCAATCTGAACATTTATTAGTGTATATGACGGTATTTATATGAAGACTTTTGGCCTAACATGTTAGCCTGGTAGGTATTTCGTTTAGATTTGTGAACACTTACCAAATTAAACTGAATTAACCTAACATCAATTGACTTTACTTTAATTGGAGGTAGATCATCATCATCATCATCATAATCATCAACATCATCATCATCATCATTAACAGCCTGAAGACGTCCACTGCTGAACATAGGCCTCCCCCAGAGCGCGCCACTTTGAGCGGCTGCTCGCCTTCTGCATCCATCGGCTCCCCGCGGCTTTCACCGCCTAGGCGATCATGTTACTTGTTGGCAACCGATAGAAACACAAAAATGTATGGATTTGACAGTTGCAGTACGCAGCAGTACATGTACAGAGTTACTATGGAAATTTTCAAATTTGGATTGAAATTTCTTTTGTTGCATTGCTATCAAAGTTACATGATCACCCCGCGGATCGTCGGTCCACCGAGTGGGGGCCGGCCTACGTTGCGTCTTCCGGTCTTTAATTGGAGGTAGATACCTCCAATTAAAGTAAAGTCAAATAGTAAAACTAAATTAGAATAAAGCTTTAGATACTGAACGTAATTTTACAGATTAACTTTGTCAGTTTCCTAGAGGCATTCTGACAACCAGCACGTCACATCCTTTATTTGGCCGTAAACGAGTAAAATTGAAGAAAGAAGTCTTACGGAAATCACAAAACTGCGGATGCGGAGCAATACTCTCGATTATTTTACGAATTTCTTCATTGAATTGTTTTTCTACAACATGCCATAACTCATTCAACAACGTGTAATGTCTTAAAATCATATAAAGTGAGATTATAACTAATTAGTTTCAGGCAGAGGGCGCCAGGAAGTCTTTGTTCAGAAGACTTAATTTTATTTATTAAAAATCTTAGAAGCCAGAGTGGTTCGCTCGAGGAAATTACTACGTTTCTGCTTCAGCCCTGATGTAAGATTGTGTGATTTTACAGCTTTTTCCTTAAATAATTGAAGCGCTTCGGTTCATTTCACTGTTACATTATGGTAAAGTACTTACCATTGCCAAAGTGATTGTGGTAAGTATTAAGGTGTGCGGTAAAAAAGTATAAGCATATAAACAAATTGTTAAATAATTAAAAAAAGATGCTATAACAGCGCAGTTGGCAACTTGCCGTTGACTTTCATTAGTCGTTAGATTCCTATGTGGAAAACAGGATGGGTCTATGGGGATAGACTCGTAAACTTCTAACTCGATATGAGCTATGAACTTTCCGGGAAAGAAAATATAATTATGAAACCATAGCTTGGTGATTACATTTTATAGTGCTCGCCTGTCCAGCTATTTTTCTCTTATAATCATTATCATCAGCCTGAACTTCCATATAATAAGCTGGACTGAAAAGAAAACCAACAAGAAAGTTTTAGACATGGTAGGAGAAGAAAGAACTTTACTCAGTACCATAGAAATCAGAAGAGGAAAGATGTTTGGCCACTTGGTACGACATGACGAATTCATAAAAACCATCATGGAAGGGAAAGTAGAAGGAAAGAGAGGAAGAGGACGACCGAGAAGAACATTGGTGGATCAACTAAAAAAAAGAAAAGGTTAATGTCAAGTCGTATCAAGACCTGAAAAGGCTCGCAGAAAATCGAGAAGGATGGAAGAAACTCTACAGACAAGAGTTCTTAAATTAATGAAGAAGAAGAAGAAGACTTCCACTGCCGTACATAGGCTCCAAAAACCAAAAAACGCCACTGAGCGGTTGCTTGCCTCTTGCCTTTTGACCGGATTGAAGAAAAGAGAAAATATATCACATCAACAGTCAGAAGACGGCCGCTGCTGAACATAGCCCTCACCCCCCCCCCCCCCCCCCCATAAAACGTCGCTTTGGACGGTTATTAGGGGGGGGGGCAGGGGGCTTGGTGATCGCAGATTTCAATGCACCGAGAAGAATGCTGCTGGCGATTCTCTGGATGTTCCCTTAGCCGGCACCCACGCGGAATTTTCTCTTTTATCACAAACATTTATTTAAGGTTTCCTTTAGTACCAAAAACGACTATTCCACTACGTTTTTTTTGTAAACTAATCACGCGTAATGCCTTACCATTCATCCCAGAGATATCTGAATTGCGTTCCCATTCAATACATTGTTATAAACACAAAAGGTCGGCTATAAATCTCGTATTAGAAGGGGATGATAATTCGTAGAACTATAATACGAATGCGAATGTCACGGGATTAAATAGAACAAGTTAATAGATTGGAAAAATATATGAAAGTACCATAGAATTGCATAATGGAAAATACATTGATTTGGATAATGAAATCTGGTAATAGATGGAGAGGAATGGTTCTCAAGTGGCGACCACGACCCGGAAGACCCAGCACTCCACTAGATGAACCAACGATCTGGTTAGAAACGCGGGGAGTCGATGGATGCAGAGGACAAGCAGCCGCTTAAAGTGGCGCTCTATGGGGTAGGCATATGTTCAGCAGTGAACGTTTTCACGCTGAGAATTATGAAATGTTTTATAATTTGTTAGTTCCAAGCGGAAGTAGTGCTCAAAGCGTCATTCTATTGAAGAGGCCTATGTTCAGATTTGTTTTAGGCCTATGCCACATCATTTATCTTTTGGTGACACTAGTTTCACCTACGGATCAGGCTCCAGCTATGTCATATTCTTACTTAAAAAGGCTTGCAAAGGATAGATAGGTTAAAGACAAACTAAACAGTCTATTGGAAATTAATAATAGAAAGATGTATGTTTTAAAAAATACCTTCACTGTCATAATTCGATTGCAATACGCCAAGCAACTTTCAGTTTACAATACGCCATATTTCCACCCTTAATATCGCCATCAAAAAAGATATAAATCCGTATAATTTAATAATGGCAGATGTAGGGACAAATATAAGCGAGCACTTCTAAAATAGGACCTTTTTAATTTGGCAATTTCATATTTCCTTAATATTTTTACCCAACTATTTTTAATGCAGTCGTACTATTTTATACTCTATGGTAATGGTAATGCGGAAAGTATTTATGCTAAAGAAATGCTTGCATTCTTACCGCGTACTTGTATTATAGAGGTCAGTGATACTTACTATGTATATTTTTGTACCGCCGCATTTTTGAACTTCTGTGGTGTAGTGGTTGAGCATATCGGCACATAAGCTATTGGTATGACTCTCGCGACAGGATGAGGGTACTTAGTAGTGCAAAGACAAAAGCGCAAATACTTGTTCTGTATCTGGCTGTTGTGGGACCATAATGGTCTAGATATAGGGAATCCTAGTTAGGGTCCAGGATCTACGTATATGTGATCGTATATATTTGCAGCTACATGAATGGCGCAGCTATAGAATATATATTAAAAAGAGAGCTAAATAAAGCTTACATAAAAGAAAGAGCTTTCCTTGTCTTTTCCTTCTGAATTTAAATTGACATGTAGAACACCCCCTAAAAACAAAATTAATAAAACAGAAACATTTTCGCGGTTCATTGATTCTAACACGTCAATTTCAATCGCACACACATCGTCACACAACCCACACACATCGTCACACAACCCACACTTTAATACATACTTACATTACATGTGTATTGCGTAAAGACACACGCGACAGATCAATGGAATAGAATTATACAAACAGTCTCGTGCGAATCGCGCATCGCTATTAAGCTACTGCCGCTTAAAGTTAAGGGTTGTCAACTTTCAATTTTTATGCTTAACTTTTTTTAACAATTTCAAATTGGCCTTGTAAGAACTGGTTTTAAAACTTTGTGACGAGTTGCTTTAAAGAATTAGAAATGTTTCCAGCTTATTAACCCTTTTCTTTTGTAGGTTTTACTTTATGGATATTGATTTATTATAACAAAATATTTTACCTAAAATAAAATATCCTTTTCATGTACTTTGGTGATTTTAATGGGTTGGTAACTGGTATTTGGCGCTTATTAACCTTTATGTGAAAGCATTACAAAGAATGCTATTCATTTTTTCAATTTGATGGTATATTTTTATAAAACTTCAAAATCTATAAAATACCTGAAACGACATTTTTTTATATTTTAACTTCTTTCTCATAGTAAACGTGAAGTTACCATCACAATTAAAACAATACCAAATAAATAACGAACTTTTTTAAATCATTGATAGGCTTACTTGAAATAAATAAATAAGTCTATAAAAAGTAATTTTATTGACTTTTAAAAATCTGACGGCTGTGTCACCTGATGGTAACTATGGACGCGGTCGAAGATGGAGCATGCTTGCCTAGAGAGCTAACTAATGTTGCATATTGTACTTATTTTGGACAACCCTATCGAACCCCAACCGATCGATAGAACATTTTATTTCTCCTGTATTATAAATCGGAGGGGAACGTTATGAGTGGAGTCGCGTGCAACCAGTTATGCGTACAGTAGGTGGTATTAATGGTTTCTTACCACCGTTTGGTGTGAACGGAACTTTTCACGGCACGTGGTATTAATGGGGACCTTTGGCAAATTATATTAAAAATTCTATGATTTTTTTATTACTTGTCCAGAGAATTGCTAACAATGCTAATAATGTAATATTGTTGGCAATAGTAATAGGCGATTAAAGTCAGTTAAACTCATTTTTTTAAAAGGATAATATAAAAAACGACTTTAGACTGAATTGAATCGCCTCAACTTTTATACTTGGATGATATTATTGTCACAACAAAAAACAGTTATTTGGATATAAATCTATTGAACCTATGAGAACAATCTGAAAGTCAATCCTTTCAAATAAAAAAAAAGAGTTTTCCAAATCGGTATGAAAATCACAGAGTTCTGGTAACAAACAAAAATAAACTGAACTAGATAACCTGCTTCTTTTTTAAGTCATTTGAAAACTACAACCAATGGATCATTACAAAATGAGTTGGTGGTCTATTGATAATCTATTGCATGGTTGCTCTAAATTAGAGCTCTTTTGGGAGTCCTTACTGCCTGAATTTGAAAATCATTTGTCTGTCTGGAGCACTTTTTTGAGACTAAACTGCAAAACTGATCAATATAGAATTAACTATGGATAATAGTTTAAACCCTGGGGAAGTACATAGGATTCTCTTTACCCCAATTGACTCTTGTCCAAGCGGAATCGTGGTAAACTCTTTCACAATCTGATCCGCAGCTACTGCTCTGCCATTTTTGTTACAGCTTCGCAACCAGAACAATAGATAGTAAACTAGCATACGGATATCTACTACACCCACATAGGGCGCACCAAAACCACGTCCATAGGGTGTTCCGTTAATAAAAGACCCATTGTGCTCCCCCTGTATTATTTCAGAGATAATCTTTTATTATTCGCAGTCACAATTTATGGTGGGACGTAGTTTCATTTGTCATTTGTATGTCTTTGTGTGCTTGTGTGTGAGTGTCGATAGAAATCGATAATCAAGTTAGTGATGTGATTTCGATATCGATTTTCACGCACGATTTGTTGTAAGCAGCGCCGTATGTTTATAACCAGATCTGCTTTTGTTGATGATAAAGATATTTTCATTTGTTATTTTGTGTAATATTATGGGATGTTTTGTTCCATTTTTCTTTCATTCTCAGATGACATTATGATCTAGTGAATGGTGGAATGAAGTGCATTTTTGGCTTAGCAGAATCCTAACTAACCTAACTTTTAAAACTATAATATGTTGTTCACTAGGTGGTAGGACTTTACTGCAAAGTTCGTCTAAGTAGGTACCACCGCTTTGCCAGTTATTTTGCCCCCAAGCAGTAGTGTGCATGCACTAATGTGTTCCAGCTTGAAGGGCGTTATAGCGAGTGAAATTACTGGGCAAATTAGACTTCATGACCTGATCACGCAGTCTAGTAATCTTATTACAGACTGTGTGAAGTCTCAGGATGACGTGCGCAGTGCAGTGTCACGCAAAACTATATTAATGGAGAGTTCCGAGTGATACTGCAATCTGTTATGGGCAGCCATGACGCTTAACATCTGCGAACGACAAGCTCGTCACGTCATCATTTACATAAAAAATGTGGTTAAATGATTTTTTTATAGTTTCCATTTGCACACAAAATCTAATTATAGTTTGAAGCACTGATGCACTGGAATATTCAAATCAATTTCCAGTATGTGTAATGACACTTCATCAAAATGGTGATTAATCTCCGATATGCCAGATTGCCTCATCGCGCTGATGTATCAAAATAGTTCGTACAAAATGCTGATGCTCGTACGAAAAATTACCAAGTTATAAAGTTGAAGCCTTTTTATCGAAAGACTAATTTTCTATTTGCAAATGGATACAGGTTTCCATTTTACTACTTCGCTTTATCGATAACTCATTCTGATAGAATGGTACACGCGAACACATAGGTGTTATAAAATTAAATATTCCAAGGTTTAAGTTGTTTTCGTCTGCCTAAGGGTGAGTTTTTGACCAGTAGTTAACATAACCAATAATTAAAACTACCAAATATTAAGTTAGGATTTGTTGGGGTTTTAACCATTGGTTACCATAACTAAGCATCAAAAAACCCACCCTAAGTGAACATAATAAATATTCTGTTATAGTGTATGCAAGTCTTATTTTTCTGAGCTTCAACTTCCCCCTCCCCTTCCTTCTTAACTGTTTTTCTTAAAGTAATGTAGTAGTTTAGGTAATCCTTTTTTTGGGTTGGGCCTTCAACGGCATAACGTCTTCAAAACTTTTAAATCACGTCACACACAAATTATCAGCCACGATCACTTTGGATGCTTATCATACGGGTTATGGGGAAAAGATGGGATGGTCCTGTTCTTGCACCGGGGTTTAAGTACTTAGTTGAAATAACAGGAAAAATAGGTTAGTTTTGGATATTAACACGTTTACTGCGGCAAGTAAAATCATAACATTTCATTTGGTGCGGCGGCGGGCTAAAATGCGCCCCCAATGATATTTCCGCCAGTGCGTGGCAGGTCTTTCTAGACCCACTGGCACTAGGATAGATTAAATTGCTATAACTTTGTCGAAACATAATGTATACATTTTATTTTATATTGTTAGAATGACCTTGAACCCAACTTCCTTAGGTTTGATTCGCCCCGGGATTTGATAAACAGGAAATGAGAAATAAAGCAGGAAAAGCGGCAGGCCGATATCGACCTGGACCGCACTAGAAAGTATTTTCAGTAGTGATGGGACAGAGAAAAATGAGGGGATATAGAAAATAAAACAGAATTATCGTAAGAGAACTGAAAAATGTTTTTATTTACTTATGCCTGTCTTGGAAACATGTGACGCAAAGGTTTTGGTTGCATTTCCTGCAATATTTTTTTATTTTCTTAACTTTTTTTTTTGCTTGGGTACTATTCAAGGTTTTTCGCAGTCTGTCGTAGCACCCTGCACAATTTCTTCGTTTAGCGCTCATCTCAAGGATATGTTCATTGTCGTTAGGTATTACTTGATTTTCTGAAATGATTTTTTTTTTGCTTAATTCCGTGTGATTTATTGACCATTTATGAGTTTTACCACAGAACTCGCGAAACTGAACAACTTTCCCCAGAGAACATAGGTCGAAATATGAAAAAAAAAATTGGCCCTCCCTTACAAAATTGACAACCAGCTGATTGATTTACTATTACTATCGGAGGTCCAAAATTTGTTTTTATACTTCTACCTATGTTCTTTGGGGAAAATTGTTCAGTTTCATGAGCACATTCACCTCCTTCAGGGTTGATACCCCCTTTCCGTTACACGCTGTATAAGGTCATTTTTAATTAAGTGAAAATATTTTAAGGGTGTGTTCTAATCATTAAACTGAACAACTTTCCCCAACAAACATGGGTCGAAATATGAAAAAATATTTTTATCTACTAAATCAGTCAGCTGGTCGGCAATTTTGTATAGGAGGCCCAATTTTTTTTTCATATTTGACCCATGTTCCTTGGGGAAAGGTGTTCAATTTCATGTGTAGAGCACACCCTTAAAATATTTGCACTTAATTTATAATGACCTTATACAACGTGTAATTTCAAATGCACAAAACCTCTCGTGGGGTAACTCAGCCCATGTAACTGAACAACTTTTGGAATTTGGCAAAAAAAATTGGTTTTTCATACAAAATGAGAAATTAATCGGGCCCATCTGTATGAAAAATCATTTTGTTTTTGCGAATTTCCAAAAATCTTGAACAAAAATTGTTCAGTAACATGGACTGAGTTACCCCACGAGAGGTTTTGCGCATTTGGAATTACATATTGTATAGGTGTTAGGGTAATCACCGTTGTCCTTCAAGGAGGTAACTCAGTATCGCTTATACAACAACTTTCCTTATGGGACCCATGTTGAAAGCTTAAAAAAATATTTTGACTTTCATACAAAAAAATCTGATTCAGATTCAGATAGTTTATTGCACAAATACAATTTTTAATCAGTTAATCGGATTGGTTAGTATGGGAAGCCAACATTTTTTTTTGAGATTACGACATGAGTCCCATAGGGAAAGTTGTTGTATAAACGATACTGAGTTACCTCCTTGAAGGACAACGGTCATAACCCTAACACCCTGTGTATATAGGTATATAATTATGTATATATGGTGTATAATATAGTGGTAACAGGGCCTAATATCTATTTTGTGCAATCAGGTAGACCCCGTAGACCACGTAAAGCGTTATTTTTATGATAAATGCAGCTGACTGACCCGAAATAGGAACTCGCATCATTTGTTAGTGTGTAAGTAAACAGTGCCATAACATACCATAATAGAAGCAGTAGTGCAAAAAACGCCATACATTGCTCGCAGAAAAATAGCGGAGTCAGCACAAAGCTCATGCACGAAGACCATGCGCAGCCACCGTACTGGTAATATGTTCAAAATAATGACAATAGTTACCTGTTGCAGATGTAGAACGTCTGATGATGTTGAAACACGCGAATGTAGGAATCACCTTCAACAATGATCTACATATGCCTACAGTGATGTTACACGTCATTATACTTACTATCAGGGCGTATACTTTTTCCAGTTAATGATTGCATTAATGCCTCTGTAAATTCTTTTTTTGAAACCTTCTTATCATTTTTCATGTTGTATGTGATCCACGCGTTTACTAACGCCATGCCAAACAAATATTCCATACCCACTTTTCTGAACCATTTGAGCCCTCTTTTTAATGTAGAATAGTATGAAGACATTTGGTCGCTGAAGTCAACTCCTTTT
Source organism: Ennomos quercinarius (assembly GCA_910589525.2). Taxonomy (NCBI): domain Eukaryota; kingdom Metazoa; phylum Arthropoda; class Insecta; order Lepidoptera; family Geometridae; genus Ennomos; species Ennomos quercinarius. The sequence continues at coordinate 4,935,832 of OU342513.1, read as the reverse complement.
TTGTTGTTATTATAAGTTAAGACACATGTAGGCTTTTTTATATCTTCATTCGTCTTCTTATTTTTTTTGCCAGTGTTGACAAGCACATCTTTGTCCTCTTTGAGAGTAGATAGCATTAGAAGTTGCCTTTTGTCAACCCATTTAATAACTTTAACGCCATTTTTATTCATAGCTCCTTTGATTTCGCCCTTCTTCAACTTTAGTGACACTATCTCCTTAGGTAGCCCCCTTCGATTTGATCTTAGGGTACCGCAATAACGGGTTTTGTGAGATAGGAGTTCTTCCGCCAATTCAATTGAAGAGTAGAAATTGTCTGCAATTACTACACGACATTTGTTCTCCAGCCCTTGAATGAGTTTCAGTACGGTAACTTTACCATGATTTTGTTCACGGCCATTTTCTCCCTTTCCAGAATAAATTATTGAATTATATGTATACCCTTCTGGTGTGCATAACTTGTAAATTTTAACACCATACTTGTGTGATTTGTTTTTAATGTATTGTTTGAATTTCAGCCTGCCACGCCATGGTATCATTGATTCATCTATAACAACGAATTTACCGGGCGTTAATACTTCTTGGAATCTGCTGTTGAGCATATTAGCCAAATCATGAATTTTCTTCAACTTATTTGTATTGTGGATGGCTGACGAATCATCACAAAAATGCCAGAATTTTAATAATAATAGAAATCTATCCCGAGTCATTACAGATACAATATATTCGTTTCGATATATTGATTTTTTTGACCAATAGTCATTTATATGAGGCACTTTGTTCAGACCCATTGCGAGTAGTACCCCCAGAAACTTTTGCATTTCTATATTATTCGTAGCTTTCCATGATAATAACCGAGATTTTGTTTTTATTTCGTTATTATTTTGCTTTTCTGTGATGTATTTTAACGCATATTTATTAGTTTCTGTAACCATTTTATCTATTATTTCATCAGTTACAAATAAGGAAAAACTACCTGCAGGAGATATATCTTCTATAGGAATATTAAAAGTGCTTTCATTTAAAGTACACGCTTCCAACTCAGGGGTCAAATCTGTGATAGCATCCCATTCATTGACACTATTATCCTGTGCATCTCCCTCTTCCTCTAAAACATCATTATCTATATCCGATACAACTTCACTTGCAGAGTATTCATCACTCTCATCATCGCCTGTGTCACCACTTTCCTCCTCTTCATCTTCCTCCTCAGTATTTTCCGTTTCTTCCTCTCTTTCTGCATCTTCATGTTCCTCTTCAGCATTTTCTGTTTCTTCCTCTCTCTCTGCTTCGTCATTAAGTGTTTCTTTCTGTCTTTTATTTTCTTCAAACTGTTTATTACGTTTTTCGTCATAAAAACCATCATTTTCATTGCTTTCAGTTAACTCTTGCGACATACTGTCTTCAAAAGAATAAGTGAATATAAGTTTTGTCTTGTTTTGACTTGTATAAGTTGGATCTTTCCTTTCTATTTTATTTTTCTTTTCTATCATTTTATTTTTGTTTCTTAGATTTATCAAGTCATGATATTCGCTTTCATCTATTTCGATGCCGTGCATAAGCTTAGAAGCTGATAGATTGTTTAGCGAAGGACTGCATCCTCTTGAGCTATACATACTAAATCTGTCCACTGACGATGAGCGAGGTGAAGACAATCCTTTTGATGTCTGTGGTGTAGGTTTATTTTTAAATTCTGTAATGCAATAAAAAAGGTAAGTGGAATAAAATTAATGTACACTAATATTATAAATGTGAAAGTTTAGATGTATGGATGTTTGCTACTCTTTCACGCAAAAACTACTGAACGGATTTAGATGAAACTTTACAGTAATATAAGTAAAAACGTCTGCTGTTGACAAAAATAAGTTTACTGTGACTACCACATACAACTACAACCACATAAAACCACAACCATACCAACAACAACATATAATCACACCTACAACCACATATAACCACAACCACATTTACACTCGGCTCAGGTGGAACGTGCAGCCGTCGTTCATCGATTTATAAGACGTTATCACGTCAAAAATTATATTGCAAAAACTATTTACTGTAGAACTACTACTAACTATGTACTGTGTGTAGAAGGCTAGTTTTTAACAGTAATAATTTTCATAAAGGATGGTATCACATAAAAAATCTCTACGTCATTATGAGTCTAAGGCTGATATGTTGATATGTGTAGGTAGTAAATAAAACTTACCGCTTGTGCTTCGTTTTGCGTGCACATTTGTTTCCAAATTAGTTTTATTTTTCTTAGTGGGAAAAATTTCTTCACTGCTGTCACTATCACTGTCAATAACTGCAGGGCGAATTAATCTATTTTCCAAAATTTTTATTTTTCTACTTCTACTAAATCTGTCCACTGACGATGAGCGAGGTGAAGACAATCCTTTTGATGTCTGTGGTGTAGGTTTATTTTTAAATTCTGTAATGCAATAAAAAAGGTAAGTGGAATAAAATTAATGTACACTAATATTATAAATGTGAAAGTTTAGATGTATGGATGTTTGCTACTCTTTCACGCAAAAACTACTGAACGGATTTAAATGAAACTGTACAGTAATATAAGTAAAAATTAAATAAAACATGAAATGTGGAAATATGTTGACAGATGCTCGGCAGACTATAGTAAAAGCAAAGAAATCATTTAAATTAAGACATACCGGTTTTAGTTTCATGTGAAAACGAGACTGGTTTGAGAATATTAAATTTTTTTCCACTGGGGCTACTGTAAACGTCCTCTGTTGACAAAAAAAAAAGTTTACTGTGACTACCACATACAACTACAACGACATACAACCACAACCATACCAACAACAACATGTAACCACACCTACAACCACATATAACCACAGCCACATTTACACTCGGCTCAGGTGGAACGTGCGGCCGGCGTTCATCGATTTATAAGAAGTTATCACGTCAAAAATTATATTGCAAAAACTATTTACTGTAGAACTACTACTAACTATTTACTGTGTGTAGAAGGCTAGTTTTTAAGAATAATAATTTTCATAAAGGATGGTATCACATAAAAAATCTCCACGTCATTATGAGTCTAAGGCTGATATGTTGATATGTTTAGGTAGTAAACAAAACTTACCGCTTGTGCTTCGTTTTGCGTGCACATTTGTTTCCAAATTAGTTTTATTTTTCTTGGAAAATATTTCTTCACTGCTGTCACTATCACTGTCAATAACTGCAGGGCGAATTAATCTATTTTCCAAAATTTTTATTTTTCTACTTCTACTAAATCTGTCCACTGACGATGAGCGAGGTGAAGACAATCCTTTTGATGTCTGTGGTGTAGGTTTATTTTTAAATTCTGTAATGCAATAAAAAAGGTAAGTGGAATAAAATTAATGTACACTAATATTATAAATGTGAAAGTTTAGATGTATGGATGTTTGCTACTCTTTCACGCAAAAACTACTGAACGGATTTAAATGAAACTGTACAGTAATATAAGTAAAAATTAAATAAAACATGAAATGTGGAAATATGTTGACAGATGCTCGGCAGACTATAGTAAAAGCAAAGAAATCATTTAAATTAAGACATACCGGTTTTAGTTTCATGTGAAAACGAGACTGGTTTGAGAATATTAAATTTTTTTCCACTGGGGCTACTGTAAACGTCCTCTGTTGACAAAAAAAAAAGTTTACTGTGACTACCACATACAACTACAACGACATACAACCACAACCATACCAACAACAACATGTAACCACACCTACAACCACATATAACCACAGCCACATTTACACTCGGCTCAGGTGGAACGTGCGGCCGGCGTTCATCGATTTATAAGAAGTTATCACGTCAAAAATTATATTGCAAAAACTATTTACTGTAGAACTACTACTAACTATTTACTGTGTGTAGAAGGCTAGTTTTTAAGAATAATAATTTTCATAAAGGATGGTATCACATAAAAAATCTCCACGTCATTATGAGTCTAAGGCTGATATGTTGATATGTTTAGGTAGTAAACAAAACTTACCGCTTGTGCTTCGTTTTGCGTGCACATTTGTTTCCAAATTAGTTTTATTTTTCTTGGAAAATATTTCTTCACTGCTGTCACTATCACTGTCAATAACTGCAGGGCGAATTACTCTATTATTTATTTCTCTTTTATTGCTTGCCATCGTTGATTTTATCGAACGCTACGTCAGATCAGTTAGATAGCACAACACTAAATGGCGGGGCGCGCATTCTGTGCGGTATCGGGTCGCCAGCTGCCTGTTGGGAGGGCGGGCCGAAATAGGCCCACTGCCGCACTCGCGGATGTTTTTTCACCGTCAGTGCGTGGTAGGTCGATAAAAGCCTGCCGTTATGTTTTGATGGGAAGCACCTACAATTTTGACCGCAAGATGAAATATATATTTGTCTCTGTCGAATTTTTACAAACACCTAAGATAATCATTTCGCACAAGCGAGCGGGACATAGTTTTCTTCGTCCGCACCAGCTGAAGTACCGCGGCAGGCCGATATTGGCCTGTTACGCAGTGAACGTGTTAACAGTGTAAGTAATAAAATAGTTAGTTTAGTTTTTATTATTGTAGTAGTTAGCTTGAGTAATAAAGGCAATTTGCCCGTTAAAAAAAAAAAAAAAATTAAACATGAATGGGCTTTGTACCCGCATCCATCCATCCCTACAGCCGGGACTTAAAAATCTCATTTATTTACTATTATTGAATAAATCTTATATAAGTTGGTACTTTAAATCATGTTTTGATAATATTACGCGAAAATAATTATACGGGCTGGCTTAACTTAGGTATATATATTAGGAAAATTGATTGAACCGAATTTATAAAATCTCTATACATTCGAAAAAAGATAGTTCTCGACTCTCGACTTCATCGGCAGAACTACCTACAGTTTCTTTCACATATCTATTTCTACTAGAGCCCACGTCTGGAGCAATCAGGAAAGTTTCCCAAGAGTTACATAGATAGGTATTCCTTCAGAGCAATCGATTACTGCAGCATAGGGAAGTTTTAAAGTAGGTCATCTAGATAGCTCATTTCTTTTTGAAGATAATCTTCAGCTGTCTGTGATATTAGATAACTTTTACCGCACTGTGAAAGGGGTTTGTTGGAATATGAAAATATGTTATCACTTCATAGTTGGTAATTTGGTATCATCATCATCATCAACAGCCTAAAGACTTCCACTGCTGAACATAGGCCTCCCCCAGAGCGCGCCACCTTGAGCGGCTGCTCGCCTCCTGCAACCATCGGCTCCCCGTGGCTTTCACCAGATCGACGGTCCACCGAGTAATTTGGTATAGAGACGTCATAATCACCACGAAGCTCAGCAGCCGCTCAAAGTGGCGCTTTACGGGGAACCCGATGATGGTTGATTGAGACGTCGGCTTGCGATTCGTGGGTCACGGGTGCGATACCAAGCTCAACATTCAAAATGGTGAAGAAGTGCTTGCCGAGCTGGTTAACACCACCTTGTTATTAATCTGTTCCCAAAGTTAAACCTTGTGTTCCTGGTAGCCTCAATAATGAGCGCTAGGGTAGTTCTAAATTAGCGGCAACACTATCCACGTCAGCGCCTACCGTGCCGTGCTATTAGGCGGTATGAGCGTCATCAGCTAGGTGGTCTTCTTGTATTTGATAAAGACCATTTTGTGTTTCGCTAGGACAAACCAGCAAAGCAAACCTTTTCACATCCCTAATCCTAAACTGAGGCTGTCATCCCAAGGTGCTTTTAAGCTACGGTACCTATACATACATACCTTTGATGACTTAGAGTTTCCTGACTGAAGAAACTGCTTGAACAGTTTTCATCAACTGTTTAAAAAACCAACGTTCAAAAGAAGAGTTTCTACGGCTTCGGCGTATAGGGCGGCCCCCACTAGGTGGACCGACGACTTCAACCGCGGGAGCTGATGGATGCAGGAGGCAGCTTCTCAAAGTAACCCTCTCTGGGGGAGGCCTATGTTCAGCAGTGGACGTCTTCAGACTTTTGATATTGAACAAAAGAAGAAGCAGTATAAACACTTTTATTTCTGACTGTATCAAACGCACTTCCATAACCAACTTGGATTACAACCTTCGTAATTGATTTCGCAATCACACCATTGCTCGCGATATTCATAATGCGGTGTGATTCAATTTGTGTTTCTTAATGTTTTTATTGGTTCACCCGATTAACGCATAATGGATCATTCGTTACGGTGTAGGATTTGCGGTAGTTAAAGGGGCCAGCGTCAACAAAGGCTAACTATGGTTTAAATGCATAAGCATATCGAAGTAAATAATACATGGTACATGGTAGTATGGTACTAGGTGGTAAGACTTTTCTGCAAAGTTCGTCTAGTTATTCTGCCGCCAAGCAGTAGTGTGCAAGCACTACTGTTTTCCGGTTTGAAGGGCATTTTAGCTAGTGAAATTACTGGGCAAATGAGACTTAAGAACTGATCTCACAGTCTAGAAATCTTTTTTAGACTGTGTGATGTCTTAGGATGACGTGCGCAGTGCGCAGTGTCACGCGAAACTTTAATTTAGATTTCCAAATAACACTGCAATCTGTAATGAGCGGCCATGGAGCTTAACACCAGGCGAAAGACTAGATCGTCGCGTCATTCGCTTACATAAAAAAAAGTAAATAACACACGTACGAAACACCTTTTCATTTTTCTATGTTTTTTCCACTACGAGTATTTCCATCAAACAGTCTACTAAGTAATTGCGGTCAGTCAACTATTTGCTACACCGCACAAGTGTAGCAGTCCATTTGTCCTGAAACTTCAGTCTTCATGGATCATAAACCTATATAGACAGCAAGTATACACTTTAAACATCATCAGTACATCCATCAAAAACGTAAAATCATAAATGGTTTAAATATTTAAGAAACTGTTAATACTCTACAATAAAAACGGAAGACACGTGTAGAGTCAATTTGTCCTGAAAGTGTCTTCAAGTAGGAACCTATATACCGCAGCAAGACTTGAAATATCATCAGTACATTCATCAAAAACTTCCACCACAAACATGAAATCATAAACTTAAATGTCAAAAAAAGGAAAATACCTACTCTACAGTAATAATGGAAGACACGTGTAGAGTTCATTTGTCCTGTAACTTTTCTATCCCGCAGCAAATATATGATTTATAATATCATCAGTACATCCATCAAAAGCTGCCACCACAAACGTGAAATCACAAATGTTGTAAAACAAATTTCGTGTCGAACAAGTTTGGCTGGCAACACCGAAGACAGCGCAGTCAGGCAAGAAAGTAATCAGTACTTGTACAGGATTTACTGAAGTTGGTTTCCACTTTTGTTTGGGCAATTTTTTAGGGGAATATTTTGTAATGTTTGCTGCGAAGATGTTTTTTAAAATTTATACAGAATTCTTTTTTTAAATGTTATTTAGATTTTTTTATGTTTGAGCCTTTGTGCAGAGAAGGTAGCGGAACGCTACGCCTGGATTAGGGATTGGCTCTCAAGCCTCAAGGCTCTCGAGTGAGGGTGCCGGAACAGCATTAAGTGCTTGGCGATACATCTTATCTTGAAGGTAGTAAGATTCAAACGAGTTTTAGAAAATGCCTTACTATGCTATTTTGTGTGGGTTCCAGTCCAGTAGCTGCTAAAAACGCCAAAAACGCCAAGAAACGCCTACGAAATTTTGCCACTTTTTACCCAGACAAGGCCATATCACATATGATCGTACCAGTCAATGTGAACGAAAAAAACGAAAAAACCGATAATTTTGTTCAAGTGGAACCCGTAATTTATCACAATGTTTTAGGCCTTATTGAACTTTCCTAATAAGGCTAATGTCATGTAGCAAGAGCTAAAAATGCTCGCAGAAAATCGAGAAGAAGGGAAGAAACTCCACAGACAAGAGTTTAGCTCTTAAATGAAAGAAGTACTTTCCATTTTAACCAATTTTACTATGTAGACGTTTCTGGAAAACTTCGACTAGGTAGGTACCACTACTTTGCTAAATATTCTGCCGCAAAGCAGTAGTGTGCAAGCACTACAGTATTCTGATTTGATATTCCACTGTAGGTAGTGAAATAACTGGGCAAATGAGTATCGTAATTTTATCACAGTCTATAGTAGTTTTATTACTTGACTGTGCTGATGTCTCAGGATGACATGCGTAGTGCATTATCACGCAGAGCTTTATTGAGCGATATTGCAGTGCATCGGGTATGTTTGCAGAAGCTCGCGTGGATGACTTTTACGCCATCATGCGTAAGCGTATAGCTTTCCTGATGCTGCGAATTCGAGGAAGTACCAACAGCCTCCTGGTCGCTGTTGCTGAGAGGGTGGATGGCCCGATTCTAAAGCATTGGACTGGGATGCTTGTGTTCCCGACGCAGCGACATGCTAAGTAATTTTTTTGAGTGTATAAAAAAAATGTAATATAATATGTGATTTCTTTGACATTTTATGGTATTGATAATTATGATTCTACTAATATAGCTGTAAGTCTTAGTGTTACTAACAAATTGGATTGTATTATCTGGAATAAAATGAAATTATTATTATTATTATTTATAATTTTGACATCCGAGTCGGTTTGCAATTGTTATAGGCGGCCGTGGTGCTTAACACCTGGCAAACGACTAGCTCATGCGACATTCGTTTACATAAACGACTTAACATCTGGTGAAAATGGTGCTCGTTGTCGCTACCCCACAATCCCCAAACTACACTATTCATCAAAATACTATCAGTTACTATAAATTATAAATACTAGCCTAAAAATGTATTGTAGATTAGAACCACAGATTAGAACATAATATAGTGGGCGAAAAACAAAAGGCAATTATGATAATGTAATGTAAAACATTGTAAAGCTTACCTCCCACGTGACTTAAAGCTGGTCGCACACTTAGCGACTAAAGTGTTCGAACTTCGCTGATTCATAAGCGTAAGATGCTAGCTCTTACCGGTGACGCAGTGTAAGTAAATACTAATAAAATGGTATTTTCTTATAAATGACACCTTTCTTTTACTTTGCCACTTAATACTTCCTAGAATTTTGTTCGAAACTATAGCTACTTACTTGTGAAAGTTTTTTAACAAAATTTTTTGGTAGCTGTTTTGTTTTGTGCTTTAAGAGCTGTTTGATTTTCAAGAATTAAATAATTATTCCGTGTACCGACGGACTGAAAATCTGATTGAAACCGCGGGTAGCCGATGGATTCAGGAGGCAAGCTGCCGCTCAAAGTGGCACTCTGTGGAAGAGCCTATGTTCAGTAGACGACGACATCCAGCTGATGATGACGACCTCTTCCATTTAACGTATAATATCGTTATTATCCATATACGTGGAAATAGTTCGATAACATACAGGAAATAACCTTTCAAGGTTTTATATAAATAAAAGATTCCCTAGTGTCCTGTATTCCAAATTGGCTATTCCAACATCTGAAGGCTGAAAGAAACCTTTGGGAATTTTATTTCCTATCAACTTTTATTTGATTAACCTTGAAATAATCTACTTAAGTTCTGTCTTTGATGTGTGCTGAGGTGTCGATTACAGCTGAATAAAGTGGATGAGGATTAAAATGTTGGAGAATACAAACGTTTAAAAAAAATCTTATATCAGAAATGTATCGTTGGACCCTTTATATCAATAAAATATTATTTGATTTGGCCATATTTCACCTGATATTAAGTGCCGTGTGGTCCGTGTGGTGTAAGAATAAGACCACCCCTATCTCTTCGGGTAGGTCCCAACGGATCCCACCAAAGGATCCCATCTCCCGTGGATGCCGTAATGCCGGCTACGGGAATGGAGCAGCTTTCACCTTGGTACATTAAAATCTTCTGCGATCATCAAGCCGCCTGCCAAGCGTGGTGATTATGGCAAACGTCCAAAGTGGCGTTATGGGACAGGCCTATGCTCAGCAGGGGATGTTTTCTGGTAATTGATAATTATGTGACGGGCACTTGGAATCGCCCTTCCACCATTAAATTGTTTCATCACGAGATTTTTGTATTCGTCACCAACTAAGCTATTCATCCTCTTTGCTTTTTCCCATTTGTTATTGGGGTCGGCTCCCAATCTAACCTGTAGCGGCGAGCTACCAGAATTACACGAGCGACTGCCATCTGACCTAGCAATCCATAAGGAACCAGTAACAGGGATGGTTAGATCAGGCGTCTGACTACCCATAATGATTGCCATAGATGTTCTTATGACAACCGGGACCGATAGCTTCGTGCTCTTGGAGGCACGGAGCGATGACATCGAAAACTTCACATAACTTACTAGATAAGTGTAAGTAAGATTGCGAAGCGCACATGCTGCCGCTCGGCTACCCACTAAGCTATTGTTGCTCAAAATTTTCAATGATTTTCGACTACACTTCCAATAAAATATAAAATGGCCACCTGATTTCTATATTTTACAATACTAGTTATACGAGTTGGGCCTAAATAACTAGAACCTGACTGAAAACTGAAACTGGCGCCACACATGCCAGCCAACAATGACTTCTAATGCTGTTAAAAAGTCACATAAAGTAATTTGAACAGACAGTAATACGAGCAACATAACAATTGCCCAGGCGGTCGCCAGTAGAACTGAGTTCTCCGAACATTTAGCATCAAGTTTCCCACTGGCTTCCTACACTGTGGTCTTACCGGAGCTCGGGAGCCATATTTCATAATTTTATCGCTAATGTAAGCCGAACATGTTTGACTGTGTGTTTGTACCTGCTTCCGTGTATTGTGGCCGTGTAGGGTGGGTATGTGGTCTGTTTTCCGTGGATAGGGATGGGATTGCTGAGATTTTGAAGTAGGGTTGAGGTACTTCAGCTCAGTGGTAACAACATACTTGGTGTATTGTGGGTACCTCATCATCGTCAGCATTAAAATGACCACTGCTGAACATAGGCCTTCCCCATAGAGCGCTACTTTAAGCAGCTGCTTGCCTCTAGCATCCAACAACTCCCTGAGGTTTATACCAGGTCATTGATCCACCTAGTGGGACGCTGGCCTACGGTGGGTCTTTCGGTGCATGGGCTTATGGGTGCCATCTAGAAATAGCAGACTGATGGCGATCATTCAATCTACCAATATTGATAAATGGCGATGGTTGGTGTCATAAAAATAACCAAACCTTCAGCAAGACTCTGTAAAACTGCGCTGACTTCATTGAAGACCTAATAAAGTGAATGAATCGTTACAGTACAATCTGTACTGTAACGATTCACTATAGGTCTTTATTTGACGCTAAGAGGTGGTGGTAACTGGTAAGGCCCTGCACTGACGTTCTAGTCCTACTTGGGATGTTTTGTACCTTCCTGCCTGCCAGCTTAACCAGTCGAACGCTACCGTTTTGCATAACAATTGATTACACACCACGGCTGCTTAGTTTGGACAAAACCCTATTCCTGAACATTTTCGCAGTCACTGTGCATGTAAACATAGCTCAGTTGGGAGAGCATCTAATCCGGTGAATTGAAGATGCGGGTTCAAATGTAGCTAGTTTCTAAAATTATTTTTCAAAAAAAGCTATACAGGCTTCCGTCTGATATATGTCTTGTATTAATTACCCCAAAACCTCCCTAAAATCTTCTTCTACATAAATCCCGAATGATTGTAACTGATGGTAACCATACCCATTCCACCCGAGCGGGTGCTCACTAGGCCTTCGTTTGTTGTGTACACGCGAACGGGCGTACGGAGTACGAGTCTGCACTGTAGTCTTGGTGCCCCCTTTGATGGTTGCTCCGAGATACTTGCTTTCGCAGTTTAGGCACAGAAGACTTAATGGTACAGGTAGCTTAGGAGCTGACTGGGATGGGCAACTATCGAGTATTGCTAGTTTGGCAGATGTGTCGTCTGGCTGATGAAGAACGAACTGCATAGAACTGCTCTTCTTACATACATCAGCTAGGTAAATAACACTAGCGTAGCCATAGAATCTAAGCATAGAATAAGCAATGTATAGCATAGTACTCGTTTGCGTTACCTTCTGGTATTTCACACATAAATCCACTGCTCTGCAAAAGGTTAACGGCAAAGGTGTGTGTGATTTATATGGCGAGAATAATACCGCGTTTTAGGTGTTTCTTTATATTTGTATATTAGTAGATACTTTTGATATATTATTTTTACGTTTTAAAGGTTTTTTGTAACGGATAAAGACGATAACAATAACTGTCGTTTTCACATGCTGGCACCTAAAACGTCGTGAGTGAGACTGATTAGTGATTACTTACTTATGGTAGTATCCTGACATCTGACAGCATCACCTAATTTACTTACAATAAAATATTGACTGTGTGTTGAATATTACGAATGCACTAATAATTTCACTGTGGAGATTTAAACGGGTTAGGTTATATTTAAAGACTCCATTCTTGCTATTTTGATCAGCACTGGCAACACTAACTACTAAAAACTACTTTAAAAGACGAATCTTCGAATAAAAATATCGCCAACTACATAATTAGGTAATCTTTAACCGCCAACTCATACATTTTCTCATAAACATGATTATGAAAGTGAAATACGAAATGTTTTCTAAACAATGGGTAGGCAAATGTGGGTGGCCCATATCGCATACTCAATACATAATCTGATTACTCATTAATTGCGAAATATAATTCTTATGAGTTGTGTTGGGAAAAAATATCGATGTTAGTTGATGAAAGATGTCATGTCTTCTAGTATTTTCTGCGTAGCTTCTATGATAGCACGCCGTATGCATAAATAAAATAGTGGCATTTTCTAAATAGAAAAGTGAAATAAATAATTGGGTACATTTGGACGGTATTACTATTAAAAAAAGGAGAAAATAAACAAAAGGGAGTTTATTTCTTGTGCTCTTTTTTGTGGTAGTTTTTTTTATAGAAAATGAAAATAATTCAAGCTTATGATTTTCATTGAAATATCGCACGACGGAAAATAATATCGATAAAAATAGTCGATACAAAATCTTATTTAGTATCCCTAAACACAAATCCCGTGTTTTGACTTCCATTATTCGAAATAATATGTATAATATAATATTACTCCTGGGGACATTCGTAGTGTATTGATTGTTCTATTCTTTATTGTAGTAGACAAATATTGGCACTATTACGATCAAGTAATAGGTTTTATGACTTGTTTTTATTTCTTGTATGATAATGTGGCTTAAATATCTGTCTCTTTTTTTAATGTGATTGAATGACGTGACGAGCTAGTCGTTCACCTGATGTTAAGCAACATGGCTGCCCATAACAGTTGCAGTATCACTCGGATCTTTAAAACAATAAAGTTTCGCGTAACCCTGCACTGCGCACGTCATCCTGAGACATCACACAGTCTAGTAATCAGATTACAAGACTGAATGATCAGATCATAAAGTCTCATTTGCCCAGTAATCCTGTATATACTTTTTTTATTTGCCAGCCCAAATTACTGCCCGTCAACGTTGATTAAATACCTAGTGTTGGCGCCTGGCGTTAGATTTTAAAGCTCATTGGAAGAAAAAATCAGGATCTCTGGCTTTTCATTGAATTTTTGCATCAACTCGATGTTGATAACGCTTAGTATCGCTGTATAGTAGTATAAATTGTGCAGCAACACTTGCAGCAGCTATTAAACCTCAACTTATATAAATACATAAATAAATAATCGAGTGTCACTCGCGATAGACAAGCTTTCAAAACACTGAGCATCCCGAGACCGGGTGTTTATTAATTAAAATATATTGTAAACCCGTAAATTCATGACTTGAAAATACAGCTTCAATATTTTGACGTATTTCACATGCCATAACGGCACAACCCTAAAGCGTCTCGTGTGTTTGCTGATAGGGTTGCCAATTAATGAAATACCTGTGATCACTCAATTGATAGATCATAATGTTTGCTGAATAATTCGAGTGTATTTAGTTAGACGTTAGTTTATGTCATAGTTAAATGGTCACGGTAGAAATATGGGCTGTTCTGGAGTTGGTATTGATTAAAGCGCTTTGATGTTAGGAGTTATGTTGACAGCATATTCTCGCCATGTTATGCCGATAAAAATTGGATAGTTTTCAACAGAAAGTTAACTCTTAATCCTGTCGCAAGAGATATTAAATTTTATTCAAGGCTATTAGTTTTTATATCCGATATCTCGTAGAATCGGGCTCTTAGCTGAAGACATAATATTTATGCTATTATAAAAGTAGTGCTGCATTCGCGAAAGAGTCAGGTCTTGAATATAGCACTTATACTAGGCAGTCAGGCAACGAGTTAATCACTGAAAATTAAATGTTCGTACCTACTTGTAATCGCACTAAAGAAATTTATTGAAAAAAGAATATAAGCTGCTCATAAAGACGAAGAAATAACAAATAAAACAAAAGATGTTATATAATTTTATTTGTAAATTCTTAAAAAAATAGTTTAAACTAAACTATTAATGTAATAACATCTTAATTTTTCCAATCATCGTCAACCCTGGCTATAAAACGTAAGAGTACCCCAGGGTTGTCAACTTCGACAATTTGGTAGCACAACTTCGCCAGTGTCCGTCGCATAAACGCATAACGTATTTACAGCGACGAAATATTAATCTGGCCGTAACGAACCGCCGATAGTTTGGTATGAAGGCATAGATAGAGTATTGTACAGAAGCGACAAATTTAAATACTAATTAGTGTCTGACAGCAAAATGCCTATTATTTATATAGTAAGTTAACAGAGCCCCAAGAACAACAATACCAGCGCAGCAGCAAGAACTCACATAAGTCGTGTACTACTTCGACTGCTACTGTAATATTAATGTTGCAAAGACTGAAGGGGGGGGGGGGGGGTCTCATTCTATTCGCAAATTTTAATTATCACCTTTCTTCTTTTCAGGTAAATCATCAATGAATCTGTTTACGTTTCGAGAATTCGCAAAAATTACCAACAATGTAAGTTTAAAAATTTCTTTGAAGGTCTTTCCACCGCGAAGCTTAACTGAAGACATTACCCTCAATTAACTGAACAATAAGCGTGATTAATTCCCATTCATCTTAATTACTGGCTTCCTTAATGTTCTAAGCAAAAGGTCACGCTCAAGGTCATAAGTTCGAGCCGACGAATTGCTGTGAAACTTAATTTGGAGATTTATATAGCCGGGTCGAATTCCGGGAATAGGTGATTCTAAAAGGAGTCCTGTGATGATAGAAATGATGGTCGTTCAACGTCAAATTGCTGGGTATTCATTTTGTGTGAACTTGACAGCTTTGCGAAAATCACGATTGAAACCAGTGTAGGTAAGGTAATAAAATTTAATTCCTACTAATATTAAAATTGAAACGCTATCTGTTACTACTCCGGTGACGCTGTAAAGGGCGATACAAACCAACAACAAAGGTCCGTTAAAAAAACCGTTCTATATGCACTACAGTAGCAACACAAGACAACCATAACATACTTACCAATTTTTAAGAAAATTAAGGGTTGTTTAGGAAAATGCGTAAATCGTGGATGAAACGGCGGGTTTTTCTAGTTGCGAATAAAAAAAGCATTGCTGTACCTACTAAAACTGTATTTATGATTTAAAGCTGTATCGCCTGCTTAGCGTAATCAACAGATTAATTTTAATGTAAGTAAAGAGAGAAAACGATCACGAATGGGTATTGAATCCGCATCCATCAGTTTCCACAGCCTCGATATTCTTTCCTTTACATTCATCATCATCAGCCTGAAGACGTTTACTGCTGAATATAGGCCTTGCCCATAGAGCGCCACATTGATCGGCTGCTTGCCTCCTGCATCCATCCGCTCCCCGCGGTTTTAACCAGGCCACACATTGAAATGAATCTATTGAAACGGCACTTTCCCGTCCGGTCACCGTTCGTTCCTACCTCGACCAGAAACATCTAAACAAGATTATAGCAAAAGGAAACGGTAGCACCTAAAGTATCAAATTTACTAAGGTCGTGTTTCAGTGGTGAGTTGTCACTTGCCCAATTTACTTGCGCAGGTGGCTGGCGACCCTCAGCCGTATATTAGCGGTTTAATGGTAGGTGGTGAGTGAATTTTTTATCAGTGTGTCTGATAATAAAAGTGAAATTGGTGGCTGGTATCGGAAATGTATTGTTAAATCAATATAATAAGTAGAGGTATCAATTACTTGTAAGAATATACTTGTGTATCAAACGTCTCATCAAATCCCATACTTTCAATTTTTTTTGCGCTATATACAGCTTTATGTAGACTCGAGGTTGAATCATAGCATTCAAGATTTGAAAGCAATTACTACTTACATTTTGAAAATTGGTAATCTAGCTCCGATGTACAATGATGTGTATGTAGTTACAATTCTATGAACACTGTAGTATCTGCTAGTTTTCTATTTGAAAATTTACGAACAAAACGATATTAATACGTTCGACTACAAAAGTTGCAAATATCATTTGGTATAACTTGGCTGTTTGGTTGTGTAGTTGCGGTTGTCACAATTTTTACCATTCCAGAATAGGTAACTTCGCTGCAATGCTTGCAACATGTAATATCTGTTTTTTAATCTTTGCCTTTTTCTAAATACACTAGCACTAACAGAAGTCTTCTTTGCTAAAGTTTATTTACGATATGGCCTTATAATGTTTCTATTTATATTGTTCTTGTCGTTCCGGTAAGTTTTAGGTTTTTAGAAAGTTTTAAAACATCTTTAAAACTGTTTAAATATTTCACAGTTCTGTAAAACTTATTTGCGAATTGATAGAGTTAAACGAATGCAATAGGTAGCACGATTAGCTGTATAAAATTGCATTCAGGAGTCGCTTTATGCTTAAAACTGTATACTCAGTCTGTAATAAAGGCTACAAGCGCTAATACTGCAAATTAAAAGTACAAGAGGTACAGGGGGTCTAGCAAAGCTCCCTGCTCCATCAGCGTTAACGCCAAACGATAACTCTGAAATGTATGGGAATGACATTACCTGTGGAAAAGCGCTTTTCCGCATGGAAAGGGATCTTTGCTAGACCTCCAGATCAGAGCAATGTCTTGAAGTTTAGTACAAGCGTTAATAGGCCCTTATATGTTTGGCACGATATTCGATTCGAGTTAATCGGGGTGCGAGCGTCTACTATTTTCCTTGCACTGTGAGACGCCCCAAATTATATTTTTTATAAATCACCATACAGCTGCATTGGTGTTTTAAAAGCTGTATCGATACCGTATAAGCAAATCATAGCTACCGTCTGTACCTAACATTTTAGTCCAAAACAAACTGACTACGTAATACGTAAAATAAATACACATTATCCAATCAAAACTCAATTAACCTGAAATAATAAGTCGTCGGAATACCGAAAGTTATCAAAAACACGAAAGTAAAGTGAAAACATAGTAACTTTGTCCATAACTTAGTACAAAATACGAAGCAACAATTCATAACTCTGTAACTTAAGTAGCAACAGTAATTCCTAAGCAAACACCTATTTGAATGTTGCACAGAGAATTCGCGTTACTGGATGTGACTGGAGTTTGTTTACTGTTAATTTATATAAAATAGTACCTAAGTACTGACAACCGATGGTAAGAAAGGTTCTCGATTGGCGACCACGAACCGGAAGACGCAGCGGAGACCGGCCCTCACTCGGTGGACCGACGACCTGGTGAAAGCCGCGGGGAGCCGATGGATGCAGGAGGCGAGCAGCCGCTCAAGGTGGCGTGCTCTGGGGGAGGCCTATGTCAATTCTAAAGCTATATCGGTCACTAGTTCTCCAGCGGATCTCCTCATTCCGGTGCTTATCTCGCAGGGAAACACCGAGCATAGCTCTCTCCATATCTCGCTGCGTGACTTTGAGCTTACTAATGAGGCCAACAGTAAGAGACCATGTCTTAGTTCCATAAGTCATCACTGGCAACACACACTGATTGAAAACGTTCGTTTTCAGGCTCTTCTGAAATGGGTGACCGTTAAAAAAGGTGGTATTACAACTAATATTATTTATTCTGTGTTATGACTGAGCGCTACCGTGCTTCGGAGGGCACGTTAAACAATTGACCCTGTCTGTTGGCGTAAAACACATTAGAAGGAAGTACACACTTTAAATTCAACTTTTTGGGTTTTTAGATTCATTTTAAAAAGACTTGCAAGTAGCTTCAGATATCCACGAAGTTGTTATTGTTATTTAAGTTCAAAGTTAACACAGCAACTTATTTTGACACTTCCAGCGGATTTAACTCCCTCCAAGTTATCACTAAGTTACGGCCGTAGTTGTTTTGCTTCGTCAAGCCAATCTAAGTTGCGTTGACAACAATTATAAGTTACGCCATCCATTTTGTCGTAGCGCTTATATGGCACTTGCTCTGCTTAGATCTGACTTAGCTTTGTTCCTTTTTATTTATAAAAATGTGTTTTTTCCGAACTAAACTAATAGCTAGTTAATTAATAGTTAGTTACATAACTAGTGGCTAAATTTATTAATGCCCGTCTGCACAAACATTCTTAAGTTCAGACTTATCTGCATCAGACGTATCCAAATGCGTTGCATGCGTCCATAGAAGGAATAAGTGAGAACTTAGAAGCTGTTAAACTTTAATGCAGACGTTTTAAGTCTCCTGCTAATTCTGCCCTCATAGTGTAACGCACGTAGTGTACGCAGTAGCTAATGTTTTTGCAAAATTGAGTTTGATACATATTCGGAATCGCAAAAAAAAAACTATGTTCTGTTCTTTCTCACGTATCAAAATTCCACCTGGAACCCAAAAACTCAGGCAGTAAGAATGCAGCAACTCGGCTACTCTCGACTACACGCAACTTTTGTTTTCGTGTTTTTCTCGAAAACATGTTTTACCTACTTACTGCATTTTTCATAAGGGCGGCAGAATTATAATATGATTATAATATGTATTTATGTGTTACTAGCTTACCCGACATTCCTTTGCACAGGTTAAATAGCTTAATTATTTGGCAGGCATTCGGATTTTGGACACGCGGGCTCTGTCCTTAAAAGTCTAACAACCAAATCGTAAAGAAGCGAGCTCTTCGATTTCAACACTCAATTTAATTGCATTCTATTTTCAAATGTCTGTAAAACAAAACGGTAAAACAATTTTCATTGCACTGTGGTCTAAAATACATTTGCAAGCAGCAACAAACTAGAGCAGTACAAAGAGTTTGCGCAAAGTTCAAACTGCACAGTGGTACTAACGTGTAACGATACTGCTCAAGTTAAAAACTAAAGAAATCGCGTCCTTTCTATTGTCACGCAAGAAAATTTGAATTTGCCGCCCTAGTGAAACGTTCCACCTTAATATTTAGTTTTAGGTTTTTAAGTAATTGTACGTTCCTTTTGTATAGTTATGAAATAAAATAAAAAGTATTCCCTTCTAAGTATTAAATCAAAATTGCCCATTTACCATTTTTTAAATTGCAAACTTTACTCCTCAAAATATGTATGTCGGCATGACATACCTCAAGAAAAACAAAAAAGTTGCGTATTTACGGTTACGTATAAAAAGGAGAAACGAATTGCCCAGTAAACGTTTTCCGAGTGCGTCATAAAAATATCTTAACGTAATTTTAAACGAGCGAAGTGTACTCGCACTTGACGGGTTTTTGTTTCTTTTATTTTCAACTCAGCAGTTTCTTACAATCCAGTAGATGAGACTGTAAAAAATAAATTAAAGTACCGCTTGTAAAATATTTACGATCCCATTTTCATAATAAGAACGTCTACAAGTTTTTGTTTATAAAAAAGTTTTATGCAAACAATTCTTTATTTTATATCCCCACCAAGGCTTACACGAGAAATATTTTTCAAAGAATAGAAGCAACCAGCAACATTCTTCACCTTGACAAATAGAACGATACAATTTGAAAATAGAACAGCAGCTTACCTTGCAAGTCTTGGTGCGAAATCCCATCTCAGCGGAGGACACGTCGCGAAACTTTGTGAACTGAGACAGAAAATGTAAACGCATGGGTCCGATAGAGACGGCAGATGTCCGGAATAGAATAAGTTCGAAAATTTACGGGTCAGTTTTTTGGTCCACTAGTTGCACCACCGGGCGTGTAAAATTCATGCAATTTAAAAGTTTAGAATTAAGGACTGGTTTTGTACGCTCGTGTGATTAATGTTACCTTTATATAAGGGAGGGGGTGAAAGGGGGTGTCGAAACTTCTGCTATTACTCTCAATGGGTGTTTAAATTTCTCAATAAAAGTTCGGCGTTTGGTCTCACATTGTGTGTTTGATATTTTGACAGAGCCTTTGAGAAGGAAAAGTTTTGGTATTTCAGGATGGGAACCGCTTAATAAACGTCTTGAGTGAGTGCCTCGCTTTGGGTGCAGTGTTTTGTGTGTGGAAGTTTGAGAAACTCTTGCTACCCTCATTTTCGCCGTTTTTGTTGGGTTGTCTACGAATGAAAATAGTAACTTTGGAGACCGATTTGTTTTGAAATGAGTAGTACGTCAAATCACTACAATGTCAGTCCCAAAAGAGCACCGAAAAAAAACATCGGTGCTCTTCGAATCCATTCCCAAATGAGCACCTACGTTTTGGTTATGGTGATGGGGTATGTGTACTTGGCACAGAATAAATAATAGTGTAAGACTTTGGTAATATAAAGTACCAGGGTAGCATTAATTAAGAAGAGGTTTATTCAGGCGCCAATGATAGTTGCGAGTTTAGGAGTTTGGAGATTTATTTGAAGCTTTTAACTTTATTTGTTTTCTGTTATGACTAAAAGTATTTTACAAGCTTAAGACACCCAATAAGGTCATTAACTTGAACGGCTGAAGAGCCACTCAGTGCCAGTTAATACAAATATTATTATCGACAGAATTAAGGTGGTTTTGTATAGTAATACCGGAACATGGCCGCGAAAGGGCCGGCCCCGTTATCTGGGGTCAATAATACCGTTAGTACCGGCACCGGTATCTGTGAACATTGGATATAAACAAAATATAGGTATCTTACACATGTAAGTTTACTACGAATACAATTATTATTCATGTCGTTCTAAACTTTGGACACGACAAAGGAAAGTGAACTCTGGTGGGCTTAGGAGACAGTTCATTTTTGAAAGGTGTGTCCGCTCCGTGAATATTGGATATAAGCAATTATATTGGTATCTTACACTACACATGCACGAAACTTCACGAGGAAAAGTGAGCTCTGTTATGATTAGGAGACAGTTCATTTTTGAAAGGTCTATCCGCATATCAACGTAATTTTGGCGCTTGCAGTAAGGCGGCGGATAATGATGCAGTGTATCTAGTGCCAGAGAAAAATAATCTCTACTGCACACTGTCCAAGGTTTAGTTCTCTGTGTTTCCAATGTAGGCTACTTATTACTTTTCTATCATTTGAATGTTGCATCAATCAATTTATTGCCAAGTTCATATTATAAGAAGCATTAGATTCGTTCCGCGGCTTCCCCGTAATTATGCCGTGTTTCCGCGAGAAATCGAATTTTCCGGGATAAAAAATATTCTATGTTGGTCTCGGTCATGTAAGTAATTTGTGTGCAAAGTTTCATTTAAATTAGTTAAGCCGTTACGGCGTGAAAGGTGTACAAAGAAACAAACAAATCAAGAGTGAATAGGTACCTTCGACCGAATTAAAAAGGGAGCCATTCATCAAATAATTTGGAAATACTTTTTGCTTGAATCGATATACTTTCAGATTCTTCCCACGGAAATTTCATCAAAATGGGTTCAGTAGTTTACTTTTTAAATTATAGTAACTGGAAAAATTCATCATCCAAGTATTTTTCTGTATGTAATTAAGGCAATTCCAGTCGGTTTGACCTCTTTTTAAGAGGATATTATATTTACTAGACTATATACATCCTCTCCATTCTGGATCTTATTAAGCAGATAAAAGCGTCCTAAGCGAGATAAGATCCGGAATGAGGAGATCCGCAGAAGAGCTAGTGACCGATATAGCTCTTAGAATTAGCAAGTGGAATGCCAATGGGCAGGCCACATCGCTCACTGACAACTGATGGGGACGAAAGTTTCTCGAGTGGCGACCACGAACCGGAAGACGCAGCGTAGGCCGGCCCCCCACTAGAAGGTGGACCGAGGCCTGGTCAGTACCGCGGGGAGTCGATGGATGCAGGAGATAAGCAGCCGCTCAAAGTGGGGAGGCTTATGTTCAGCAGTGGACGTCTTCAGACAACAGCCTCAACAGATGATGATGATGATGAGACAAGCGTCCTACACTTTCGTTCACATCGTCGCTTCCAAGTGAGATTGTGGTCATTATTAAAAAAGAACTAACGTATCACTTAAATTGGTAGAACATAGGAGTGTCAGCACAAGAACGAACAGCATATACCAAGTTGTAAGTGTGTAACTGTAAACGATTGCAATACATAAAAGTATAAAATAATAAAATAGTACTAACCTACTGTAAAGTAGCTCCGTCTGCTTTTATGTCTAGAACAAAGATACCTCCATTTATCTGCCTGCCAGGGAATGCTACGAAAGTAATGGTTCCACAGGCGCAGTATAAACAGTATGAGCAACTCGTAAAGTGATGAATAATTCACAGTTGTCTGCTTGACAAGCGCCCTCGTAAGTAATATAAGTTGGATTATCATAACTATACGGATACTGCACAAAGTTTGTTTCGTTTTTTTGGTACTATGGGCGTTGCGTCATTAGTAGGTATTTCTTGAGTACGTAACTGATTATAATATAAGTAGTTAAAGAAATATGACTTATAGTACTGAGACGTGGTCTCTTGACTATGCTTGAGCTATGGAGAGAGCTATGCTCGGAGTTTCCATGCGAGATAAGATCTGAAATGAGGAGATCCGCAAGAGAACTAAAGTCACCGATATAGCTTTTACAATTACCAAGTTGAAGTGGCAGTGCGCAGGCCACATCGCTCGTAGAATTGACAACCGATGGGGAAGAAAGGTTCTCGAGTGGCGACCACGAACCGGAAGACGCAGCTCCCCTCTAGGTGGACCGACGACCTGGTCTGAACCACGGGGAGCCGATGGATTCAGGAGGCAAGCAGCTGCTTAAAGTGGCGCTCTAAGGGAAGGCCCATGCTCAGCAGTGGTTATGATGATGATGATGATGAGAGAAATATGAATCTGTGGTGTTTAATTTGTTACCATGCGCTACAACCTTAGTTTTTTGCGAATTTTTAAGGAATTATGCTACGACAACGTGACGTGGAATTTGGGCTAAAGAGGGTTATCTTTTTCATTGCAATGAGCCAGTTAACTGTTTGCAGTTGCTATGCATCATTTTGAGGTTATTAAAATGCCTAGTATGCATTTAATTGGAGTATAAATACAATTATTTTGAATAAATTTTTTTTTGGTTTACCTAAATGTAAATATATTTTGGGGGATTTCAAATAACACATTATAGTATTTATAGGAAACGGATTATGTCGTGTGTGAGTTGGGTCTGTGTACAATATGTATAATAGTCCATACTGTTATAACCTGTGTTATGTTACCTACACAGTTACAGACTAATATGAATCTTTGAAATGGGCCACTGTACTGTGAAAACTTTGCGAATTTGTACTGGATTTTTTGTAGCATGTCGCTTTTAGGATTCGGAGACAAAGAGCTGAAATAAAATGGACGTAGAGAATTTTTTACAATTTTAAGATAATTCCTATTATTTGTTAAAGTAAGTGTACTTTAACATAACCAGCAGTAATAATGTATATTAAATATTATTCAGTTTTACGTATTATTTAGTACAATAAATTCGTAATTGCGATTTTTCTTATTTTTAGAATTGTTCTACAGCTACTGATCTATTAGATACCAAATACATCTTGATTTTGATTTCTTTTGTGTTTTTTTTTGTTATTATATTCAACCACAGAGCTTAGGCACTTATCACTGTGATAAAGTGGCCCAAGATGGCGCCACGCTTTGCCTGGTTTAGGAATTAATAAATGACTATGTGTTCCGACTAAGCAGTCGTGGCGACATCTATAGAACCGGTTTAAGTCACGGCTGCTTAGTCCGTGAACACATAGTCCTTAAGATTTTCGCAGCTAGCGGTCATGGGACCATGGCCTAATTTGTAGGGCGTCTAATCCGGTGAGTTAGAAGGCGTGGGTTCAAATCCCGCTGGTTGCTAAAATTTTAAGAACTATAATATCTTTATAGATTATACCTGAAGTGTGGGTTACACTTAAAAATCAATCCATGATTAATAAATGCTTTACACCCGTTCTACCTGATTTATAAAACCTATGCAGTTCTCAGACACTCCTCGAGTAAAGATTCCACAGTGTTGCCATCACCATACATCACGTAAAACTCCAGAACTAAAGTAATTAGCTAAGTGTCCTGTCCTGGCATTAGCCGACACCGGCTAAGTAATTAGTGCACAGATTAAAGGAACTTATGAGAATATGTAGGAAAAAAATCAGGACGAATAAATCAAGTAATATTTTACAATCACCAGCGTCAAAAATTAGGAAGTGTCTATAAAAAATAGTTCGTAATCAATGGACAAAGTTTAAAACTGAATTGCCTAGCAATTTAATGAGATAATTTAAATTTAAAATTTTGTGGTACTTTGGTTTAATTTAATTAATTTTAATTAAAACATGTCGCAAACAGAGGCATGTTATAAGTTAATTGAATTTTGTATCTTTCCGTGGCATCGTAACTCACAAAAGGATGATTTCATTTTTTTTTTGTTTGAAAGGATGTGACTGTGAATTCGTTCTCAGCTAATCAGAAGTTTCATATTTGTTTCGAGGTGTTTTGATTAATTTGGGGTATCTTGGTCCAAAATTAGATTAGCGTGTAACGTAAGAGCGAACCATATTTTACAAGGCTGATACCATCCAATTCACTTGTCTAAAAATCAGAGCTCGAAAAAGTTGAGTACCTTGATCTAAAGAAGCCTAAACACAAAAAATTCTTAGAACTGAGCTTCGAAATCAAAGCACCTTCATTTTTCTAAATTTCATTTATACAAAAGCGAAAATCGATCAGCTTCCAATCAAAACAAATCTTACATCAAACGCGACTGTGTAAAGGATCATTGTCCAATCAAATAACAAAATCCTTTGTAAGAAAGGACTTAGAATTTGTAAATCAGCACACGGCGTGTCCAACAAGCCATCAAATCTAGTAAAACTCGATGAAGTAAATTGTACCTGCTCTGTGCAAAGAAATCCGACGACCTTTGCTATATACACAAATAAAACAGTAAGGATGTTTAAGATTTTCAAAAATAGATGTGGGTGTATTTCAAAGCATCCTATATGCGAAAACATCTGACGCGGCTAGCTTACTGTACGGGTCTGTGTATAGACTAATACACGTCTCTAAAAGTGTGCTATTAGTGTGTGTATAGTTAAGAGTGAGCACTATGGGGCTGACATAGTCGTTGAACGACTTTAAGTCTATAGTTTTATTAGGGACTTAAGTCCCCAATAAAACTATAGAATATAAAAAAAAGATTTTCAAAAAGGAAGAGTTCTTTTAATGTAAACGGATGACATGATGAGCTTGCCGTTCACCTGATGTTAAGCGATAAGGCTGCTCTGAGCGCTAGCAGTGCATACGAAGAAAAATCACGTTGTTACTCATCGTATTGAGTTGAGACGATTCGAATTGGAAATGCCTTTACAATGGAATAAATAACAGAATGGACAAGGCTCACTATTTAAAACCCAATTAAAAGATTTCAGTATTCCGTTATGCAAAAGACTAAATAAAGTTATCATAACTAATATTGATATTGGCGTAGACTTGAATCTGCAGCTGGTTTAAAAAGCCTGCAGTGCATGCTATGGAAAAAAAACAAGAGACTTCAGATAAAATGATACTTTAATTTGTGATAAACAGCAGAGGTGTTAAAGCAATTTTTTAGTTACATTTCCACCCATTTCATAGTGTGAATAATTTTAAATTATTAAATTACCGCCCTACTTAAGCCTGGCATGTAATTATACACCTTATTAGAATGTAACAACTGGTAATTTATTAAACTTGAAACACAAATACACATAATAACCTCAGAAATAGACGCGTTACCGTAAGTTCATAACAAAGCTAATTATATACACAGTTTTTTACTGAAAAAAGCAGGACAATGCTAAAAGGAAAACGCTCCTGAACTTCGCAGAACCAACATTAATAGCTTTCTCCAATAAAATGTCAAAGAAACCATCGAAAGAAAACTAATTACAAAAGATTGCTGTTGACATTTTATTGAAATAGCTGTTTTGTTTGTAAGATATTTATGTAACCGATGAAAAAACATCGCCTGATTGAAAATTACGTGAGTAGGTTTTATCTAAAAGTTAATTATAAAGAAACCTCGGTCTATACGGGTTTTTTTTTTTTAATTGCGTACAGACCTACCTACAAGTCAGTCTTCCGCTTTTAAACTTAGTTTTATCAATCACGATTTCTGCATCCTATGCTATTATATGCATACCTATACCTACTACTGACATAAATATTAAATTACTTCGTAGAGACCTAAATCTTTGATACCTACTTATTTTTTTTACTAAAATACTAATTGCCCTTACTGTTAATACAGCGCAACCATACCTAAACCAATCCAATCCGTTTGTACCTATTCCACTGCTCCAGACAAAGAGAAAAGTAATTTGCCTATTGATAGCCCTTTGTAGAGGCGTGAGAAATATAACTATACGCATAAAAAGTATCTAAGTATCGATATTCTGAAGATATCTAATTCCGAGTACAATGCAACATTACGATGCGTTTTCTTAGCCGTCGGGAGTGTTAAGGGTAGGGCATACTGACTATATAGTAATGTCACTCGTGCTTTTTTTATTTAAGGTGACGGGTAGACCAAACAAGGTGTTTTGGGCCGTTTCCTGGCGTAATTAGAACATGTGGAGCTTTGAATTTAATCTATCATGCAGTTCATTTTATCAAGTCGTTTGTGATGACCCCAAATACAGGATTAACAAATATAACTTCTATAGAAAAAAATCGCAAACCTCCCTCAAAAAAATTGAATGTTCCCATTCTACTCAGCTTCTACCGAATATATTTTTACAAAAAATAAATAAACAACATTCCCAACAAACATTCAGACATCGTGATGACTTAATATCTTTGAAAAATACTGTATAAAAATAGATATTAATTAAAAACCGTCAAAATCAGTAATTTCGTGCTTTGTCTTTGTCGTAAGCGCCGCGCTGACTGTATTGATATTTAAGACTACGACGTTAAGGTTGATGTTTCTTTGAACAGATTTGGACCTGCTTATCTGGCTCTACCCGCCACCTTAACGTTTTTGTTTATGTTTTTTTATCAATGACTAGCGTTTGACCACGATCTTACCTAACGGTATATATATTGGGTATTCCAAATAATTTAGAGCCTTGTAGCATAGTCAGATAAACGTTTATTTGATTGCAATTTCAGTTTTTTTTGAGACATAAGTATTACATAAATAAAGATCATGATTTAAAGAAGTTTTAATCAACAGCGAAACGTAATTTAAAATTTTCCATTTGTTTCAAATAATCGTTACATAATAATTTCATAATCTCATAATATTATCTAGAGGTATAATTTCATATTTTTCTTTTATATCTATCGTCCGTCTTAAATATAATAAAAATAGTTAAAATTAGAAATAGTAAACTTAATTTGTTAAGGTTGTTAAGTACACCTACATATTTATTTTTCAGACAATTTTTGAATTTCGTAATATTTTTTTGATTGGATAGACTGGCTGCATTTCGGTTTTTGATTTTTGTCTACATTTTAGCTGATTTTTAAGTTAAAATCACGCAAGTACATCTGCTTTTAAACTGATCTGATTTTTCCACATAATATTAGTTTGCCATGTTTTGGAATCCACAGTATTTAACTAAATTTAGTTAAAAATTATGTAGATGTTATAGCTTGCTAGCTATATTTATGATCGAGCTTCCCCTTAACGAGTTTTCCTCTATTGATTTGCCGTAATTATAAAAAGATTTCTGTGTAATGAATATCGACTAATTCTATAATAATTACGTATCATTAGAGCAAATGAATAGAACATAGAGAAATATAGATAATTGATGGGAATTATAATACTGAAATTATTATTAAATTCTAATATCGTGAACGAAGATTGAGACGCTTGTGTAGGGTTGCCACTCTTGGGTATTTAATATTTACCCAATTTATGGAATTTATGGATATGGGTATTGGGTAATAAGCTAATACACCACCACCACCACCACCACCACCTAATACAACACCTTTTTTTGAATTGGTTTGTCTTGAAAGAGCAGGCTGCCCGTGTGATGGTTAGCAGCCTCTGTCGCAGTACAACATTTTTAATACGAGAAGCGTTGGTAAAGCCATTAATACTTCTTCTTGTGTAGGCAAGTGGTCAGCCCTGGTGTTAGAATTTTAAGGCCGCTTAGAGGCTTTTGACTTGGCTAAAGGGGGTGGATTTAGACAGGCTAAAATAATATACATTGCTGTTACTTCCATCCAATACTCTAACCAGCAATGTATATCGAATTAGTCATTTCGCCTCGCTGAATTTAATCTAATGTAATTGCGGCATTAACGACTAATGTCTTACCTACCTTTTTAATGAAAGACTTTATTTTTATTATCCTTATTGAACAGGTATTTAAGATAAAATAAATAAATAGTTTATTTTTGCAGGGTCATTTTCGTCATTGTTTTGAATTTTAACTCGTATATCTAGGTCTTAAGGCTCATTGTCAGTGTTTTGAGTTAAAAGCGTGGCAGCCCTACCACCTGTCAGGTAGTATAGGTGTTAGAAATTAAGCCTAGGGAGATAATTAAGTGTTATTAGGCGAACTTATAGGATTATAGGCCCTAAACCTTCCGTTAATAGTTTAACAGCTAATGCTGTGTTTAAGTTTAATTATAGATTTAGTGATGTGAGTACCATAACAAAAACCCGAAATGAGGAGATCTGGAGGAGAGGTACTGTTACCGATAGAGCTCTTAGAATTAGCAAGTATAAGTAAGTACATTTTGATACACACGCAGAATGCTTTTGTAGTCTGAATAAAAAAATGTCATTATGCATCCTGCTTAATTTTAGGTTCGATTGAGTTCGGGTAGAAAACGAAATGGCCTATATAAATGTACTGATTACTTAGGTTAAAGAATGTTTACTAAGGCTGGGTTTTTAATCCATAGTTAAGGTGACCAATGGTTAAAAACTAATAAATTTTACCCATTGGATTTTAGAATTTCAGAGTTTTTAACCATTGCTTACCTTCTACGCATCAAAAAAACCGACCCTAAGTGTATAGTTAATCGATAACAATTACAATATCGGCGCTTAGTCGATTAAAAACAATGTTCCCTTCAAAACAAAGCAATGAAAAATGAATAAAATACGTAAACGATACTAAAAATAAACATACTCCGGGTCGGTCCCATGTGGCACGACCGTCGCACTTAGCCTTGCCACTTCGCTCAGCCATTACTTAAAACACGGTACATGTGTGTTGAATTACGGTTGCATACCACCTTTACTGGTAATTACGTCAACATTTTGGTAAAATTTGCCGTAGAGTGCTAAAAGAAAATGCATCTGAAAATAAGCCGCCCTAGGGCCAATTCAGACAGCAGCAAAATGCTCGAGCACTTTTTAAGTGCTACTAGAATATCCTTAAGCCGTTTAGACAAAGCTGAAAATAGTATGCAAAGCTAAAATAGTTAAGTTTTTTATGCTGCATACTATTTTCAGCTTTGTCTAAATTAAATAAGGTTGATACTCCAATAGCACTTATAAAGTACTCGAGCGTTTTGCTGCTCTGTCTGAATTGACCCTTACACGGGTACAATACGGGCGTAAACGGGTCTACGAGCTGAGATGTTACCCCTCAAGAATCCCTCAAGAATCGCTTATCATCATCAGCAAGATGATAGTGACAAAAAAACCTATTAGACCCTATAAATTATAATTGTAGAGGTACGATTATATTGAACCTCCACCTCTACCGGTACGCGGTAACCGGTTTCACAGTTCAGTGAGGATTACGTACAGGAACTCTATCGGTGATGGATTACCGGAACTTACCCTTGCTCTACCATCTATTATAGCTTTGTTAACTGGAGTGCCGTTTTCGTACCTGTTTTATACATAAATATACTATAATTACTGAAACAGATTGCGGCCTTTGTCCGCATGGTAATACTGTCAAAATCGGAACGGTAGACATGGTAGATACAGTAAAGTTAAAGCTTCAACCAGACCGGGGCGCGTCATGCGTCAGTAAAGCCCTATTGAAACCGGCGTGCTATTCGCTACCGCTGTGGGTACCGGTAAATACCTCGCGGTATTTTGTATGAAGTTCTGCGGCTATAGCGAAACTTGAGCGAAATTTCATACAAAATACCCGCGCGGTATACCGCTACCCACATCGGTAGCGAATAACGCGTTGGTTTGAATATGCCTTTTGAGCATCGAAATCGGCCATTTAGTACCCATCTGCCCGTGTTGGGTCGCCGCGGCCAGCGATGGGTACCGAAAAGATTAGCGTTGCTGACGCTGCCGCTTCGCAGACGCGTCGGTGGGGCCGAAGCATAAACAGGTCGGTTCGCGCCCAGATATTTGTCAAAAAAAATCCATAGTAGCTGTAGGGTTAGCACAGCCGGTAGACAAAACTGTCTTCCTCCTGTTTTACTCCAAGCAAGTATGAAGAAAGTGACGTAAAACGGGGAAAGACAATTTTGTCTACCGTCCATGCTAACCCAGCTGGTTTTACTTACAATAATAGGTACTTATGTCGTGAGAATTCACTTGAGATTGTTTTACTTTTCATTGTGATCAAACAAATCTTATTCAAAACACATTTTAATTAGAATCCAACGTAAACAAACCCACCAATTGTAATTGTACAACCGCCCGATAGATTTATGGAGCCCGTTTCCGCACAATTACCATACAATCCGAACGGAAGATGACGTTGTTTGTACCGCGGCATGATTGATCGCTTTACGCGACTGTACCTGCGTTTGCTTTATTGATTTCAATAAAGCTTCAGCTATACCTGCGCGTCAACGCGAAACTATGTAGTACCAATCGCTGCCCGAGGCGACCGCGGCGGGGCAGTCCAAGAACACAGGCACCGAATGGTTACCGAATGGCAGACCCTCCCACTTCGTTGATGCAATTTGACGCGCAGGTAGGGATGAAGCTTAACGTACATAGTATGTTACAAGTGCTTAGCGGTAGCCGGTTGTCGTATTATGTAAAAGTTGCAACAGCAGTAGCAAAGCGACAGCAAATACTTAGCAATCGGTTGCAAGATGTCACTGGAAATTGTATGTCGCCCGCCTGTTGCTCGCCTGTCGCTGAATGCACTTTGGCCTTTGATACTAGCGCCATTAGCAACAGAACAGCAATAGATAGAAACAAAATAATGCACTTTTTAGTTAATCGATTGTCCGACAGACGGTGATCTAGCGCTCGATCGCTTCCTGCTCTGCCAAAGTCATGTTTGACAGCAATGATTGCGAAATTCTACACCTGTTGTAAACTTGTTGCGAGTTACGCAATTAGCCAGCCGGGCGACTTATAAACCCCACTCAGCCCTGCTCCAATGACTTTTCAAGCTATGTGCGGTATTTGCGCTCGGTCTTACAACGGTGAAGAAAACCATCGCGAGGAAATCGGCATGTTATATAGTCATGTAGATATATTATGTGTGGATATAGACATCCACCAAACCGCTTTTGGCTAGCGTCATCATCATCATAATCAGCCTGAAAACGTCCACTGCTAAACAAAGGCCTTCCCCAGAGAACCCCATGTTGAGCGGCTACTTGCCTCCTACATTGTCGGCTCCCCGCGGTTTTCATCAGATTGTCGGTCCACCTAGTGGTCGCCACTTGAGAACCTTTCTTCCCCATCGGTTTCAGTTCTACGAGCGATGTGGCCTGCCTACTGCTACTTCAACTTGCTAATTCTAAGAGCTATATCGGTGACTTTAGTTCTCCTGCGGATCAAATCTCGCAGGGAAACTCCGAGCTCTCTCCATGGCTCGCTGGGCGACCAGCGTGGTGGATTGGAATCCTCACAAAGCTTCGATATATATTTACGACGTTATTTGTGGTCTGCAATGTCTTAGAATTTACCTTCTTCTAGGTCTAAGTCTTAGATTTTAGACTAACATACAATAGGTACGGTAACCACAAAGTTGGATTAGCTATGATCCTGAAGATCAAAGCCGTAGTGTTTGCGTAGCTCACGGTTAGTTGAAACTTTGATTCAAAACTTAATTGCTCAGTGGTAACTAAATAACAAGGAGAGCTGAGTTACATTGAGAATCCATTTAATTGAACAAACTTTAAGAATGTAAGAGGTTTTTGTAAGTTTGTAGCTGTTTGGTAAATAACTAAATTATTATCTTCCTTATTGCTCAGGTAATAAGGCTAACGTAATCTAGTTAGTACCAAAATTTAATACAATTTTAAGACTCAGTAATCGCTTTTAGTTCGTAATTAAGAAGGCCCGTTGTCTATCTCCGAAGATCTTCATCAGATCTTCACCAAATTTACATGGGACCAACGCGCAAGGTTCTACCCAACTAAATAAAGCACGAATTGGTCCAGAAATCTTGGAGAAACCGGCTGTCGTATTATGTAACAGTTGCAAGAGCAGTAGCAAAGCAACAGCAGTAGCAAAGCGACAGCGAACACTTAGTAATCGATCGCAAGATGTCACTGGAAATCGTAAATCGCCCGCCTGTTGCTCGCTTGTCGCTGAATTCATTTTGACATTTGGCATTAGCGCTACTAGCAGCAGAATAGCAATAGATGGAAACAAAATAATGCACTTTTAAGTTCATCGATTGTTCGACAGACGGTGATCTAGCGCTCGATCGCTTTCTGCTCTGCCTAAGTGATGTTTGACAGCAATGATTGCTAAATTTAGGCCTGTTGTAAACATGTTGTGAGTTACGTAATCAGCCAGCCGTATTACATACATAAAAATGACAGTCCTGACGGTGCTGGTGTCTAAATAGGACCACACCACCTCTTCCCGTGAGTTCCGTAAGAGTCCGTAAGGGAATATCTAGAGAATGGGCAGCAGCATTCTCCTCGGTACATTTCAAATCAAATTCAAATCAAATAATCATTTATTGACATAAAAGGGTTTATACATCTTATTGAGTCCAAAGACTCCCGAACTAGTGAGAACACTGTATTTCAGGAGCCAAGATTAAAATTAAAATCTTCTGCGATCACCAAGTCGCCTCTCAAGCGCGGTGACCATGGCAAACCTCCCTACGATAAGCGTCCAAATTGGCGTCCCATGGGGAGGCCTGAGTTCAGGAGTCTTCCAACTGTTGATGTGCGACATGAAAAAATATACAGTTGAACATAGAACCTCCTTTTTTAAGTTGGTTGAAACTAAGCTTTCATAATCACTTACTCAGCAGCATTTAGGTATAAAAAAAAGAAAAAACAGAGAGAAAAAAAAGAAAGAAAGAAAGAAAAGATATTTATTCAGGACATCACATTACACTACAATAGAGGAGACATACAGTGTAATTTATAGTAGGGAAAAAATACCAATGTAACGTTGTGTGACGTCACGACCAGGTCCCGACTTAGCATATGATAGTTACTTCACGCTAGGACAAAAGCTGCAACGCATTCAGTTTTAATAACTTAACTATGGGCCCGTGAGCATTAAGTATGGGTAAATGACCGTGTGTAACTATGCTTAGCTTGGGAAACCTGGCTTGATTTGCATGGGTTCATTCACTTGAAGGACAGTGACTGTGTAACTTATGTATAGCTAGTTATGTAATTAAAAAAATAGTGTCTCTTTGACGTCCTTCTTTATAAAAATCTGACTTTAACTTTTAATCACCTGCGAATTTTTGTTTTGGTAATAGGCATTTTCCCTCCTACAGTGGGTTATTTTGAATAATAATAAGTGCAAGCAAAAATAATAAATGGGCTATTTACTACTTACGATCACATACATAGACCCTGGACCCTAACCATGATTCCTTGTACCTATCTATAGGGAGCCAAGAACTAGGAGGACCATGGTCCTACAACACCCAGACAACGAAGCCAGCTTTTAGTTCTATGTTAATGAGGTTTTAGGTAGCTGTACAAACCATACCCATAAAAACCATAAAAACTTAATTACCAAATGATTTTTTTAGTATCATTTAATAATTTAGTTTTTATGGTTTGCTACTAACATTTTTATATACTATTTAAAATCTAATTAACGTGTTTTTTTGTTACAGGTACCTTACTACCATGCCAACTAACCAATTAATATTTTAGTAAGTCTTTAACATGACGTAAGTACGTATACATAAGGCCCTATTTTTGCAGAATCTCCTTGTTTTAAAATATGTAAGTTGTACATAAAAGCTAAACTCTCTAAACTTTCGTGACTTGAACTCATATTATAAAGTTAGTAAGTTAGTGCAAGGAATTACATTAAATAAAGAGTTTGAACAATCATTATCATCATCGTCAGCAAAAGTCTAGATAGCTCCTTTTTTTTTGGCAAGGCCCAAAGATTAATTGCAGTTATAGGTTGTTTTCCTAAGAACTGTCGATGACAATGATCGATCATGTCTTCCATTAAAAAAAAACAATTTCCTCCCAAATCTGGCACCATTTTCAGGATTTTAATACTGAATTCGTTTTTAACAAGAACACATTTTAAATATAGAATTGACAACAAAATGGCGGCTGAACGTTATTATTCGGGAAGCGCGAAATATTTTCGGAAATGAAAACGTTGAGGGGCCGGACTGAGTGACAGGTTCGAAATTAAAGTTCATTATACAATTTTAATGTCTATTATGTTGGAGTAGTGATAGGGTGATTGTATTGTTGGACGCACTAAGGGCTTTCAGAGGGGCTGACCGTCATAATTAAGAAGAATCAAAGGGTTAGGGGGGTTAGGGGGGGGGGCTGACCTTCAGTAAAATGATTTTATTTGGAAAATACACACGGCTAATGATGAAGATTTCTCAATAATACTAAAGGTATATTTTAAAATGTATTTTATATTCTTGTGAATACTTAATGCTATTTCGCTACTTGACGTGGTGAAAAGTCATACCGTCGTCAGGCAGTTCTTGACAGGACACGTCACGCATTTCTTATTATCGCTCATATTTTATCCTCAATTTTCAGCTATGGAAAAAGACGTTTATTTATTCATAAAATTATGGGTCTTTCTCAAAACAGAATCAAGCCTATTTGAGAAATAGAATATTTTTGCAATATTCAGTTCAGTTCATCGAAATTGAGAATTTTATCTATTATGCATTATTATTCTGCTATACGCTATACCACGCAAATCTCGTGGTACCTTGTCGTAGCTCAACTGTTTCACCCTAAGATTTAACATTAAAGTTTAGATACCTCTAAAATAATTTTATATTGTTGTGCCCAACAGGACAGGGTCTATAATTATTTATTCTAATTAATATTAAGTATACCTTCGTCTCTTTAAACTTATGAATTTGAAATTTTCAACCTTACCCATACCATGCCCCTGTCCTACACCGCCCAATTCATGACATATGTGTTATAAATACTTACACATATGCCCCGATACCTCGGTTCTGGAATACGTCCACGTCCACGCCTTTGATTCGGGACTGTTTATTAATTTTTAGTTGAAAGCGACGCGAGACAATGGCCCACCTGGCTTCGCTTATATTGACGATGTTGCCGGTATAATGGTGTTCGGTGTTCCCCGTATCGCCTGTATTATTGGTGTTGCCTGGTCTATGAATGATGGTAGCTATTGTTCTGTTTCAAATTAATGTCACGGAAATTATTGCTTTATCGTCATTTACATTTTAGGTTATATCGAAGTCTTGCGAATAGGGAAAATTGTTTACAATAATTATGGTATTATTATTGACAAATAGCTCTAGAAATTTTAAATTAAATATGAGAATCACTTGATTCTCATTCAATTCATCGTTCTGGTACCAGGAGAGCAGAAATACGGAAGAAGTTAGTTACCAAAAATATCATGATTTTTGGGCACATAAATGTGATTTAAATCCAAACAAAGTACCAGGAGAGCAGAAGGTGAGGAGAGGTTTTCAGCCATTTAGTCGTGAAAAAAGGGTAGCTACCATCTGTCCTATCAATAGAACAAGTAAGAAAAAAATCACATCAGTTCTACCAATAGAACAAGTAGGAAAAATAATTCTCAGTTGTTCTACCAACACAAAAAGTAAAAAAGTAAGAATACAGACAGATACAGTTTACTTACAACGTATACGCTTTTAATTGAACATTAACTACATTCATTACATTGTTATGTTTGACTGTCATTTGTTTAGTGTATAATAAACAAAAAAAAATATTGATTATACCTATTAGTAT
Organism: Ennomos quercinarius; assembly: GCA_910589525.2. Classification (NCBI taxonomy): domain Eukaryota; kingdom Metazoa; phylum Arthropoda; class Insecta; order Lepidoptera; family Geometridae; genus Ennomos; species Ennomos quercinarius. The sequence goes on along the minus strand of OU342513.1, from coordinate 4,899,537 downwards.
GAGTGGATGGCTATTATGGAGTGCATATAAGTAGTCATTTTTTTCTGTATCTTCCAGTAACGTCACAAAACAAAAGCGACCGACCTCGTTTATCCTATTTATATCAATTAAGCTGATCGGTCGCACTCGCTATACGCCATATTTCTTAATAGTGACCCCTATTGGGCAATGGGTCCCATTCCGAGAATGGGCTCTTAATTTACGGAGCTTGTGAAGTTCTTTTCAAAAATATTTTGGTGCAACTGTGATATACATCTATTTTGTGCTTATAGTTAGTATGTATGTAGTAAATATGGTTGTACTTGTGTCATATTATTAGACTGTTGCCAGTGATGACAGGAACTGATACGTAGTCTCTTACTGTTGGCCTCATTAGTAAGCTCTAAGGCTGACATTCACAAACGAGTTCGAGTTTGATCTCAAACTTCGTTATGTCAGAAGTTGAGTCTAGACTCAAACTCCAATCGTATTGGCATTCACATTCGAGTTTAGCATAATGGAGTACGAGTATAAGCTCAGCTAAGAATGAGACGGGCTGAGCCGCGAAATCGGTGACTCGAGCCGTGCTCAGACACCGCCATCTTTGCTATCACGCCTGTTTTTAAACACAATGCTGTTTAGAATCAATTTTTAAGATGGTTATTGTGAAGAAATTAGTTTTGTATTAAAATAAAATTAATAAATTACGAAATAAAATTGAGTAATAATTTTATTTAAAATCAAAATAACATCGGAAAACTCAAAAATAAATATACCAGTTACTCATTGTTGGCAGATAAGTTACTGTGTGTTTTCTTTGTTGTATTCATTTTAGCTTCTAGAATTTGTATGTATGGAGCTAATAACTCCCTCGGATATTTTTTACAAAAACTTTGAACACTAAAGACGATTTATTTTTCATTGCTTTACTTAACCTACTGCTATGTCCGCAGAATTCACTCGTTTTTTTAATAAATTTAGGTAATTAACAACAAAATTTATAATAATTTTAACTTTGAAAAACAAAAATAGATAACGGCGCGCTTTTCAGAATACAGAATAATAATCTAAAATGGCGCGCTTTTTACATTCTCCTGCAAAGAGTATATCACCACCAAGTTTGGTCTCCTGTTTCAGTTTTTCTTATAATATTTGCTATTGTTTCTCTCTTTTTAACATAATACTGCCAAATAAAAAAGAAAATCATTGCTCACTAATGTCAAAGTACGCTTGCCTATGGCTGGAGTCGAACTTCACGGAGTTATCGTTTGATCTCGTCTCTGAATTTAACGACGCGGAGTATACTCACCGAGTCCGGAGTTCGATCTCACGTGAGACCGGTGGGAGTAAACTCGATGCATTGACTCTGAATGTCTGCCTAAGTCACGCAACAAGCTATGGAGAGAGCTATGCTCGGTGTTTCCTTGCGGGATAAGATCCGAAACGAGGAGATCCGCAGGAGAACTAAAGTGACCGATGTAGCTCTTAGAGTTAGCAAGTTGAATCGGAGAGCACGTTAAGCCGTCGGTCCCGGTTGTCATAAGAACATCTATGGCAATCGTTACGGGCACCTGAAGCCTGATAGAATCTGACATCTGGTCTAACCATCCCTGTTACTGGTTCCTGGGTTGCGAGGTCAGATGGCAGTCGCTCATGTAATTCTGGTAGCTCGCCGCTACAGGTTAGATTGGGAGCCGACCCCAATATCAAATGGGAAAAGGCAAAGAGGACTCTCCTTCTGAGAAAAGGCCCGTATCTCAGCAGTACGTATGACTGTGGTTAGTTTTACTATGCTAGTTAATTGAGATAATTTTCAGAAGTACTTGTAGAAGTGATATAATAACAAGGGCATGCAAAGTCGAAAACATAAATAGACATATTTTCATGTACGTCATGATTTTGAGATTGATGTTTCGTACGTTTATAATCTGCTTCATATTTTTATAATAGTACCAATCCAGAATCCTCCAGGGGGTTAACAAAGATCCCTTTTCATCAGCGTTAACGCCAAACGATAACCCCAAAATGTATGGGAATGACATTTACCTGTGGATGGCGCTTTTCCGCAGGTAATGTCATTCCCATACATTTTGCGTTAGCGTTTCGCGTTAACGCTAATGGAAAGAGATCTTTGTTTGACCCCCAGATCTTTTTCTTTGCTTCGACCTGATTATAGCTTACCTAGCAATACTAGTGCTCATGGTGTCTTGCCCTCTGATAACATAGGCTTTTTGATGCCATGCAAACATATTTTAGGAACAAATAGACAAATGGACCTATCGATCACGTCAAATGCATAGCTACACCACTATTATAGAGAGGAAAGATTTGTATTTTTGTATGTTTATAATGAATGAACTCAAAAACTACTGAGCCGATTTCAAAAATTCTTTCACCATTGGAAAGCTACATTCATCCTTAGTAATATAGGCTACACCACTACACGTATAAAGCCGGGGCAAGCCGCTAGTCCGTTATATAATTGTTATTCCTCTTAAGGGGGCTTTTACATTTTGGCGAGCTCAGTACCGCGCGCGCGGTACCGACCTCGCAACGTCCGTCGGTTTGACCAAATAGATCTAATTTCACTTATTGTTAAATAAATAAGATCATTAATTTAAAACTATGAAATAATTTGCAGTAGTTTAGAAAAATGATGAGTTTTATTTTGGTAACAATGTTTTGTTGATGTAATATAAAACTCCGGAGATACTAGAACTTTTGTTGAAGCCTTTTTGATTAAAAATCAAATTTCATTTAATATTTTTTGAATTGCTGGAAAGGTAAAAATTAAAAATCTGTTCTGACATTATGGAAGTACAGGATGTATTTAGTGGAGTACAATTTAGTTTGGAGACTTACGTTACACAGAATTTGCAAATTAGAGCTCTCAAATCGGGTCTCTGTGTGTTTTTGCCAAAACGAACATCAGGAGAATGATGATTACTAAATAAATAGGTAAATTACTTAAAATCCGTTCTGTCATTATCGAAGAAGATGAAATGAAGGGTATTTTTCATATAATGGCTAAGTATAGAAATTAATGCTACGCATCAAATATTGGCGACGAAAACCTTGCAACTATGCATAATTTTGTAAAAGCCCCCTTAACTGATTTATAATTACATTACATTGATTAATCCTCTTTTGATATCCAAAATCCCGTTAGGCAATTTAATAAATTCACTCGTTGTCAACCAAAGTTTGAATTTAGTGATAAATATTAAAGAATCTTGCTCTTGAATCGGATCATTTAAGATTACTTTACGTACTGACACATGACAGGACTTAATCACGTAAGTCTGGTGGAGATGGTGTGGTCGTGTGCCCTCTTGCTCACACTCACGGACTTGTAAATTAGTGCGTGCAAGATGGCAGCTGAAGTCCCATGTCAACGGTTACTTTTTGCGTGTACCCGTGACGGATTCATCACAATTGGTTCAGCCTGTATTTAACGCAAATTAAAATTTAGGATTGGATGTTTTTGGCCCGACTTAATTGTACCTTTAGAAGAGGCTTATATGACAGGATATTTCCAAAATATAAGCTCGTTTAATTTGAACAGGCTTTAAGTTAGCTTTTGGCAAATTTTTATATGATGCTTTACTTACTTCTAAAACATCATAATATGTAAAGCGAAACGTTGACATATTCTGTATTTTTATGCGTCATTCGAATTTTCTGGGAACTTGAACCAAACAAAGAGACGATACCGATTGTTCATTATGCAGATGCAATATATACGGTTTATACAAACTAATGTACCACCGCACATGTCGCATCTAAATTAGTTGAACACAATAGATTACATTACAAAACCATCAAGGTAAAAATAACTTAATTATTCCAAGAATAAATAACCCAACATATAAAAAAAAAACACTTGGTTTGTCAGGAATAAACATTCTGTAGGCAGACTTTCGCGAAAACGACATGCAACATGGTATATCATATGATTTAAGGGCTGAGAAGCACCCTATCATCGGCATAGCTGATTTTATTGACCCACTAACTGGTTCGTCAATACAACAACAAGTATGTTGGTAGAGCTTCGGAATCAACAACCCCAATACATAAAAACTAAACACTAGTACATAACAGAGAAATGGCTAGTCTTTTCTCTTGTTTTATTCGATATTTTCAATTTAATTAGAGAGACACAAAACATTATATAACAATTCCAATTTTTGGTAGTAGAGCTTAAAGCATTCAATATGCTCCCCAAAGTGTCCTGCTATTTTTTTTTTGCATAAATTAATAATATTCCCAAAAAAATAAACAGTCGTAATAACAAAAATTAAATATCTCAAAAAATGACAAAGTTACAAGCATTTTAAAATAAAGGAATAGAAAGAGACAGCTAAAAGATGCAGTGATGTCACTCTTGCTCCTTGATAGTACCTCATTACTATGCTGGGGTAGCTTTACATACAGTCTCTTTGGCATGTGACTTCACAACGTGCGTTTTCATAGTAACTGTGGGAAATCTCCTGTTATGCGAGAAAGGGTCAGGTGATGGCCCCTCTAGAAACTTTAAAAGCTTACTACTCCTTGATTAATACCTCCTTTGACTCCTTGATTTACTTGTTAATTTTAATAGCAGGCAACTAATTCCCATTTATCTTTCACGCTTCAATATTAAATGCAGTCATGTATTAAAAACAATCAAAATTATCTCATTAAAATGCAAAATATAGTTTGTACACATCAAATCGACCGCAAAAAGGATACATACGATCACATGTCAATCTCAGTTTTAACTGTAAAACAAGAAAAAAATATTGATGCAATGTGAATTGATCTTTGTTGTGAAGACGATAGGGTTGTCAGTATCCTTTTTAAGTATACCAATGAGAACAGTCACTCATTACATGCGACAGCGAGACGATGTGGACGATTTAAGACAGACGTACAGAAAGACCGATGGGCCTACTATTAAACTAAAAATAAAGAAAACAGTAGCCTCTTTAATGGCTAGAACCGGGGCCCTTGAACGTTTTATTTTAAACAAAACGGCAATAAAAAGTTGTAATTGTTAACGATTATACCAAAACGATGCACGATTATGTACTTTATTGCGTTGTTATAAAGTTGGATGGGTTTTCGTGGCTTTAACGGCGTGTTGATGAATTTATTTTTATTGCACATAACGTGTAATTTTTGGGAACTACGAGCTACCAGTTCACATGAATGATCGTTGTTTTTTTTGATGATCTGTATCTGGGCGTGTTATTAAATGTTCTTAACATGTAAACCAGTATTTTAGAATTCAAAATTCATCATCATCATCATCATCATTAACAGCCTGAAGACGTCCACTGCTGAACATAGGCCTCCCCCAGAGCACGCCACCTTGAGCGGCTGCTCGCCTCCTGCATCCATCGGCTCCCCGCGGCTTTCACCAGGTCGTCGGTCCACCGAGTGGGGGGCCGGCCTACGCTGCGTCTTCCGGTTCGTGGTCGCCACTCGAGAACCTTTCTTCCCCATCGGTTGTCAGTTCTACGAGCGATGTGGCCTGCCCATTGCCACTTCAACTTACTAACTCTAAGAGCTATATCGGTCACTTTAGTTCTCCTGCGGATCTCCTCGTTCCGGAGCTTATCTCGCAGGGAAACACCGAGCATAGCTCGCTCCATAGCTCGCTGCGCGACTTTGAGCTTACTAATGAGGCCAACAGTAAGAGACCATGTCTCAGTTCCATAAGTCATCACTGGCAACACACACTGATTGAAAACTTTCGTTTTCAGGCTCTGGATTCAGGATTTATCTGTAGTAGTGAAATTTTATTATGTATAGCTATTCTGACGCATGATACTTATTATGCCTTATCTATATCGTTTTGGTTCAAGATTGCTTGCTGTAACTGAAATCGTACATTGATGACATTTGAACCAAAAGATTATGAAACTGATCTGATTAAATAAAAAAAACATATGACAATAATGTGGAATGAACCGCTCAATTACACATCAGTGACTGCACAAAGCTACTGATCGCTTCCCTCCAATCAACTGAATCCAAATAAACATATTTGAATAAATAACCAAGCTGGGGCAGCCCTGGTCGGAGCAATTTGGCGCTAAATTCACCGCTCAGAGGAGCATCAAAGCGCGCCGCCCTGTCGCCGTCGACGGCTAGGGCTGCCAGCCTATTGATTTGGACCAAATACCTATTAGTGCCTAACGGCTATGGGGTTACCGTTAATAGAGCTTTGGTAAACACGTTTCGGTGTATTTGCATATCATGGTTCATTAATGTTGACTTTAGGATAAATCAATCGTAGAATATTTAATAGTGATGTGCAGGGAAAATTTAACTTTCACCCGCATCCAGACAAAGCCAGGACATGGCTTTCTTAAGCTACAACAAGTCCAATCATCTCATGTCCAATGATATTGCAACTTTTATAACCAGCTTGCGTTGTTGTACCCCATAAATTAAACTGTTTAAGGTGGAACGTTAAACTAGCGCGGCAAACTCAAATTTTCTTGCGTTCTTTTGCCAATAATAGCTTAATTACTCAACGTGATTACGTAAAAACTGATTTTGCGCAAATAAATATAATTTATCAATAAATTACAATTAAAAGTATCACCTACTTATCATTGGTTTAGCGACAAATGGCAATAGACTGAAAAACTAAGAAGAAAATTGTTTATTGCCATTTATCGCTAAACCAATGATATCTAGGATATATTTTCAATCGTAATTTGTTGATACATTCAATTTATATCCGCAATATTAGTTTTCATGTAATCACGTTGAGTAATTAAGCTATTATTGGCAAAAGAACGCAAGAAAGTTTGAATTTGCCGCGCTAGTGTTAACGTTCCACCTTAATACTGAGAAACTGTGAAATAAATAATAATTTGAGTTTCAATCGTTTTCAATCAAGTTCTACGATGTTCTAGCTGATTCTTCGATTAATAACTTGATTAAAACTCTACAACTTAGGGTAAGTTTTCTTCTTAATTTCAACTTTGATATATTAATTAGGCACTAATGCGTTTTGAAACTGTCAAATCCATACAAATTAGAGTTTCCATTGGTGTCAATCAAGTTGCATAATCTACCAGCTGGTGCTTTGATTAACCAAGTCTTGCGACTACAAAATAATAATATGTGGATTTGGAAAGCTTGGTAAATCATTGAACACGTCAATCATTCAGTCTATACTAGCGTTCACTTCATAGCAAACTTGCGATTGGAAAATTTTGCAATATTCGCTGTGGTCATATGGATGGGTGACCGCTCCAAAAAAGTGGTAAGTTTATCATCGCTAACCACATGCCACTTGCTTAGCCGTGTGGTCCCAGTTGCGAATAGGATCACCCCATCTCTTCCCGTGGGTGCCGTAGACGGCGGTTAAGGAAATATCCAGGGAATGGGCAGCAGCATTCTCCTTGGTCTTCATTGTTGCCCCCATGACAGCAGGTGGCGAGTAACCCCTCAAAGTAGCGCCCTCTGTGAGAGGCCTGTGTTCAGCAGTGAAAGTCTTCAGGCTGTTGATGAGATAAACCACAGACGAAAAGAGTTGCATTCACTATTCAGTGACATCAGTTTTAAAATCTGAAAACACTGATCTGTTAATAAATCCAGTCACAGATTAATACTACACTAGTAGTCCAGTGTTCGAAATGCATAGAATGCCAATTCCGTAAAGCCAAAATGTTTGCAACCTCTCACTTTCATTGCTTGTCTATTGGTTAAGTGAACAATCAAATCTCGAATTTCCAATACCTTTGAAATTACGATGGCATATTCATCATCCGATTATTACCCAAATTCAATAATACATACCAATCAGGCGTCTGCATTTGGAATGTAACCGCGTAAACGTATCACGTGAAGCTTACGTACTACGTAGAGGTGCCATACCTATGCAAGCAATGCGCTCGAAATGAGAGCAACGAGCGTTGCTGTCAGTTATAACACAGAAAAAGGTTATGTAGATAATTGCTAGACTAGTAAGTTTATGAATTTTAAGATTTACGTGATTTTTCTGTTTGTTGAATAACTTTGCGTTGTGGCCCAATCTGATGAAGATCTTTGGAGATAGATAATAGAACTACTTACTCAATTCCAAGTATGTACTTCTATAAAAAAGGGGTTACGCCATGGAACCTCTCCCCCATCCTTAATTCCCCACACCATCCACCACCACCACTACTCGCCTCCGTTATTTGCCATTTTTTTTCTCTTAGGCTTTTTAGTTTTATATTGAGAAGTATTTGTAATAATAATTGAGGAGATCCTTTGTTATTTTTATCAACGATAGGCTAACATTTGACCACGGTGTCACCTGATGTGACGACGCGGTCGACGATGGAGCATGCTGGCCAAGATACCGGTTCACTCTAGCCTTAAAAACTCCCAGATTGTATTCGAAGATCTTTATCAGATCTGCGATGCGAGCAGCCCGCCTAGCCGTCGCTGTAAACGCGTAGGTTTGCAAAGCCAACATTGACTGAGCAACGTATTCCGAGAGCGCGGATAATACCAAACATCGCGTCGCTGGCTGGTAACAAAATATTTTGTCCAACTCCAACACTGCGCTGTAGCAAATTGAATGTCGCTGCTGATGAAATATTTTGGAGGTGGTATTCGGATCACAAAATTCGTTTCTGATTCAGTTTTCCCTGATCGTCTGATACTGTAGCTGTAGTTTAGGGGTCGTCCATTAATCACGTGATGTTTTTTAGCTACTTTTTAACTCCCCCTCCCCGTTGGTGATATATGGTGAGGTTTTAGACTAACCCATAATCACGTGTATTTTGGTACAAGTAATTATTTTAAAATTTCAGTTATTAAATTATCTTTATAAAAAAAAGGAAAAAAAGTAAAGATAAAGTAGCCATAACAGTTTTTTTGAAATAAATAAATATACGGGTATACACTAATTTAATTCTGGTGAATTAAGGCGGGCATATCGCTGCCTGGCTACGGCGAGTCTAATCTCGCGCCACTTTTTGTTTAGATATTGTGGGTTCAAAGAAAACTTACACTTGATATCTCACTACCCTGGAGATGTTTCGTAATTTTTCCCCCCTTTCAAACCTCACGTGACTAATTGACGACCCCTTACAAATGTACAAATGTAAACTACTGTAAACTGTAATAGTCTACACTTTCAAGTTACAGTCTGATAGATGTTTGGACACTTCAGAAGTTTTCTTGCAAGTGGAAACCTGGCCTTAGAACGGCGGCGAACAGACTGTTGTGTGGACCAAGCAACGTTTACTTTTACATATTTGTAGGTACAGAAATAATTGTTTCTATAATATAGGTAGCAAACAAGCACACAGCCCTGCTGATGAGTACAGGTCATCGTATCCTGGACATCTGTAACACTAGATGTGCCACTAATGCGTAGTGCTATATGATCGGATATGATCAATATCTGAATTAAATTAGAGTCACATTGTCACTAATTATCATCAGGACAAATATAGTCAATTGCAAGCCTGTAGTATAAAAAAGTAGTTGGACAAGGTGCAATGCTCACAAATTGCCGTGCGAATGACATAAAGCAATACGCATCCTTATAAAGACCAGTAGAGCGAGACAGGGCCTGTTTATGAATAAGCGATGTGAGAAGGCCATCTTTCTCTATTGAGTAAATAGTCTATCATTATACCTCCTCCTCTCTTCCCACATTAACTCCCGGTATGTCCAGGTCAACGCCAGGAAATTTGCCTCTGATACACGTAATTGCCGCCGTGGGCATCGAACCTTGTGTGCATTGAATATACCATATTTATTATTGTACCTACGTTTCTTTCAATAGACTGTTGTGCTTACGGTTTAGTCTCAAGGATCTGACACACCCTGACACAGAACTTAATTGAGATCATAATGCTTTTTGGAGCTAGATAATAGTTAAAGTACCATGCAGTTTTCAGACGTGCCTTTTGCCGCTAGCCAGGCAGGTAGTCATCAACAACAGCCTGAAGACGTCCACTGCTGAACATAGGCCTCCCCCAGAGAGCGCCACTTTGACCGGCCGCTCGCCTCTTGCATCCATCGGCTCCCCGCGGCTTTCATCAGATCGTCGGTCTACCTAGTGGGGGGGGGGCGGCCTACGCTGCGTCGTTCGGTTTGTGGTCGCCACTCGAGAACCATTCTTCCCCATCGTTTGTCAGCGAGCGATGTGGCCTGCCCATTGAGCTATATCGGTCACTTTAGTTCTCCTGCGGATCTCCTCGTTCCGGAGCTTATCTCGCAGGCGTAACTCGTTGCGCAGGCAGGTGGTAGTAAAGGGGTGATATTAATATTTATGATTTTTATAGCAGTATCGCCTGCTCAGCGTAATCTACAGATTAATTTGTAAAGGAAAAATTTGAATCACGAGCGGGACTTGAACCCGCATCCATCCGTCCCTAAAGCCGGGACATGCTTTACTTAAGCTACCGTGACAAGTGGTCTCGTGTCCGAATTTATCCTTCACCTTTTTACAACCAACTTACGGGGTTGGCAGCGCCATCTATTGAGAAATTCTTAAGAATTATCCCAACCAGCACGGTCAAGTTACATCAACACAAATGCTGTAAAGATAACGCCTCCCAAATCAATATTTATGATTTTTATAGCAGTATCGCCTGCTCAGCGTAATCTACAGATTAATTTGTAAAGGAAAAATTTGAATCTCGAGCGGGACTTGAACCCGCATCCATCCGTCCCTAAAGCCGGGACATGCTTTACTTAAGCTACCGTGACAAGTGGTCTCGTGTCCGAATTTATCCTTCACCTTTTTACAACCAACTTACGGGATTTGGGAGGCGTTATCTTTACAGCATTTGTGTTGATGTAACTTGACCGTGCTGGTTGGGATAATTCTTAAGAATTTCTCAATAGATGGCGCTGCCAACCCCGTAAGTTGGTTGTAAAAAGGTGAAGGATAAATTCGGACACGAGACCACTTGTCACGGTAGCTTAAGTAAAGCATGTCCCGGCTTTAGGGACGGATGGATGCGGGTTCAAGTCCCGCTCGTGATTCAAATTTTTCCTTTACAAATTAATCTGTAGATTACGCTGAGCAGGCGATACTGCTATAAAAATCATAAATATTGATTTGGGAGGCGTTATCTTTACAGCATTTGTGTTGATGTAACTTGACCGTGCTGGTTGGGATAATTCTTAAGAATTTCTCAATAGATGGCGCTGCCAACCCCGTAAGTTGGTTGTAAAAAGGTGAAGGATAAATTCGGACACGAGACCACTTGTCACGGTAGCTTAAGTAAAGCATGTCCCGGCTTTAGGGACGGATGGATGCGGGTTCAAGTCCCGCTCGTGATTCAAATTTTTCCTTTACAAATTAATCTGTAGATTACGCTGAGCAGGCGATACTGCTATAAAAATCATAAATATTGATTTGGGAGGCGTTATCTTTACAGCATTTGTGTTGATGTAACTTGACCGTGCTGGTTGGGATAATTCTTAAGAATTTCTCAATAGATGGCGCTGCCAACCCCGTAAGTTGGTTGTAAAAAGGTGAAGGATAAATTCGGACACGAGACCACTTGTCACGGTAGCTTAAGTAAAGCATGTCCCGGCTTTAGGGACGGATGGATGCGGGTTCAAGTCCCGCTCGTGATTCAAATTTTTCCTTTACAAATTAATGGGTGATATTAAGTTATAATGGTGGCGGGAGAGAGCTTGTCAACAACAGGACTATACTATTATATATTCTTTGGCCGCCTTTGTATCTTTATTGGGTGAATTTGGGTGGTGCCCAGGAACCCCGATTATCAAAAAACCCAAAAATAAACAATATTTGGATTACTGTTACCTCCAAAGTCACTATGGTTAGTTATCGACGTCCGTGCTATATTATTAGGAAACGCAATTCCCAAATAACCCAAAAAAAAAATTGGGATTTCTGTTACCCCAGTCACAGTCACAATGATTAACTTAAAGTCCGTGTTATGTTGTTGTTATTCTTATGCTGGTTTTCATCTGAGACAGTTCTAGTATTCAGTAATCTAACCAAAGAGCCCGTGGTTTTAACTAAACCCCCGGGAGCACCGCGAAATCCTGTCTTAGCTGTCACTTTGGGAACTTCGTATTCATAAGTTTTCTTGTAATTTGATGGAGATGGGCTCAACTTCGGATTATGTTGAGGTTTCCATCTGAACTGTTTTAAATGGGATCGTATTGGGAGGTTCAATTTCACTAAGCTGAAATAAGATTTAATCGGAGAATAGTTAGATCACACCACAGAAAGTTATATTTTTGTTTCACTAGCTACACATATTATTTATACAAGTCCAACATTTTTTTTTTATTGGGTGTAGAGCGTAACAGAATGACTCAAAATGTGAGCCGCGGCGATTATCAACTTTTTTAAATAGCAAGTGGTTTAGTGGTCTGACAGTTAGACTTGTTGCAAAAGACCAGCGTCGACGTTGTCTGGTATAGTTATTAATAACGATCAGCTGATGATTTGACAATCGTACCCCACTTAGATAAAATACAACAGAGTTTTTTTGGCGGGAACGCGGAAAAGTTCACGTCGAAGCATTGTATTATTTTTCAAAACTTGTGCTTTTTCTAATGTTAATGTTTAAAATAGGTGGCGTTTTACGCATTAAGTGCTGAATTACGAGCATGATATATGATGATATTTTAAGATGTGGGTAAGTGATTTAATGTGGTGAAACGTGTTTTTTTCGTGTTGCTTCCACAATTCCATAGAAACTTCTAGTAAAGTTGCCACCACTTACTAGGGCATGTCTTATGGTGGGTTTTTAATCAGTAGTTAAGGTAACCAATGGTTAAAAATGCTAGTAATTAATCCTGATCAATGGTCATTTGTTAGAGCGTTTAACCATTGGTCACCTTAACCACGTGACGGATGTCATTGTCACTGCCAGTTGGATGACATTGACACTATTTGACAGTCACAGATATTGGTTTTGTTTTTATGGGCATTTTTAATAGTGGCTCTGTACGTCTATGGTATCTAGCCAGTGGCGAGAAGAAACGAGTGCGTTATTTTTTTTCTTGTTTTCTTTGTTGTTATTTTTATTCCCGTGCATCTGCTATTTTATTATATTTTTCTTTTTTCTATAATAGTGTTGGAAAACGACATTAGTATTCAACATAGTTTTATTAGATACTTCCAACTAATCGACATATTGATCAACATCTCCAGGAATTCCACTGGTAGCTCATCTTTTTCCAATATATTGATTTTTCATCGAGTTTTTGCACTTTTTCACTTCCACTGCTTTGCTTCTTCTTCTTGTTGTTGTTTTTTCTTTTTTTTTTGGGTCGTGCCGCCTGCGCGACCACTGACTTTATTCCACCTTTTTTATTTCAGCGCCATCTATGCATTTCATAGAAAAACTGCTCTTCCATCGGTTTATTATTAACAACGCTAACATTCTGCCATTCTGATTCTGTCTGTCCCAGACAGTCATAGGGACAATTTTACATCTGCAAAAAAAAAATGAAACACAAACTACGTCAGAAGTAATATACCCAGAGTTCAGAACATCTAATTTTTAAAATTATCACATAACTATCAATATATACTCCCCAATTTATTTTCTTCTATAATCGCCTCCTTTGTTTGCAACTTTGATTACAACTTTGTCTTTTCCAACTGACTCAATTTCTTTAATTCCAATTGTCAACTTACAACTGACAACTTTCAACTGACAACTTTCAACTGACAAATTATCAACTGACAACTTTCAACTGATCAATTTCAACTGACAACTTATCAACTGACTACTTTCAACAGACAATTTTCAACTGATCAATTTCAACTGACAACTTTCAATTTTAATTTTTGCACCAGGTGATATTGTTCGGCCATCCTGTATGTTGGAATGTCCCCATTCAATATATCAGCGCTTCTACTTGCATACAGTAGTTACACCTTGCCCGTTTTGACACTGTATCTCGTACACAGCTGCTCAAACGGCTCCATCTGATTCAACCATTTCGTTTGCATGGTGGTGTACCTTAAAAACACAGAAGGGTTTCCGGCAGTTAAATGTTCAATACCATACTATCTAAAAAAGTTTTTCTATAACTTGCTTTAGTTATAAAACAAATAAAGGATTAGGTATTCGATCAGTAACCAACTTAGACAATCAACGTATCAACATGGGTAATCTCAATGCTCATTATTTACGCCTACTTAGTCAATTATAATATTACAGAATACCCAGTTGATTATGTATTTCAAGCCAAGCCGTTATCATTCAGTTTGGTAACTACTTTAATTCGAAGGATGCCCAGAAGAACTAGGGGCCTTCATGTAGCCAACCATTCTGTCATACCAACCATTCATACTGTGGCTATCTTCGATCAAGCATACAGCGAGATTCCGGGTCACATACTAATTCTAAGGTATTTTCTGTCCGCGTTTACATATACTTATACAGCTACATTTGTTTACGAACGAACTGAGACAAAAGTTTCAAGTTCAACCTAATCACAACCACAGTACCTCATAATAAAGTCACAAATCCATAAACATTACCACCATTCGCCACGAGTAAAGCAGTGAATTATACCTGTCACTTCAAAATAAAACGATGTGGGTTAAATACCTATTATCATGAAATCAACCTGACATAAGTATAAAGTACTTTTGAAATGATTCGAAATAAGAGCTCGCGCCGCAAGTGGGCTCTTATTTACCGAGACGACTTTTTTTGCGCCAATCCGATATCTAGTAGGGTTTACCTGATCATAGGTGGCTATACTTATAAATTCTCAAGCATTTATATTAGTCATTTTACCCCTGGTATTCTAGCTCTTACTTAACACACTGACAATCTTAACCCCTGTTTATGTCGTACGATGACAGCACAACAAGCCGTAGATCCCCGAGCATTTAATAACCCTGACCAGTCTTATAGGCACCGGCACGCATCTGGACGTGCGAGTAAATGTAGTGGGGATAACTGCGCATCTGTACAGTCAGGCACAAAATATATTGTACTTACCTACTATTAATTTTCTGTGATATTTGATTAGGTAGGCTGATTTTTATCCGTCTATTAACTACAGCATCAGTTACATTATAGTTAGTACCTACATACTTTAGATATTATGTAACGGACGTGACGTCAGCCAGCGTGCCAGCCCGCCATAGCCAAGCCGCCATATTGACACCGCTCTTTGCGCCAGCCAGAAATGCCATGCCTTGGAGGGGAGAGTGTGTCAATATACGCCAAAGCCAGCCATTACTATGATTCATTCCTGTTGCAATTTTATAAGAAGGAATAATTGCAAGAAGTTACCGAAACTCTGCCCGTTTTATTTCTGCTTCCGCTATAATTATTAATCATTCGGTAATGGCAATATTCCTTCCATAGTATCATCATAGTTGGCAGTTAACATGGTCGGTATGCGCTTGCAGAAGGAGCTTGGACATCACCATCATCAGGCTTCATGTTGATAATGCAATGTTAATAAACAGTAGAATACTAATAGATATTACTAGAACTATAATCAATTTTCGTAAACAACACGTAACGTAACACTTTACGGCGGGATAGTACAGTCATGCGTTAGAGCCGCGTGGAGACAGTGCGGGAGGCGGGGGAACAATAAGGAACCAAACACCGGCGCCAGCGCCACGAACACACGTCGCACCACTGTCTTCCACCAAAGAGACCCAAAAAAATGCGTTCTGCGCATATAAGTTCACAAGTCTTGACTCGTGCCGATAGCTATACCATCCGCTTATATAAACACGGAGTGAAGAACCTCCTTGGCATCCTTGTGGTATCGACAAAATGTCCATATCTTTATTTCCATCTCTATCTATTATTACAACATAATACAAAATGGGCTCAAAAATTTGCAGGTTAATGCGTTTAGAACGGAACATCGATCACTGACTTAATAATCAATCCCACCTGCTCTCCAGTGTGAAGGTACCTACGACGAAGAACTTATGTTGGTTTTTATAATATGTAGGTAGTAAGTGCTAGTATCATTTTGAAGAAACATGGTCAAAATACAGCCTACGTCATAAAGTCCCCATGATAGTTTGCCCATCAAATTATTTTCCAAAATCAATTTCTCTACTGTTGTACTTTTTGAGAAAACATTTAAACATTCCAAATATTACAAAATAGGTACTTAATTTATGTACCTCCAGACGCATTTTATAATAGAAATAGAAATAGAAATAGTTTATTATTATATATATGTTTACAAACATCGGTTTAAGCATACAACAGTCCATTATGACAAATCCAAATTATTATAATCCTGGTTGGAAAAACATTGACACCCAAACTAGGAAAACCTGTGTTTTGGCATGCCAATGCCCTCCGCCTGCATAATACGACCTAAGAATACGGTGAAGTCGTACCGAAGTATCTCCATCGTCACCACCATCATCATCAATCATCAGCCACAAATACGAGTAGCCCACAAGAGGCGGTGAAAAGGTATTAGGCATTTTCATAATGAAGAGAACAAAACTATTTTCTATCCTCATCTTTTCAGTAATTTCAAACTCAACTCTTGATCCGTTTATTTTAGGACTTAACATCTACTGTAGTAGTACAGTTATTGTAATGGCATCTTGCATTTTAGGTAGGTATTTATATGTTTCCCCTTCTCAGCATTGAATTGTAGGTAAATACGCTTCGAGCAAATATATGCCCCAAGTCCAACGTTTGACATAACAACACGAGCGAAAACAGCTTAGCTTAGTTAACTATACCTTCTTAGTATGAAGTGCATTAAACCATTTTTTTAAATATGAGAAAATATTGCAATGCAATTTTGCTACTATTGCTACTTTAAAATCATTATTATTTCATCATAAGATTTATTTTTGTCACTGTGATTGCCTGTGATTTTATTCATTTCGCTTACGTACCCTACATACAAGTTTCATTCATGCGCACGGATCCCCTTTTTTTGTAGCTGAAAATATGATCTGCCATTCTTCGTTAAAAAGTTTTGTGTGGAGAATCACGTGACGAGTTAGGACTCGGAACTCTTAATAGTATTATAAAGTTTTGTGCAACACACAGCGCATGTTATACTAAGACACACAGCCTAGCATCAAAATAACTAGGCAGTAACATTAGGTCACGAAGCCTCACTTGCCCAATAGCTTCACTAGCCACACCACCTCGGTACAGTAAGCCAGAACACAGTAGTGTTCAAACCCGCTTTATGTCAAAAGCGTGCTACAAACTTTATCTTATAAATGCCCACCGCTGCTTTAGCATAAGCAACTATGCTTTTACTACTCGCGCGCTCACGCAGCGCGCGCGATACGCCACGCTCTAGGTAGGTACAAAAAGCGTGCCCGCTTAGGGCACTTAGTACTTTTTTTTAACCACCACTGTGCCTGCGCACGAGGTACTGTTTGGCGGCAGAATAACTTGCAAAACAGAGGTACCTACCCCTGAACGAATTTTGCATAAGATCAACGATAAGGTAACCTATATTATGCGGAAACGGCATGCACCTGCCTACAACACTTGATTTTCCGCAGTGAAACAGATTCACAATTTGACAAACTCGTAACTAAACAACTCTCCAAAATACTCTAGAAAAAAATGGAATAGTTTTCGGGGATGCATTAAAATAAAGTTAAGTTTGTACCTATACTTTAGATGTAGACCACTTTACAAGTATATATATTATAAAGGACTAACTCAATCAATCAATCAAATAATATTTTATCGACCTAAAGGCTTTACCTATAGGTACTTGTAGCTATAGCTCTCAAGTTCATAACTCCTTCCATAAACAAATAATGTCATCATCATCATCATCAACAGCCTGAAGACGTCCACTGCTGAACATAGGCCTCCCCCAGAGCACGCCACCTTGAGCGGCTGCTCGCCTCCTGCATCCATCGGCTCCCCGCGGCTTTCACCAGGTCGTCGGTCCACCGAGTGGGGGGCCGGCCTACGCTGCGTCTTCCGGTTCGTGGTCGCCACTCGAGAACCTTTCTTCCCCATCGGTTGTCAGTTCTACGAGCGATGTGGCCTGCCCATTGCCACTTCAACTTACTAACTCTAAGAGCTATATCGGTCACTTTAGTTCTCCTGCGGATCTCCTCGTTCCGGAGCTTATCTCGCAGGGAAACACCGAGCATAGCTCGCTCCATAGCTCGCTGCGCGACTTTGAGCTTACTAATGAGGCCAACAGTAAGAGACCATGTCTCAGTTCCATAAGTCATCACTGGCAACACACACTGATTGAAAACTTTCGTTTTCAGGCTCTGCGGTATTTTGGACGAAAAGATAGGACGAAGCTTCCCGAACGCTGCCCAGCCGAGTTGGATTCTTCGCGCCACCTCTTTGTCGAAGTTGGACCTACCTAATTGGACAATCTGTCCTAGGTAGACATACTTGTCGACAACTTCGAGAGTATCGTTCCCAACAATTACCGGTATAGGTGGAACATGAGCATTAGACATGATCTTTGTCTTGTCCATATTCATCTTAAGACCAACCTGCTGGGAGACTCTACTGAGGTCGTTGAGCATGGTGCTAAGGTCCTCGAGCGATTCCGCCATTATGACTATATCATCGGCAAAACGAAGTCATTACATTACATTACGTTTTTTTTTATCCAGGAAGTGGACGTGGATAAGTCCCGACGGTTCCACTAAAAATGAGATAGACTTCATCATGACGACCAAGAAGCACATATTCGATGATGTCTCTATGATCAGCAAGGTGAAAACCGGTAGCGATCACCGTATTGTTAGAGGCACATTGAATATCAATGTTAAGCTCGAAAGGTCACGTCTGGTGAAGTCTACGCTCCGTCCAAATCCTGTCCAAATCCAAAACCCCGAAGGCTTTCAGCTGGAACTCCAAAATCGCTTCCAGTGCCTAGCCGACTGTAACACAGTGGACGAGCTAAACGACGGGTTGGTGGAAACTGTCCAAGCTGTTGGATCGAAATTCTTTAAGACCCAACGCCGAAAGAAGACTCAAAAGCTCTCAGAAAAAACTCTTGAGCTAATGGCCGACCGGAGCGAAATGAAGCTGCAGTCTTCAGTTGATATGTCAGCCTACGGTGAACTCAATAGACGAATCTGGAGTTCCTTGCGACACGACTTGCGTGCTCTTAGTACTTCACGTATTGAGGCCGCAATTGAGCGGAACCAAGGCTCTAAAGTGTTCGCAAAGGATTCGTCTATTGGGCAACACCAAATGACAAAACTGAAGACCGAAAATGGTAGCGTCATTTCATCCAAGCCTGAGATTCTGAGAGAGATCGAGAACTTCTATGGACAGTTATACACCTCGACACGTAAGCCCGCTACTAACACAGCTCAGGACATCAGAGCCAAGTTAGTCCGACACTATACCGAAGATATCCCGGACGTCAGCCTGTACGAGATTAGAATGGCCCTCAAACAGCTTAAAAACAACAAGGCACCAGGTGAAGATGGAATTACGACCGAACTTCTGAGAGCGGGTGGTAGACCGGTACTTTTAGTCCTCCAGAAGTTATTTAATTCTGTCATCCTTGAAGGTATAACGCCAGAGGCATGGCACAAGAGCGTGGTGGTGCTCTTCTTCAAAAAAGGCGATAACACCTTATTGAAGAACTATAGGCCCATCTCGCTCTTGAGTCATGTGTATAAGCTGTTTTCGAGAGTCATTACGAATCGTCTCGCACGCAGGTTTGATGAATTCCAGCCTCCCGAACAAGCCGGTTTCCGAAAAGGCTTTAGCACCATAGACCACATCCATACGCTGCGCCAGATTATACAGAAGACCGAAGAGTATAATCGGCCGTTATGCCTAGCGTTTGTGGACTATGAGAAAGCCTTCGATTCAATCGAGACTTGGGCGGTGCTGCAGTCCTTGCAGCGATGCCAAATTGACTATAGGTATATCGAAGTTTTGAAGTGTTTGTACAGTAAGGCCACTATGTCAGTCCGACTACAGGACCAGAGTACGGAACAAATTCCATTGCAAAGAGGCGTGAGACAGGGAGACGTTATTTCTCCGAAACTGTTCACAAACGCATTGGAGGATGTTTTCAAGCTCTTGGAGTGGAAAAGATCTGGCATCAACATAAATGGCGAGTACATCACTAACCTTTGCTAAACAAATAATGTAATGGTAGATAAATATCTATATGTCTATACGTATAATTCTCTGTAAGGCCGCTGTTTATGCACCTAATGTTTTTATTGTTAAGCTGTGTACAATATGGTCTTGGGGTGGTATTATGTTCCAACAAATTTGTCCATTTCGAACGTACATTATCTTGGGCGAGTAGGCACTCATACTTTCGAACTATTCTGAATTAATCTGTACTAACGCTATTTAGCAAGTACCTAGGTACCTACTCATCCTTCACTAAATCATCAGTATGCAATTTAAATCAAATATACTATAGATACAGTCTCTATGAAGATCAAACCTCAAAAGTGTCCCTGCGCCAATGCTTACAGATATATTATACCTCTCCTGCACATATAAAAAAACATAGTTCACAAGTGGTTGTTTCATTTTAATAATGAACCATCGCACCCTGTAATAGTGTTGTAAAACAATAATATTATGTGAGTTAATACATCACTTTCATAAGGCGCAGTCCAAGTCACACGCGACTGAGAACAAAAACAAGGCATATGCCTTGTTTAAATGGTGCCGTTTTCGAGTGATCGTGGATCTACTCTATATTACATCGCAGGTATGCAATCTCAATTTACACTCCATAATACTACCACCTTAGCCGCATCAAAACAGTCCATCTTATAGTTCTGCAGTAGGTAGGTACTTGTGTATTATATATGCAACAAATATCTGCACATATTCATGTGAAGGTCTCACTTTAATTTTTGAGGATAAGAAAGACCACCCATTGGAATTATTTACAGTTACAATTATTATCTACCTGCTTGTATTATATAATTTTGTGAAACAATAGTTTTATATTTTAAACAGCATCAACAGAGACCAATCCACCTTTGCAATAAGGTTGCCCGCTTTACAAAAAAACAAAAACTCAACTTTGGTGAAAATCTGCACTGCATTGCAGTGAAACAAAATAGTTAAGTACACATCTTCCTTTCTTTTTTTTCATTGAATAAAACTGAGCATGCCTATACAGTTTTCAGGACATCTAGCATGGATCCACACGGTATGGCTGTGAATTTCATACAAAAACCTGTTTCAAAATGACTGAGTGCTTACAACTTATAAAATGCATTTAATTGCTATATTTGGCTCAAGAGTGTTTATCATCCTGTTCTTATATAATTTAGTAAGACAGCTGTTAGTTGTCCAAATAAAATAAAATAAAATTTAAAAGGGTAATCAACAATGCAGACTTATCAGCTTATATTTTGCAAATCTTTGTAAACTAGATACCTACTCTATCTATTAAAATGTAGGTAACACTTATAGACATAACAGACCCCTTAAACACCATTACCCCAGAGAGAGTGCACCACCACATGCAAGTTCTGCCACCAGCAGCACCGTCCCGCTGGATTGCAATAATGTATTTTCTTAGTGCCAGTGTACCTACACTAAGTTGCCACACTGAGAATAGTTGGATATAACTTGTTTCTACACATTAATTTGAAGTGCACTGTGTATACCTGCAGCCATTTCTCTTACTCTCACTCCTTGCATACCTACTCTTTACATTCATTGGTGAAGCTCGACTTTAATTAGTAAAGTGTCAGACGGATAGCAGTACAACCTTTAATTTTTAATCACCTATTATGCAAATGTCACAATGTGTGTTATTCAACTGGTTCAACCTGTTTAACACTACTTTGGTGATAGTAATATTTACCTAGTACAGAATGCCACTCTTTTAACTTTAAAGTCTCCTTCAAACTCAGTTGAGTAATTAAATATATTAAAATTGAGTTGAGGCAGGTCATTTTATTAGTTTTTTAGAATTATGTGTGCATGCAGGTTTCATTCATAAACCCATTGTCATTCAACAAGCAATGTTCCACTGCAAGAATTAAATTTAACCCCCAGCATAGTAGGTAGGTACCATTACATCCATCCTTTATAACTTAGTAATCTGAATATACATGTTAAAAATAACAACTTGTACCTAGATAAAAAGTTAGGTAACAACACAGTAACAAAACAGGACAGTCTGCGTCTCACACTACTGGCAGACGGCAGACGCTTACTGCTATTTCTTTGTTTTCCTGGCAAATTGAGTGTTGCACCCATGCACTCTTTCAAGAAGTGTCTTAGTTTCCTTCTTCCATTTACATCTATCTATATGTCAACTTTGCCTCAACTGTTTCTCACAGAGAATCGTCGTATATTTCTAGAAGAACTCACCAGATTATGGGCGTAGTCGGTACCCGCTTCTGATCTGTTGGAAAACGACATTAGTATTCAACATAGTTTTATTAGATACTTCCAACTAATCGACATATTGATCAACATCTCCAGGAATTCCACTGGTAGCTCATCTTTTTCCAATATATTGATTTTTCATCGAGTTTTTGCACTTTTTCACTTCCACTGCTTTGCTTCTTCTTCTTGTTGTTGTTTTTTCTTTTTTTTTTTGGTCGTGCCGCCTGCGCGACCACTGACTTTATTCCACCTTTTTTATTTCAGCGCCATCTATGCATTTCATAGAAAAACTGCTCTTCCATCGGTTTATTATTAACAACGCTAACAATAGGTAGTTTCATTATGTATCTTACTAATTAATTTATAAATTATATTGTTATGTTTGTCTTGTCGCGGGTGTTCGTGATGTCATGAAGTGGGTTCCGACTGAAAATCAGTTATTGGGGTCATACCGACCTTAATTGCATGCTGAGTCGGGACCTAGTCATGATGTCACACTATATTATATTACATTACATTGTGTGTTTGATATTGTATGTCTTATTTTTTATGTGTTATTTTATGGTGTATTGGAGTGAAGTGTTGTGTGGTGTCCTGAATTCAAATTCAAATTCAAATTCAAATTTATTTATTTGCATTCATGTACAGTTTCAGTGTCAGTGAATACATGTATTTTCTTTCTTTCTTTCTTAACTAACGATCAAAAAACCCATCCCTAGACTAGACTATGACTACCCAGACTAAGAAAAAAAACAACAGTGTCGACCGACCTGCTCAACCGCCACAACATCAGTCTGTCTGCAGAAGATTGATGTAGGTCCTTTTCTTTGTCTTGTTTATTAAAAAGCGTTTATAGTTTGGTCCTTCACAAACGTCTTCTTTTCATGTACCAGTGGATCGTTTCAGTGGCTTAAACCGGAATAGACCGCCACGCTGGTTCTCAATTTAGACAGACCACAATAAAATGGAATCAAAGACATTCGTAAGGGTAGAAAGTAAAGTAATTTACATGTATTACCAATCAAGACTTATTCACCCACCCTTGGTGATAAGAATATATTTTCATCCCCCTTGATTCTTGAATCGAAATGTTTTGGATTAGTTCGTTTCAATATTTGGTGATTGAGATTTTCATTATATTCATAAAAGAAGCAAGATACTTAGATGGGTGAGCTCTAGAAAAAGTGGTACATTTTTAGGTTCAACTGAGCCTACTGCCCGGTTGTTGTCGTAAAACAGTCGTTAAGTTAAACCAAAACCTCTTCGGACGGCTTAAAAATTCTGACACCAGTTGCTTTCCATGAGAAAGAAGAAAGGTCAGGAAAAGAAAATAACCGGCCAAGTGCGAGTCGGGCTCGCGCACGAAGGGTTCCGTACCATTATGTATAAAAACGAGAAAAAAATCACGTTAGTTGTATGGGAGCCCCCTTTAATATTTATTTTATACTGGTTATTAGTATTTGTTGTTATAGCGGCAACAGAAATACATCATCTGTGAAAATTTCAACTGTCTTACTGTCACGGTTCATGCATGAGATACAGGCTTCAGCCTGGTGACAGACGGACAGACAGAGAGACAGCGGAGCCTTAGTAATAGGGTCCGTTTTACCCTTTGGGTACGGAACCCTAAAAACATAAAAATCTTATTTTAAATACACACATCAAAAAAGTCTAAGCAACATGCATGATATTACAAATTTACCATTTATATTAATTAATTTCTAAGTATTTACTCACTCAAAGTGCGTAGGTAAGTAAACTTTTTTGTTATTGATGACATACTGGCTGGTTGTAAAAAAAAAATTCGATTATGTTTTGTTTTTTTCATAAAATTCAAATGACTACGAATTTGTTTGAATTTAAGTGCGTTTTAATTGACACCTTTATTCTTGATTTTATAATTTTACCAACCATTTAAATAAAGTTAGCGACAAAATTGAATCGTTAGATATTCTTCACGTCATGGAGCGACGTCATTTGACGGCAGATGAAATGCAGAGAGCTGTAGGGATGTTGCAAGCGAGAAGTAATCAATCTCAGGTATCTCGACGTTTTGGCATTCATAGAAGTGTTATTTGTCGTCTTTGACAGCGCTACAATAATACAGGGGAACCCGCTGAACAGCACCCAGGCCGTAGAAGGAGTACAACCACTCGGCAAGACCGGTACATACAACTGACTGCAAGACGCCAGCCGATGTTAACCGCTCGAGAGCTAAGTTTGAGGCTACAAAATTTAAGTGGTGTTGATGTAAGTCCCCAAACTGTGCGAAATCGACTGCATGAGTACGGCCTACGAGCTCGACGCCCAATCAGGTGCCCACCGATACGTCACGGGAATCGCGCTCGTCGAAATGAATGGTGTAGAGAACGCATAACATGGACCCAGGAACAATGGGATAAAATTATGTTTTCCGATGAGTCGCGATTCGGGTTTAGGCCTGATACAAGAAGGGTGCGAGTGTACCGTCGGCCCGGAAATACTGAAAGGCTCAGGTGCGTTCAGGAAGTTCATCCATGCAGCGGCTCAACAGTTATGGTATGGGCGGGTATTATGAAGAACAGGCGAACTGAGCTCGTTTTTGTAAATGGAAACATGAACGCTGAAAATTACGTTGAGGATATTCTCAGACCTTATCCATTTGCACAAACCTTTGGCTCCGATTTTACGTTAATGCATGACAATGCGCGTTCACATACAGCTCGGCGAACCAGTGAATACTTGGCAACGGAGAACATCCGGGTATTGCCCTGGCCTGCACAATCACCAGACCTCAACCTTATCGAGCACGCATGGGACATGCTCCATAGACGTGTTTTGAAGGACTTGGACGGAGTGACAACAACCCAACAGCTGAAGGATTTGCTACAATTCCATTGGGAGTGAATACCGCAAGATGACATAAACAGTCTCATTAACTCAATAAATAATCGTTGCCGACAAGTTCTGAATAGCAGAGGAGGCCATACTTTGTATTAAATTGTCCTATTCTTTCACAATAAAACCATTTTCTTTAGAAAATTCATTTTGTAATAATTTTAAAAATAAAATACAACGTTATAAAGTGAAGAACCATCCTAAAATTTAAATTAGTACATGTTGCTTAGACATTTTTGATGTGGGTAGTTTGTTTTTCACAAAAAAAACTTAATTGCTATCTTCAGTCGTTTGAAACCTTAACAATAAAGTTTGAAATAACATAACCCGATCAATATTCATGTAACCATTGAGTTTACTTTGGCGCCAATAATATCTAAAACCTCGAAACAATGGTTTCACACCCTTATTGTACAAGGGTGGGAGTTCAGTGACCCTTCTCTACATGAGGATTACCTAACAATATGAACTTTATACCTATGAACATAAAATTCAAAGCTAAAGTCGTTACGTTATCTTCATTATCATTTTAAATCGTAATTATGCAAAGGTGTGGTTAATATCTTAAATTCATTTATTCAAATATACCTATTAATTAATCCAAATTGTGGGGAAGATGTATTGATCCGCTGATTACCTATGTTGGTATGACAGGAATATGTAATCATGTAATCTGGAATCCGTGTAACCGGAGTGATTACTGTAATTACGTGTGATTTTAATATAAGAGCTAAAGGCAGTGTTTATTAACGTTACTTCTGCTTTAACAATTTAAAAAAAAAATTAAAAGCGTAAGATTAAAATGATAACAATGACCATCTATTAGCAGAAAATCGAAGTTGGTCTTTTTGTTTGTCTTGTTTATTAAAAAAACGTTTATCACAAACATTTCTTTTTGATTCGCCATTGGATCGTTTCAGTCGGAATAGACCGACTCCCGTGGGTGCCGTAAGAGCCGGCAAAGGGAATATCCAGGGAATGGGCAGCAGCATTCTCCTCGGTACATTAAAATCTTCTGCGATCACCAAGCCGCCTGCCTAGCGTGGTGATTGTGGCAAGTCCCCCCCTATGATAAGCGTCCAAAGTGACGTTTTATCGGGGAGGCCTGTGTTCAGCAGTGGACGTCTTCCGGCTGATGAAATGATGTGATAACAATGAATATAGCCTAACATGAAAAAAGAAAGTACTCTTCTCTTACCTAAAATTTTTAGGCATAATTGAATTCAATTCAGTTGGTAATATCTATTACACACTTGAAAATCTGCTTATAACAGCTTCCCAAAAAGCAGCTGAGTACAATACTTTAGTTATTAGCTTACACTAGACTTAATCGAGCTTAGAACATAAATATTTTCATTTACCTCGACGTTTCGACTAAGTTATATCACTCATGGACCATCGTAATACTAATTTAAAGATAAGTTCGAGAAATTGCGTACTCTACTACGATCTTCTTCTTCTTGTGTAGGCAAGTGGTCAGCCCTGGGGGCGTACTGTGAGCTCTTAGCGCGATTCAAAACAGAGCCTACACTAGATCTGTTGTCAAAATCCTCATACGAAAAAAACAAAACGATCCAATATAGGCTCTGTTTTGAATCGCGCTAAGAGCTCACAGTACGCCCCCTGGTATCAGAATTTTTAGGCCGCCCAGAGGCTTCTCACTTGGCTTAACGACTATTGTCTTACGACAACAGCCGGGACCGACATACCACTTTTTGCTGTAGCGGTCATCCATCAGATTAGTGATCGCAGCGAACGTTGCTTAACTTTACCGATCGTTTAGAAACGGCTAGTTGTGCTTCGCTGTGAGCGCTACTTCTATTTACTACGATAGATTAATAAAGGTCTTACCACATAGAGCGGTAAGATAAAAGCGAGTGATTCCCACCCGGAGGCGAATAAATCCCTCATCTCCAGATCTATTTGTTGCCAGTCAGGACGTCGCTGCACGTCTAGACTTCCAGATCTAGGAATCCTAGGAGATTGATCCCCGTATTAGCATACCTAGATAGCGAGTCAGACATTCAGATTTTGTGCTAGAAGTGCATTTGTTAGTTGGCTAGTTTATCCGGATTGTTTTAACGTGGGTTCCAATTATCCGGCCAAATTATTGGATAAGTTGTTATGCAGGGGAATAAAGAGTGCTAGGGCCTACTTGTTCTATCACTGGATGTTGTGGCACCATGTTCCTCGTAGTGCCTGGGTCTTCAGATATAGGGAGTTCTGATTAAGAGGATATATGTTTTAGATCTTAGAAAAAAAAAACAAAGGTAAAGCTGAAGATCTACCAGTTCCCATAACGCTGTTTTGGGCTAGATGGCGTTTCTGTGAAATGTCCATAAATATTATTTATTTTATTACTTAACGCATTAAATAGTTGCCTGAGAATAAAAACACACAAAATAAAATTACCAAGCCAAGCTCTTGAAATAAGAATAATAAATCTAGTCTTCCAAATCGACGTTTTGAAATTACATTGTATATTAAAATTTATTCGTTCTTCATCATGAAATAATTTTTAATATAACTTAACTAGTTCCTATAGTTAGATTGTTCTAATTACTTAGAAGTTTTTTTTTATCCGGCATGTTTTAGTTTCTAAGTATCCGGAAAGGCCGGATACAGTAGAGCTACCTGCATCTATTGCACCGAGTGTCGTCTCTAATTTCCATTGTTCTTGATTGCGAAATGTGACGGTTACCTATCTTGGTTGGAGCTGAATATTATATCCTCCAGTCTTAGCTATTTTAGTTTCTCTGTGTTTAATTTAGACTGTTGGAGTAGAAATTGCTCTTAAGAAGATATTGGAGCTTATCTTTTTAGCGAGATATTTCGGCAAATGATGGTTGTATACAGACGTGCTTGTATTATTTTTAAATAATTCCATTTCCTCAAACATGCTTGGAAATGTCAGTATTACTTTGACAACCTTCTTCGGGATAAATCGAAATCGCTGTACTGGCGAGCAGCGGCCGGCAAGTTATTCTGCCGCCAAGCAGTGTAGTGTAGTGTGCAAGCACTACTGTGTTCCGGTTTGAAGGGCATTGTAGCTAGTGAAATTACTGGGCAAATGAGACTTTATGATCTGATCACAGTCTAGTAATCTTATTGCTACCTATACCTACTGTGTGAAGTCTCAGGATGACGTGCGCAGTGCAGTGTCACGCGGGACTATATTAATTTAGAGTTCCGAGTGATACTGCAATCTGTTATGGGTAGCCGTGACGCTTAACATCAGGCGAACGACTAGCTCGTCACGTCATTCTTTTACATAAAAAAAATTAGATAGATGTGTCTCTAAGTCCCATCTATATTCATCTATGCATGTGTATGTGCTGCTGTGTATGTGTGTGATCTACCAATAAAAGGAATCCAATTTGGCTTATTAAGATTCGATTTTCACTTAGAATGTACTAAATAAACTGGAATTTAAATAAATGAATACCAAGAGGAATCATTGGTCTCTAATTACCATCGTAATTCTTCTAAGTACGAGAAAGCTGAAAACCGTAGACCTTATCTACGCAGTATTCTACGTTGCACAGTGCTGAGCCTGTATTTATATTCTTGCTGCCACCTTTGACATGCATAGTAATTATTACCACTACCCCCCAGTAGGTGGGCCGACGATCGCGGGAGCCGATGGAAGCAGGAGGCGAGCATCCGTTCAATGCGGCGCTCTTTAAGGGAGGCCTATGTTTAGCAGTGAACGTCTTCAGGCTGTTGGTGATGATGAAATATTATATATTCCTATTTGTTCGTATTCCTCTATTCCTGCTAATGATAATGTGGTCGATAAGTAATTGTTTAATCTGTTAACGTTTAAAGTATTTGATTGCAAATTATAGTATCTCCCCAAATTAGAGATAACTTACCAACTTAAGCACATATTTAATGAATCCGTTACAATTTCCATTGCGCGCCTCACATGAGCCCTGAACAATTTATACGATAGCAGGACCGGAAGTGGATTTACGTAGGCAGTTAACGTCTGAAACACGACTTCCGGTCGGGACTACGGCCTTAACCCTCGCATTGTAGGTTTAAAGGCCGTGTTATGTGTGCGAAATTCAAAAATGTCGTTTTTATGGCGTGGAAACGAGGCATTAATATGCCTCTTTGTTAGGTGGGACGTAGAGGGGAATTCATTTAAATTGTCTCTGAAACGAGATTAAAAATAACTGAAAATTTCGCTTCGGCTAAATTGAAATTTGAATTTCAGAATGGAATTTGACGTCTCATCTTGTATAGGCCCACAGATTAGAAAAGAAAACAATGATTAGGGCAATATAGGGAGTTTTATTATTTTTTAAGTCAGGGGTCTATTCTCTCGTAGTAGATAAAAGACGGTGAAAGCCGTGGGGAGCCGATGGATGCAGGAGGCGAGCAGCCGCTCAAGGCGGCACGCTCTGGGGGAAGCCTATATTCAGCAGTGGACGTCTTCAGGCTGATGATGATGATGAGATAAAAGATCACTTTCGTTATATCAAGAACTGTCAAATTATTATAATGTGACAGTTCTTGTGATATATATCGAAAGTGATATTTATCTACTACGCGAGAATAGACCCCCTAATGATGCCCCCTGATGCTTACTAGGGTATACTAGTAGTAGTACTAGTAGCTACCTATTTCTGAGTAATCTAGCACTTCCGTTCCGACCTGGGATCCTGTTGTGGTAAAAACTTAGGGTGGTTTTTTTATCGGTAGTTTAGGTAACCAATGGTTAACAACTTTAACAAATTCTAACCAATGGTCAAAAGTTAGAGATTTGAACCATTGGTTACCTTAACCACGTATCAAAAAACCCACCCTTAAATGATTAATTGATCGTGTTGGATATTTTTTTGTTTTATTTTGGTGTTTGCTACTACTAAATAATACATTCGTTTGATTTTTTTATTTAATTTAAATCAAGCAAAATAACCTTATAATTATTTTAGTAAGAACGGTCCTGAAACAGTATTATTCTTGTAGTTTAATTTCAATTTTTGAATTCAATTGTTTTCAAAGGTACGTGACCTAAAATGAAAAGCTATTATTATTGAACAAATGTTAATTGAAAGCTCATCTAAGGGCGACCAAGTATAAGGGTAATGTACTCCTTTCAAGAAAATAGAACGTTAAATAAAATAAGTATTCAGTTTTCCATGTTTATCTTTAGTTCTTTTGTAGCTAAAATACCTAGCTAAGTAACATTTAAATATGTATCTTGATTCAAATATATTATTATGGCTTATTTACAGGTTGTTTTCACGAATATTGTAAAGAAGATACTTAGAAAACATCAGGCATTCTCAGCAACGTTTCGTTTAGAATAAAAGACTTGTTTAGGGTAAACGGCCTTCAGGTTTTCAACCTTCAGGAAATATTATTGGAATCAAATTATCAGTCATTAACATGAAATTTTGTCGCAGAATACGAAGAAAATTATG
This sequence comes from Ennomos quercinarius, assembly GCA_910589525.2. NCBI lineage: Eukaryota > Metazoa > Arthropoda > Insecta > Lepidoptera > Geometridae > Ennomos > Ennomos quercinarius. Next base: position 4,868,942 of record OU342513.1, on the reverse strand, counting down.
AAAAATAAAGTTGAATTATATTTTAGCCGTGAGGTCTGGTTTGCAAATAGGACCACCCCATCTTTTCCCGTGGGTGCCGTAAGAGCCGGCTAAGGGAATATCCAGGGAATGGGCAGCAGCATTTCAATATTAAAATCTTTTGCGATCACTAAGCCGCCTTCCAAGTGTGGTGATTACAGCAAATCCCCCTTATGATAATTAAGCGTCCAAATTGGCGTTTTATGAGGGAGGCCATGTTCAGCAGTGGATGTCTTCCAGCTGATGATATATTGAAATGACAATGGGTCAGGCCACATCGTTCCGAGAACCGACAACCGATGGGGAAGAAACGTTCTCGAATGGCGGCTAAACCGAAACGCAACGTAGCCGCGTAGGCCCGCCATTAGGTGGATCGACGACTGGTCAGAACTGCGGGGAGCTGCTGGATGCAAGAGGCAAGCATCTGCTCAAAGAGGGGCTCTATTGAGAAGGCCTTTGTTCAGCAGTGGCCGTCTTCAGGCTGATGATGATGATTAAAGTTATGAACGTCCGTTTGACTTTATATATTTGCGAAGTTGAAAGGATTGTACTTGATCGCCTAAGGGTGGGTTTAATAAACCCATAGTTAAGGTTAAAAATTCTAACAAATTTTGACAATTGGTTAGAATGTGCTAGAACTTTTAACCATTGGTTACCTTAACTAAGGGTCAAAACCCCAGCTTACGTCTTAAGGCTCGTTTACTTTTAAACTGAGCTTAGTGTGTTAAAGCAATCATGAGGTTCTTAAGCTAATTAAAGGCTTTTTTTACAAACCGATCTCTGCTTTCAAACGCCCTCTTGAGATGAATCCCTACTAATCCCTAATCCCTACTAACATATATATAAAAGTGTAACGTTGTCTGTTTGTGTCGGTTTCCCGCCAAAACGGCTGTATCGATTTGCATGAAATTTTACACACAGATTATGTACCTAACCGAAATTAACATCGCATTTTTAAACAATTTTAATGCTTGAAAATTCCGATCCCGAAAACGGAAAAATTGATCTCAATAAATACCACTCGGTTAATATTAGTAGATAGGTATTCCAAGATTCCCAAGCCATAGATTAAGATGATTGTTTTCATGTAATTAATTGTTATTACTACATCTTATTGGTCCTTCCCAGAACCATCGATTTATTAATACCTCTTTAGATGTAACAATGAAGGAAAACATTGTGAGGAAACCGGTATGCCCAGCCCGCCAACACCACAACAAAATTTTCTCGACACTTAATCTCGTAAGAGACCGTGACAAGACTATGGTAGAGCCTAAGTGCGTCTCACTCTAACAGTGACGACAAGTTTTCTCACGATGCGCATGCTAGGCCATCAGGTATCACAAAATTTTAGGACACCAGATCCTCCAGCATGCGCACCGCGAGAAAACTTGACGTCGCTGCTAGAGTGAGACACATTTAGGCGCTGCCATAGTCTTGTCACGGTCTCCCACGAGAAAAAGTATCAAGAAAATTCGCGGTGTGCATGCTAGCCGGGCAGCAGGGTGCATTATGGCCTACACTCTCCGTTTAAGAGAAGGCCCATGTCCCAGCAGTGGGATTGGGAATGTACTGGGCTGATTGAAGGCTTTAGTTAACAGTCCTTAACCTACTAAATATATATTCGTTTCTTACATTGACTTTGACAAGAACAGCAACAGTTTTAGGAATTTCAGATTTGTCAACTAAAGTCTTTAAAATTGGCCTCAATGACAAAGATGTAGGTATATAATATAGGTACTATCTTAGAGTATAGACTAAAACATAGGGAGAACGTGATTATGTGTCAAGCGTACCACTTTTTTGGACACTTTTTACGTGATGTGGACACTTTGATGTGAATGAGTCTGGCAGATTTGTATAGAAAAAACAGTTGACTCGAGTCGAAAAAAATGGTACGGTGCTTAGCGCAAGCGTAGCTAATTACTATATGTCTGTTTCTTTCCTTCGCCACTGACGTAGCGATACGTGTGAGCAGTACAAATATAATATCGTTTTGATGATCTCTCTATGCTTTAGTCTATACTCTAGGTACTATTCTGTGTTAATATGAACGTTAGAAACTTAGATGCCTATCTCCTTGACTTTGTATTGTCATACTTTTTTCATTCTGTATTCATAACACAATTTGCTTTCGTATCTCAAGGATTATAAAACTTCAAAACAAAGGTCCTCGATCCGAGATGAGGCAAAGATTATGCCGTCACAGAAGCGAACATAACAATCATATTTCCCTGAGACATTAAAAACATAAGCACGGAGCGATTGCCGCCACGCACCCCTAATGCTGAATCACAAGGGATGTGGGTACAAAGATTAAAGGCTCCAGAGGGGTGATTGAAAGTAGTTTGGTACAGTCTGGGGAGTTACATATCTTCGTTATATTTTATAGAAAAAATATTACAAGCTTAGTAAAAAGAATCTAAAAGATTTTTGTTGTCCTTCTTGTATTTTTTTTAACTATGTCTTATAATAACTTTCAAGTGGCCGGTTTGTTTTAGCTGTGTATTTGCTTATAAATAATTAAAACAATTATTATGTAACAAATAATAGTTATTTTGGGCTAAATAGGGTTATATTATATATCATGTACCTATTAATAAAAGTGTTTGTCCCCGGATTGACAGACTGACTACATGCAGCCCAAACCACTCGACGTAGTCATGATATTTGGAGGGCGTCTACATATTATTTCGAAGACGTAGAAAACGAAAAGAAAAAACTAAGAAAACGTTTAAAAAATTATACCTCTATATATCTATATATGGAGTCAAATGAGGTTAAAGATTTTATAAAAACTTGGGTTGTTGCTAGTAAATAGCTCAATAATTTTTATAAACATAATAAATACAAAAAATATGGTTATAATAATACGTTTTAATACAGCATAATGTTAAAGCAAATGAGCTGGATATTTTGTAGCTAACATTATAAATGATTAATTGTGTATTTGTCGAAATTGTTTGTTTTAATAATTTATTAAATGGCATGTTATTACCTTACGGGTAAATGCAAGTACATTGGGATAACGCAGTCACGTCAATGTTTTGTGTTAATTTTAATACAATATTTGCTAAATCAATATATTTATGCAATCCCGATATGCTAATCGTAAAAATCGATGATTTTTTTGTTACCGCAATTTATTATTTGAAAAAATTAATTGGGAAGTTTTCGGGTTAATTAATATTTCGATAAATTAATGTAGGTGTGCAGGAATTATAAATTAGCAATTTCTAATGTTCTTTATCTTACTTAATTCCCAGAACATTTCAATCGCAACACTCGCTGATCTTTGACCTTTCCAAACTTACCAAAACTGTGCCGGCAAGCCAAAGTCAACTCTATATCTAATATAACAAAGCTGACTATAACTGAAGTCACAAGTTGGCGGCGATCAGTATGCGAACCGCATCCGAGCCCCTGATTGGTCGGAGTTCACCAAGGGCTGTGAGTTAAAGATTTTCGCTTTATCTTCGCGGTTGAACGACTGGGCTTTAAACTTAATACTGTCGCTTTTAAATCCAAGTGCGTTGTTGAATTTTATTTAACTGTGGTGTCGGTAATTATTTGTTTACGTTGAAGTAGGTGGTTAAAAACTAAGTAATGAAATATTTACGTAAGAGCCATTGCATTTATTGAAGTAGGTAGATATTTTTAGTATGTCATTTATATTAATAAAAAAAAATAGTAGATAAGCTAACATTTTTAAAACTCTATAAATGCGTTATTTTTTTTTACTTTGCTGCATGTGTTTTTGTTACCGCAGCTTATCATTGACTAGGCTCGGAAGAATGTTATTTATTTAAAGATCATTTAAATAAATTTGAAATAATTCAAAAAATAAATTGGTTATATTATATAAATATTGATGTTATTATTTTGTCTATACGTAGAAAATATGGCATGAGTAGGCAGTGTACACCTACGTAACAACATGAAGCTGTCCAAAAATTCTAAGAAAATCCATAGATATGCCGCCAATCTGTAAAAATATTCCAAAGCTAAAATACCGATCATAATCCTGTCTCCTTCCTTCGCTCAATTTGCTACGACAATAAAAATATGTCGAGAAATGTTTATTTTCCCAAATATTTTCAGAAAAAATGTTAAATATCATAGATAAAATACACGCGAGATGTTCCACGTGTTTAAGTAGGCAGCTTACGTTTATACTGGGTGGCGCAAAAGTAAAGACCCTATTTGGTTCAGCTATAACATTTTTTCTAAATTAGAAAACTAGATTTAGGTTTTTTTAAATGTATATTTGTGCCATTAAATTTCGTACCATTAGGATTTAAAGATGATGTCTTTTAAATGGTGACCTCCAGAGTTGATACACATTTGAGCCCTATTTATGACATTTTGCATAACTTGCCGTAACACTTCCTGCGATATGTTCGTTATTTCTTGACGAATGTTTTCTTTTAGAGCTGCGAGAGTCTGTGGCTTGTTCACATACACCCGAGATTTCAAAAAACCCCAAAGAAAGAAGTCTGGACTGGTCAGATCGGGTGATCTTGCAGGCCAAGGCAAATCGCCAAAACGAGAGATAACTCGGCTTGGAAAAGCGTCCCTCACTAAGTCCATAGTGTCGCGCGCTGTGTGTGCCGTAGCGCCGTCTTGTTGAAACCAGATGTGCTCCAGCCCCAATTCGTCCAAACTGGGTATCAAAAACTCACGTAACATGGTTCTGTAGCGTTCTCCAGTGACAGTTATCGCATTGCCTCCAGCGTCTTCGAAAAAATAGGGTCCGATCACTCTGTCAACACAGATGCCACACCATACAGTAACTTTTAGTGGGTGTAGAGGTGTTTCTTGAATAATGCGCGGATTATCAGTGCCCCAGAACCGAGTATTCTGCTTATTGACATGCCCTGAGAAGTGTTACGGCAAGTTATGCAAAATGTCATAAATAGGGCTCAAATGTGTATCAACTCTGGAGGTCACCATTTAAAAGACATCATCTTTAAATCCTAATGGTACGAAATTTAATGGCACAAATATACATTTAAAAAAACCTAAATCTAGTTTTCTAATTTAGAAAAAATGTTATAGCTGAACCAAATAGGGTCTTTACTTTTGCGCCACCCAGTAGTAAAGGCTAGAAGGTTGAAGTGTATCATTTTGTATTTATATATGTAGTTAAATTAGCCTTGCCATTCTTCCTGGATATTACTAGGGTGCTGCTCGCTATGAAATTATTTTGCAAGGCTAATAAAAGAAGCATTTTTATCCTAAGCCTAACAAGATCAACAAATTCTCCAGTTTCTATAATCTCACTCTATTAAACGACGCGGAAATAATTAAACACATTCCGAACGTTAATGCTCACAGGGACAATCGTATCTCCAACTGTCAAAGTCACTGTCAAATTAATGAATGTCAACATCGCTACAGTAATGACGTTCAGAGGCAGTCACATGGAAATGATAGCATTGTACACTTTCAGATTCAGAATCAACTGTATCTGTTAGGTAATAAGGTCCACGTTTGTTTGTGGTTTTCAAGTCAGTAGTTTAAAGGTAGCTTTCAATTGATTTGCCCAGAAGCAATCTCTTCTGATTCTTTGAGAGTACGTTTCTTTTCCGAACAAGTATTTGCATTTTCTCTAGTGTTTACAAAAGGGGGAATTTGCTTGGCTTTGTTCGAGGATAGGTCGGTTCAAAAACCAATATTGTTTTTTGATATTTTAGTTCTGCGGCCTTTTTGAGGCTCGCGGAATGTAGGTTAAAATAATATGAATGTCGTATCTATGTGGTAGGAGTGATTTTTGTGTCAATAGGAACGTTTTATCAAAGTATGCCTGTGACATTTAGACTATTTTTTTATAACAAACAAATAAATAGATACATCAAAAATATTACACAGCAATAATTAAAATGACAAATGGCTTTTTAAAACTTAATAAACTTCCAATTGTCTAATTAACATTAATTGCTGATATGAATCGATTTCACACCACCCACACGTACTTAAATCGATAAATAGGTGTTAAATTTCGAGTAGGTAATATCTTTTAATTGCCAGTTATGTTTTAGTCTATAATAATTAATGTTTAGTTGTTGTCAATGTCAGTTTTTGTATTGACATTTTAAGAAATAGCTTTGGAGTTATATTAGTAAAGCATGTGTCGTCTTAATTTATACAAAAACTTTATAAGCATAATTATATTCTGTGAAATAAAAAAAAATTGAAAAAATGTATGGTATTATCTGGTATTATCACTTTTTAATCTCATTCCTTGATTTTGTAGTTAAGGGCAGAAGAATGTTTAGTCTTAGACTATATCGACTATATCGATAACACTACTCTGTGTGTGACCTCATAAATATTGGTTGCGCTCCAGAGGTTATCAACATTTTTGGATTACAATCTGTTGAAAAATTCACAAAATGTCACGAAAGAGAATTTCACTCAAAAATTCATTTAAAATCGATTTAGAAATGAATTTGAAACGTTCACTGTAACGAAAAACAAGGAAAATTCACGGCTCGTCATAAAATACACCAAATAGATTGAATTTTATATCCCTGCCTTAGGAACAATAAACGAAATTGTCGTTTGGGCTCTGTTTTACTGTCCCTAATACGTATAATAAATACATTTGTGTTAGTTTTCGTGCCAGATAACTGTTGTACGAATTTGGAATTTTCGACAACGAGAAATGCTTCCTAAATTCTAACCTAAAGGTCTAAAGTGCTATTATCTATTCTGTGCCTAAGGGTAGCCGTAATGGGCCATTTTTATAGTTAAGCCCGAACATAATTTTATTACAAACGTAGATTAGGTTGTTACTGTTGACCTCATTAGTAAGCTTAAAGTCGCGCAACGAGCTATGGAGAGAGCTAGAGCTACGCTGGCGTTTTTTTTTTTGCCAAATAAGATCTAAAATGAAAAGATCCGTAGGAGAGTTAAGTCACTAATATGGATCTTAGAGTTAGCACGTTGAAACAGCAGTGGACAGGTCTCATTGCTCGCAGAACTGACAACCGATAGGGAAAAGTTTCTCGAGTGGCGACCACGAACGAAGACTCATGCGTGGCACTAGGTGGACACGACCTGGTCAAAGCAGTGGAGAGCCGATGGATGCAAGACGCAAGCAACCGCTTAGTGGCACTCTATTGGGGGGAACCTATGTTCAGCAGTGAACGTCTTCAGGTTTTTGATGATTATAGTTAGGTTCACTCCATAATCCACAAGCTTTATAACTGTACCCATGTTTCAGACCACTGTCATCTTCATGACAATCAATACATTTGTGATGTGTTTTGAAACGCTAAATCTATTTTTGTTTTGCAGAGCTTAAAACACAATTATGTTAATCCGATTATGGATTTCATTCTTATTCCTATTTATGTCTTTTTTTCTCACGGCATAGAATCTCTGGTGATACAACTTTTTATGACAGATTTTTGACGTCTAAACATCAATACAAACAAGTAAATCGGCTTAACATAACGTCCCGTCATAATAACAAGGCAGGCCCATAGCAATTGTGAACTGTCAGTGCCACCGCATGGCATTTGGCAACCTTAATGGCACAATAGTTTGCAACCCTAGCCCATCTGTCACTTAACTAGTAAAATATACAGTCGTCAGTGGCACACTGAAAAATAGCACCGTGACACCCCTGACTTTTAGGCGCTAAAACTGTCATGAGAAACTAGACTCAACCATCAGCGTTTTAAAGTTGAAGATAGATTGATGAGAAACGAGGATAAATTTAAAGCGTTTTGTTAAGTTAAAATGTAACTCATGTTGCCGGAAATACAGTTGAAATTGCACGTCTCTGCATTTGTTTCTTTAAACCAACAATACAAAGGGAAATCATTTCTTTTGCTTAGAATTTAAAGTTTAGTTTCGTGTGTTAAAGCAGTCTACTTCGTAGGGGTTATTTAACTTTGAAGTAGTTCAAAAGACCCCAGATTTGCGATTCTGGTGGATTTTCTTTTGGATTAAAGACCCTATGAATGTAATGATAATGCGTTCGAGGGTTATTTTTATTTTCTTGGTGATTTTGTCACAAGTCGGATTTAGTTTAGAGTTTTATAAATGTCATTTATTTAGGGTAGGTAAAAGACGCCTTCTTTAAAATTGATAGTAATTGCTATAGTAGATCCTAAATACTATACTGTTTGTCTGACAACATTAAATTTGCATAAAATATCAATTAGAAAAACTCTTTGAAGTGGCACTAGTATTTGCAAACGAAAAAAATAGTTTAATCACAAGTTGCGTTCAAACGTTTGTTTTCATGACAAATATTTGTTGATAGAACAAATATGTGTTTTGGGTGTTTGGGTTTCTTTCACGTTTGATATTCCGGATATGGGCAAAGCTTTTGTGTCAATTAAAGGGAACGAATTGAACGATGTCTGACCCAAAGCTCAGAATAGATAGTTGCAATGCTGTTTTTGGAGAAGTAGATAGTTTTGAAATCTGCGTTTGAACTATTAAAACTATATTTAATGAACGAATAATTAAATGAACGAATGAAAGTTTATTTGCAGGCCATCATTTACGACGCTGGTCAGTATGTGTTAGTTTGATTTAGATCGATTCTATTTGTTCACGAATTTATGTGGTTTTTTATGTAATCGAATGACGTGACGAGGTAGTCGTTCGCCTGGTGTAAAGCGACACGGCCGCCGGTAACAGATTGCAGTATCACTCGACACTCTAAACATGCCGGTTTTCTCTTGATGTGCTCTTTCACTGTTGTAAGAGCGAGTGCAAATATCGTACATAGCTTGAAAGTCATTGGTGCAGGGCTGAGTGGGATTTGAACCTGGGTGCGTCGGATTGAAAGTCGCACGTACCGCTCAGCCACACTCCTATAGACTTCTGTTTATATGTATACTTATACCAGAGCCATATTCAATATGCAATATTTATATGTCAGGTAAATCAGCTGATTCTTAGGGTTGTCGCCATGAAATGGTTGAGTGATACCAGAATTACGATGATTTTACCTACAAAATTTATCAGATTTGTCACAATTTTCAATAGTTACGTCAATGCTATGAAAAACTAATTGAATGTAGAAATCTTCAATAGGTGATCAAAAACGAAGATTTAAATCACCAGAGATTTATCAGTGCCAACCATAATTAATCTCAGTTTTGGGTAGGAAACAATTGGTTACTTTTTGACTATGATCCGTCGCCCCTAGCAACCAAGGGGTTCTCTATGAAGCTGGTATGAAAACTTTTTCATGGGCGAGTAAGCCACAGCCAAAAATGTTTGTAATCCCTGCTATCAGCTGATTCTACTGTCAGTGCAATGTTAGTAAATATTGTATTTTGAATTTGGGTCATATGTATCTATAATATCTATCGTACGGATATCTTATTCCTTTCTTTTTGGTTACAGGTATAAATAACAGTAAGGTCGTCCAGGACGCCGAGTCTGCTAAAGAAAAACAAGGTGATACTATGCATAGACAGATTGGGCGAAAACATGTTTTGATCTAGCTATAATGAGCTGGATTTCTCCATATTCTGCTCAAATGTTTGCTTGCTTTTCGCAAACTTTTAGTTTTCTATTAGTTTAATGATTATAGCTGCGCCCCGTGGTTTCACCCGCCTGGATGGAATTTTCCTGGATTGAAACGTTGAGATAGGACAAAAGAATTGTAATTATTTTATGTGGTCATTTCATAGACTAATATTATGGGTATTTAAGGTCTTAAAGCCGTGTAGTCTCGGTTTGCGAATAGAATCACCCCATCTCTTCCCGTGGGTGCCGTCAGAGCTGGCTAAGGGAACATCCAGGGAATGGGCAGCAGCATTTTCCTCGGTACATTAATATCTTCTGCGATCAGCAAGCCGCCTGCCAAGCGTGGTGATTATGGCAAACCTCCCTATAATAAACGTCTAAAGTGGCGTTTTATGAAGGTTTTAAACCCCATTAGGTAGACTGATGATCTGCACCCCTATTTGAAAACTAAGCAAAGCTGTATTATGGGACCAGATTTAAACTGATAGAATACTTATAGCTTTATGTTTGTAAATACATACTTAGAATACAATATAACACCCAGACAAAGAACAAACATCGATGTTCATCACACAAACGTTGTCCTGAGTGGGAATCGAACCCACAACCTACAGATCAGAAGGCAGGGTTACTACCAACTTAGCTATCAGGCCAGTCCTAACAATAGAGGTTCCATCAACCAATTCGAAAAGACAGCAGACATGACAGACAAGCATGCTAAATGTTCCTCAGTGATTCAGAATGTGCCTCGATGGTTCAAGTTCTTCGTTGTTTCCGAATGTTCCACGGTAACAATATATCAGGTTGTAGAGAAAGCTCGGCATTTCCCCGGGTAATTTAAATGTAAAATTTATGCTAATCGCATTCTCACCTTGAGTGTTTGGGCAACCAGCGCGGTGGTAGCAAGTTGTCTTATACGTTTTCGAAAAGGAACTTCGGAATGGTGGATCCTGGATTACGATTTTCGAAGTGTTCTGTGCGATGTTTGAGCCAAGAATCTTTGTGTAACCTCATTGGTTTGATCTTTTTTGTGGGAGTAAAACCAGCGTTGTGATTGGTTGACTCAAAACTAGTGGGTCACGATTGGTCACTTAGGATTGGAGTTTTTCGTTATTGCATGTTGCATCGTTTTTCAGTGCAGTATAATAGATTTTAGTTTAACTTTACCGCACTGTTTGGTCTGGAACAGTAAAGTGGCAGCACTTTACTGTTCCAGACCAAACAGTTCGGTAAAGTTAAACTGAAATCTATTATACTTTATGCCGCTTTTTGGACACTGTATTCTGGTAATTTCTAATTTTCCTTATAATAATGACAAAAATGCCACGGAGGAAAAATCTTTTTTCTCTATTATCTCCAAAGAAAGTCCACAAGCAATTTGCTGTTAAAATCTCTCGGACAAATAAAATTTATCTCAGTCAGTGAAGTACCGTTTCAATGTAGTCGTTCACACTCATACATTACCACCAAACACACTATCGGGAGCAATAACAAGACGACTACATTGAAAGGCTTTCACAGCCTAGAAATAGGTAAACCTAGGAGGCATGCGTAGTATAAAATGCTGCGACAGTAAGGATGTGATGACAAGCTGGCGTGGTTGCACTCACACTGACGCAAGTCAAGCGGGATTGTATAAAGATCTGTAGTCGTTGTCATAGTTACAGCTCAAAGGTGCAATACGTTCCTGTCCCGTTCTGTTTCGTGGTGGATTATAGGTTATACTTTCTCCCTCTATCACAGGCGGGGTAAGCTCAAGTAGCTATATAGGTGCAACAATATCTGTTGTAAAGCTTGCAGCTGTTGGCTAAACAATAAGATTAACGGTTTCATTATCATTCAGTATTATAATTCATTTCTAGAGTCTATACTTAATGATCTGTGTCGTTTGAGCTCGTGACGTCAGAGAGACATGCGCAAAGACATTTATTTAAAGTTCCTAAGTAAGATGCTAAGAGTTGGTATTTTGATCCGTAGTTAAGGTAAACAATGGTTAAATAACGGTTAAATGATTAATCACATACATAGGTCCTGGACCCTTACTAGGATTCCCTGTATCTAGGGACCCAAAAGCTACGATGATCATGGTCCCATAACACCCAGACACAGAACAAGTAATTGCTTTTTTTCTGTGCACAAATACTTATCCTGTCGCGGAAATGGAACCCGCCGCCCCCTGGTTATGAGCCGACCTGCTCAGCCACCACACCTCGGACTTTGTCATAAAAGTTCTAACAAATTGAATAAATGTCTTTTCTTTTTTTTTCCTTTAAATTCTAACCAATGGTCAACATTTGTTAGGGTTTTTAACCATTGGTTACCATAACTACGCATCAAAAAACCCACCCTAAGTCAGTCATATAAAATGTCTCTCGCTATACAAAAAATATTTCATCAGTTAATGCATAACATCTTGTAAAAAATGGAATATTATCGTTGTATTAGACCGCCCATACTGTTTCAAACTGTAAGGGTCTCGGTGCTAGCTCTAAGGTCAGCAGTAAATATTTGAGAGATAAGATTATCTCGCCTGTATCTCAGCTTTCTAGATACGGTCTAGAAACTAAAGGTGGTCTAGATTCTGGATGTTGGTTAGCTTAATGCGTTAGATCTTTCCCGTGTTAGTCATATAAATATTGGTTTTAAGCTAGAAACTGCTACCTACTTGTTGATGTGTGTATATTGAGATATTATGAAATTACTGGAGGAAGCAAGTAGCCGCTCAAAGTGGCGCTCTTTGTGGAATTGAAGGAAGCTTTAGATTTCACGATTTGGTCACACAAACTTTTTATAATCCAATTCTTTTTCTTTAAGTTTAATACTTACAAACTCAAGCTTGTTAGTTTCTGTGGCTTGCACTTTTTGCACAGCGCAGCTAAATTGATTTCAATGAAGTTTTTCACAAGATAAATTCGGCGTACAACTTAGAGTTTTTCAAAAAATCTATTCCGGATTTGTGTCTCCAAGGCATGAAAAAAGTCAAACTTCCAAAATGCTAAATAACAGCACTTGCAAAGCCAAATTTTCATTTACACCGTCAAATATCAGAGGAAATTTGTAACCCACGCTCGATCATTAATAATTCAATCTGCTAGTGTCGGATGTTAATTCCTCATTACCGGTCGGATGATTTGGTCGGTATGAGTTTAGTCGATTTTTTTTACATACTGTACTTCATATCGAGTGTGTGTTGCCAGTGACGGCTTATGCAACTGAGACGTAGTCTCTTACTGTTGACCTCATTAGTAAGCTTAAAGTCGCGCAACGAGCTATGGAGAGAGCTATGCTCGGTGTTTCCTGCGAGATAAGATCCGCAGTGAGGAGATCCGCAGGAGAATTAAAGTGACCGATATAGCTCTTAGAATTAGCAAGTTGAAATGGCAATGGGCAGGCCACATCGCTCGTAGAACTGACAACCGATGGGGAAGAAAGGTTCTCGAGTGGCAACCACGAACCGGAAGACGCATCGTAGGCCGCCCCCACTAGATAGACCGACGATCTGGTGAATACCGCGGGGAGCCGATGGATGCACGAGGCGAGCAGCCACTCAAAGTGGTGCTCTCTGGGGGAAGCGTTATGTTCAGCAGTTGTTCGGCTGTTGTTGATGATGATAATGATGATAACAATATTTCCAATGACTGAACCTATACATACCCACATTTACATCAGGTGTTTTAAATTGGGGATCGATTTCAGTTATCTTTTTATTCCTAGAAAAGTACCAAATCCATTTCTTGTTTCGGTATTTTTTTGGTGACTGTTTAGGTGATTCATTTGAGATTGCCTCACATCACAATTGCTACTGCTCTCCATAAAGTAAAACTCCCATATATTAATTATTAATATCATTGTAGTGGAATAGCTGTGTTTTCTTTTGTTTTTGGGAAAATTTGGGGAATAATTAGAACTAAGTTTCCGCGCTGGATCACGTTGTGCACATATAAATACCAAATACCAAGTATAACGAGTATGGCGTACCAAGTATGTTACGTAGTCAATTTCAGGTATCAAGTGTTACTAATTGGTAAGGCCTCTCTTTTTAAAAGCTCATCACACACACACATCATTAGCCGGAAGACGTCCACTGCTATACATAGGCCTCCACCATGAAAACGCCACTTTGAACGCTTATCATAGGGGTTTGCCTTAATCACCACGCTTGGTGATTGAAGACGGAGGAGAATGCTGCTGCCCATTCCCTGGATATTCCCTTAGCCGGCTCTTACGGCACCCACGGGAAGAGATGGAACCACAGTAAAATCTCTTAATGTATCTCAAACAGTTCAAGTAGAAGGTATACCTGATCCGGATCTCCAAAATACCTGAGCGTAGTGGCCACACTTAGCAACTAATATGCATAATCGTCACACCGTGAATTGTGCTAAAGTTTGAGAACATGGGGTAAGTTACGAGTCAGAGCGATTTTTTCAATGTATACTTTCGTCTACTTCGTCTGGCTTACTGCATGCAAAAGTTCAATAAAATGGTTATTCAATTCTGTATTCAATAGTTTTGAAGTCTGGTTTGAAGAGTTCCAGATTATAGTTACTTGTAAAAACAAGGACGCCGGCAAATTGCTATTGCACTCATTGGCTGTTTGCACTATAATTAAATGTGAAGGAATTTCAACCATTTGGATGCCGTATATTTGTGCGCCTTGGTGTCCAATGAAAGAAAGGATATTGAGATGTTTCTGAATATTAGTTATTTCGGTCGGAAGTCAACACCGTCAACATTGACATAATTAAAAACATATTTTGTCTGTGTTTCTCTTGCAACTTAGACCCAACATAAATTTACATGAGAGATTCGTCTACTTAGACCTCAACCATATAGATAGAGGCTTCCAGTTTATATCTCTAGGATATCAAGACTGTTTAACTCCAATATTATAGAAGCGTTACTTATATTTATTAATGAGACTGTATATAATATAACTGCGGGGAGCCGATGGATGCAGGAGGCGAGCAGTCGCTCGAAGTGGCGCTCTATGGCGGGGGCATATGCTCAGAAGTGTTGCATCATATATCATCATCATCATCATCATCAACAGCTAGTAGCAAAAGTCACCGACATAGCCTTTAAAATTAGTTTGAGATGGCAGTGGGGAGAACACATCGCTCGCAGAACCGACAACTGATGGGGAAGAAAGTTTCTCGAGTGGCGACCACAATTAGAAGACGCAGGGTAGGTGGACCGACAACCTGTTCAGAATCGCGAGGAGAATAGAATAGAATAGAATAGAATAGAAGAATGCTTTATTGTACACCAAAACATACACAAAGATACATGACAATATGAATTATTTGACAAAAGGTAGTACAATGGGCGGTCTTATCGCTTAAAGCGATCTCTTCCAGACAGCTTACATAATTATGTTTAGCAGCGGAGTTAAGTAAATTGTGCCTTTTTATTCATATCTAGAGACGCTGTTTTACCTGAGAATGTTCCGATATCGCGTGGAAATTCAAAATTTTCTAGGGTTAAAAGTACCCCTTGGTAAAAAGTAGGGTCATTTTATCATTTATTAACATAAAATGAAATCTGGAATCGGAGTGAACTCTGGTAGACAAACGGACAGTATTAGCCAGTTGACGGTCTGCCACATTAATATAATATGATGACAAAATGCCCAGAATATTGTCGCAGAGTTTTGAGATTATTTTGATTTATGATACGATATAAATCAAAAGCCAGCCAGCCCAGGGTACAATCATTTTTTCTGTGAACCGCTAAAAGCTAGAAATGTAGCGGTGCTCTTTTGCACTAATCGCCACACTTGAGTTCAGACAAAATTGCTCATTGAGTTAATGGTGCTACGATCGAAGTTTTTTTTTTATGTAAACGAATGACGTGACGAGCCAGTCATTCGCCTGGTGCTAAGCATCACGGCCGCCCATAACAGATTGCAGTGTCACTCGGAACTCTACATTAAAGTTTCGCGTGACACTGCGCACGTCATCCTGAGACATCACACAGTCTAAAACAGTTTTTTAGACTGTGAGATCAGTTCGTTAAGTCTCATTTGCCCAGAAATTTCACTAGCTACAATACCCTTCAAACCGGAACACAGTAGTGCTTGCACACTACTGCTTGGCGGCAGAATAGCTGGCAAAGCGGTGGTACCTACCTAGACGAACTTTGCAAAAAAGTACTACCACCTAGTTAGTATTTTTCTTTCTTTCTTCACTTTCTTTCCATTCTCATTGATCTGTAAGCCAATTAATCCGTTAAGCGCCGTGCAGCCCAAATTACATAACCTATTTATTGATGGAGATCAAAAACCAGGAAACGGTCGTTCTTTGTCATAATTATTTTCCCAAAGTATTATTAAACTCCAAAATATTAATAATCATTGTCAAATTAAACCTTCAAAACTTCCAAAAACCTTTCAAAACTGAAATCAATCAAAATTTAATCCAAATTAGACGGCATGCCATCTAGGGGGCTGTAACTTTTTGCAATTTACCAAATTAACGGCCTACTTTAAAATTTAACCCTTTACTTAACTCTTGGTTAATTTTACGTTGTTTCTTGCTTAAAACGTTGGTTAAATACTGAAGCGATGTTTAATTTGGATTTGGTTGCTCGTAATCGTAAACTGTGTTCATTGCAAAGATAATTAAATATTAAGACTGGAGAGAGAGAGAGAGAGAAAGCTCTACTGGTTGCCAAAGTTCGTCTAGTACACAATAAAGAAAGAATATATATTAAAAATATTTATTCTAGCAATAGTATGTTAAGCACTTCAATGTTTATGTTTATCTAAACAGTAACCAAAATATGTCAGAGTAGAAAAAACCACAAACGAAATGGTCGGTCATTTCGTTTGGCTTAAGGCATATAATTCCAAATTCTAATTTTCTTTGATTCCTTATTCACCCTTGACCCGTCATTTGCTACTATTACCCATAACACCTGCAAAATAAAACATCCTAACTACTCCTCACAGTTGTACAATTTTGAACTCTATACCTACCGTAATAAAATAGTTTACTGACGGCGGTACTAACATCAGGGTTGCCAGCTTATATAAATGCAAACAAAATGTCGGTTTCGCGTGATACACTGTACTTATCGTACCTACTTCTACTATTTTGCATACATTACTGTGTATATTTTGTGCTCAGTGACTTTACCTATTTTACGTGTTCGGGGTAATGTAATGAAGGTACCCCGTACCGAGTGGGGAATTTCTTTGTTCTGAGGTAATTTTGTTAGTATGACGGAAGAGGCTGGGCTGGGTATAATGGAGGTATATATCGGCTGATTAATCATGGGAGGAGAAAGGATGGAGGAATAAAGGAAGGTGAATATTCGCTCTTAAGGCTCGCGCACACTACAGCCGTAAGAGTCGCGTCGGGCCGCACCGCAACACAATATTGAATCGGTCAGTTGGCTGTCCAAAGCGACGAAGCCACCTTCCAACTTACACCGAGGTGAGCCGCATCGGAACGCATCATTGCCACAAAAATACGCCCAACAAGCGATCTGCCAGTGCGGCCCCTTGCGGCCCGCCTGTGGTGAGTGATAGTTCATACAAAATGTGCGAAAGTGATGTAGGAGGATTTTTGTTTAGCGATGCTTTGCGGTGCGGCCCGCCGTAATGTGCGCGAGCCTTTATAGGAAATCGCACTTAAACATAGTTAGAATGGGTAGAATTATAACGTACGGTTTGGAGGTAGCTTTGTAATTTTTTTTTCGAGAAAAGTTTATTAATTCGTGTTTTCACTATACATAAGACTTAGCATTAGTCCTGAACTTTACCATACATTAATTTCAAAGTCATTGTTGCAATATTCTTGACAGGACACGGGATCATGCTAAGCCTTTTTAAGCGTTTTGTGTAAGCTCTTAAGTAGACATAGGTCTGTATATTACAGGTAAAGTTTGGCCATACATTGTTTGCATCTCAAACCCTACATTCCCTATCGATCCTGCATATTTACCGAGATTGATGGCATTACATCCAGTCCGAAAGGGACTTCCTGGCGAGTAGCGACTGAGCCTGGATTAGCAAGATTACCGGCTCAAATCGGCTCATACCGGTTCATACTGCTGAAAATGGCTCAAACGGCTCAAACTTATGATAATGTGCCTTTAGCGTGGATTTGATACATTTTGGGACGTTTTGGTACAGGTAGAGTCCGGGAGTGTTGCTGGGCTACTGCATCCAGGGATTGGTTGAAGAATGTTACGTATATTTTGTTTTAGTTTTAGTATGTAAAGTTCTGAGACACTGCCTCCAGGGGAACCGTTTGTCATAAAGATTTTTAAATGTTTGCGTAATTAATTTATGTTAATTTAGTTATAATAATTTTTTTTATTACAACTCAAAATGTAGTACATTAATATACAGATAAAGTATTATACACATGGGTGTTTATTTGTGGATTATAAACGAGTAAATTCTACAACTTTTAAATGAAAAATGAAACACGATTTTTCGTCTAGATATTTTAAATGAAGGTCTCCTCAAACTTTAAGAAACAAGGTTTTAGTCTAAAAATGTAAATATTAACATGCGTTTCTTACCTTTCAACTTATTCTATCCATCTGTTGACTCGTTTATTTTTGACCCTCCTTTGTTCTATACTTGGCTTCAAGGCCATTGAACCCCCTCGAGAGAACATTTAGGTAATATTTTTAAAGTCTCAAGTCTCAAGTGGATATTCTCGCAAAGTCAAGAGGTAAAAAGGCGCTACTGTAGCCCCGTATTCGAATCTACTTAGGGTTGCCTCAAGACGAGCTAGCGGCATTGAATGCAATCATTCCACCCCCACACTAGGGATGGGCATTAGCATTTTTATCGATAGAATAGATCTGAGTGAAGTGGGTGGCTTTATTGTGATTTTTGAATGGTTGAATTTGGTTTGAAGTTGTATTGGGTTATTTTATATGATATCATTTGATGTACTATGTCAATGTAAGAAATTCAGGATGATAAATAATAATAATAAAAAAATATTTGTGGACATTTCGCATAAGTAACGCCATCTAGCCCCAAACTAAGCAAAGCTTGTACTATGGGAACCAGATAACTGATAGAATACATAATATCGAGGGCGTAGTGGGTACATAAAATGTATTAAGCTCGTAATTCAGTTTTACCTCATAACCTAATCCATTTTTGCCTCAGTGAGGCAAAAATGGATTAGGTTTTCCAGATTTTTTTAAAAATTATGTAAAGAGCTGCGGCATCCATGATGAACTCAAAAGTTGAATACTGATACCATTACATAACATATAAAAACGCCCACAATAATTTTGCTCTTACAAACAATTTTATTGCTAAATTTGTCGAAAAAAACACTAAATCGTTGTTTTCTCGCGATAATGGTTTTGTTAGTTATCTAATTTCCCCACTACGCCTTCGATATATACCTTTTGTTTGTAAACACATACATAGAATATAATAGGATAGATAGGTTATTAAATAAAAAAGTTACATTATGCTCAATACGTGATTAGAGAGATTAATTATTATAATATGCATCTTTTGCCAACCAGTAATACAAATACTATCCATCGTACGCAATCTAATTTTTAAATAGTGCGAGACTAATATAGCAAATAATAGACACTGAAGTTTTGTATGAAAATTAACATAAGTTGTTTACGTATAATTTTAAATAACCTTAAAAAAATTTAATAAAAGATAATACAGAAGATAGATCTGGATACATAAATCTAAATCCAATTAGTAATCGTTTGATAGACAACCCTAACTATCCAAACAGCAATCCACCAAAACACATCTATACTATACCCAGGGC
This sequence comes from Ennomos quercinarius, assembly GCA_910589525.2. Taxonomy (NCBI): domain Eukaryota; kingdom Metazoa; phylum Arthropoda; class Insecta; order Lepidoptera; family Geometridae; genus Ennomos; species Ennomos quercinarius. The sequence continues at coordinate 4,849,647 of OU342513.1, read as the reverse complement.
TGCCACTAAACTATCGATGACCATCCGACCCCTGAGGGATATATCGCCACACCTCGCCCCGTATTTCCATACGTACATAGATCCAAACAAATCCAGCCAGAGTTATTGGCCATCCCTTGAGCTTTCAATATATTCGACTATTTTTATTTACTTGAAAGGAAAAGCTTTCGCGCGTTGACTGCCGTCTTCGAGCTTACGTATGCAAAACGATGGTAGAATACGTTATTTTAACGCCGCATCTCTCTATTCTCAATTTCATTTTTGTTATAAATATCAAATGTACGGAGTTTTTTTTAATTTGCAGTCCATTGCTATCCATTAAAAAAAATTCATAACAATAATAAATAATATCAATCAATAATTCAAAACCAAAACTTTTTTTTATTAAATGGGTTGTTAATGGGAATGCCTTCACGATTCAAATTTTTATAGGATGAATATCTGAAGACGTGTAAATATAATAGCTATTAGTTATATATAACTATTAGCTGAATAAATATTAAGTTAAATTATTTCATGCTTGTTCAAATCAAGATTTTGCCTTGTAAAGTCATGTTATCTCTAGAAATTGAATTTTGATGTGAAATTTGCGGCCGTCACTATTAAAAACTCTAAGAGTTGTACACCGCAAAAGTTCAGTTTTAATTAATAAAAATGGCGTCAGAAAATGTGTGCTCTGCAAACATGGCGCACGGCTCGACCAATGAGAGCGTCTCTTTATGTACATATGTTAATGAGTGACAACCCTGTGAATGGAATTGTCGTGTTAGGGCTGTCATTATTCCGTAGCTTGTATGAGACGAGACGTTTTTGCTTTCGAATAGACAATGTCATATTCTGAATTACGCTCGTTTTTTTACTCTGTGGGCGTGCTTTGTTTTAATTCTGCATATTAAGCGTATGAAGTTAATGTGTTTTTTAATAATGGGAAAATTCTGCTGAAGAATTTTTTTTGTTAGTATTGCGAGTGTGTTTCAATGAGCATTTATAAATGCTATGGCACGTTAATTATGATAAGAATTATTATCTACCTCACAAATTATGCAGACACTGCAACGATCAAGACTTATGGTTTTTTTGACCTACCTTAAAAAAAAAACTGAAAATTGCTTATTTTTAGTAGCTCTATTATGTATATTAAAAAATTCAAAGTCTCCGTTAAAATCGATTAAATTGTTCGAATAACGACCTTTTCCACAAGAAAACTTTTTTACTACCCCCAGTCCAATACCCACTCGACTACACCCCAAGGTATAAATAACCCCACTTCAATAATCTAGTTTCCTATTAACAACAACTCACCTAATCGTGTATTTCTAACTCGGAACTCCAACTGAGACTAGTTTTAACTCAGTCTAAAATCACCTAGGAAGCTGTCAGCCCATAAATTTCCCTCCAGGTGGGAACTGCGCTAAGCATCCCTCTTCCTCGGAAGCGAATAAAAAAACGCGAAATAAACGATTTGTTACACCCCCGAGCATCTTCGAAATTTTTATGCGGAAATAAAAGTACTTGTGCTTTGGAGCAGAAAAGAAGCAACGTAGGGGTGCCGCTCCAAAGATTTTTGTTCATGGCAGGGGAATATGGGATATAATTAAAAAAGACAAAAATATAAGAATAAATAAATATGTGTGGGACTTTCACACAGCGTCATTTAGCCCCAAACTAAGCATAGCTTGTACTATGGGAATCAGATAACTGATAGAAATAGTTAGATACTTTTTTGTTTGTACATACATACATAGAATCAATATAAAACCCCGACACAGAACAAACATCTGTGTTCATCACACAAATGTTTGTCCAGGGTGGGAGTCGAACCCACAGCCTACAGTACAGAAGGCAGAGCTACTACCAACTAAGCTATCAGGCCAGTCAGAATATCGCTTCTTTGCTTAAATTCTTTTGAAAGGTCTAGGGCAATGTCTACCATAACAAAGAATTCTGTCTTAGCTTCACTTATGACGCGTTTCTATTGAGAAAAGATCTGAAAATGCAGTAAATTTACTACTGCCTCACTCTACTTAGACATAATGGCAGAAGTAGGAAAACAATATTTTTCTTGTCATCAACAGCCTGAAGACGTCCACTTCTGAACATAGGCCTCCTCCACAGAGCGCTACTTTGAGCGGGCTAGCCTTCTGCATCCATCGGCTCCCCGCGGTTTTCACCAGATCGTCGGTCCAGCTAGTCGGATGCTGGCCTACACTGCGTCTTCCGGTTCGTGGTCGCCACTCGAGAACCTTTCTTCCCCATCGGTTGCCGAAATGAGATCCGCATGAGAACTAAAGTGACCGATATAGCTCTTAGAATTAGCAAGTCAAAATGGCAGTCATCGCTCGTAAAACTGACAACATTGCGATTAAATGACTTAAATTATATCTACACATATAAATAACATAATTGAATGTTACAAATGTTAAAAGTGTGATTTAGTACACCACATCCACGTAGTTTCTCATCCGAGTCAGCTATATTTTATTTATGCAAGAACATTTGTGTTGTAAATAGCTTCTTTAAATGCAAACACGATTTCCGCCCGTTTGGCAGCCTCATTTTTGCCGTTAAACGTTAAAGTACCTTTGTCAGCTGGTTTTCTATTCTTTATGCGAAACAATGCAATTTTTTTATGTAATTGAATGACGGGACGTGCTAGTCGTTCGCCTGATGTTAAGCGTCACGGCTGCCCATAACAGATTGCAGTATCACTCGGAACTCTAAATTAATATAGTTTTACGTGATACTGCACTGGACACGTCATCCTGAGACTTCACACCGTATAGTAATAACTCTATGGATCAGATCATAAAGTCTCATTTGCCCAGTAATTTCACTAGCTATAATTCCCTTCGAACCGGAACATAGTGGTGCTTGCGTGTTACTGCTTGGCGGCAGAATAACTGGCAAAACGGGGATACCTACCTAGACGAACTTCAACAAGATAAAAGAAAAGTCAACAAGATTTTTAGAGTTCTGAGTGATACTGCAACTGGTATGGGTGTCGCTAGGTCAGGTGAACGACTAGCTCGTCACGGCATTCATTAACTTAAAAAAGATCAGGACTGAAAGTGGAGGAAGTCGTCCATTGCTGAGCATGGGCTCCCTTATAAAGCATCAGTTTGAGCTCCTGCTTGCCTCCTGCATCCAACGGCTCCCCGTGGTTTTGACTAGATCGTCGGTCCACCTATTGAAGGCCGGCCGTCGCGTTTCTGCGAGCGATGTGACCTACCTGCCCACTGCCATTACACTGCTGCTCAGTTTTCTTTTTCTGTGGGCTATGGTTACCTTGGTTCTCTGTCGGATCACCTGATTTCTGATTCAATCCTTGAGAGAAACTCCGAGCATAGCCCTTTACATAGCAACATAACAGTTGACCTAGTCTAGTGGAACCATGAGTATCCATCTTGACTCCGTATAAAATTATTATAAGCCGCATACCAACATTACCAACAAATTTGATAGTAATCAACCAAATGCAAGTTTAAAATAATCTTGAACTATTTTTGTCAATAGTTTCGATCAAATAACACTTATTGACTCAATAAGTTCCAGATAAAGTCTCTCGTAATAAAAGAGAGGACTAAATAAAAGAAAACCTATTAAACTATAAGGTTTCGCAGACAAGACTTGAGAAAGAAGCTTAAATAATAAGGGTATTTTCCATTTAACTTTGAACATGCTCTTGTTCTATAAGTCGTTTAATAAGTAGCCCTGCTAAATTACTTACGTTAGCGTTTATTTAATATATAAAATGATTTTTGCTCTTATATATATGCTAATAATATGAATATTTGAGCCTCAGATTTGAGTATCAGTCCCAAATTATAATAATATCATCCTAAATAAGGTCTAACCTCAATAATAGAAAAGGTAAGATGAGGTTGACCATTCAACAAAATAGATATAGAAAATAAACCTATTACCTACGTAAAACAATTGTCTGTTCACAAACAACTCTGTCAAAGCCTCTTACTTTGGTACGTTATTACTATTAAATATTCTGTGCTTTGGGGATTGTCTGCAAAAATTGAAATATGAGCGAGAAAGAATAAACAATGGTAATATTATCAGTGTCGTTGATAAAGTTTCTATAAATAACATCAATCATTTTAAATTGATTGATTGATTGAATTATTTTTATTCATTAAAGAAAACCCTTTTTATCGCCTACCAAATAGATAAATTAAATTATTAAAAATAATCAACAAAACGAAATCTCTGGGTACCTAGGCTGTTGTTTCCCAGTGTGCGTCTATCTTCATATTTTTAATCTATCAAGTTCGGCTTAGTGAAACATACAGAGAATCTCTACAGTTCAATAATAGGCCATAATTTCCTCTTTTATAGTTTTTTTTTAATGTAAATGAAAGACGTGGTAGCTAGAAGTGGTGAGCTAGTCGCTCGCCTGATGTTAAGCGTCGCGGCTGTCCATAACAGATTGCAGTGTCACTCGGAACTCTAAATTAATATAGTTTCCCAACTAATAAAAAGTAGGGGTCAATTTGAAATGTTGATAATAATTCACATAAACTGCGTAATGAAAGTGAAACCTATACATAATTGGTTTCAATCAGTTACCATTATCGACTAGCAAGTATTTATCTAAACTTCCAAAGTGTCGTCGTAGCCTGTTTACGGCCGACTCTATTCAATATTAACGTTCTTAATGAAGTATCAACTTGACGTGTCCTTCTGAAAGGTCAGCGCGTGGGTGCGAGTGTGTACTCAACTTCGTTACAAAACATTTGTAATGAGGCTTTTTATTTAAAAAAAAACACTAGTTCCGCTTCTTTTCTAGATGGCGCTGTAAGTACATAGTTTAAGCCTTTCAAACCACAGAGTAGTTTAAACATAAGAAAATGCTTAGAGTACCTACAAAGAAATGTCAAATTCAGTTGAGTGGACCACGAGTACATTGTCTGTAGTATCTCCTAAGTAGTCTGTGGTGCATTATTCTTAAGTAAATTGAAGTACAGCAGAACTGCGAGACAGATAAACGTTAATATTATGATCCAAAATTAAGCCGAGCTATCGCGCAACGAAAATAGAACAAACGAAACAGTTTAGAGTTGTCAGTCAGTATCGTGACACATTTCCTATAACCTGTGGTCTATGCTTGAAACAGTGACAGTGACAGATTTTGGTAAAACCACAGCTGGCGCCATCTATTGGGTCATACATAAAACACCATTTCTTTTTTTTAAATAAAACTCCTCATTAGAACAAAGTTGCCAACTGAAAAAATAGAATCTCTTTCATTTAACTCGTTACGTAACTTATTTCTGTTTACTTTTACATCATCGTTGATGTTATCGTCATTTTTTTATAATTTATAGGCATAGCATTTAACCACTGTCTCACCTGATGGTAAGTTATGACGCGGCCTACGGTGGTGCATGCTTGCCTAGAAGACCCCAATTACCTGTTCACTCTTGACTTGAAGACTCCAATGACATGACATTATCATGAGCATCATCAGCATTATCATTATCAACATTATCATCATCAACAACACCATCATCGTCATCACGAACGATAATTTATTTTTCAACACATTGCTCAAAAAATGCATTTACAAAGCCTGTGTACATTGTTCGAATGTTAAACATTACGCATCATACAACGGAGCGTGCGGTAAAATCAAAGACTTCTATGTATACACCAGACAGGACATCTCTAACTTGCACTGTCAACCACTGCAAATATGCCAATGAGCATCTTCTCGCTCATACGATGCTCAGCTCTCAAAGCGACTGCACGTGCAGCAGTGAACAGCAGTAAAAATTATGATCCGAATGTGCCACGGCACTAGCGCTGCGTGTTGTGATCGTTGGTTAGACGATTTAATCTCGTAAAGCGCTGTAGCGGATTTTAGTTTAATTATACAAAAAATGACAACTATTTGTGCTTTGAATAGCTTCTCTAGTAAGTAGTACTATATACCTCTTTGGGTACTCTCACCTAACTTCCTATTTTACCGCATCCTCCGTTGTATAGCGCCGTGCGTAACCTTTACGGTTTTTTTTTAATTTCAATCAAACGTATATAAGAATTTCACCAAGGAGTTTCACATTACGAGAATAAATAAGCTGAATGATCGAAACTCCTTGGAAGCGTTTTTGCTCAATACGTTTGTCTCACTTTAATACTAAAGAGAAAATGAAACTAAAGATGTAGTTCTAATTTTCACCACACGCACGTGGCGCCATTTGCATTGTAAATGCGCGCCGTTTTAGGCCATTTTCCATTACACATTTACATTTCAGGCCATTTTTTTTGGCTATGTTAGATTAGGAATATCAAAGATTATTTGTTGCGACTTTCCCACTAATAAAAAAAAGTTTGTTTCATTACCTATTGTACTGTTTTCTCGCAAATGTGTTGAAAAACGTTGTATGATACACGTGCGAAAATTGGTTTCTACAAACTCGTGACTATGGTAAGCCCTCGACTTCGTCTCGGGCTTACATTTGTCTACTCGTTTGTAAAAACCAACTTACCGCCCTAATATCATAAATAACTATTACTCACATTCTATGGCATAAGCATTTTCCTTTTATGCCACTCATTTTTGTTTGAGCCTATCTTTCGTTTTTAAGCCTAACGCAAAAAACGGCGGTTTACTTTTTATGGTAAATAACCCATTGTCTACCGCGTCGTCACTTACCATCTGGTGAGACCGTGGTCAAACGTTAGCATACAAATGATAAATAAATAAAAATTATATTAAGTGTTACAGATCTTTCTAAAGGTGGCAGTAACTGCTACCTATCAGACGAACCATATATATAAGGCAAATATTGACTACTAAAAAGCATGCTTGACACATGAGAAAAGTTTTTATAATATTTTTTATCATATAAAAATACCCCGCGCCCCGTGGTTTCACTTGCGGATAAAAACTAGCCTGTGTTATACAGTTTATTAGCGATCTCTATTCCACATCCAAGCCCGTCCAGCCGTTTGAGCGCGAATGAGTGACAAACATATAATATAGTACACATATTACAAACTTTCGCCTTTATAATGTTACTTCCAGTATGTAAGATATCTCTAATAATCTCTATTCCAAATTTCATCCAAACCCGTCCAGCCGTTTGAGCGTTGAATGAGTAACAAACATACAAACTTTCGCCTCATAATATTAGTGTGACGATAAAAAATATGTCGGAATATGATGAAAAATATATCGCGAACATTGCCTATTCCACGATGAAGTCGGAACAACAATTGAATTGGTATCTTCGTTCCGTCTTAAGAAGCCATAATATTTCTTTTCTCCAACCATTAGCGAATAAAGCTGTACCAAAGGAACCGATTGCGAAGCATTTCGTCGAGGAAAAAACGTAACGTTTTCGGAAAATTTTGCGGGATTGATAGCAAATGTCGTATCGAGCACCCTTTGATGATTGCCTAAGCTCATTTCGGAAGGGCCCGCTTAGAGGTTTTGTTTGCCTCATGAATATTGATGCTCCGATTCTACCTACGTTTGTAATGAAGGTATTATTTTAGGTTAGGCTTTTGCTTCCGGTTTCGGCTGCTTTTGGTCACCGCGTGATGAATGACCTGTCTCGTAAATTTAATTATGATTGAGAGTTTGAACTGATATTATAGTCGATTATAGAGGAGGCATGGATAAAATAGGTACTACTTTATGTTTACTTCCTTTATTGTTGCTCATCCGTGCCAAAAGAGTCAAGCGTGATAATACTGATAATAAATAGATTTTTGTAGTCTGTCTATCTGTCTGTTCGTTTGAATCTTTTACAGCCAAACTTCTTAAGTCAAAAACCACACAATACATGTTTGGACAACGACAGTTTAGGTATAGATTACAAGTTTAAAATTATATAAATAATCTTTTTTTGTATTATATTATAACGGTAGCTTTCATACAAGTATCTTTACCTTGCTTGCCCTACTGCCCACTACATCGCAAACACACCATATTTGGACTTGGACAGCACATGTTCCAAAGAAACTTCTGATCAAAATTCAAGGTTTTCCAGAATCAACCTAATCAGATGCTCGTCATTGTTGACTCATCCATAATTACTCTCCGTTTGTTAATTAAAAATTTCATACACGGATTGAGTGCATGCAAAACACGATTTAACGGCAATCAGCAGTAGAAGTTAATTCCGGAAAACAATCTGGATAAAAGGTAGAAAACACCGATTACATGGATTCATAGAACCAAAGACTACTCAGGGATGTTTGTTCAATATTGAAAAAACAGTGCTTGGAACCGCGCGGCGACAAACAAGTAAAATTGATTTCGAGCTGGAATCAATTTTCCTTCTCAATACTATACGGTCCGATCACGATGCGACCAAATTGGGTATGGATGAAAGGAAAACTTACGAATACCTTTTTGCATTTGAAATCGTGTCACTGCTGTACAATGTACATAGGTCTCCCCCGTGGAGCGCTGCTTTGAGAGGCTGCTTCCATCTTATATCCATCGGCTCCCCATGGTTTTGGCTAGATCGTTGATCCACCCAAAGGGGGGCTGGCTTACGCTGCTTCTACCAGTTCCCAAATAAAAAATCGTGTCGTCCACTCTAAAAGCCATCGAGCGTTGCGATGTTTACACGCTTGGAAAGCCAGTGAGTGATTCGGTCATACCACTTCTAATATTTAAACAGCAATGGTCGTAGATGTGTATTTGTGTTGTACCAGTCATTAGGATACAAACATTGATCTAAGAACAAACTGTCTAATTTCATGATATATAATCTCTAGAGTATGTACTAAAAGAGTACATATTCTAAGGATTATTATAAACGTTACAAATCTATGCTCTATCTCGTCTTTGCTCGTGACATACACGTGAAACGCGACATCTAGCGTTTTCTTCTTTTTCTTCGTTCAATGGATTTCTATCGCTTTTTCTGCCAATGTCAATGAAGACGTCCACTGCTGAACATATGCCTCCCCCACAGAGCGCTGCGGCTTTAAGAGGCTGATTACCTCCTGCATCCATCGGCTCCCCCCGCTTAAACCCGCGTCTTCGTGGTCGCCACTCGAGAACCATTCGTGATGAGATGATTTATTCAGCAGCATCATGCCATACTTTTGGTATTTCTAAAAATAGCTTTTGAAATGCAAGCTTTGTTAGTGTAAAAACCAAAGATAATATAAAATTAAATGCATCGACAATGAACGATTTATTCTTAAACATGAAATTTTTCGTTTCACATACATTTCTGAAGAGGACTGTCCTGGTTTTTGATAATGTTATTGCCGTCGCTCTGCTCTCCACGCGTATGATAGAGATAATAGAGCCCATGAGTGAATTTACCTACATTTTAGCGTTTCGGGACGGTTTTCACCTTCTAAATCTTGAAAAAATCTTTCGATTTTGGTGTCAATCGTTTGGATATATTATGATCTTGTACGTCTTGATTTTTTAGAAAATATGTTTCCTGTTCTTGTTACAACTACTTTTCTTCGTCATAAACACAGAGGGTAAAAGCAACAATCGTCGATCCAGAGCTCGCTAAATTCTCAACCGCTCCGTCCGCAAATGACCACGAGTTGGGCAAACGGCACATATATTGGACCAAGGCTCCCAGGTGTTTTGCCCGGGCAATGGGCAACAACTGGGCAACATTACTCGACGTCAGTACAATCCCGTTTTTACTAGATATAGGAGGAACAACGTACTGGTTATGTCTGCAACGTGATGCATAAAGTTTTAGTGCTAGCGGTTTCACTGTGATGCTAAAATACGACATATTTCTTGTTGCACTTTTTTTTTTTTTTCTCTTATATTTTGGCTCCACACATAGTGTATTTAGCCAGTGTCAAGTATTGTAATTTTTCATAATGATAGAATATTTCACGTAAAGTCAAGTCTTAGTCACAGTCTGCGTAGTCATAGTCCAGTCTAAGTCAGGTAGTCTCAGTCCAGTCTAAGTCATGCCTTAGTAAAGTGGTGGCAACTTTACTAGAAGCTTCTATGGAATTTTGGAAGCAACACGAAAAACCACGTTTCACCACATTATATCACTTGCCCACACTCATGCTCGTAATTCAGCACTTAATGCGTAAAACGCCACCGATTTTAAACATTAACACTGGAAAAAGCATGAGTTTTGAAAAATAATACAATGCAACGACGTGAACTTTTCCGCGTTCCCGCCAAAACTCCTTGTTGCACTTTATTGTATAAGTTTTTCATGGCTGCGTTTTTAACTCCGCTTCTCGTTTTAGTTTGAATTAAAAAGCAAGTTTATTAACACAATATCACAATATACATACCTTGTTTAAACATTTTAAACTAGGAGAGTAGGAATTGAATAGACTTTATAAATTAAATTTGAATTCCCATCTATTTAAATTATCCTTATTAAAAATAACCGGTCAAGTGCGAGTTGGACTCGCGTATAAAGGGTTCCATACTATTATCTATCCCTGCCATCTAGTGTTGAGTGTCAGTACTATTTAAAGCAACTCTATCTATGACTCCCGAAGGAAGGCGCAGCGTAGGCCGGCCCCCCGCTCGGTGGATCGACGATCTGGTGAAAGCCGCGGGGAGCCGATGGATGCAAGAGGTGAGCAGCCGCTCAAGGTAGCGCGCTCTGAGGGAGGCCTATGTTCAGCAGTGGACATCTTCAGGCTGTTGATGATGATGATGATCTACGACTCATCTGGTAAACGAGCAAAAAATCACGTTTGTTGTATGGGAACCCCCTTAAATATCTATTTTATTATATTTTTTAGTATTTGTTGTTATAGCGCCAGCAAAAATACATCATCTGTGAAAATTTCAACTGTCTACCTATCACGGTTCATGAGATACAGCCTGGTGACAGACGGACAGACAGAAAGACAGACAGATAGCGGAGCGGATAATAATAGGATCCGTTTTACCCTTTGGGTACGGTCAAAAGACGGTAGTTTTAAAAATGACAACTGCCTTTTTTGGAATTCGAATTCACTTATCAGTAGCGAGCGCCACTATAAATCTTACCTAACCAACCCGGCGTTGTTTTGTCGGAGTTTTCACGAAATCCCATTAGTTTTCTACAGTTAATGAGTTTGTTCGTTTTGTAGTTTTTCGTTTGTGTTAATTAATGGTGGTAGTTATTTTAATAGGTGTGTTCAACACGTCAAATCTTGTGGGATTTTTAATATATGTTTTCTATTGCGAATAATAATGATATCATTTTAATGAAATGTAGTATTGTGGAATTAACATACATTTTCATGGAGGTGAGGATAAATTTAATAATTTACTAGTTGACCCGTCCCGGCTTCGCTCGGGTTAATTAGTTTTACGCTTTAACCATGTTTATGGGCAAGAGGGAAGCGAAAGGGACTTTCCCTTCCATCTTCCCTTCGACAGGATGAGTAATAAATATATGAGGGGCTCCCATACAACAAACGTATTTTTTTTGCTCGTTTATCAGATGAGTGATAGATGGCGCTGTTTTAAATGGTACTCAACACTAGATGGCAGGGATAGATAATGGTACGGAACCCTTCGTGTACGAGTCAGATTCGCACTTGGCCGGTTATTTTATATATATAGATAGCATTTGACCACTGTCTCACATGATGATAAGTGATGACGCGGCCTACGGTGATGCATGCTTGCCTAAAAAGGTTGGATTTTTGTAAAATTAATTACCGCCCACCGTGGCAGGCAACATCGCTCGTAGAACTGACACCGATGAAGAAGAAAGGTTCTCGAGTGGCGACAACGAACCGGCAGACGCAGCGTAGGCCCCCCACTAGATTGACCGACGATCTGTTGAAAACCGCTCTCTGGGGAGGCCTATGTTCAGCAGTGGATCTTCAGGCTGTTGATGATGATGATAATGATGATGATCTTCCCACTGCTGGCCCATTTCTCCCAACGAGAGAATGTGGGCCATTTCACCACGCCGGCCAAGTGCAGGTTGGTAGATGACACCACAAATTTTTTGAACCCCAAGATTCACTTTATTGTCGGTTTTCTCACTACCGAGTAAAAATTACGGACATAACTTAAGGTTTGGTGCCGCGCGAGATTTGAACCAGGGTGTGTCGGATTGTAAGTCGAACGAGTTACCGCTAAGCCACATTCACTCATTCATCCATTGCCACTAATAATTTTATCTGCAAATCTTATAATGTCCTATAAAAATAACCTTTGCAATGTCTCACCGCAGCCATAAAATAATTTATATTTACTCGTGTTTGTATGGAAGGAAAAAAAATGCATTTTAACTAACGAGCCAGCCAGTAATCGCGATTAAGTTTCAAGTTACACTCAGTAAGTCATTAATATCTTTGAGTCGGATTAATTCAGTTTTTTAATCTGATAACAAAGTACTTACAAGGTTTTTTACTGTACATTGAGTTAAACATTAATGGGCTAAATACTGATATTAATCTTTCTTTTTTATATCATTTTTTTATATAACTAAATAGGCCTGCATTTGGCTGCAATCTTACCTGATGGAAAGTGACGCCGCGGTCTACGATGGTAGGTACATGCTTTGCTTACCTAGAAGATACCTATTCACTTGCTACTTAAGCCTTTAACATAGGCCAAACGCGTCTTTTTAACTAATCATACTGAAGAATCTATGAATTCTACAGACATGAAAAAATTATCACCAATAAGATCATTCTGCACCTGTACTTATCAATTGAACAAAATATTCGATTACTAGGTACATTATGAATAAAAAAAATACTTTAAGAACGCCTTTCCAGTCACAAAGTGTACAATGCCGCGTTAAGGAAGATTGCGTCATTAAATATTTTTACACCCTCGGATAGGAAATTTAAAAATAAACAAACTCATTTAATCATTTTATTTTTAGAGCCAAAATTAAGTCTGTTTAGTAATATTTTGCGTTATTTTGCGGCGAGCCAAGGGCGAGGCCTTTGGCGGGGCGTGAATCAGTCTGCCCCGGCATGTGCCAACGGGTGGACGCGCTGCTGTTTTTTATAAAATATTTTACATGTTTTTCTTATTTGCATGAATATTATCAATTAAACAGCCAATAAATAGGTATTGACTATACGAAAAAGTCGGTTTTAGAGCCATTTGATTAGTTCTTAGTGACTTTAATGTCAGTAAAAGTATTTGGAACAATAATAGATCGTATAGTCGTAGAAGGTCAGTATAGGTATTTTAAACTCTTTTGGCAGGGTAGGGTTCCAATCGAACTAAATTAGCGTTAGGCCCCCCATACACGTTCAATTTTATTGATCAATCTTTGTGATTGATCAATGTTATTGATCGTTTAGGGTTAGTATTGGTCAATGTTTTTCGGTTTACAGAAAACATTGACGGAAGTGGTCTCGTCAATTTTATCTATACATATAATAAAACTGTAGAGATAAAAAAGTCTATAATTGCAAGATATCAAGAAAAAAATGACACAGGTTGGCTTAAAATTAGCCGCTGATCACGTTAAGCCACTTTTTAAACACTTTGTCTGTTTGTTTGTTATGACTGAACTCCTAAAATTCTGAATGGATTTTCATGCGGTTTTCACTAATATGCTTAGAAATAACCGGCGCTTAAAATAGGATATATTAAAGTTGATATATCGTTAAAAAAAATGATGACAATTATTGAGATTTCATTACGAAACGAATCGGAGTTTTAAACAACATGGCCGATTTATTTAATTTTTTTGCTACTAACGGTAAGTTGTAAGTTACCACATATTGTCACAGATTAGAAAAAAAAAACAATCGACTACACTCTGTGCCACAATGACCAAAGAGTAATATTAGTACCTACCGCTACTCTAAGAGAATCAAAACAATATATAGGTTTCTTATTTATATTTTTACAGGTTGTTTAGCATTTTAGAAGTTAAATACATACATATACCAACAAATATTAAATAATGTGAGAGTAGATGTTTTTTTTATTTTGGCATTAGACGACATTTTTATTTAGCCAATGATACGAAATATTTTATGAAAAATGTTTTAAAAGAGTACTTAGATGTAGGTAAGTATAATTATACATTAAGGTAAGATATTAGGGTAAATATTTTAGGTCTGTGGGCTTTTGTTTGTTATATAGGAAATGCATGAACTAAGCTATTATTAGACTACCTAAACGTAGAAATAACACAATACATGCGTGCGAAGCCGCGGGCAAAAGCTAGTTGATCAATAAAATTGAACGTGTATGGGGGCCTTAAATTTTCGTTCACAAACGTCTCAAAATTTTTTCCACGTTCCAGCCTAAGTAAACATTAAAAACGCTACTGAACTACGCCACTTATTAGGGCGATGGGTCAAAACGATTGTTCCAGTCACACATTGGCGTTTAGGTATTTTCAAATTTACCCGTGTCTTGACTAAGTAGTATATTAGATATCTGTGCATCAGTGTCATTAAAAATCTGATTCGAAGATGGGGGGTATCAGTAAAGCAGCTAGGCGTAATAGCAATATTGGACGCCAACTGGTCAAGTGGTAACGTGGCTACCTATTATTATTAGTACCTACATCACAAGATATAATATACCTAGTCGTACCTAATCATAGTTACAATTATTATTTTCTTTTTTATCGGTTTGTATTTGTCGTGTCGGCTGGACTATCTAACCTTAGACTAACCTCATCATCATCATCACCATCATCATCATCACCACCACCATCATCATCATCATCATCATCAGCCTGAAGACGTCCATGGCTGAACATAGGCTCCCCATAAAGTGCCACTTTGAGCGGCTGCTTAGCTCCTGCATCCATCGGCTTCCCGCGGTTCTGACCAGTGGCAGGTGCGCCACCTATCACCTTTCCCCCTTCCTTCTCTCTTTCCCATAGTATAGGATAGGAGGAGGAATTACAACTAAGTTCATATTTTTACTTTTATCCCCTCTCCCGAGGAACCCGTGCCGAATTTCGGGATTAAAAGTAGGTATATCCTATACCTACTTCGTAATATGAACTAAAATCATGCCAAGTTTCATTTGAATCCATTCAGTAGTTTCGGCGAAATGCTCAGGCAAGATACAGACAGACAAACGGACAGACAGACTGACAAAAATGAAAAAATGTATACTTAGATACTTTTTTGATTGTAAATACATACACAGAATACAATACAACACCCATCATAGAACAAACATCGATGTACATCACACAAATGTTTGTCCCAGGTGGGAATTGAACTCACAACCTATAGTTCAGAAGGCAAAGCTACTACAAACTGAGCTATCAGGGCAATCATAATGGAGCCCTCAAAAAAATTCAATACATTATCTTCAATGTACAGATTTGGACCTGTTACAGTTTTATTATAAGTAATATAGATAGATATATATTATATAAGTAATAAACCGGGCACCATCATATTATTATAATAGGTAGATATATTTTTCACGGAGTTTCATCTGGAATTGGTTTAATCTTTGACAAACTCTAGCTCATTGTCAAAGCTACGAGTGTGGCGCCCCAGGTGGCTCTTATTAATAACTTTGTGTCCAACGCTCAAGGTCATTGGCGTATGTTAAGCTCTTAAGGCTGCTGTATACGCAGATCCACTGTCTCGCTCGCGCATTGCGTTTTTTGAAGATATTAAATAATTGAATTTACTTACGCAAAATCTGGCTAAACTATATGATTATGAATAACATTACAATTGTTCAACAAAAATATCATATTAATCCAAATAAAAGACCCGACGGAATGACTCTGGTTCCCTGGAAGATGGGGCGGCCTTTAGTGTGGGACGCTACTTGCGTCGATACTATGGCGCCGTCACATCTTCCCGAGACACACGTTAGGGCCGGCGCCGCGGCTAATTCTGCTGAGCAGCTATAACGGCGCAAATATAGTAATCTCGGTACCGGTTACACATTTGAGCCGTTTGGTGTTGAGACCCTGGGTCCGTGGGGACCGGGAGCTCATCGCGTTTTCCAAAGTCTATCAGAGCGCCTGGTCGATGCGACGCGTGACCAAAATGCTGGCACTTATTTGGCCCAACGCATCAGCATTGCAATTCAACGTGGCAATGCGGCCAGCATGTTGGGTACGCTACCTACCGTTAGTGGGCTGGAGCACTTGGACTGTCTATAGGCCATCGCGGCTATTATACAGTCCCTAAGTGTTCTTTGCAGTAGGTAGTGTAGCTAGTGTAGCTAGTTTAGTTTAGTTTAGCTTAGTTTAGTTTAGTTTAGTTTAGTTTTTATTATTGTAGTAGTTAGCTTGAGTAATAAAGGCAATTTGCCCGTTAAAAAAAAAAAAAAAATCCAAATAAGTTTTCATACATAAAAACGGTTACGAATGAAAAAAAACTTTGTTACCGTTGCTTTTATGAACTCTTGTTTGGATTAATATGATATTTTTGTTAAACAGTTGTAATGTTATTCATGATCATATAGTTTAGCCAGATTTTGCGTAAGTAATATTCAATTATTTAATATCTTCAAAAATGTCGCAATGCGCGAGCGAGATAGTGGATCTGCGTATACAGCACCCTTAAAGAGCTCCAGATTGTACTTATCGGGAAACAAAGACGCTGGTAAAGTGTTCCATTCCTTCGCTGCTTGGATTATAAATGGCATGGTAAATATTCCATTAACAAACAATATTTTAGAAATAAAAATAATAGATACCGGTCAGTTTATTTTACTTTACATTTAATTAAGTTTTAGTCCTTAATTTTTTATATTGAGATTTTATTCACTATTTCATCAATTTGTCAATGAAATCTCGTCTTGAGTAGAAATTCACGACCGAGCGTGGTTACGGGCCTAAATCTTTGAATCATCATCATCGTCATCACCATCATCAACAGCCTGAAGACTGCTGAACATAGGCCTCCCCCAGAGAGCGCCACATTGAGCGGCTGCTCGCCTCCTGCATCCATCGGGTCCCCGCGGTTTTCACCAGATCGTCGGTCCACCTAGTGGAGGGCAATCTTTGAACATCCCAGCTACACAGTTACCATCCCATTGCTGTCATAATCATATATTATAGAATGCATAACCACAGAATATATATTAAGTAGTGCATAGTAGAACGGATATTTACCGTGCATAGATTGCCTTATCCATATATTTCGTTGCAAAATCGTTCGGTAGTCGCAATATAGTCTAGAAGCGAAGGAAAATGGTCTAGAATTCAAATACTTATCGGACTGAGGGAAATCAGCTGGTGGCTAGGGATGTGCCATAGAAGCTTAATGCTTATCGATGTTACTTGTAAAAGTAACATGTTACTAAAATTGAAGTTGCTTCTATATGTAGAATAAATAAACGAATAGAAATGAAATGAAAATTATTTATTTGTGTCAATTACCACAGATACAGAAAAAGAAAAAGATATGCTTTTAATAGTCGTATTTTAAGTAATTTTTCTAGAAATAAAAATGTAGGAAATGCGTTTCAGTCATAAAAAATGAAAAATACTGCCAGTATTATAATTTCATAGAGAAAATGCTAACAAACGCTTTGCTTTATTTATCAAGCTCATCACACTTGCATATACTTAGCTTTTTCATATATATATTTTTTTTAATGCAATCAAGGAACTAACAATCGTAAAATAAAAAAGAAATAACTAGTATGTAAACTACAGAATAGTAATAACTTAGTCGAGTTTACATTTAAAGTTTGATCATGCAAATAGCAATGGACTCATTCGTAAATGACCCATTTGTTAGGCAACCATCAGTATTTGGTAGGTTCGTCACGGTTCAGTATAAATATTTATACAATTTTTGTAAATTTTGTGGGTATAAAAAATACTTATCTATATTCAAATTTCGAGCGTTTACCTTTCCAATAAAGAATGGTAGTTTATTTTCGACAATTGCTTACTTGAGTAAGAATATAAATTATTAATATATTTCAAAGTTTATTGCATAATTAAGACAAAAATATACGAAATTAGCACTCGCCGGTAACAACTAGAAGCTCATTAATGCTATCACTGGTTATAATTATCGGTATATGAATATGAATTATGTAAAAGCTTAATCGATATACTGATTGCTTACTACCTTGTCGACCCAATAATTATCTTTCGATATTTTTATTGTTTTGTATATGTAAGTAATACCTATTTGTATACCAATCCTACGAAAATAAGTTCTATTCAAAACCATTATTTACCAACCCATGACATCCACAAACACAACATTGAATATTAACTAAAATTCGCGTAATTTTTTATCGATATTATTATCACATCTCTATTGTGGACTAGGGTGTGCCTGTTCCGGTATTTTAGAGTTCAAATTGCGGAATGCCTAACCTATGCTGATGTTAAGTGGGCTAGTTTATGAGCAGTGCCTTTATCAGGTAGTAAGTGTATTAGTTGGCGTTCAATATGGTGTTTGTACACTGCAAGCAAAAGTGGGCTTTGTGGTGTCGAACCTTATTCACCTTCAATAAAGAAGAATAAATAAGATATATATGAAAATTAAGTGAAATTCCTATCCCTACTTTTAATCTCTACTATTACATAAAGTAATAGTTTTAATGATAATGAAAACTGCGGAAAACAGAGAGAATACCCTAATAAAAAAAAAACATATTATATTTTGCTGTTCTGCTCCTGTTTTCATGCGGCCACACACCTAGAACTTTTTCGTTACTCTCAACTCCGACATTTTGTAAAATTTCCAAAAACTGGATCGACAAAAAGTTTCATTTAATTATCGTATCTCTCTCCACACGAATCAGTTGATGCGACCTCTACAAGTGACTCAGCTGGACATCCGCCGTACATCCAGCTGGATAGAATACGAAATCATATTTGTTCAAGCTGAAATGGAGACGCTACGCGCTCGCTCGGGCAATGAAAACTGTCAATTTTTGAAATAACTGCTTTAGAGGGCCAGGCTAAAGCGGCGATTTCACAAATTGACAGCCTCCCGAACGCTACTTTTGGCTTCCAAAGTCGAAAGGTATGTTAGTAAATGTACCGCTATTCCATACCGGTTGAATACCGGTATGTATTTACAGGCAACGATCCTTATCTCTGTCTAGCTTGCTATAAATTGAAACAAGACCTGTGACAACTTAGGACCTTAAGCGGACCTGAGTCAAACCCTAGGTCTTTAGTAATGATACTCTAGCTTCCGCATGTTGTTTTATATAGAGGACTACCTACTTCGAAACTAAGTAACCTGCCAAGCCTGGTGATTATGGCCAACCCCCCAATGGGGAGGTCTGTGTTCAACAGCGGACACATAAACTTAAGTTCAATGAAGATTTTGACTTCGAATAATGTTACTTAGTTACTTTACATTTTGTCATAACTCATACCGCGTCAATTGATGCAAAGCAAGTAGCCGGTCAAAATGGCGCTCCTTGGAGGAGGCCGATGTTCAGCAGCAGACGTCTATCGCTCATGATAATGATGACATTATTGTGTTCAGCCACCAGCATCAAAGGTTGAAAATAATTTTTTCAACACATTTGCTCAAAAAATGCATTTACAAAGCCTGTATAGTGTATACATTGTTCGAAAGTTAAACATTACGCACCAGACAACGGAGCGTGCGGTAAAATAGGTACTCTCACCTAAGTACCTATTTTACCGCATCCTCCGTTGTATAGCGCCGTGCGTAACCTTTACGGTTTTTTTTTTTAATTTCAATAAAATATATCACGAATATATGAATTTCACGAAGGAGTTTTACATTACGAGAAGAAATAAGCTGAATGATCGAAACTTTGGAAGCGTTTTTGCTCAATACGTTTGTCTCACTTTAATACTAAAGAGAAAATGAAACTAAAGATGTAGTTCGCAGAATGCATGAATAATGCGATGCCAAAATAAGAAAAAAAAAGATGTAGTTCTAATTTTCACCACACGCACGTGGCGCCATTTGCATTGTAAATGCGCGCCATTTTAGCCCATTTTCATATTAGATCAGGAACATCAAAGATTGTTGGTTGCGACCTTCCCACTAATAAACAAAAGTTTGTTTCATTACCTATTGTACTGTTTCCTCACAAATGTGTTGAAAAACGTTGTATGATACACGTGCGGAATTTGGTTTCTACAAACTCATGACTATGGTAAGCCCTCGACTTCGTCTCGGGCTTACATTTGTCTACTCGTTTGTAAAAACCAACTTACCGCCCTTATATCCATAAATAGCTATTAAAGCAACCAACATAAATGTGTTTTTCAAATACAACAAAACGTTTTAAAAGGGGTATTTTCTTTAATAATTGAAGTTTCCCTTATCCTTTCATATTAAGCCCAGGTAATTGTAGTAACAGCCAGGTGACTGCCCACTTGCTTATCTCGACACATTGGCCGGCCATTACTGTGTACGGTTAGACAAAAAATACAAAATGAAAATGTATATCTAGTGTAATTCCGCTCAAAATAACTATAAGATTATCTATGTTGGGGAAGTTGTAAAGGATTGATGTTGGAAAAAGTATGACAAAAAATGATAAGAAAAGTATAAGATATAATATTTTATTAAAATAAACTGGAACACCTAAAAAAATGTATATATTAAACGGATGGGTCGAATAAAACGCTAAATATCCAAGCATCCGTGTTTTGTTAAATTATTGAATATTAATTATTGAGTAGGCGTCTGCCAATCCACCATGACAAGAACACCATCGAAAAACAGCACACTAGCGAGAGGATGCGCGCGCATCGATGACACTTCCTTCCAAGGAGAATACTCAAGTCAACGCAAAGAGGCGCGCGGGGAAGCAAAGGGTCTAGCAAAGATATCTTTCCATTAGCGTTAACGCCAAACGATAATTCAAAATGTATCGGAATGACATTAGCCATGTGACATATGCTGCGGAAAAGTTTTCCGCAAACAATGTCATTCCCATACATTGTGAATTATCGTTTGGCGTTAACGCTAAAGGAAAGGGATCTTTGCTAGACCCCCAGGTCACACCACCCGTCCCGCGGCACAGCTACCGACGATTCACGGAGCGATAAGCATTAGTTCTCTTTCAATATTTAAAGTTTAGTGTAGCCGCGCCGTGTGCTCCTGGTGTGCGAATGAGACCACTTCATGTCTTCCCACGGGAGCCGTAAGAGCCGGCTAAGAGAATATCCAGGGAATGGGCAGCAGCATTCTCCTCGGTACATTAAAATCTTCTGCGATCACCAAGCCGCCTGCCAAGCGTGGGGATTATAGCAAACCCCTATGATAAGTGTCCAAAATGGCGTTTTATGGGGGAGGCCTATGTTCAGGCTGATGATGATGATGACGATGAAACCTTGTTTCGCATGTAAAGTTATTATTACGGTTATCAACTTTCGTTGCTGTCGCTACCCTATAGGCAGGAATGCGCAGGCCATTTCGCGCGGCCATTTCTAAATTTAGATTGGACATAACTAGCGTTCCCTTCTACAGAGCAACGCCAGGTATTCTACTTATTATTTAATTAATTTATTGCTTTTGATATAGGCAATAAACGTGTAATTAATTTGGTAGATTGCTGTAATTGAACGTTAATTATTTTGTTGTAAATTATAAAACGCTTTCTAGTCGAATTTTAACCTAAATTAATAAAGTACTTTGTCTTGAGCTATTTACCAATTGACTGGCCTGATAGCTCAGTTGGTAGTAGCCCTGCCTTCTGAACTATAGGTTGTTGGTTCGATTCCCACCCGGGACAAAAATTTGTGTGATGAACATCGATGTTTGTTCTGTGTCTGGGTGTTATATTGTACTCTATGTATGTATTTACAAACAGAAAAGTATCGTAAGTATTGTATCAGTTATCTGGTACCCATAGTACAAGCTATGTTTAGCTTGGGGCTAGATGGCGCTGTGTGAAAATGTCAACAGATATTTATTTTATATTATTTACTGGCTGTCAGGCAACCTATTGAAATCAAGGAATTTCTATACTATAGGATTTCCTTGATTTCAATACTAAAAATACAATAGAATCTATAGTATTCTGATAGTCTATTATCTATTACTATAATAAAACTGTAACTGAGCTAAATCTGTATATTGAATATTTTTTGAAAATTTTGATTGCATTATATTTCTTTATTGATATAGAATAAGAATAATAAGAATAAGAATAATTTATTTCCAGAAAAAAAAGTGTTTATCATTATTACAAAAATATAGATAGATAGAAGAAGAAATATTTTCTTTATTAAGATGTTATTATAACGAGACTATACCTAGTAATAATATAATGACAACCGATAGGGAAGAAAGGTTCTCGAGTAGGGGACCACGAACGCAGCATGGAAGACGCAGCATAGGCCAGCCCCTCACTAGGTGGACCGACGATCTGGGGAAAATGCGGGGAGCCGATGGATGCAGAAGTGAGCAGCCACTAAAAGTGGCGCTCTGTGGGGGACGCCTATGTTCAGCAGTTTACGTCTTCAGGCTGTTGATGATGACCTATAGGAGTAAACATCATAGAGCGTATATTCCGGCAAAAATCAATGCCAAAGTTTGAACACACTGGGCAATTTCATCAGAAACATCGATACTGTCCGATTTCTATACTCACCGAATGTTTTCCGACGACAGAAACTGTGTACCGAAATAGAATGGTACCCGGAACGGGAAAACAAACAATCAGTCAAGGCAACCAGGGGTGGGGGGTTGTAGCATCACGGACAGCGCACCTGTGGCCCTACACTTCTCCCCCTAGAGTAATATTCACTTGACTGCGAATACCGCGTCCTTCTAATCGCCAAAACGTTGCTCTAAAAGGCATACCGTTAATATCCTCGAAACATCAAATCAAATTAGGAAGGTACGGCAAAAAACCAACTACTTAGTTAAATCTGAATTATAAGTAAATCATCATGTACAATAAATGTACTTACATAGTAATTATATGACGTTTTCGATTACTAATTAATTATCATCAGTCTGACGCATGTCTGAAGATGTGCGCTATATGCTTCCCGATATAGATTAGCCACTTTGAGCGGCTGCTCCTAAGAGTTAATGAGTGCATGTATGCAATTAGGTATATGTACCTATGTATTTATAATAATTACAAAATTAAAAACAGAATAAAATAAAAGCTCTGAAAGTCGTGTCGGAAAGCACTGCTGTGATTGGTCAGCAGCGTGACCTATTTGGTTAGGTACATTCGTTTATTGCCCGTGTGATAGTGTTACTTACTACCAATTGTACTACCAGTAGTAACATTCGCAATAATTATTTCCCGTTACTACCGACAGGTTCAGTAGTAAGACGAGAGATTCTTTTAACCCGTGGTACAATCATCATCATCATCAACAACAACAGCCAGAAGATGTCTACTGCTAAACATAGGCCTCCGCCAGAGAACGCCATCTTGAGCGGAGGCTCGCCTCCTGCATCCATCGGCTCCCCGCGGGTTTCACCAGATTGTCAGTCCACCGACACCGACAATAAAGTGAATCTTGGGGTTCAAAAAATTTGTGGTGTCATCTACCAACCTGCACTTGGCCAGCGTGGTGAAATGGCCCACATTCTCTCGTTGGGAGAAATGGGCCAGCAGTGGGAAGATTATCATCATTATCATCATCATCAACAGCCTGAAGATCCACTGCTGAACATAGGCCTCCCCAGAGAGCGGTTTTCAACAGATCGTCGGTCAATCTAGTGGCTGGCCTACGCTGCGTCTTCTAGTTCGTGGTCGCCACTCGAGAACCTTTCTCCTCATTGATTGACAGTTCTGCGAGCGATGTGGCTTGCCCATTGCCATTTAAACTTGCTAAGTCTATGTGCTATATCGGTCACTTATACGGTACAATACGGGCAACAATACTTTCGTTGTTTGTTACGCGTATTGCATTACCGGTTCTACAAAAAAAAACTAGCTAAGCACTCTATCTGTTATTACTCCATGCTTCCCCCCATAGTACGGAACGGACCCCTTTACCCTAGAGAGGCATGGACCTCACGATAAATGGCTGTGTATATTTCAGCTCTAACAAAGATGTCTACAGCCACTTATTCAAATATAATTTGATCTGTCTAGTCAAGAATGGAGATTTATTAAAAAGCAGTACTCTATCAACATGGCTGTCTCATCTGGTCGATATTATTAAAAAGCTTTGGGTAATTGGGTAAATATTTTAAATGCATATAAAACTTTATTTTAATTCTAATAAATCTGAAAATCAATGACTTCTTTACTTAGATTTAAAAGAGAGGGAAAGAAAACACATTGAAAGTAAGTCGTTGTAGTCATTGAAGTATGTTATATACAAGACAAGTGTCTTCAAAGTAGTCAAAGTAGTCCGCTTAAATTAGGTGCCACGTACACAATTTTCCATGCATATAGCAATAGAGCAATATGCGTCTTGCTTGAGCGACAAATAAAGCAAGATGCAGGCACAGATTAAATATTAACAATACATAGCAGAAATTGAATTAAAAGCTTCTACATTGTTACCGTAATTTTTTTTATTTAGGCGCATATTTATTTTATGCCCTTTTTATATAAATTATAGTAACATAACTATACTACCTACGTAAGTTTTATTTAACCTATTATTCACCGCTAACTGACCCAAAGATAGTCCAGTCTTGTGCCAGTAATTGTACTAAGTACCAGTAATTGACAGCGTTGAAACGCTAGTTAGCCGTAAAAATGTATGGGTTCAGCTTAATATTCTACATATTTAAAACATATCTAAGCATTCTAAACTAGGTTATGTAGATAATATTTATAATAATGGAGGATGAAAGTTTTCGTATATTCTCGCAGCATATGCACGACCAAGCTGCATGGTCCAGCGGACCACAGGTGTGCCAATCTACCGTCCAAAGCTGGGTCATTAATCTTCCGTCATCCTTATCCAAGATATTAGCTAGATGGCGCTAGTGTGAGGATTACGCCAAGCTGTGTTTTTCACATTTTTTCGGGTGGATGCGGTTAAAAGTTTGAACGGTTTAACATTAGACCAAATAGATCGCAACATTTAGATTTATTTATGTCTGAATCTTAAAATTTGTTACAATTTTGGCAGATTTTTTGTAGCAGATGCGTTCAATACTATTGCGTTTACGGCCCTGAAAATGTTATATCAATTATCTTATTTATTTTATGTACTTGTCTGTAAAGAAAGATCATCATCATCATCATCATCAACAGCTTGAAGATGTCCAATGCTGAACATAGGCGTCTCCCACAGAGCGCCACTTTGAGCCATCCATCGGCTCCCCGCGGTTTTCACCAGATCGTCGGTCCACTTAGTGGGAGGCCCGCCTAAACTGCAAGAAAGATTAGATAAGCGCTTTATTAGATAATCTATCTATACCAACATTATAAAGAGGAAAGATTTGATTGTTTGTTTGTTTGTTTGCATTTAATAGGCTCCGAAACTACTGAACCGATTTGAAAAATTCTTTCACTATTGGGAAGCTACACTATCCCCGGATGACATAGGCTATATTAAATTATCAAAAAAATTAGGGGTCGTTACTAAAACTCCAATAATGTGACCCGAGGTGTAAAAAAGTTATCCAAAATATTCTTTACATCGCGTGCGTTGCGAAAACTATTATACCCGTGCGAAGCCGGGGCGGACAGCTAGTGTATAATATGATATAAATAGATATTGGTATCAATAGTTTTAGATTCTCATAGGCCTATAACTGTCAAAAACACATTCTCTATTATGATATGCACGTTGGCTAAAATTGACTCTTCCGATTTATATGAAATTTCGTACACTGGCCAAAACTGACCTAGGTTAATATATTCAAATAAACTAGAAAAGAAAGAAAATACATGTAGGATATTACCTACGACGGAGTTGTTACGTTATTGCAACTGCAATCATAAATCACTAATCACTGTATTTCAATCAAGTTCATCATATATCATCAAATAGAAACTGATCCGGAGCTTCGATTACACCCGTAAAGAAGAAGCTCCAAGAAACTTCACGGTGATAATTATTATTCATTTTATCATTAACGATTTCACTCAAATAGTAACAATGACTATCACGATTTCCACGACTTGTGTTCACGTCCAGAGTCGAACGACGAATGCCCCGAGTGCCGGTCGACCACTCCTTTTATACTTGTTCAGTGGCGGGGCGTTGCAGGTAGAATGTGACGCAATACCCGATTGCGACCAGTTTTGATGTTGCTTTTGCTACTCATACCACGATGTTGCTATTCCGCTTATATCCCGACATACATTTATTCAAGACATCACAAAACAATCCATTCCTAACATACAACATGAAAATAAAACAACAAAAAACAAAAATAAAAGGTAAACGTACAAAATGTAATGTTGCGTGATGTCATGATATAGGTCCCGACTCAGCATGTAATCAAGGTCTTATGACCTCAATAACTGATTTTCAGTCGGTCATCATGACATCAAGAACTTCAACACAAACAAAAGATAAATAAATTAATACATTACATACATAAAACATACAAGAAAAAAATATTATAAGAAAAATTTTTTAGATACGCTGTGTCTTTTTTACCAGACCACGGACACCGTGAGAACTGGTGACTCTGCGTCACTGTCAATGTCATAATCACAGAACTCACACTGTCATGATGAAGTGATGACAGTGACACGTTACGTGAACTACAACAGTTTCCATAGAAAAAAGGTAAACTGCCGACCGTCACTAGCATAAACTTACGATGATAATTTCAGCATCGGACTTTTGGCGGGAACGCGGAAAAGTTCACGTCGTTGCATTGTATTATTTTTCAAAACTTGTGCTTTTTCTAGTGTTAATGTTTAAAACTGGTGGCGTTTTACGCATTAAGTGCTGAATTACGAGCATGAGTGTGGGCAAGTGATGTGGTGAAACGTGGTTTTTCGTGTTGCTTTCCAAAATTCCATAGAAGCTTCTAGTACAGTTGCCACCACTTTACTGGGGCATGACTTAGACTGGACTATGATTACCTGACTTAGACTCGACTATGACTGTGACTAAGACTTGACATTACGTGAAATATTCTATAGCACGATGAAAATTACAATACTTGACACTGGCTAAATACACCATGTGTGGAGCCAACATTCAAGAAAAACAAAAAAAAATTCAGCATCTGTAAAAACATATCCGTAATGATCACCAGCCATAACACTAGTTTGACTATCACCATTACCGTCTCGGTATTCATTCCCACCCATTCGTATTCCAAGTTGCGTGAAGTCTCACAATATTAGGACAATTGCCAAGACCTTGTCCACGTATCTACAATATTTTCATGGTTTAACGACCGTACGAAATTTGTTACTCCTCTCCTGTTGGGGACCAGTAAAGGATCGTAACTGAAAATTGTTTCGGCCCCAGGAGACCTGTACTTTTAGACTGTTACTGGTCTGGGATCTTTCGCAGGTGTTATGATATTCCTATTGCTGCTTTTTTCGCGTTGTATTGTTCAATGATAGACTCGTTTTTCTTTAATATAGTGTTACAACTACCAGCTCCAGCTATCATTATTAATATACGAGTTTAGTATTCTTAGATAGTCTGTATCAAGTTAGTTACTCTCTTACTCGGCTTTAATATGTCAATGATATGTAGTCTGTGTTAGTAATTGAATTAATATTAATGACTGATTGTATTTTGATATGCCGGTGGTATAATAATATTGTAATGAGAGATTAAACAACATTATGAGGAATCTACGTGTTTTTATCATCATCATCATCATCATCAAGATCCCCAAAAGAATTATAATAGTTTTTAAGTTGCTTGCCGAAATTAGCATCAGACATTTAGACTGCTTTGTCTTTTAGAGCGTTTCCAAATTAACATAAATGATAGAAGTCATATCGCTCATAGCGAAGCACGACTAGCCGTTTCTAACCGATCGGTAAAGTTCAGCAACGTTCGCTGCGGTCACTATTTTGACGGGTGACCGCTACAGCAAAAATTGGTATTTACAACTGAGCGCTAACGTGCTTCGGTGGGCACGTTAAGCCGTGCGTCGGTCCCGGCTGTTGTCGCAAGACAATAGTCGTTAAGCCAAGTCAGAAGCCTTTGGGTGACCTAAAAATTCTGACACCAGAGCTAACCACTTGCCTACACGAGAAGAAGATAGATGTCACATAGTTATTCTTATATCTATGCACCTTAAAGGTACCTGATAAAAGTAACTTACTTAGTCAAGAGCTGGCAAGAAGTTTAAACATACAAAGACCTTTTGTTTGGCCTACAAATAATATCTTAGACAAACATTCTTTGTCGACGATATTTAGCTTTCTGATCGACCTCGAACTTCGAGGTTTCTATTTGTCAACAAAATATCAACAACGCAAATTGCTTTCCGATCAATGGTGCAAACAGCCTGGCTGAACAACAGTCTTGTTTATTTTTCTAAACCACCATTAGCGATCAACAAACCTTTTCAATGCTCTCAAACACCTTCCCTAGAGCTTATATTATTGTACTGGGTGGCGCAAAAGTAAAGACCCTATTTGGTTCAGCTATAACATTTTTTCTAAATTAGAAAACTAGATTTAGGTTTTTTTAAATGTATATTTGTGCCATTAAATTTCGTACCATTAGGATTTAAAGATGATGTCTTTTAAATGGTGACCTCCAGAGTTGATACACATTTGAGCCCTATTTATGACATTTTGCATAACTTGCCGTAACACTTCCTGCGATATGTTCGTTATTTCTTGACGAATGTTTTCTTTTAGAGCTGCGAGAGTCTGTGGCTTGTTCACATACACCCGAGATTTCAAAAAACCCCAAAGAAAGAAGTCTGGACTGGTCAGATCGGGTGATCTTGCAGGCCAAGGCAAATCGCCAAAACGAGAGATAACTCGGCTTGGAAAAGCGTCCCTCACTAAGTTCATAGTGTCGCGCGCTGTGTGTGCCGTAGCGCCGTCTTGTTGAAACCAGATGTGCTCCAGCCCCAATTCGTCCAAACTGGGTATCAAAAACTCACGTAACATGGTTCTGTAGCGTTCTCCAGTGACAGTTATCGCATTGCCTCCAGCGTCTTCGAAAAAATAGGGTCCGATCACTCTGTCAACACAGATGCCACACCATACAGTAACTTTTAGTGGGTGTAGAGGTGTTTCTTGAATAATGCGCGGATTATCAGTGCCCCAGAACCGAGTATTCTGCTTATTGACATGCCCTGAGAAGTGTTACGGCAAGTTATGCAAAATGTCATAAATAGGGCTCAAATGTGTATCAACTCTGGAGGTCACCATTTAAAAGACATCATCTTTAAATCCTAATGGTACGAAATTTAATGGCACAAATATACATTTAAAAAAACCTAAATCTAGTTTTCTAATTTAGAAAAAATGTTATAGCTGAACCAAATAGGGTCTTTACTTTTGCGCCACCCAGTATGTTCCTTCCCCCTTCTAATAAACATTGCATAACAGTGGATTAACTACTCTAGTGTTTTCTTTTGTTTTATCTATTCCAATTTTAAATTGGATAGAGAGAAAACATGAAATAGCTATTCCTCCGTTCCACAAATGTTTGTTTAGTAAGAAGACTTGACTACTAGAGTGTGTATTTGACACAGTGTTAGTGTACATCATACATTAAGTAATATACAGGATGCAATTTAATTCATTAGCATATTACATGATTGCATTATAGTACATCATTTATGATGATTATCAAGGCTTAAAGAGAGCTAATGAAAATATTTTTCATTGAAAATCATGTGGATTGCCGCTAGAAACAACAAATATACATAATGGAAGACGCAAGAAGAAGTTTCATTTCAGAAGCATGTAGGAAGCCGCAAACTGTATTATTCAATGACATACATTAAGACGTTTATGAACGTCATTATCTGAAGTAGGTATACAAAAAACAAGCCTGAACGGGATTTCTATGTAGTCAGTAATTTGTCCTATTACTAAAGAATTTTGATAAGAAAGCTCTGAAGATTTAATATTGTTGAACTGGTTTCGTATAAGGACGAAAAAGTATTTGATCGCAACTGGTTTCGTACACGGATTAAAAAGGTTTTAATCGAAACTGATTACGTACAAGGACGAAAAAGTCTTCGTTCGTAACTGGTTACGAAGCTCCGGTTTCGTAGACGGCCGAAGCGCTACATCTAAGCTAGTTGGCACGAATGATTTGGATAAGTTCTGTTAAAAGTTTTATTACCATGTATACAATAATTAAAACAATTTTAATTTAATTTAATTTTGTACTGTAGCAGTAAGTTAGATTTCATAAATTTTGGTCCACACGTGACCGTTGTCAGGAGAAGGTACCTAGTTTCAAAGGATGCTAATGAATTCAATTACTCCCAGTATATGTCGAATGACTTACATTAAAGATGTTTGTGCGAATCATTTTGATACAAATAAATGTGCCGAATTTAGCGTGCTATTCATTCCAGTCAGTGACATCAATTTATTTGGGGTCAGGCCGTCGAATAATGATAGCAAGTAATTTATTCACGTTTTGCTTCGTTGAAGATATACACATACCACTCGTTCCACACTACACAAAGGTTAACTGGAAGAAAGTGTTACTTAGCATTAAGTTCGCCTATATACTTGGTTTACTCTTGTGCAATAAAGCATTTCCTATCTATCTATCTATCTACATATACTTGTTACATTATGACATGTTCGTTTCTTTCTTTACTTTGTTCAGGTCTATAACCTTTACATTTGTCATTAATTTAACTAAAGTTGGACCTATAGGCTCGTAAGTTGGATCAGCTGAACAAAATGATGTCTCATTCCACAAACGAAACGAAGCGACTAAACTTTCTAGCCAAGTCGAAATAGCTCTGCCAGATACCTGTGGCGCATTCGATGACCCTTCTCAGAACTTATGGGACAAGGTCGCGGCACCCTAATAATAATACTAAATATAAAATAACTCCCTGCATAATAGTAAGTGAGCAGTACAATGGCACAGCCGTGACGCTGTCATTCCCCTTTTGTAAAACCGGTGGTAGTGACGAGAAATAGCAGAAATCGGGTATGCATGTAGTGGTGTTCAAAAATGCTTAATGTCAAAAGCGTGGTACAAACTTTGTGCTTTTTTTTAAAAGCACGCTTTTTTAAGTGCTTAAGTTATAACGAGGAGAACTTAAGTCATCGGTAATAGTTCCATATTGGAAAATCTCCACTAAAAAATATGTTTTTTTTTTCATTAAATGTTCACTTTATTCACCCTGTAACTAAGGTAGGTCCACTTATTCACAAATCACACAACCACATAATTATTGTTTTAAAAATTAAATGAAATATTCATTTATTTCAGACATATTGGGTCCATAATACATATAAATTAATAAACATTAAACACTCAAAATAAATATTATTGCGTGTCCTATCACAGATTGTAATCAAAAGCACAACAAAAAACATAAAGCGTACCAAAGTAAGCGTAGGTGTATATTACGTGAGCCGGCCTGAGTTCACGCTTTCGCGCGAGAGTCGTAGAAAGCGTGCCGCGTCCAAAAGCAAGCGATGACTGGCTGCCCGACCGCTGCCGCGATATCTCGGTAAGCACAAGCAGCTCCGCTTTAGTAAACGCGGCGCTTTTACCTACTACTCGCTCATTGCGCTCGCGCCGCGTAGTTCCGTACGCAGCGCGTGCGATGCACAACGCTCTAAGTCTAGGCGCTGCGCGATATAAAAAGCGCCAAGTGAGAGCCACGAAAGCGGGCGTTGTACGTTGTGGGCCAAAAGCGGACCCGCTTTGGATGCTTTGTGCTTTTTTAACCACCACTATATGCATGCACTCGCTCGAGTGCCGCGGTTTACGCCGGCGGGATCGGACGTGTTTGCCGCGACTCGCGTGTCATCAGAAAAATCGGCGTCACTCGCAATAATTGCAACAAATACTGTAACTAATATAAATTGTGTGTACGTGTGAATATTGTGGTTATGATAAGTGATAATGTAAAGTTACAATAATGAAGTTATCTATGTAAGGATTAGTCATGGATACATTAATGATGAGGATACGAATTGTTTATTGTCATGGTAAATATTGCTAATTATACCTATTATAGGTACAACGAATACAGTTGTTGGACCTTATTTAAGTTATTTACTTTTCTGTATGTCGAATTATTCGTTAACTACATTGCATTCACGAAGTGTTGTTTAACTTGAACTAGCTAACACTTGTTCAAACTGTGTTTAAGTACTGTGTAGGTAGTTATGGTTTAGTTTGAGTTATTTTTGAGATAATCTAGTGCAGTTTCAATTTTGTCTATTGTGGACAGTAATTTGTGCATAGTTAATTTACTAAACACCTGCTTTCACACTGATTCCATATTCATTCAATCTTTTCGATATTGAGGTAGTACCTCTAGCATCGCTCGTAGAACTGACAACCGATGGGGAAGAAAGGTTCTCGAGTGGCGACCACGAACGGGAAGACGCAGCGTAGGCCGGCCCCCCACTAGGTGGACCGACGACCTGGTCAGGACCGCGGGGAGCCGATGGATGCAGGAGGCAAGCAGCCGCTCAAAGTGGCGCTCTTTGGGGGAGGCCTATGTTCAGCAGTGGACGTCTTCAGGCTGATGATGATGACCTCTAGATTACTTGGGTATATTATTTATTTACTTGCTTACATATTCTGCTATTATATCTCTAAAATAGTTAACCAAAATAAAGTATTGTATATGCGGTTTTTTTTTGTAATATTGAAAAGAAAATAATGTCGATGGAATGGTTTATCATTAATAGAGCAGTATCGCCTGCTTAGCTTAATCTATATATTAATTTATAATGTTAATATAATTTTGAATCACGAACGGGATTTGATTTGATCCATTTATGAAGCATGTCCCGGCTTTAGGGGTATACCTAGATGGATGCGGGTTCACATCTCATACATCATCAACATCATCCTCTTTGCCTTTTCCCATTTGTTAGATATTGTTGTTCTATACATTAAAAGTTATTCTATCTAACCAAGAGACAGGTTTACTTATTAATTTTGTTTTTATTTTTGACTAGCTGACCCGCGGGGTAATTACGTAAAATTTGCAACAGCAATGCGACAGCAGTAGCAATGCGATAGCAGTAGCGAAGCATACATTCTCGACACCACTAATGATGTATGACAGCAATCACCGCGAGATTTACGCCTGTCGCAAACCTGTTGCGAGTTAGGTATTTAGGGGGCCGGCAGACTTCGTACTTCCTTTATATGGGAAAAAGAAAATGGCTGCTTTTAGGGTTTTCCTGGCAATTATTCGAATTTTTCTCACCTTTTAAACCTTCCCTAGACCTCCACGAACATTTCAAAGACCAAGATAAGATAAATCCGTTCAGCCGTTCTCGAGTTTTAGCGAGACTAACGAACAGCAATTGATTTTTATATAATATATAGATTTGTTTAAAAAGATCCATAGTTTTATTAGTACCAATTTCTTAATATCTCGCGGTGATAAGTAAGTTTTTGTTAAAACAGGACCTAATGGCGCTAAAACGTACCTATATTAGTTAGTAGTTATAGTTTGATTGCCAATAGGTTTAGTGTTATTTATTTTAACCAAGAAATAACTATTATGTACCACTTTACAGCTTACTTAGACAATTTTTCTTTGTAACATACTCACCTACTTAATATTTACCTACTTAGCATCGTCGCTACTTTCCCAACTGTCTTAAGTTTTTCATTCTGTGCCTTCGTTATCGGCAAAAACGCAGTCGAACAAAACCGTCTCGTTAGTGCTATGTCTGAAGTCTAGACCCGTCGTTAATCTGGCTCTGAGAACAAGTTCATCTTGCTTTATCCACGTCATTTAGCTACAACCATAATGAGCACTAAAATAAAAGGAATACGGTTTGAATAGGTTTGACTCATCTTCACCATCTGCTTGGAATTTATCAGGTGACATCAGTAAATATGCATATTTTTCAATGTGATTAAGAAGGCAAGAACGACTTTGACGTATTGATAACATCAAAGTCTACACCGTCGTTTTTTTTTTTAAAGTGCTCCATAATTATTTTTACTATAAGCTACGCCATGCTCATCTAATCATCACCCTGAGTGTTCTCAGACTCCAGTTTTTAAAGCCTTGTCATCAACACGTTATGCACGTGTCTTCTCTCGCTAGGAGAATAGGCCACCATGCTGGCCAAGTGCGGGTTGATGATACCACATTCTCGGTTTTTATATGTAAGATCTTGAACGTATGCTGATTTGATCAATGGTGTGAAAAAAAGCGCAAATACTTGTTCTCTGTCTGGGTGTTATGGGACCATGGTCCTCGTAGTTCCTGGGTCCCTCCCTAGGGAACCCTAATTAGGGTCCAGGATCTATGTATGTGATCGTTGGGCGTTATTTATTTATTTTATCAATGATGTTTTCCATGACAGTTGTAAGAGCGAGAGCTAATTCTGCAAAGGTATAAGTTGAAATCCAGGGGAATGGGGGTTATCCAGGGAATGGGTCGCAGCGTTCCCCTCGGTCTTGGTGATAATCAATCCTCACCTACTGCGATCACTAAGCCGCCTGCCAAGCGTGGTGATTATGGCAAATCCGCCCCCCCACGCCACGGTAACGGCAAGGCAAGGGGTGCTAAGAATCCCCGGCAGACGCCCGGCTACCAACCCCAACGACGACCGGAAGACGCAGCGTAGGCCGGCCCCCCACTCGGTGGACCGACGACCTGGTGAAAGCCGCGGGGAGCCGATGGATGCAGGAGGCGAGCAGCCGCTCAAGGTGGCGTGCTCTGGGGGAGGCCTATGTTCAGCAGTAGACGTCTTCAGGCTGTTAATGATGATGATGATGATAAGTTGTAAAGTTATTGGAGCCAAGCAGGATTTGAACTAGGGTTCGCCCATCAGTTTGAAAGTCGCATGGGCTGCTTAACTACTCAGCTACATTCGTTCGACGAAGTCTCAGTAAAGCATAAATATATTAAAGATTTCACTTGTGTAAAAAATCTATTCCATAAATCAATATAGCATCGTATAAACGTGATTTTACTCATAATCATAACAAGTTTTAAAATTTATTATTTTATTATGATTTTTTTTTTCTTATAGTTTGGCTCCACACATAGTGTATTTAGCCAGTGTCAAGTATTGTAGTTTTTCATCGTATTATGAAATATTTCATGTAAAGTCAAGTCTTACTCACAGTCAGTCAGGGTAGTCTTAGTCCAGTCTAAGTCAGGTAGTCATAATCCAGTCTAAGTCATGCCCTAGTAAAGTAGTGGCAACTTTACTAGAGGCTTCTATGGAATTATGGAAGCAACACGAAAAACCACGTTTCACTACATTATATCACTTGCCCACACTTACTCTCGTAATTCAGCACTTAATGCGTAAAATGCCACTAATTTTAAACATTAACACTAGAAAAAGCATAAGTTTTGAAAAATAATACAATGCAACGACGTGAACTTTTTCACGTTCCCGCCAAAACTCCATTATGATTTTTATATGATTCATGGAGTGATGAATATTAGTAGGTAGGTATAGGGAGTTTGATTGTTGAATGACGAGACTGCTATGCGTACATGCCTACGTAGCTAACAAACAGTACCTAGCTACGTATACTGGGGCCAATTTTAAAGGCTTTAGTTGACAGATCTAAAACTCCTAAAACTGTTGCTGTCCTTGTCTAATAGACGGTAATGTAAGAGACGGGTATATTTTTAGTAAGTTAAAGACTGTCAACTAAAGCCTTCAAAATTGGGCCTATTGTGTGTTTCTGAGTAATGATGAATATGGTGGAAGGATTGTGGTAGGCCTCATTAAAAACAACTTCGTATTTTTCATTTGTTTATATTGTTTTTTATTAAAAAATATCGCTGTCATCATTCTTGTATCAGTCTAAAATGTTGACCCAGTAATGGATAAGAGTTACGTGGTAATAGGTAAACTTATAACCTTCGTCTTAAGTACTGTAGAACACTATCGTGTGACGCAGGTGTCTTCACTGCACCCTTCCCATACTTGTCATTTGTTTATATTGTTTTTTATTAAAAAAAATATTGCTGTCATTGTTCTTTATCATCAGTCTAAAATGTTGCCCAGTAATGGACAAGAGTTACTGGGTAATAGGTAAATTTATAACCTTCATCTTAAGTACTGTAGCACACTATCCTGTGACGCAGGTGTCTTCACTGCACCCTTCCCCCCGCCTTCCCCCTGTCGGCTAACACGGCCCGATAACACACTGTCACATCTCCTGATGAATTGCTTATTAGATTGTCGGCAACGTGCTCTGTTTTGCGCTTATTTTCACGTCAATATTGTTTGTTTTTTTTAATTTGTCGATGGCAGTTGCCTTTTAACTTATTAAGTTCTTGATGTGGTTAAGTTTTTATTTCTTTAGTTGACATTACGCATTTTAGTTCTTTGGCTAAGTGGCTGTGTCTCTGCATATGGTACAAAAATGATTTGTTTTAATTTACACGGCCAGTTTTTGAGTTTTTATTTAATTATGTTACGAAGTTATACTTTTTATTTAATCAAAAAATCCTCGAGTAACCAATAGAATTAAGCACTAGTATTGTAACGTTTAA
This sequence comes from Ennomos quercinarius, assembly GCA_910589525.2. Lineage (NCBI taxonomy): Eukaryota > Metazoa > Arthropoda > Insecta > Lepidoptera > Geometridae > Ennomos > Ennomos quercinarius. Next base: position 4,813,254 of record OU342513.1, on the reverse strand, counting down.
ATGATTATTAGGTATTGTTTGATGAAATAAAGAGTTTTTCAGATGAAACCACACAGGGAATTTAAAATTTTGTTTAATTATTTAACTGGTTAATGGGTAATGGATACCTTTAGCTAAATTTTAATTAAAACTTAGCATTACAGGCATTGTATTTATTTTTATCGTTACTGAAACTAAGTATATGGTACACATTCACTATGTCATATTAATTTACTGCCAGCTATACTTATTTAAAAGCTCCGGAACGAGGAGATCCGCATGAGAACTAAAGTGACTGATATAGCTCTTAGAACTAGGAAGTTGAAATGGCAATGGGCAATTGGGCAGGCCACATCACTCGTAGAACTGACAACCGATGGGGAAGAAAGGTTCTCGAGTGGCGACCACGAACCGGAAGACGCAGCGTAGGCTGGCCCCCCACTCGGTGGACCGACGATCTGGTGAATACCGCGGGGAACCTATGAATGCAGAAGCCGAGCAGAAACTCAAAGTGGCGCTTTCTGGGGGAGGTCTTTTTTCACCAGTGGACGTCTTCAGGCTGTTGATGATGATGATGATGATGATGATGATGATGATACATATTAATTAAACGAACTAAGATTGTATTAATTACAAATATCGATATTTATTAATCAGACATCAAAAGAGTGCAAAATTTTAAGTTTGATTTCGCAATGTTCGACAATTTATTTAGCGGGTCCTGAAGTTGACTATTTGATTGATCATAAAATGAAATCGAATTACTTTACCGATTTAAGTCCTGACATTTATAGTGCAATTACATTTTAGACGATTTGCCGACCGATATATTTTTTGCGACTAAATTTTGTAAATTACAACGTACCACTTTAACTAACGCTATTTTTTTTTGTTACAGATGCACCCAAAAGATGAAACGGAGATTTGACCAGCAACACCAATAATGGACACTACCGAACCAATAATGAACACCCGACGGTGTCAACCATTGGACCCTCTGGAGAAGACCGTGTCAGACGAACGTCGCACACTCCAAGATCTCAAATCATTATTAGAAGATAGAGGGTATAAAAGAAATGTGTATGAAAAAGACAAAAGTAGCAGAGACAAAGTCAGATTGCAGACTTGTGTTAGTGTTAGGTTTAATAAAGTTAGATGGTGCTTGAGTAGGTTTAAAACTGTGCTAGTGATTTTTTTAGTCCTGGGATTGGAGCCGAGGATATGTGGAGCGAGGAGTTCAGGTGAGTGTTATCTATTCTGTTTCTGTTTTTTTAATTGTTTAAAGACCTTATTTGACCATTATCTCACCTGAAGGGCTCTGATGGTAAGTGATGGGTCTACGATGGTGCATATTTGCCTTGAAGATACCTGGGGGCCTACCACCACCTTTTATAGCATTAGATATTACTTCATTGAAAATTGGTACCATGGAGTCATAAAAGTAAGAATACTTGTTGGAGAGGCAGAGCAGTTTTCATGACGTCACATTAAATTGTTCATTCAAATACCACTGAAAGCGGTAACACTTATTTGTTGTATTAACACTACTTTTTGAGGCTAGTATTAGATTGACTAGATCACAAAACTACCAGCACCACATCGCAGGTTTACTTCATTGCAGAGAGACGTGATCGCAAAATGACCGTCCTGCTATATGAAAATGTTATTGCCGTCGCTCTGCTCTCTTACGTACGTATGATAGAGACACAGATAACCCCCAATAGATACCGCATTACGGGATTTTTGTTCGGATCCTAGCTCACCAAAACTGGAGGAAGGCGCGGGTTGCGGGGACTGGAGCCAATGCGCTATTATTGGCTGTTTCGAGTGACGCCCTAATAATGAACTCTAATAATTGGTCGAAACTAAGGCCGTGCTGCGAAGCGGCGATTTATATAGACCCATTTACGCCAATGCGTGGTGCGCGGTCGTCGTCTTTCATGCGGTATCTATTGGGGGTTATCTGTGGATAGAGACAATAGAGCCCATGAGTGAATTTACCTACATTGTAGCGTTTCGGGCGCCAACGGTTTTCACCATCTAAAACTTCACAAATATTTTTGATTTAGGTGTCAATCGTTTGGATAGACTAATCTATGGTTGTACGTCTTGATTTTTTGAAAACACGTTTTCTGTTTTAGTTACTACTCATATTTTATTATAACTTATTAAATCGTCAAAATTAAATAACAATTACATATTCAAAATTAAATTACAATTAAAACATTATTACTATTCAAATAACCCGCCCCTCACTGTCCGCGGTGCAAAGGTGCCCATTATACTGGCAGCGTTACCACGCTGGATGGCGATGGCCAACCTTTGCACCAGGAACGAGCCGGAGCGGGAGTCGCCGCCTTTGTCCCGAATCCTGCGCCCTAATTCAGAAACCAAAGACTTGGCTTGGTTTAGTTACTACTAGTTTTTCCCTCATCATTTTGACGCCAAAAATTTGTAACTTCAGGTGGCTATAAATACGAAGATATTGTATTGTTGTGTGTTGTATGTTGTGTTGTTTTATTGTTGTAGTATATGTATATTATATATTATATAATGTGTATAATAGTTAATATTTATAAGTATATATATGTATATATCTTATGTATTAGTTTATTTATTAGGTATAGGTATATCTAGAGTGTGAATATTTTGATACTTTTTTATTTTCTATTTTAATATTATTATCATTAAATATTTAGCTTCAACTAGACTGTTTTTGGATTGATTCTCAATGTATTTTTGATAACTGATTACGTATTGTACACCACCGTCTACTCCTAGTTCAACTAATACTGTCCATCCAAAGGTTGCCTGGAAGAAATCGCTTTTAGTGATAAGGCCGCCCATTGTAATACCTACTACAGATATTATGTAACATTAATTAAGTACTTTGTGGTATACAATAAAGAATTTTTGTATTGTATTGTATTGTAAAAACTTAAAAAAGGAAGACGTACGCGCATAGTTTTTACTGGGTAAAGACAACATATAAAAAAACCATCAAAATCTTATCAATAATCAAAAAACTGTGTCTGACAACTAATCTATATACTTAGTAGGTATAGGTAATTACCCAATTTTCATTGTACTAAACACCGATACCTGTGGCAAAGTTTTGTGTGTGTGCTTACTTATAAACAAAGACTTCTATGTATACACCAGACAGGACATCCCTAACTTACACTGTCAACCACTGCAAATATGCCATCTGGCATCTCCTTGCTCATATGATGCTCAGCACTCAAAGCGACTGCACGTGCAGCAGTGAATAGCAGTAAAAATTATGATCCGAATGTGCCATTGCACTAGCGCTGCGTGTTGGGATCGTTGGTTAGACGATTTAATCTCGTAAAGCGCTGTAGCGGATTTTAGTTTAATCATACAAAAAATGACAACTATTTGTGCTTCGAGTAGCTTCTCCAGTACGTAGTACATATACCTCTTTGCTTATAAACAGTCTAAATTCAATTAAGTTGTGCGCAAAAAAAAAATATTGTTGTAGTATTTTTATAATGTCATTTGAGTGGCTCTTTTATATAAAATATTATTAGATATAGGTTTAGAAATGACTACCACACTAGTGCTATAAAATTAACAATATAATACAAAACTGCCCTAATAAGCTAAATAATATAAAAACAAAAACCTAATCTAACAAACCATTACCAGTAGGCAACGTGCCCAATATGCTGGCAGCATTGCCACGTTGTATGGCAATGCTCAACCTTTTGAGTGGCCGTGAATTTATTTCACAGATTAGAGAAAAGCAATTGACTATAATTTATTGATAGCGACGTCATTGGATTTCCATTTTTAAATAAAGTAAACGTAAATTTTTAAATATAGTGGCACAGAAAAAAAGACTTTTATCTTCCGACCTTCTTCCGACTCTTACGTTTAGGTACCCACGTGTTTCTTGCCTACACAGTATACACCAATGGCAGTAGGTACACTCTTTACTTACAATTTTTTTATATTTATTTACGTTAACTGGTTTCCATTCTTAAATAAAGTAGGTAAACGAGCTTAAGGCGAAGGGTAGGGCAAACAAGGTGTTTTTTGGCACGTTTCCTGGCGTAATTAGAGCATGTGGAGCTTTGAATTTAATATAATCATTTCATTAGTCTTTTGTGATTTCCGCAAACACAAGATTTATAAATATAGCTCTATAGAAAATCAATCACCACCCTCGAAAAATTTGAACGTTCCAATTTTACTGAGTTTCTATCAAAAATATTTTTACAAAAAAAAGTGTATTCCCAACAAACATACACATTGTTTGGTGACTTCATAATTTTGAATAATACTATATAAACACGGATATTAATTAAAAACCGTCAAAATAATTCATTTCGTGCGTTGTCTTTGTCTAAGCGCCGCGCTGAAGTGCAGACTGAATTGATTAAGACTACGACGTAAGGTCGATGTTTCTTTGAATGAATTTAGACCTGCTTATCTGGCCCTACCCTTCACCTTAACGAGCGGCTCAGAAAAAAAACTGTTATCTTCCGACTCCCGCGTTTACGTGTTCCTTCCTACACAGTACACACTCTTTACTCGCAAACTTTTTTATTAGTTGGCGGGAATAGGATTACTGGCTGTTACAAAGTTTTTCTTGTAGAACATTGTAGGTTATTCGGGTGAAAGGCGAGCCAACTTTATGAAGGCGGTTTATATCCTACCAAATTTTAAATACATTTCTGGAACCTCTTTTTAACGGTGTTGGTGTTGAAAATAGAACAAGGGTTTTATTTGAGGAAGTTTTTAATGAAAGGTGTAAGTAGGTTATGTATTACTAGCGGTCCGCCCCGGCTTCGCGCGGGTATAATAGTTTTAGCAGCGCACGCGATGTAAATAATATATTAGGTAACTTTTTTACACCTTGGGTCACATTATTGGAGTTTTAGTAAGGATTTTTTTGAAAATATAATATAGCCTATGTCACCCGGGGATAGTGTAGCTTCCTAACAGTGAAACGATTTTTAAAATGGGTTCACTATTTTCGGAGCCTATTCAATGCAAACAAACAAACAATCAAGTCTTTCCTGTTTATGATATTGGTATAGAGTATAGACTAGCAGCGCCCCCCGGTTTCCCCACGGATAAAAGTATCACATATGTTAAGCCAGCGTAATAAGCTATGTCCATGTTTAATACTTACACAGTAGTTTTTGAGTTTATTTATTACAAACATACACACAAAAATACAAATCTTTCCTCTTTATAATAGTGGTGTAGATAGTGAGATTAATGATACGGTTCATAAGATACAGCCTGGTGACAGACGGACAGACATACAGACAGACAGACAGCCGAGCCTTAGTAATAGGCTCCGTTTTACTCTTTAGGTACGGAACCCTAAAACCGAGCCAAATAATCACGTTTGTTGTATGGGAGCCTCTTTAAATATTTATTTTATTCTGTTTTTTAGTATTTGTTGTTATAGCGGCAACAGAAATACATCATCTGTGAAAATTTCAACTGTCTAACTATCACGGTTCATGAGATACAGCCTGGTGACAGACGGACAGACAGACAGACAGACGGACAGCGGAGCCTTAGTAATAGGGTCCGTTTTACCCTTTGGGTACGGAACCCTAAAAATTAAACAAATGTATTTATTTGGAAAGTGTGACCGACCGTGATTCGTTGTATAGATTTGCGATAGTGACCGAAAAAACTCATGTAAATAATAGATATACCTAGTCTAAAAAATTAGACCTGGAAAAAAAACGATTAGTAATATCTTAGTCATAGAGGTTAAGTGTTAATAACAAAACAAATGAATGAACATGAGTAACTAACCACAGCGTCTTACAAAAAAACTGTACACAATAGAATCCCGTATTTCGCGACACACTTTTTTTGCTTCTTATGAGTCTCTGTTAATTGATGTATTTAAGAAAGCTCGTAGCTTTTGTACTGTTTCTGTCAATATTTGTTTTGAACGTTTCAATAGATTAGTAAAGTGTGGTCACTGAGAGAATATGCTAGTGTCCTGCTATTTTTTTTAATTGCATAAAATAATAATAGTTTTCAAAAAATAAACAGTCGTGAAAACAAAAATTAAATATCTCAAAAAATTACAGTTTTTTTCTGCATTTCAAAATACAGGGGGCGTACCGTGAGCTCTTAGCGCGATTCAAAACTGAGCCTATATTGGATCGTTTTGTTTTTTTTGTATGGGGATTTTGACAAGCGAGCCAGTATAGGCTCTGTTTTGAATCGCGCTAAGAGCTGTGTGACACTGCAATCTGTTATGGACGGCCGTGTCACTTAACACCAGGTGAACGACTTGCTCGTCACGTCATCCGATAACATAAAAAAAAAGCGCACGGTACGCCCCCTGGAATAGAAAGAGACAGCACAAACATGCAGTGATGTCACTCTTGCTCCTTCGTAGTACCTCATTACTAAGCTGTGGCAGCTTTACATAGTCTCTCTGGCATGTGACTTCACAACGTGCGTTTTCATAGTAGCTGTGGGGAAACTCCTGTTTTGCGAGAAAGGAACCGGCAATGCCCAGAAACTTTAAAAGCTTATTACTCCTTGATTTATTTACCGATTTTACTTATTTTTTCAACTATTGCATTCATTTTAAACCTACTTTATGAAAATAATACTTATACTAATTAATTTTTAATAGCAGGCAACTAGCCTATTGTTACGTTCATAGCGAAGCCCGACTAGCCGTTTCTAACCGATCGGTAAAGTTAAGCAACGTTCGCTGCGGTCACTACTCTGATGGGTGACCGCTACAGCAAAAAGTGGTATTTACAACTGAGCGCTACCGTGCTTCGGAGGGCACGTTAAGCCGGTCGGTCCCGGCTGTTGTCGTAAGACAAAAGTCGTTAAGCCAAGTTAGAAGCCTTTGGGCGGCCTAAAATTTCTGACACCAGGGCTGACCACTTGCCTACACGAGAAGAAGAAAGACTAGGTTAGTAAAGTCTGGTCACTGAGAGAATGCGTATGACAGCTCTAATATTTTTTACTGAAGTTGGTTTGGGAGGCCTATGTTCAGCAGTGGACGTCTTCATACTGTTAATGATGATGATGATGATGATGATGATGATGAAAATACTGTGGGGCAAGGGATGAATGGATGGTGAAGAGAGGCAGGTGCGCCATTCGCCGTCACATCCCTTCATCATTTTCCCCTATTTAAAAAAAACCCTCTTCCTTGTCTCTTCCTTTGGACAGGGTTAGGGCGTAAAACTAACTAATCCGTGCGAATCCGGGGCGAGTCAGCTAGTGTATACTTACATAAAGTTAAATATGAAATCGCCTAAAATTACTCCAAAATGAAACCAGTTTCTAAAAGAACACGCAACCCACCTCGCTAATTCCGGCCTACATTTCGCGTATTCACAGGCTGATTATTAAAAAATTAACAAAATTAACATCCTCCACCTCTAAACGCGGTTTGTGAAATAAAGTGAAGTGAGAAAACACGTTTTTAGCACGTTTTTTCGGCTTTTGGTGTAAAGTTGTTGATCGCGAACTTTTTGAACTGGGAAAGGAGTCTTTGTGCTTTTGCGAATTTGGGTACGGTCTTTTTAGGGTACCGTACCGAAATACAGAGATGTTTAGTCGGGAATCTCTGCTCAAGACAAGATTTCATTCACAAAATGATCAAATAATTGATCGACTCAGGCGTGACATTGCGGAAGTTCATCTTAAATACAAAATGAAAAAAGTATGTCTAGTGTGATTCCGCTAAAAATAACTATAAAATTCCCCAATCTTATCGTTATTTTTAGCGGAATTACACTAGATATACTTTTTTCATTTTGTATTTAAAATGATGAAATAGTTAATGAAAGTACTTGAGAATCAATTGAGGACTGAACATGGGTCTGTAATACGGACCTTTAGTAGTAGAGCCGTGGGGAGCCGATGGATGTAAGAGGCGAGCAGCCGCTTAAAGTGGCGCTCTGTGGGAGAGGCCTATGTTCAGCAGTGAACGTCTTGAGGCAACAGCCTCACCACCATTTCTACTCTGGTCATCATCATCTGTTGATGAATGGTGGTATGTATGCAGAAAGCTTAGGGACGGACTCAAATTGACTCAATCAATGCTTAGTCAACAAATGGTTTCATGGTATTATATAAGTATACGCCTTTGCCTTTTCTCAATATCTAAATCAATCCAAAACAATGAACACCCTAATTCTAATTCTAATTTAACGTGGGGGTGATAAGTCTGAAGCACTGACGTCCCGCTCGGGGTGTATTGTGCATTTCCCCCTGCCAGCATCTACCCGAGCCATCCCAACTCTTTAAAATAGCGGAGTGTGGCTCTAGGTTGCTGGCACAGCTGCTCCAGTGGCACTGATGTTGGGTGTTGGAGTGACGATGATGAGGCATTCGAGATTTCTTGGGCAGAACGTTGAGCGTCTTCCCGTGTTAACATTCCTGATGTGTGTCTGGCTTTCTCTGTGGCTGTGCAGTATCTTAGCACGTGTTCCACAGTCTCATTTTCACTCAGGCACCCTCTGCATAGGGGGCTGTCCGTGGCGCCGGTCTTATACAGATGGTAGTTCAAATTACAGTGGCCTGTGATCAGGCCTACTATAAGCCGGAGATCCTGCCGTTGCAATTTTAGCAAATTATTTGTGATGTTTCTGTTAATGGTTGGAAAAACGGATTTTGCATGTCTGCAGTCCTTTTTCTTATCCCAGATGTTTTGCTGCTCTCTTTCAGTGTGCTGGCGTAGTGGACTCACTACGCCAGCACACTAGTGTGGGACTCCGCACTTCCATCGCTGATGGATTGCAGAGACCCACAACGTCAGCATTAACTTCTTTCGTGGTTCTTTCTTTGGCAAGAAGATCTGCCCTAAAATTACCTGGACATGAGCCGTGGCTCTTCGTCCATCTTAAAAATTGTTCTACACTTATGAGACAATTTTTGTAGCGTTGCATGGCGCTCCGCTAGAACCCTCGACCTGGTCGTGGGCCTTCTGAGTGCATAGATTGTTGCTGCGCTATCAGTCGTGAAAATGAGAATTTCCTTCTCACTTGATGCTTGAGGGACAGTTATTGCATCCGATGACAGGAGTGCTCTGGCCGCCAGTAACAGTCCCATGTTCTCTGCTTGAAACGTTGAGTTGTTCTTGGGCAGGGCGTTGGAATCCGAGATCCCAAGTTCCGGCGAATAATAGCCGCAGCCCGCCCCTGTCTTATTTTTTGCACCATCTGTGTAAATGTTCCAAGAGGGTATGAGACCTTCCAGGGCACCCTCCTCCGTAATCAGCTACCCCTGCCCCCTGCCCTTTACTATCAAGGTGTGTACTGGCTATTTTGTCAGTACCTTAACTTGCTTCTGGGATGATCTTAGTCGCTCTCCCTAATATTCTGCTATGTGTGGTAACAGGTGAATTGCCTTTCCACTGGTTTATTGATTTTATTCCGAGAGCTGATGCCATTGTTTCCTGCCGTATATGCAGGTGCAAAGGAGTCAGACCCAGAATAATGTCTAAAGCTGCAGAGGGTGTCGTTTTTGTACACCCACTGATCATGGTGCAAGCCAGTCGTTGGATTTGTTGTAGTTTGGCGATAGTTGTCACCAGATTCGTGCGAGCCCACCAAACTACGCAGCCATATGTAAGGATCGGTCTCACAATGACAGTATATAGCCAGCGGCAAAGCTTCGGTCTCAGACCCCAGTCTTTGCCAACGGCTCTGGTGCTTTGCCATAAAATGTTTGTAGCTTTCGTGGCAATGTGATCAAGATGTTTTGCCCACAAAAGCTTACTGTCTAGCCATATGCCTAGATATTTTACTTCCTTGCTGAGGGTCAACTGTGTACCAAACAAAGTCGGAAGTTTAAGTTCTGTTATTTTTGTTTTCCTAGTGAACAGAACCATCTCTGTCTTCTGTGGGTTCACAGATAGACTGTAGGTATCACACCACTTTTCGACGACCCGAAGTGCCTTCTGCATCTTATCACAGAGGGTCGATTCGAATAGTCCGGAGATCATAATTGCTAGATCGTCAGCATAACCTACGGTCATGATGCCATCCTTGTTTAAAAGTTCTATGAGTTCATTTGCCACCACAACCCAAAGTAATGGTGACAGAACGCCTCCCTGCGCACATCCTCTCGTAACGAGACATCGTGTTGCATTTGAGCTTTCTATCGTCGCAGCTCTGCTTGAGAGCATGTTTGTGACCCATTTATTCACTCTATGATCCACCCCCTGGTTGTTTAGTCCGTTCTCAATGCTTGAGAACGTAGTTTTATCAAAAGCCCCTTCAATGTCAATGAAAGTCGCCAAACAAGACTGCTTGTTCTCCAGTGCCGACTCGATCTTATGGACGACCTGGTGAAGAGCTGTCTCTGTGGATTTGCCTGATTGGTAAGCATGTTGATTCTTGTGCACCGGATTTTCGATCAGCGGTTCACCTCTAATGTATTTGTCGCAAAGTCAAATGAATACCCTATCCTATATCAAAATAATAGCCTAATCTCTCATAGCAACACAACCCTTTTTAAAACGAATCGTTCATCCGAACGATCGATTCGCGCACCCGACGCAAAAAAATTGGATTAGCCTCAGACGCCCGCTGAAAAATTAAATTGTTTTTTCCCTAATTGCTTGGCAACTCAAACGGAGCTATAAAAAAGGTCCCTTTAGAGATAGCGGCTTAATACTCCATAGAGAGCAATGAAAAATACGCGTAAAATACCTACAGGTAAACCTTCGATCGTACCATAATCTATTAGATTTCATTCCGCCTCGACGGACTTAGTCTCTAGAGGTAAATATCTCACCCCTTTCTATAATGTATTCCCCCAAACCTCATCTTTCCTCCCTATTTTGCATGAAGGGGGAATTTAAATTGTGTAATCTAACTTTCAATTCATTCATACATTCAGCGCCATCTCTCGGTGATAAATTGAAACTTGGATTCTTACAGTCATTTGACTTTTGGACGGCGTGCGGGACGGACGCGTTTGGGATCTTGGATTGATATGTTAATGCATTTCCCCACGCTTCTCTGTTAAGTTGTTAAGTGGCTACATTTTGAACTTTGAAAGTAGGTCAGATTGGCATTCCTTTTTGGAGCAGCATATTTAAATAGCGTCAATGTTAGTCTTACTTACTAATCTATGATAAAAACACGACACATTGGTGATACTTTGACTGTTTTTTATGCACAGTATAAACTGTGCGTAACCTTATGTTTGAACTGCGACAAAGCGCGAGCCGAGCGAGCAAAGCGAGCGTGCCGCGGCAGCGGCCGGGGGATGCGCTGAAAGTATGTAACGCAGATCTAAAGTACCATCTACTAACATTCTGTAGTCGGTGCATGAACACTCGATAAAGTAGTTAACGACAAATGCAAGTAGTTCGATTTTAGCCTACACATTTTTTCAGTGTCCAAGTAGTGCAAGAAAACCCCTAGTTACAAGACAACTGGGCACAAAAAACGCAAAGACTATGAAATAACTATATCTGCGTAGCGCATATAGCTACGAAATATACCTTCAATTCTTATTTCATATATTTACATACAAAAGTCCAAGGAGGCAGAGCTCATTCCCAAAACTACTCCCTTACCAGTTTATTATGAAAAAGTTATAAAGTCAACGTTAGGACGCTTAAGGGTCAAAACCCGTCGAGACCCCAAACCTTTTTAATATACAGAGTGGTATAAAAATTCGGAGCAAAACTTTTGGGAGCTATAAAGCATAGTAAAATTCATAACATATTTTTGTGGTCCGAACATTTTTCTCTTTAAATAAAAGTTTATTGGCTTCATAAACTTTTAACCGGTACTAAATAAAACACGGCGTTCTCTTAATTAGTTATGCATTTAGAATTCTTTTAGAATTACCTTAGTATTCAAAGCTGTAATTTGAATAAATAAATAAATAGAATAAATAAATAAATAAATAAATATGTGTGGACATTTCACACAGCGCCATCTAGCCCCAAACTAAGCATTATAGCTTGTACTATGGATAACTGATACAATACTTATATACTTTTGTTTGTAAATACATACATAGAATACAATATGACACCCAGACACAGAACAAACACCTATGTTCATCACACAAATCTTTGTCCCGGGTGGGAATCGAACCCACAGCCTACAGTTCAGAAGGCAGAGCTACTACCAACTGAGCTATCAGGCCAGTCTAAATACGCATGTATTTATAATAATCATATAAAATAACGGTTTTTTTACGAAAGGCTTGGCGGCGTTAGAGCCTACCGTCGAATATCATTTTTGTCACTTTTTTGCCCCCGCTTTTATACATTTCACGGCGAATCCCTTTTGTCTTCATTTAGAAAACCATTTTTCTTGTTTACCCAGTTATCCGGTTAGGATAGCACGCCCCGGTTTAAAAAAATAAACTAAGGACATTTTGTGAATGTATCCGTTGTAATAAGATAATGTGACGGCGCGAAAGCTTTGTTTTTTTTTTACTTTTTTCCTTCTAATGGAGTGCTTTTTTTCCTGTTAGCATTGTAAATTATTGATGAGAGGTGAAGTGAGAATCCAATTTTATTCTTCTAAATATGTTTTTTAACTACATGGTCCGCGGTTTCACTCGCTATTGTGCCCATTTTCGAGAACTGTTAATTTTTTGGGATAAAAAGTATACAATCTACGTTTTACCACAGAATACATAATAATATGATTTTTTTTTCTAAAAGGCCTACTACTAAATGATTTAGGCCCGATTTCACCAAACTAGAATAAATTTTATTCCAGGTATAACTTTCCGAGAACAACCGAGTTACGCGAATATAGCCCTTATATCACCAATTTTGTGAAGGAATAAGACTTATTCCTTGGATATAATCAAAATGGCGTCTTTTTTGTGTAATTTCATTTGTCAATTAGCTGTATCCAGGAGTAAAGAATAGCCGTATACTTGGAATAAACGTTGGTGAAATCGGGCCTAAGGCACTAAAATGTAATCGCATTCAGTCAGTTAGGGTCCTAAATTTAAGGAGAAGTGTGGTGCGCTACTTCCTACCCAGGTAGTTGCCTAATTAAAGACCGATTTAGGACACTAAACACTAACTAGGGGCCTGAGTTTAGTGTAATGTAAGGCCTTTAAAGTGGGCTTCTTTTTTCACTTCCTTATCAACCACCGCAAAAATGTAGCTTAGTAAAAAGTTTTCTAAAGGCAAACATTAGTCAACAAATGTTTCGTTGAAAATGAAAACTAACCTCATTTATACGCTTCATGGACTTACCACGTAATAGTTTGTATTATCTAGATTTTTAAACAATAATAATCACCGTAACT